>CAWUFW010000754.1:0-1200000 GCA_963921515.1 Calotriton arnoldi | reverse complement strand
GGGACCTCCAAAGTAGCGCTCACATCCAATAGCAGACAGACTTTGCGCAAGACAGATCATGACATGTTCTGCATCCAAGCACAGTGTGTACACGTTGAAAGTCATTGTCAAAATCTTGACACGTGCTGCATACAAGCACAGTTTGTACAAGTTGAAAGTCATTACTAAAGAGCAATCTTCCCTTGATTGCACAGGTCTAATGGCAAACACACAGCACAGCATGCTTTCGTTGGGGCTGTCCATTGTACAGGACACTGGTGGGGTTGCTGAGTATGCTGTACCAAATTCTTTTGTTGCAATGGTTACTCTTGTGTTGCTTGTCGTGTTGCCTCTTGTATGCTTGATGTAGCGTTGTTTCTTAGTTGTCTGCGCTAGTAAGACTTGTGGCTCCTTCTCAACCTCTGGACTGGTTAAAGATGTCATCTTCTGCTTCCTTGACCAATTGTGGAGATCAATAGGCAAGTGGGAACGTCTCCAACTCTCGCTCGTCGCCAAAATAAATGTTGTATCCTGTGACACAAGTAAACGTTGGTAGTCAAGTAAAGTTCATAAGTACCTTTATTCAGTTGCTGGTTCAGGTAAATGAAGATGGTACACCAGTACATCAGATAGGTAGTCCAGGTAAACAGGTGAAGTAGATGTAGGTTAGTCAGTAGTCAAGCCCTTAGTTCCAAGTAACAGCAAACCCCACCAGGAGCAGCCTGCCTGCTGCTCAGCCCATCTCTAACTGTCATTCCTCACTCACACAGACACCCAACATTCCATGCATCACTGTATTCCCAACATTCTACAGTAAACATGCACACTGGCTGAGCAGCAGGAAGATAGATAAACTACAAGATATAAGTAAACTATGCAGGGCATAACAAACCTCTATTTAACTTTCTTGATAGAAAACGACCCGCAGAGGTCAGTAAAATACCAGAATCACTTTAGCATTCTCTAGATTCCAGTCCATAGAAATTGTCTTCCACGAGCACCTGTAGACAATAATCTTTTTTTCAAATCTTGTATTTTTAGTGATATGACCACCGAAGGCCCTGACTTTATATCAAAAACAGAGGTTTGAACTATACAATTTCCCGCTGAAAGGCAATATTTCTCTCCATGTGTTTCAATACCTGGCATGTCACGCAGTTTGGTGCTTAATTTCCCTCCATGTTAAAGAACAGTAGATGTTTCGGCACGCAGGCTAATGTGCTGCATAGCTAAATACATATAAGGTCCCAAAGGTGAGACCGATTGCATTGCAAATGCTTGTTTAAAGAAGCACAGGGACATGTTTTTTTCTTTTAAATGTTAAGGGAAGGCTCTGTTTACTTTACATTATTATCATCAGGCTGCAGATAACAGAGCCCGATAAGGGGCAGTGCTCAGTCAGATTTATGGGCCAGGCTGGGTGACAGAGGTGAAGAACTGAAGCACTGAAGTTTTTAACTCTTAAGTAAACCTCTGAACAAAACAATGTTTCTGAATGCTTTTGAATGGGAGAAAATTAAAATGAAAAGTTACCTTAGTGATTAAGTATTCATTTTAATTTTCTCCCATTTCGAAGTGTTGCATTTACAAACAGGAGGCCTCTTGCTCTCATTGGCCAGTAGACACTGTGCCATATTTATATCTGAAAAATAGTTTTAAAAAACTCAAATGGGAGAAATTTTAAATGGAACAAAACGTTTTCTATGAAAAATTAAGTATTAATGTCTTTCTCCACTTTCAATTAAGACAAATACCTCTTAATGTTTATTCACTTAAATTCCTCCCATTTAAACAAATGTATTTTTCTGTCATAAATATGGTACCATGTCTACAGGCCACTGAGAGCAAGATGCTTAGTGTTTGTAAATGTGAAACTTGGAAATGGGAAAACATTTAAATGATTAATTTTATGGAATCCACATAAACAAAGTTAACTCTTCGGGTTAATTTTCTTGATACAGTGCCATATTTATAAGTAAAAAATACAGTCATTATTTTAAGTTGGAGAAATTTAATGTGCAGAAAAATGTTCCATACTCTGAATATTTTTGCAGATATTTTTCTGCAGTTTAAATTTCTCCCATCTGTGTTATGCATGTAACAGTGCCATATGTGGTGAAAGGTATGTCCTGTGCCACAAGTACATACAACACAGTCCCTCAGTCACCCATGCACATATATATCCCATTCATAAGCACACATGTTCTTAAATCCCCAAAGACCATGCTCTCACTGACACACATGGCAGCTCTGTCATAGTGCCCCTAGTCAAAGTGTTTGACGGGCTCTATAGACATTAGGCTTAAAGTCAATGAAGCTGGGCGTGTGGGTGTCTGGTAACAATGCGCAAGTTGCTTAGCCTTCAGTAGCTCACCATGATTTCCACTGATCCGAAGTGGCTCTCACTACAGAAAAAGCTGTAGGCCCCTGGGCTAGAACCAATTGAGATAGTAAAAGTTTTAAACTATCCCCATAGTTAAAAATTATTATATATCAATGCATTAAATACTGGAATAAAATCTCACTGTCTATAAGATCAGGAAAAGACACGAAATTCAAATAGTTACTCAAATGTAACTTAGTGTAACAAAGATTTTCATGCAGCCAAATAACCTCAGTAATCTCCAGAACATTTCATGCAGAATTGTCCCAGCTACTAAACCTCTTAATACCTCTCTTTCCTTTTCCACCACTGCTTCCTTTGGGTAAGATTGTATCACTGCTCTTTTTAAGTCTTGCTTTCATTTTCTTATTTATATCTGTGTTTTCCCAATGACCTCGATGAGAACTTTACTCGTTGTCTTACACCTCTACTCGTCCTCTCGATTTCTTGTGATATCTACCATTTTTATGTTCTCATTTAGTAATTTAGCCGTTTTTCTCTCAACATCGATAATAATAATTAGCCCTTCCATTCATTAACATAGAAACTCTTGTTAAGCCTATTCTTTTTCTCCATAAGTCAAGTTATATTACCCTTCTATTTTTCTCTGGTTTTACTTTTGTTCTATGCTTCTCCACACAATGTTTGTATATGCGGTACACAAATCTGCTAACAAAACGCACAGAGAAAACATTCACTTTTCTTGGACGAGTGGCAAAGGTGCATGTTTTGGCATAAGGAAGACAGGCTGAAACATCAGGGGCCTCTTGAAGGGTGAAGAGACACCATCAATGATGGAGCCTAGTTCAATCAAGTTGAATGCAAGCTTCTTGCTTTGTTTATTTCAGGGGCGATCGTTTTTTCTCTACCAAAAGAATATACCCTGAGTGCTCACTTGTGATCGAAACAGAGGCCAAAATTCATTACTTGCACTGGCAATAAATGTTAAATAATCCTCTTCGCTGACATGCTGAACCTTTACACAACATTCAGTATGGTAGGAGTGTGATGTTGTGATTAGACAGCTGTTGCATTTGATTTGATTTATTGATGTCACTACATATGGGATTGCACATGTATCAGTTTGGCCTGTCCCCAGGGCCGGCTTTAGCGCTGGTGGCGCCTGGTGCGACAATCACTTTTGGCGCCCCCACATCCCTTGACCGCCTCCTCGGATTCTCTCACTACCACCTGCAAAAGTGCCCTTCATGTCTCATATCATTAGATATTGCTAAACACAGCACCCCCCTGAGGTCACAGCGCCCCCCTCCATAAGTCAGCGCCCAGTGCAGCCGCACCAGTCGCACTGCCCTAAAGCCGGCCATGCCTGTCCCCACCTCGAACCTGCTCCAGCAAAATCCTGGTGTGTCCTGCAGCTTCAATAAAGCGTATGATGTCCACCAAGAAGTTCTGGGTGGGAGTATAGAAAGCATGTCCACCTGTATTTGGCCCCCACCGCCCAAACAGAGACATAATTTGCAGTAACAGGTATTGGCCCCTTATGGGTCTTTCAGACAGGTATTGGCCCCTTATGGGTCTTTCAGATGTTCATTGACTCGTGATGACAGAGCAATTGGCAATTGAAACTTAACCAGAAGAACCTGTGTGCCCAATAGTTCATCAATTCCCTAGCCCATCTACTTTTACCTCTAGAGGCAAGGGACATATATTGAACATTTTGAGTTGGGACATTGCGGGGTTCTGATTCAAAATGCATCTTCCTGATTGGCAATCTCTGATACATGACTATGAAGTCCTTATGTTTCAGAAAAATTTGGCCACTAACCCTATTATGTTTGATGGTTATTCATGTTTCACAATACTGGCCACTCCATCTGTTCGGGTTGTGCTTCAGGGGGACTAACTATTTGGGTAAGTCTTTCCCTTGGAGGTCACGCTGTAGCCATAAACACCCCAGGAAGTGATTATCAGACTGTGCTTTATGAGGGGGAACGTACATTGTACTTTATTAAGTTTTATAATAATGACTTTATCAATGTCCCCAATTGCAAGTTCTGACTTGTTCCGATTTATCGACTCTATGATGGGGTCAGTAACGGATGAAGGGCGGATGAAGGGCTGCAAGTCCATTTGTGTTTAGCAGGGGATTTTAATGCAAAATTAGTTCCCTCCAATTGAAGAGATAGGGTAGTGATAGATGGAGGTCCTGACCACAGGGGCAAGGAATTTGAGGCCTTTCTTTAACAACTGGGCCTACATAATGTATTGGGGAGGCAGGCATGGGTTATGTAGGTTTGCCAACTTTTAGGGGTAGCAATTGTTTATCCGTCATTGACTATATTTTTGTAACCGATAATTTACTTGATATGTTGTTGTCTGGGTCTGTTGTACATCCAGATTTTGGTGAAACACAATTCCATTGAGACAGATCTGATTGTGACACCCAGGGCGGAAATTAAAATCCAACCTGTACCCTGCAACTTAAAGTTTTCTACGGATATTTAAAAAGTATGCTGGAAACTTTCTAACCCTACCCAATTTTTTGTTACAATGGTCTGGGAAAACGTAGGGGTTAATTCTTGGTTGTTTGTCTGATAACGACTTTAAGGGGAAAGAGGACATAGTAAGCTCCTTTGTGGCACTCTATGTATTAAAAAAAACTCTTTCCGAGTCGGTGAAACCAGTGAAATTAGTTCAGTCAGCCCCAAGATGGTTTGACCATGAATGTTCAGCAGCTAATCGAGCCCTACGTAGGGCCCTAACTGCCTGTCCCAGGGTCCGCTCTATGGTGGTTAGCCTATAGAAACAGTACAGAACACTAAGAAAAAGGAGATGGGGGGAGGTGATTACTCGGCAGTGGGATAGCCTGGCACATTCAGCGACTACCAAGAATAGAAAGTCTTTCTGGGGCTCAGTTTCAGCTCTGGGGCAATTAATAGAATGGTAGCGCAAATTAGCTGTCACAATAACATTGAGGCGTGGGAGGAACACTTCTCACAAATGTATTCTGCGGGGATTTGCTATTACATGCTAGAGAGACAGCTGCCTTGCACTTTACTGAAGTTGTGTCTTTACACGAAGTTACAGCGGCAATACGGCAGAGTGCAGGGGGAAAGGCACCTGGCCCAGATGGTATGCCCATCGACTTAATAAAATGCAACATCAACCCTTGCTGACCAGTGTTTATAACAACTTAAAGTACGCGACCCTACCTGATTCCCGGGTTTTATCTATCATCATGCTGATTTTTTAGAAGGGGGACCGATCCTCACCTGGCTGGTATCGTCCCATCTTCCTGATAGGCATTTCAGCCACATTTTTTGTGAGGGTTTTCATATAATAGAATTGTTGAGTGGGCGGAGGAGAATAAGATTTTAAACCCATGTCAAAATGGCTTTCGTAAGCACATAGGGACGTTAGAGCAGTGCCTGAACCTCAACCTGATACATGGCAAAAACACAGTGGCAAACTGGCCCCAATAAATCTGGTTTTTATGGATCTCTCCATGGTTTTCGACTGTGTAAGCAGGTCAAAGCTATGCAACTTTTATTGGATATGGGGATGGAGGTGCTACTTGTCCACCTTCTGGCATCTATACACAAGAATACAAGGGCTAGAGCGAGGTTCAGCCAAAATGGTGATGGCTCTAAGAACACTCAAATTGGGCGAGGAGTACAGCAGGGGTGTGTACTCGCCCCTCTGCTGTTCATTCAGTATATTAATAAACTTAGTTCACATTTAACATCATGCACCCCAGATGTTCCCATTATGATGTGTAGCTGATGTAGTTCTACTAGCTCGTACACCCAGAGCTTTGCATTCACTGGTTAATTCATTTGTAGGATTCATGGGCACTCTTGACCTGCTAACTAATTTTTTTCAAATCTTTTGTTATGGCGTGTGGCCAGGAGAGGATTCCACTTTCAGACATTACAGTTGGACTAAGCACAAGCACTATCTCCTATTACGGGGTGATTTTTAGTTATACTGGCTCATGGACACCTAATATAGTCGAGCGCAGGGCTAAGTTATCCGGAGCTGTTGGTTCTCTTTTTAGCCTGACATCTCCACCGGGTGGACGGGCTTTTGTATTTATCCTACAAATGTATTCCTCACAACGTGTACCAGTGGCTGTGTATGGGACTGGAGTCTGGGGTATCAGGGACCCATCAGCCATCAAGATGGAGGAAAATAATTTTGTAAATGACAATGCCTTTTATTTATCTGTTTTAAAAACAACGCTCAAACTCTCATAAATGCGAGACCTATTGTATTGCAAATGCTTGTTTATAATTGCCACCCTGGGATCTGAATTAAGAACCTCCTTTGTTCCCTCGCTCCTCCACCCACTCCCTGCTGCTTCTTCACATCAGCTTCCCAGCCTGTTCCTTCGCTGCTCCCTTAACACCTTGTGGTCCATATTTATTCAAATGTTTCTTTATTTTTTCTGGAAGGTCCAGCAGTTGCTATTTACTGCTGGGCCACTCCGCAGAGCATAAAGTCCTTTCTCCCCATTGAAGTTATTTTTTAGTGATTTACTGATCCAAGCCATGTCCACCTCTTGGATCAGTAAATAAAAAATTGGCACCTGTGCCATTTTCTAGGCGCACATTTGTGGTGACAGATACAAGCATGCATCATGCATGTGCTTGCTTAGAGAATGATGTGGCCACCAACAGCCTCCTCATCAGCGTACATTGCATTTTTTTCTTTTTTTGCCAATGCTGTGCAGGATTGTCAAAAAGCATTCTACTGTTTTGTGACACTGTACAACATGGGCAAAAAACATTGGCAAAGACAATAGGTAATAACACAATTTTATTGGCTTTGTTAAACCTTATTCCTTTATTGCAGCCCTTTTACATGAAGGGACGGGGACTGCATTCAAAACATTAAATAGGTGTGCTTTGAATGGTATTGGAGGGAGCATGCACTGGTCCCTGGACTCCCCCCATGCTGACATCCCACAATTACAAAGTGAATGCTGTTCTTCACAAACAGCTTCCACTTAGCAGATGGATATCATCCACTTTCTGGTGTCAGTACTCAACAAATGGTTTTCAGCTAGAATTGTAGTTGCAAACCATTGATATATGACATTGCGATTTCGAAGGAGGGGGTGTCCTTTGACGTTCCTTTCTGCTTTTAGATTGCAAAGCTGCAAAGTGCACATTGTGGGTGAGAAGAACATTTCCCACTCGCTGAGTGCCTTTGGGATATTGTGACTTGTGGTTTTGTAGTCTCAACGACTGTAATTTTATAAATCCCCAGCTTTTCTAACACAAAACTATTTAATACATAATAATAATAATAATTTTTTATTATTGTTTTTTTTTTTATAAACGACTTTATTGAGATACTAACAAGAGGTTACAGGGCATCAGCAAAACTGAGCAATAAAGTGAGTTTCCTCAAAACAGGCAAGTAGCTGTCCAGTGCATCTTATACGTCCATTTTCAGCACGTTTATACGGCTATGAACTTCAGTATGTGTGCTAGCAATTTGAGCCCTGTAGCTCCAAAGTAAAGACCTGAAAGTAAAGAGGAAAAGGAGAGAAGAGAGAAGACAAGAGCGAAAGGGTGAGAGGGAGAAAGAGGGGGGAAGGGATGCTAGCCTCTCAGTGGAGGCGGCACTGTGCCTCAGGGGCTGGTTGTTTGGTTAGTGCACAGGTTGTGGAAGTTTGGTTCAATGCATTCACTCAGTGTTGTGAGGGGGGCCAACAGGGGCCAGTGGGTGAGCGCTGAGATAACCCTGCAGTGGTTCCCATAGGTCTCTAGGTCGAGAATGCATGGGCATGAGCTCCCAATAGTTAGTCAGCTGGCATTGGCAGAATGTCGCGTCACCTAGCCAGTCAGTCAGGCGAGGGTAATGCCTCCTGCCCCAGCACATGGCTATCTGTCTTTTGGCAAGTAGCAGGAGCAGAGCTTCTGCTACTTGCCGCCAGCTTCCGGCGAGGGGCCGGTACATGTTGCACATAGCCTAAGAGCGCAGTTAGAGGGGAACGCTCATGACGATACTCAAGCATTTCATCCAGTGCATCAAAGATACATGTCCAGAAACCTGCAATCACCAGACAGGACCAGGACAAATGCAGAAAGTCCGCCTCCGGCACCCGGCAGCACGCACACCTTTCATCATCCCTCAGACCTACTCTATGCACTCATGTGGGAGTTCTGTAAAGACGGTGGAGGAAATTAAAATGAATGAGCCGCAATC
This sequence comes from Calotriton arnoldi, assembly GCA_963921515.1. Classification (NCBI taxonomy): domain Eukaryota; kingdom Metazoa; phylum Chordata; class Amphibia; order Caudata; family Salamandridae; genus Calotriton; species Calotriton arnoldi. The sequence goes on along the minus strand of CAWUFW010000754.1, from coordinate 1,191,461 downwards.
TGTAGTTAGGGGACAGGTCCTTGGCTTGCGTGCAGCAATGGGCCCATTGTTCATCTTCTATGGGGGTCCCCAATAGCTCCTGCCAACCGATACGTGCAGCAGGTACACAGATTGGCGCAGCACGCTGCATGCCAGCATACAAACGAGTGATTAACTTACGCAGCAATGGATTGGTTAAAAAATCCTCCAGTACTTGAAAGTTGGGGGATGCCGACAGGAATGTGTCGTATCTCGCCCTCAGCTTTGCACAGAGCTGGAAGTACGTCATTTTGTCCAGGAGGCCACAGCCCTCTGCCGCGAGAGCATCTACCATGTCAGCAAAAATCCCGCCAGGGAACACTTCCCCCATAGTGTGGATGCCAAGCCTGTCGAGTCTTCTACAAGCTCCAGAGTCTTCAAGAAATGGGAGATCTGGGTGGCGCAGAACGGGAACCGAGGGAGCGTACATCTCTCTCAGGCATGCCCTGCAGTGCAGTTCTCTCCAAGCCCAAAACGTGCAGCGAATGGTGTCCACCGCCGCTCGCGGTCCGGACTACGGCTTATACAATGCCATGCTCAGCTGTGTGGGAGCAGCACGGTTGCACTCGGGTGCCACATGCGCTATGAACGGGGTGGGGAAAATCCAGTGGTAAGTGAACTGGGCCTGGGCACAATTGTAATAGAGCTCTATATCGGGTGCTCCCAGAACTCCCTGCTCGAAGGGCAGTGAGGATCTCCCATGAAATCCTGGGCTGTTTCCCCACTCCCCCCACGGCGAGCGTAATTAGGTTGGAGCGCAATCGTCTCTTAAAAGCTGAGGTGAGAGGGAGCGGGAGATTAGTGAATACATACAAGAAGTTGGGGAGTACAACCATCTTGGCGATGGCCAAGCGCCCGGCGAGTAAAAGTGGGTGCAAGATCCAGCGCCCAATCCGGCTCTCGAGCCAGTCCATAAGTCTCTCGTAGTTGCACTGCCACAGCTCATCGGTCCTTTAGCTCAGCCAGATCCCGAGGTACTTCACTGGGCCGAGAGCCCAGCTCAGGGGGTATTCTGACTGGAACCTGTCCGTGGCTGCCGTAAGCGGGAAGATGATTGATTTCCCCAGTTGATAGTTACCCCGGAGAGACCGCCGAATCATATAATTTCTCTAATTAAGGGGCTCTTGACGTATAAGGTGACGTCGTCCGTGTAAAGGGACACAAGGATCACCCTAGACACAAACGCAAGGCCGGGATGGGCATGGTGCTGCCGCAGCCGGGCGGCCAACGGCTCCATCGCGATAGCGGAGGCGCGATGTCAGAGAGGAGTATAGGAGGGCGATCAGTTTCAGGAATTTAGCACTGAGACCTAGCTGGCTCAGGAGGGCGTACATATACGGCCACTCTGGAGTGTCGAAAGCCTTAGTTGCATCAAGGAAAACTGCTGCCGCTGGCATCGCGGGGTCGATCTCCTGCATAGTGGCAAAAAAGGTGCGCATGTTGTGTGAAGTGGCTCCTCCAGGGACAAAACCGCACTGATCAGGTCATAGCACTAAGGGCATAAAAGGGAGCAAGTGCCCAGCAATGAGCTTTGCCAGAATTTTATTGTCCAGGTTGATCATTGACAGGGGTCTATAGGAATCACAGACAAGTGGGTCCTTGTCTGGTTTCAAAATAGTGACGATTAGGGCCTCGCTGAGTGTGGGAGGAAGCTCCCCAGGGTCCAGGGATTCAGCATACATGTTGATGAGATGGGGTGCAAGCAGAGGAGCATATTCTTTATAAAACGCAGCTGTAAGGCTGTCCAGACCTGGGGCTTTATCTCCGGGGAGGGCACTGATTATCCCGATTACTTCCTCCGCAGAGAAGGGTTCGTCTAGATAGCTGCGGTGGCCATTGGCTAGCAAGAGCAGCTGAATAGAATCAAAAAAGGTGATCAAGTCGGGGTGAATGGTGTTCTGTGTAGCAGTGTATAAGGAAGAGTAGAATGACAGCATCTCAGCTTGGACTGCGGTCTGGCCCACTGCCATGTCACCGTTCGGTTTTTGGAGTTCGCAAATATAATCACTGGCCCAAGGCCTCTTGAGAAGGCCGGTGAGTATTTTACCTGCCCGGTCGCCTTCACCATATCGCCGGGCATGAGTCTCCTTCCCCAGGTAAAGTGTCTCCCTAACGTCCGCTTCTTCAAACTCGGCCATCTTATCTCTGATTGTGCCCAGAGTCTCCCGCTGATTAGTGACAAAGAATTCCTGTTCCATCACATGGATTTCACCCTCAAGGCGGCAGAGGACACCACGCAAGGACTGTAAAATCCCCACTTGCTTTGCGATACACTCTCCCCTAATAACGGATTTAAATGCCTCCCAGAGTGTGGAAGGGGACTGGACTGTGCCTTCGTTCAGCCCAAAATATTCTGTTATCGCCGCATTGATCGCTTCACGAAATACCTGGTCGCGCAGTGCACCCACCGGGAGTCGCCAGCTGAATGTCCTGCAAGGGACGCCAGGCAGCACAAGCTTGAGCAGCGCTGGGGAGTGATCAGATAGTGATCTTGCCACAAGAGCCGATTCAGAGACCCCCGCCAAGATATCCTTCGAGACCAGCCAATAGTCAATTCTGGACCACGTGGGATGAGCCGAGGAAACACAGGTGCCCCCCCTAAGGTGCGCATGTTTATGGCGCCATATATCCACAAGCTCGTGGTCATCCATGATGCTGTGTAGTTGTGCAGCTGCCCTGGGGTGGGGTCGATGGGCGCCCCCTGATCTATCGTGGGCCGGGTCAAGGATAACATTAAAGCCCCCCCCATAAGATCGCGCCTGGGCCTAATGTGTCCGCCAGTTACCAGACCTCCACGAAGAATTCCGGGTCATCTATGTTAGGCCCATAGACCAAGAGCATTCTGATCGGATGGCCGCCTAGGATGCCCGCCAGCATGACATATCGCCCCTGTGGATCACATAGGATTTTGCACGTGCGCAAAGGTAGTCCCTTTCTCACAAGTATTGCCACCCCCCTGGCGTAATTGGAGTAACCCACTATGTGCTTTTCCCTAATCCACCCCACCGTCACGCGCAATCATTGTCAGCAGAGTGCAATTCCTGTAGGAAGCATGCATCAGCTCCCTGCTGATTGAGATAAGCCGCCACCAACCGCGCTTTTCTACTGTCATTAAGGCCCCGGACATTCCAAGTGATAGCTTTTAGTGTAAGCCCATTCACCTCAGTTGCACCCAGCATTGCCATAAACATCCAGCAGTCACACCGCATGCATACCTCTCAAGAGCACATCTTGTGGGGAGGCCAACAAGAAGAGGAGAGGGGGATGAGAGAGAGAAAGAAGAGAAGAAGAAATAACCGTAGGAACACCCCACATGCTTCAAATGCAACCACCCCCCACCCACTCCAGCCCTCCAACCAGGCTGATAAGCACCCGCTCACCCCCAACAAGGCCAACTAAGGCCGATAAAGAATAATTGTGTGGGAAACATCCCTGTGGGGAACGCTAGAGGCCAGACTTCTCCCAGCAGTGAAAGCCGGGTGGCCGGTCAGAAAGTGGGAAACCGGAGCCCCGGCTTCCTGTAAAGCAGCTCGACGGAAATTAATTCAATATAAAGCAGAAAAGTTAAATGGGTAAGTTCTATCAGTTTTATCTGTGGGCAGATCAGAACCAATTAGCGTAGGCCACTGATGCTGGTGGACCTATGCAGCCACGGTCGTGCATCAGTCATTGTCACTGAGGAGGTCCCCTTCAACTGCCTCTTCATCTCGGCGTGGTGACGGTCGGGCCGGGCGGAGGCCGCGTACAAACTTGCCAGCCGACTTGGGGTCGGTGAAGTATGAGGTCTTCCCAGCATGAAAAATACGTAGTCTAGCGGGTTAGAGAAGAGAGTACTTAATGCCCTGTTTCTGAAGCATGCGCTTAAGGGGCATGAATTCCCTGCGTTCCACCTGGACCGCCATGGTGAAGTCTAGGTAAAAGGAGATAGAATTTCCCTGGTACTTGATTTCTTGTAAGTCCCTGGCCCGGTGTAGCACCATATCCATGTCACGATAATTGAGCAGGCGAGCGATGATAGGCATGGCCGGGGCCCCAGGTGGGGGCCGTGGCCCAAGCGCCCTGTGCGCTCTCTCGACAATGCAGACTGCCGAGAGAGAGTCACCAAAGATGGATTTCAGCATCTCCTCGACATAGTCCTCGACACGGGACATCGCTGTAGTTTCAGGGATGCCAATGATGCGCAAGTTGTTTCTCCATGATCTGGCCTTGAGGTCTTCATTCTTGCTTTTGATGACTTCTAAACCTTTTTCCATGTTGAGCAATCTCTCGCGCATCGAAGCCCCATCGTCCTCGAGCGTAGAAGTGCACTGCTCCACCTGGCCAATTCGTTCCTCATGACTAGAGACCTTGTCTCTGAGCCTGTCCTGCCGGTCAGCCATGGTGTCGATTTTTTGATCTATAGTAGTTAAGGATTGCTTAAGGTCGCGGAACATGTCGCGAATGTCCTGTTCCGGTGGGGCCTTTCGACCTTCGAAGGTCCAGAGGGCCCAGGCGGGTCGTCCATTGGTGAGTCGGTTCCCTTGGGCGGCCGGCACTGGTCGGAGGTCAGTTTGGTATGGCAGGCTTCAGGCTTCCCTATCTCTACCAAGACCTCGCAGTTCCACAGTAATGAGTAAATGGCCCCCGTTTACCCCCAGTGGGAAGAGGCAGCTCACTGGCGCAGCGTGTCCCTCAGGCGCAGCCCCAAGATGGCGCAAGTTTCCCCCTGTGTTGGGGGTTCAACTTATGGGGTGTGCCCTCCTATAGATGTCACCCAGATTGTCAATGCAGAGGAGAAGGACCAGGGGCTTTACTCTGCACAGCGCATACCCAGTGGTTTTATTAGGGGTCTCAGCGCGCCACTACAGGTGCCACCTCCGAGCGGGCATACAAGTATTACAAGGCTGCCGGGCAACATGTAATGTTCCGGGGGGGTAACTGTGCAGTCTGATCAGCAATGAGAAAGAGAGACAAACGGGCCACCCCTGGTCCCTGAGTCAAACCAGCGGGGCCTCACCCCTGCAGAAATCAGTCCCGTGGGCCTCCCGCGGAATGCAGTCGCCGCTTCACTGTCCCTCTGGGGGAAGCACTCCCCACTGCCAGTCGAGCTGCGTCATAGTGCCGGCAGCACCGCATGGATGGGTGCACCTCCCCCGCCACCGCGGTCCTATCCCTCACAGCACCAGTTGGGGGGGCCTTCCCAACAGACACAGTCTGGTGCTTCCACCCCGCAGCCTCGCTCCTCACCTGATGCACAGGTCTCGCTGCTAGCTGGGAGCATCCCGTGCCCCAGCATGGCCGCCCTCCACCCCCCAAGTTCCAAAGGGCAGCGGGCCCGCCTGCAGATCCACAGTTCCAGGGAGGCCGCCCAGATCCAGATCAGCCGCCACTGCCAGCACTTTCCTCAGAGCCGCGCAGGACGCCGCCAGGTTCCTGCAGTGCCGCTGGTCATCTGCTACGTCACACGGGGCCACAGCGCAGGCCGCACTGTGTCCTCCTCAGGCTATCCGATCCACCAGCCAGCTCCCCGCAGCACAGGTGCCAAACGAGGGGTCCGCGCCCCAAGGATCCCCGCCACACATCCACTGGAGCGCGGCAGGGCAGCCCCAGCAGAGCACCTCCGATCAGGATCTACGCCTTCACCAGGCCGCCGTCGTGACCGCAGGTTGGCCTTCCTCTGTTTCACCCACTCGCGAGCAGTACGGCCCACAGGTATGTGCTCAATATAGAGGAGGTTATTTTCCTGCAGAGATAGGATGCATGTCTGCTGCAAAGGACGGATCCTGGCGGATTACTCGACTGGCCTGCAGAACCTCACAAAGTGGTGGCCATCTTGCAGCCGGCCTCTTTGGCGCTCCCCTATTATTGTTTTTATTAAACCAACATTATGAGCATACATTATAACCAGTTGTTAAAGTTACAGCATTTGACATAAGTAAAGATGTACAGCAATCAAATTGATACAGTAGATTGCTGTATGGGACAGCAGGGACAGCCATATCATGATGGGTAGTACAGGATACTCAGCAGTCACTTCAATGTAGTGTTATAGCCAACAGCGGGTACACCCATTATAATATAGCGATTCCATCCATAAGTGATGTTCAATAGCCATGTGAGGTCAATACATATCTTCGCTCGCCCTAACATAGGGAGCGCACCCATCGTCCCCCTCGGGGTCAACCATAGTCAATGTGGCCAATACAGGTTCCATTTATTTTATGGTGCCTATGCCACCCTCACTCTCCCCTTTGGCTTTGCCTTCTCACCAACCTGAGCTGCCCTCATGGACAGTCATAGTAATGTGTGAAAGGTCTTGCCATAAGGAAGCCATCAACAAATGAAAGTACTAGAAATCCTCCCTTTTCTCATTCCCATCTTTTCTGTGGAGACACGGTAATAACTCATTGTTATTATGATTTTATTTTTTCCCTTCCTCATCTGGGTAGGGGCAGGGCTGCTCTGCTAACAGAGCAGGGAAGGGGAGGAGTGGTTTGCCCACTCCAAGTGCGCATGACGCTTTGGCTGGCCGTCTCGGGCTGGTCAAACAGTCATGCGGACTTTGTATGCTCTCCATGCAGGCTGCCTTAAAGCCCGCCTGGAGAACATGCCCAGCCTCCCATTCTCAGGCTGAACGCCAATCCACGGCGCTCAGACCAATCACAATGCTGCATTGCAGGATTGTGATTAGCTATTGGGAGGCAGGGAGCCTGGTGCTTCCTGCTTCCTGCCCTGGAAGCAGGCAAAGAGGACGGAGAGGAGGAGGTGGCGGCAGAAGACAGGTGTTTATTTTTATTTTTTTAATTCCCTCACACCCCCACCCCTAACCCCGCGACCTGCCTCACCAACCCCATTGAATATCAGCCGCCACTGGAAGAGAAGTGATGGTGTATGAGCTACAATGCCACGCCAGGGTACAATCATTTACGTTGTACACTTGTGCATTGGGACAGCAGTTTAGACATCTGTGAGAATCTGCTGTTTTGCTTTATGGCTGTCTGTGGAAGACACATGCACCATTACGTTCATTCGAATGTCCTTTACTAGGGTGGGTCACAGTCAGTGATAATGTATGTTCGCTACCTCGCCATTGCATAATCTTGTGGTTAACTTAAATTAGAAGCAGGGAGCAAGTGTTATTTAAAGAAATATGCACTTTCAAATATTTTTTTCTGAATAATACTAAAGTGAGATAAGTTGACAAACAACATGAAAATTATTAACAAAACAGGTACTAATGTTGATGACACTGAAAAAAATGTCATTTCTAGATTTACATGTATAATATTCCACATTAATCATTTGCTAATCAAATTAACAATTACTGCTGTTCCGCGGGGAGGCGTAATCACAGTTCTGTGCTTGCTTCATCCAATGATTTCCATAACATTTTCATATGTTTTCGTGAAAGGCAGGTGGGTGAGTGAAATGGCGTCTCCTTCATTATTTTTATATTCCCGAGTCTGCTCTCTGAAAACATGCACGCGTCAAAGGGATGACACTGCATTTCCTTTTCATGAGACGGGGGACACTTTGTCTCCTTGATTTTGCATTTCATTCGCAGTGCACTGGGATACTTGCGATTCGGGATAATTGGATGTTTTGCAATTCCTCAACCTTTCTTAAAAGATCCTAAAAATATGCGCCTTACTGAACATTTCAGAAATGTCAGAAAACGTGTTGATTGCTTTTCATATCACTCTGTTTAAATGAATTGCAAATCCTATCGGAGGAAGCCTTCTTCACAGGCTGAGATATTCCAGGTGAGAAACCGTCTATCTTTACTTCGGAAAAACAGAATAACAATTGTGCTAAAAAAAAGTGTATCATCCTTAATGCGAGTGTATTGTCTATAATGACAGGCCATCTACTTTTATCAATCTTTTATCCTCGAATGTTCCCCATTTGAAAGCAGCAAAAGCAAAACACATCACCAAAACAAAGGCTGCTAGACAATCTCAGCTGGTTCCAGTACATACATGTCACAAACGCGTTATAGTGTTTGAAAGGCGGCACAATGTGTCAAATGTCAGCTAAATCATGAAGTCTTAAAAAGTTTGGTGTCCAATCATATTCCGTTCATTCAGTACAAATGACAGAGTTATTAGCCAAAGAGACAGTCAATATTGCTGGTCACACTGCAGTAGTTATTATCGGCATTAGGACATCTCACTGAAAAATAAAAAGTGTTGGATAGAATTGTTGCAATAACTTCAGCCACTTTTAGTAATTACCTTGGGTCATATTCCATTAGAATATTTGTGCTCTCTTTGCAACTACACACAATTATAAACCATATGCATATCATTGTTAGTCCCACCCCCAAAAGACACAGTCCAGTCAAAATTGCTGTTCACCATTCCGTCTGTATGGAAGTCAAACACACCCATACCATTCCTTCTTGGGCCTCATCAGTGAGGCACAGCTTCAAACCTCCGGCACTGCGAGCTACAAGACTCCCATCCGGGCATAGCCGTCCCATCTATGGTTACTCACCGACAAGAGAAAACAAACATTTGCAATGCAATAGGTCTCGCATTTGTTAAAGTTAAAGTTGTTGGGGTTGAAAATGACAATGTTTTTCATTTACCTATTTATTTTTCTCTCTGCAGTGGAGTAATTATATTTGCATAGAGCTATTGCCATTGGTATAAAAAAGTAAAAGTTTAAAACATTGTCAACGCCAACAGCTCTAACTTTAACAAATGCATTTGTTTGAGTATTCACAAGAACAACAATTTAAATAGCACTTAGTGATTTTATATAATTTTTTAGCGCTACTCTTCTACAGGTGAGCTGGATCTGCTGGTGGCTACTCACTCGTTGTGTCTGGCGGAGGCGTGGGAGAGAGCTGGTCTGTCTTCATGGTGGGGGCTCTATGGATCTGGCCACCCTCCATCTAGTGGATTCCTCTCCCCTTCCACACACAAGGGCACCGTGGTAAAATGGAGTCTCCCTAACTGCAATTGAAATTGTGGTAGGACTACTCCTCTGTCATCCAGATTGCTATGGATAATGGGGAGGCCATCTTGTAAGGGCTAAGGAATGCACCTTGTACTGGTTCATGGAGCGATCGGATGGGAATCTTCCACAGGTGATCTGGTGCTGTTAATGGGCAGTTGGGGGCTGCTCTCTTGATGTGGATCCCGGGCAGCGAGAGCGGAGTCTGACTTCATGGTAGGGGAACTGGGGATATAGCTTCCCATGCTGCTTCTCTCCCTTCCTGCAATAGAAAGTAATACTGCTTCGCTGGCATCCAGATCTTTATGGATTATGGGGTGGCCATCTTTTAATGTCTAAGGAGTGCACCACAACCTTTCCTTCTCTATTCTGACGGACTCCTGTCTCACTTTGTCTGTAATAGAACTTCGGTGTGGCCATATTAGTAGGAGCCTGGTTGTCGCATCAGCTCTTGGTGGTCTTCATTTTCTACAATGACCATACTTCTGTCCCTCCCTCTCTGGCTGCAAGAGGTTTCCACCCGGACACTTTATCGCCACTGATAGTGTCTATATTTTGTGGCGTTTTTCTATGTCGCTGCATTGAGATACTAACCAACAGTAGTTGTTCGCTCTCCCATCTGTTTAATCTGGGCATGAGGTCAACTGCGCTTACCTACATCTTCGCCTACTCAGAGCACCTCTGTCTCTCTTAATCATGGATACCACCCCACTGAGGTCACTTGATGCCAAGCTGGAGCCACTGGGCCTCAATGCCTTTACAATTAAATACCCGCCTAACCTAACAAAAAATGCATCTAAACGCCTCAAACACAGAATTCTTAAAGTTTATCCAGAAACCTTAATTTTTGATCCCTACTTCTGCCTGAAAAGGGGTTCCACAATTAATGATCTCATCTTCTACTTGAAGAGAAGAGCTAAATGGAGGAAAGCATTCCACTCACTACTCATGATCACTTCCTCCAAAAAATGTGCACACGGTCTAAGGCTTTTGGTAATCCCCTCTCTCAATTTCAAAGCAATTGCTCACCCTCTGCCACTACACTTACACACACATCCTGCGCTAGCCCCGGCCTACTCGATACTAATATGTCCCTTACACGTCCCATGGCTCACAAGGTGACCTCTCTGCATCCTGAACCCATTCTCCCTAGTTACATCAGTACTCATACGACCCTAGTATCACTTAATATTCAGCTCAGGAGTATCCCATCGCTCCCTGGCAAGGCTAATTATCTTTCCAACTCAACCTCCCCTTCGCTGGATCGCACAGTCCAGCTTCACCCGAACTCCGCTATCAGCTCTCCCTCCCCGCAAAGGAACCCCCGGATACACGCCTTGTCTTCTGAACATCACCTCATCCCCGCTCCTTGCCTAGCTGACATCTCATCATCACTTCGGAATTGGCTAATGACTTTTTGGCCTACAGGTCGTTAGGGAAGAACAGACATAATCAAGCGCCAGCTACTAACTACTGCACTACTACACTGGCATCTCCCCTTTCATTGAAGAGATTATCTCCCTATGCGATTTCTCCTCCCCAAGGGTGGAGATCCATTCCCTACGCGATTTCTCCTCCCCAAGGATGGAGATCCATTCCCTGTTCGAATGCTGCCCCCAGACCTTGTAGATTTAAGATCTCCTTAACAGATTTTGACATTCACTCCCTCCTTCTTACTTACAACTCCACTCATACAGTCAATCTGGGTAAACAACTCTATATTCAGTCTATTCCTCCTAACCCTCTCAGAATACCCAGACACAACCCTAATACTATAAATACCTCCAACCTCAAACAAGTTCTCATCACGCAATCTACCTCATCTGACTCAACTAGCCACTTGAAATGCATACTTATCAATTGTAGATCTGCTGTGAAACATGCCGCGGATATGGCTGATCTTATCTTGGCACAGGACCTTGCCCTTCTAATACTTACGGAAACCTGGCTAAAGGAGTCTTCAGGTCCAATCCCTCCTAGCCATAACATCATCAGACTTGATAGATCGGTCAAACCTGGTGGAGGGATCGCCTGTATATTTCTGAACAGTCTTACTGTGAAACAGTCACTCAAAACTACTCTCCCATCTTGTGAATACATGTGCATAGACATCGCAAGCAACCTCAGGCCTCTATGCACCTTGCACACATTCTACCATCCACCGAGTGATAACTTCCCTTTTGTGGAACAAATTATGGAAACCATCTCTTCCAATGTGGATCATCACTGTCCACAAATCTTCCTCGGTGACTTCAATCTTCACTGGAATGACGTTAATGACCCTGCAGTGAATAGCCTCAAAACCTTCCTAGTTGCCCTTAACATGATTCAAATATGTGACAGCCCCACTCACAATTTGGGCTCAATCCTGGACCTTATTATCGCTAAACCTGACTTCATTCAACTTGACTCGATTGTCCCATGTGACTCGACTGATCATCACTACATCTCCTTCTGCATCATGGAACCGTGGACTAAGTTAAAATCTCAGCCTAAGAAACCTAGGCATTGGAAACGATCCATCTGAAATGCAACCTGAATGAATTGATATCCCTTAGCAACATGACCATTCCTCCTCCTACTCACATGTCTGGGGTTCATGACCTCACTGAGCACTATAACAACTCCATATCGAGCATTCTGGACCCTACTGCCCCCCTGCAACTAAAAAGAAGGTCCACCAAAGACTCCAAACCTTGGTTTAACGAGGGGTTAAATACAGATAGACACAATCTGAGACTAGCCGAACGATCCTGGAGGTGCTCGCCGTCTCTTGAACACCTTATGCTCCAGAGATCTAGGAGGAGCACTTACAATAAACACATTAAGAGCGCTAAAGCGATCTTCTTCAGAAGTCAACTTGATAAAGCCAGAAACAGGCCAAAAAAGCTTTTTGAATTAATTAAACTCCAATCCAAAAATCTTCCCATTCTTTCGCCAACTGCCTCCATTATACAGCCAAATTGTGATGATTTTGCTGACTTCTTCCTTGGAAAGATGGATAAGATTAAAACTGATTTCCAGACATCGATGAACCAGCTGACAGACCCTTCACCTCCCTCCCCCCAGTCACCCCCTACTCTAGGTTACACTCCCAAAAATAGCGCCTCCTGGAGCCTTTTCACATCCTTTGATGAAATCTCTATACTTAACATACTTACTACACTCAAACCCTCCAACCACTTGAATGACCCGCTACCCCCCAGTTTCTTCAATGAAATGAAGAGTTCCCTAGTTCCAATCTGGACCAAGATTGAAAATGCCTCCCTACAGCAAGGTGTGATTCCTGATTGTCTAAAGGTGGGCCAGGTTACACCCATTCTTAAAAAACCCTCTGCTGCGCAAAACGGCCTTAATAACTTCCAACCAATCACTACCATTCCTACTCTATCGAAGCTGCTAGAGAAATGTGTCCATGTCCAACTTTGTAGCCACATTAATCAATTCCAGCTTCTTGATCAATTCCAATCGGGCTTTCGCCATGGTCATAGCACTGAAACGGCCATTACCCACATAATGGATGAAGCTCTAAAAACGCTGGATCGGAACGAAGCTTGCCTTCTAATCCTCCTTGACCTCTCGTCGGCTTTTGATATGGTCAAACATGACAACCTCCTGGATATACTGGAACGCAGGATGGGTCTCTCAGGATCAGTTCTAAACTGGTTTGCCTCATTTCTTCATAACAGATCGCACAGAATTAAAGTCAATCACTCCCTCTCCAACTCTACTCCAATCACTCTGGGGGTCCCACAAGGGTCCTCGCTCTCACCCACACTCTTCAACCTGTTCATGGAGCCCTTACAGCAAATGCTCAAATTATCCAATATACTGTATCACATGTACACTGACAATATCCAATTGTACTTGAAAATATCCTCCCCCGAAGACATCAATTCACTCAATTCGACCCTAATCAAAACCCAACACTGGTTGACTTCCAACCATCTCAAGCTAAACTCCATCAAAGCGTAATTCCTCCTTATTTCTCCTGCCAAACAGGCCCCTATTATCATTGAATACATGAAGCAGCTTACGGCTCTCAACTCGGTTCCACACATCATTGACTCTACCAAATCTCTCGGAATAATACTTGATAAGGCCCTGAGCATGCAGGAGCACATCAGCGCTGCCACCAAAAGAGCGAACTTCCAAATGAGCATACTAAGAAAGTTAAAACCCTTCCTTCCTCCAGAAGACCTCAAGTCTGCTGTTCAAGCACTAGTCATCTCCAGATTGGCGTATGGGAGCGCAACTCTCTGTGGTCTTCCGAGCTACAAGTTGGCACCGCTGAGGGTATCTCTGAACTCGGCGGCTAGGCTCATCACAGGATCCAAAAGAAATAATCACATCACGCCGGATTTGAAATCTCTAAACTGGCTTCCTCTTGAGGCTAGGATTCATCTAAAAATTGCTTGCATGGCTCACAAAGCCCTTCACCTTAACACTCCCCTGTACCTCGCCCGGAAACTGGAACTCTCGGGTGGTTGCAGATCTTTGAGGAGCTCTAGCACTTTACTACTGAAACCACAAAAATTTCAAAGAAAGAAAGCCTATAACCGAGCCTTCTCCAGTATTGCCCCGAGAATCTGGAACACCCTGCTTCCGGAAATCAGACTGAATCCCTCAACGTCCTCTTTCAAAAAAGAAGGCAGAGCACTTCTTATGCATACGTTCTGAACTTGTAATGTACCTACTCCCCCCGGAAACGATGCGTTGAGGCCCCCTCCTTACATGTCTGGGACTCTTGTTTACCCGTTTATCCTCCATTGTCAGATTGTTTTTTTACCCACCTGTCTCCCTCTCTGTTATCCTCGTTATTATGTGAAGCGCTCTGATACCCGTTGGGTCATGTTTGCGCTATATAAAACTTTAAAAATAAAAATACTCACCCCAATGTAAGGTGTGGGAGCACTTTGCATCACATGCACAAATTGGCAATAAATTACAAGTATTTAAATGAAATACAGGATGTTACAAAGAGAGTTTCAAGATGTAGGAGTCAGTTTTTGCTGGTAAGAATTATATGTAACGTGTGAATGGCTGGTAGAAACAGTAAGTCATGATTTAAAAAGTAACGCGGTGTTTAGTGTTGTCTGTACTAATAAAAGGTTATCTGTCACAAATAGTAACCCACTTACTGGTCTACATAAAATGAAGCTCATCTGCATGTTATGGGTTGTCCTTTGCGAGAGACATTTACTGTAACACAAATAGAAAAAAAGTATGTTGACTGAGACTGCTTTTCATGACTCCGCCCCTTGCGACTCTATCCTCTTTTGTAGCCACACCTTAACCCTAAAATGATGGTTTTCTGGAGTAAATAAAGTTTTTCCAGCACTAAAGCAAGATATGCTTTACCAAGTAACTGCATGCTGTTCGCTTGAACTAGTTCCTCTTTGCCTCAGTCCGCTGCATCCACTTCACAACCACTGGAGGCCGCTCCTTTTCGATCCTGGCTGCACGTAATTGGAAGATCCTACTGCTGCAATGGGAGTTGTGGTAGTGGCGCGTGGCGTGTGGACTGCAGAGGCGGGGGACAGATTCAAGGAGGGTGAGGGCTGCCCCACTATGGAGAAAAAAAACCCCAAAAAAACTAACACAATGAAGCGGACGTCCAGTAAAAAAAAGGCACACGACACGAAGGGCATAGATGGGTGAGGGATGGGGGAGGGAAAGGGAACAATGGCCTGATGCAAAAAAAAGATATGTCGCAAGGCACTTGGAGGGCTGAGTAGGCAGGGCCCAGACAGCAGGACTGCAAACGCAGAAAGGCTGCAGGGAAAAGAACATCCTGTCTGCAGGACCTTCCTTTCACAGCACCAAAGCAAGCTAGCTGAGCTCATGGACTGATCGTTGTGACCTAGCAACTGGGAAAATGTTGACGATGCCAGCAGTGGTCTCCCAGGGCAACACATTTGCTCTGCTAAATTGCCTCACTGACGCTGCCAGCTGATGCGACGATCGCGCTGGTAAGAAAGCAGGCTATCTTTTGAGGGGCTTCTGCTGCAACTTTTGCTAGTGTCACACAATAGGGAGGCAGGCTGTCTCTTGAAGGGTTACACGGCTACTTCATACATTGTTGCACTGGTACTGAAATGATAGGCAAGGCTCTAAGTGGCTTTCACCACTGTCAATGCAAGTGAGTTAGTGGTCAACCCGGCCGTTACGGGTTGAGTCACAGCAGGCTGGGTCAGTGCCTTTTAAATGGTCTGTCTGGGACTCTCAACTGGCACTGCAGCCCCCACCCACCAGGCCCTCTCAACACAGACACACAAAGGGCAGGAAAAGTGTCAGGGAGTGTAATAAAATGTGCGTCGTTGTGGAGTTCGGAAAGATCTCAGTTTGGGTGACAATGCAGGTCTTTCCAAACTTCGCCACACACTCCCCTAAGGAGCGTCATTAGGCCTGTTATCGGCACGGTGTAATTTGGCTGTTGTCAGAGTATCTGCGGCGCAAGCGCACAGGCAGTTACGAAGCTGGCGGATTGTTATCAAGGAGACGTTTAGCCATTTTGAATCAACATGTCCTTCAGGGGACACGAGCGAACAAAAAACCCATCTCCCCTAATTAGAAATCTTCGCGTCCTTTTGCCGCTGTCAGGCTGATGACCTATTGGCAATGCTGGGCAAATCGGGACTACCGTTTGCGCTCACAAAAGGTTTTGCTACGTTGAGTCGCAACGGCAGAATGGGACTGAGTGAGTGTGAAAGCTGGTTCGCAACTGAGGCAGCGAAACACATGAAGAAGAAAAGCAGTCCCTAAACAAAGACATGAACATGATAGAGCGCCATGCTCTCGTAAAAATTGTAGTGGTGCATCATAATCACTGTTAGTTCGCATTCGTATATAGTCAGACCTATATAAATGAGTGGCTAGAAAAATGTAACTCGAATTGCCTTATTAGAATGATTAAAGAAGAGTAGTAGTGTTATTTTAATCATGCAAATGTAATACAGTATTGAAATGTGTTTAACATAATGCGTAGATAGATTAGGTTACGTGCAGTTGAGATGCAGTAATTAACGTGTATGGTATTAAAGTGCACGTGTAGTTTGTGCTTTGCATATGAAATATACGAGGCTATGCTTAAAGAAGTAATTAAGAATTGTGGGGCGGATTTACAAACCCCTTGCGCCACATTTAGGTCACTTTTCCAATGTTAAAAGTGACGCAAAAGTGGCGCAAGGGGCTTGTAAATAAGCCCCTGTGTGTTTAAATTGTGTAAGGCCTGACTGCATACGCAAAGGGAAGGCCTGATTTGTTCTTATGTTAGCTTATTTTGTGGGCAGAGAAGGTTCTCTTGGAAAGGCTCTCCGGGTACAGTTGGTAGATTCGTGCAGATGGAAGGAAAGTCTGTTGAAATGTATCTTCTGTTGCAGGTGCAAGGACACATGCCTCGTTAGCGAAAGACTGGTTCTTTGTTTCAGGAGTCAGGGTGGTGGGAGGCATTGAGATGGGAGTACACTGGAATGTAGGGATGATACTTTCAGCGGAAAAGGTGCCTGGGACTCAAGGTCATCGTAACCGTCCTGGATGAAGTAAGAGTTTCGATGTAAAAGTACGAGAAGGAAGACCTGGCCGAAGAGGCGTGAGAAGGGCGTGTTCAATTGTATGTGCATTTTGTATTAGGGACAGTGCCCCGAGGGAGGAGGTAAGAGAGAAGAGGTAGAGGTAGAGGAGACGAGAGAGGAAGGCAGAGGGAGATTCTAGGAAGGAGCATCTTAGAACAGGCTCGAAACGCTATGTGAGTGCACTTCTTAGGAAGTCTTCACAGCTGACGCCTTTTCTTTACTCTTGCCTGGGAAGTTCGTTAAGTAGGTATGCCACCTTAGTGATAGAGTAGGGACAGCTAATGGTTTTATGCTTATTTAGGTAAATGAAGAATAATATAGAGATTGGAGCAGTTATCGCTTGTCTAATACGATTCTTCTTATCCTGAGTCGGATGAGACTCCTGCGTAGGATGCTAATTGTATTAGTGCCTATCTATTTCTTTAACCTCGTGTTGAGGTGCTTGCACGTGCAGTTATTTTTGGCTGTAATAAACCCACAAAATTGAATTCGGAGTCAGTGGTCTTTTAAGGTAAACTGGATTCTAAATTGTCGCATAACTGAAAAGGATTTTCTTCCCTTCACACTATTCAGCAGGTAAAAATATCCTGCCGACCTGAAGATTCTTAGAGGTGATAAGATAAGAATCAGCGTTATCAGTTGGTAGCAGAGGGATGGTTTCCTCTGATAGTAAGGGGAGATCTAGATTAGGATAAAAGATTATTTGCCCCATAGAGCCCGAGTGATGGTGATCCAGTAGATCGTAAGAGGAGGACGACGGCGGTTGATGAGAACCGACGGAGAGTGACGGTGCGGCGGAAGTAGCAGTTCGTGGTAGAGTGAGTATGAACAGGGTGATGCTTGTTAGATTGCGGTGTTTAATTGTTGTGTGATGTCTTGCGGAGTTGGAATGAGAGTCGTGTGATTGAGGATCGGACCGTGAGCGCGCGCGGGGCCGAGAGATTTGATTCGATATCCCGGGATAAAAGATTGTGGTGTAGAAGACACCCAGAGCTGAGATTGTTGACCAGAGGTTGTGGGGGGTCATGAGACGTCGTTGACAAACCCACTGAAGATAGGGAACATATGTGTGAGTGTGTGAATAACCGACGCTGGTCGTAGGTTGTTGTGTGCAGAACATTGAGCGATTGGATCCTATCGATTGTGTCAGAGGTGATTGTCCGGTCGTTCGCGGACAGACAGTTGCCAGATTGAGGTCAACAATTTCGAGAGGCTGGTCGGTCATTGGTGGACCGACAGTCAGAGAGGTAATTGTTCGATAGGACGGACAATTGCTTCAGAGTGTGACTGGGACACGTGCGAGCGAGAACGAGCGAATTAGGAAGGAGGGGAACTGCTGCGAGCGGAGGAAGGGTGACGTCAGACAGTGCCGCGCTGCGATAGGCCGGTTGGTGTGAGCCGCGCTGGCATTGGTGGACTGAAGTCAGGAAGTAAAACGAAATATTGGGAGCGAACAGAAATCTGCTTTATCATGAAATGTTTTAAAGTTTTACGAGAACTCTGTAGAGGTGATAGACATGTGGTTACTCGGGAGGAGAGGAAGCCCCTCCTGAGGATACGCCAGCACATTACATGGCTAAGAATGTAGGATTACATACTATAATTTGGCTTGAGAATTGGCATAAAATGACAGAAGGAGAAGAAGAATTGACCTTTCCACGCTATGGTACTTTCAGGTTGGAAGTGTTATATCAGTTGAAATCTGTGATGTCTTCTTTGCGACCATTACCTCGTCCTACACAGTTTGAGGCGTTACATGCATGGATTAGAGCAGCGTACGACAGAGCGAGACAAAAGTCAGGAAAGGGTGAAGAAGTCGATCAGGGCATTTCAAGATGCGAAATGGGATGCACTGGAGAAAAGAAGGAGAGTGGAAACAATTGAGGGGGACAGATTATATCCGTTATTAGAGAGAACGGGAAGTACGCAGGGAAAAAGCACAGAGGAAGATGACAGTGATACGGATGACAGCTTGTTAGACAGGCTGCTGGCAGAGAGACCACCCCCATTAAATCCAGAATATAGCGCAGGAAATTCGATTGTGGCAGGAGGGACGGACGGGTCACACAATCAGACAAACATGAGAGTAGTGGGAAAAATCTCCACAGGAACGGAGGGAGTGGGAACCCAGTCTCCCATGGGGAATATGCGGTTGCCGGACTCCCTGACTGTACCCGTTACCATTGGTCCTATAGTATCGGTGTATGACCCAGATCGAGTAAGTGAAGGAAGTCTAATGCAGGCTACAGGGAGAGAGGGGATCAGCGCTGGAGGGAATGGCATAGAGGTACAATTGGTCCGTTCTCCGAAGCCCATAGAAGCGAGCACGCCACTGCCAGCCACCGCAGACTCCTCTAGTGGACAGGTGGACGAGAGACCGGCAAGACCAGGGTCTTTATTCGAGTCCAAGTCAGCTTTGAGAATGTGGGCACCACCTGTAAGGAATCAGAGCGATAGAATGCCAGGAGATATGGAACAAGACAATTTAGAAAATAGACCAGGTTCCAGGAATACGATAGAAGAGAGCAAGCCACGAGAACAAAGCAGTGATTATGACGAGCGGAATGGTGCGGCTTGCCGGGAAACGTTGAGGAGTGCCGTGAAGGCGAGGTTGTTGGATGTAGTGAGACTAAAAGCAGAGGTAGACGAAATGATTAGTGGGAACCTGCCTTTGGAGAGAATAGAGATCTGTGAGCCAGACGAGCTGCTTTTTGTAGCAAAGGACGTGACTCGTAAAGCAAGGGCCGCACATGAGAAATTGACAGAATTGGCTAAGAAATATGAGGTGGATACAAATAAAACGAAATCGTTGCAAGGATCCCATAGGTTGCAATATAGCGATCAAGAACTGGAGGAGAAAAGGGTCACAGGATTAAGGACGCATACTAAAGACTTGATTGTAGGGATGCGTATATGGATAATGTTGAACAAATGGGAGGAAAGGTGGTCAAAGAAGAAGATTGCCAAAAAGACTGTAGGAGAAACGCCGCCTCCGGGGGAGGGGTGACGGGAGTAGGGAACTATCCTTTACGGGAAGTACAGAACGGAGGGTACGTGCATGTGCCGTGGAGTAGAGGTGACTTGGCTGCATTTACAAATGATTTTCCTCGGCTGAGGGAAAACCCGTAGAGTGGTACAAACAGGTTGAGCGTTTCGTTAAAATTTCGAAGGTACTATGGACTGATTTGAACACTTTGTTTGATATAGTGGTACCAGGAGATTTGTGGACAGCTTGTAAAATTGCAGTTGAGTGGCCGACCTTTGAACCTGAAAGGGATGCTGTTACAAATGGTCCATCACCCATTGTCATGAAAAAATTTGAGCAAGTGATTACATGGTTGAAGTTGAAGATCTCGCCTCAAGACATCGATTGGGTTAAGATAGATCGAACTGTGCAGGAACCGAAGGAGACGGTGCATGAGTATTATGAAAGACTCTTGCAAGCTTTTAAACAATATAGCGGATTAGATGCCCTAGACCCCAAGGATATGGGACAGTTTGTCTCAAAGTTTGTCTTGGGATTGAGACCAGAGGTCAGCCTCATGATACAGCACCATTTGATCTGTTGGCAGAACAAGCCGGTGGATGAAATCTTGCGGTATGCGAGGTACTGTAGCGATGAAGTAGACTCGAAGCACCGGAAGCTAAAGGACAAACTGATGCTCGTTCAGATGCAGACAGCTCAGGTCCAGCCTAGTGGAGGGACGCTGGGAAGGAGACAGGGAAATTACCAAGGGAACCAAAATGGGCAAGGCCAGGGAAAAGGGAAACCTATAGATCCCAAGACGGGGGTGGATGTGGCGACATTGAAGAAGACCACTGCGTGTCATCTTTGTCATCAGGTCGGACATTGGAAGCGTGAGTGTCCCTTGAACCCAGCCAACCAGGTGCAGCAGGAGGTAGAAGTGGTTCAGGCACCCGTGCCGGAGGTAGTTAATACTGTGATGAGGCCCAGAACGATGAAAGGGGGGACGTATAACCCACAAGTGCAGGTCCCCCAGCCACCAAGAATTTCGCAAGGAATGCGGACCTACCAGCAGATGCCCCTTTTCGAAGGGTATGACGAGTACAGTCCAGACCCGTTGGCCTGACGGTGCCTGAGGGGGGAGGAAGATTGCACACTTGGAGCAGTCTTGGAGGTAGACCAGAGAGGACCTATTGTGGAGGCAGACATTGACGGTCATCCTACCACACTGTTGGTTGACACTGGTGCTACCCGGTCCACTATAAGATCAGCAGTGGTCCCCAACTTACCCCTCTCGGGACAATCGATCCAAGTTGTTGGAGTGGCGAACAAAAGGATAACTAGCCCATTGACCGAACCGATTCCAGTGAGGATAGGCTCCTTCCAAGCTAGACACCAGTTCGTGGTGTGCGATACGAGTCCAGTTTGTCTTTTGGGAAGAGATCTATTATGTAAATTGAACTGCACTATCTATTGCACACCTAGGGGAGTGGAGGTTCAGATGAAGGATGACGATGCCACCTTCAAGGTTGCCAATCAGCACTTGTGTATAGAAATGTATCCAGTGGTGACAGTGGAAGAACTTCCACTGGACTTGAGAGATTCTGTGTCACAGGAGGTGTGGGATTTCACAGGAGAGGAGATCGGACTAATCAAGGGGGTTGAACCTGTACAGATCCAGGTGAAGCAGAATACTGAATTCCCTAGAACGCCCCAGTACAATCTGTCGCCTGAAGCGATCACAGGGATTAGGCCTGTAATCGAGTCTATGATCAAGCAAGGCATTCTGAAGGAGATAAGAGGTAGTCCATGTAACTCACCCATCATGGGACTACAGAAACCGAGCGGGAAGTTCAGGATCGTGCAAGACCTGCGAAAGGTTAACACGATAGTTATCCCATGTTGTCCAGTGGTACCGAATCCATCAGTGATACTGTTTCAGATCCCATGTGAAGCCGAGTGGTTTACAGTCATTGATTTGTGTCAAGCATTCTTCTCGATACCGCTCCATGAGTAAAGCCAATTTCTTTTTGCTTTCTGGCTGGAAAATCGTGTGTTAACGTGGTGTCGTATCCCTCAAGGGTATACAGAGAGTCCATCGATCTTTAACCAGATCTTGAAGAAGAACCTTGAGAGTCTCGTGTTGCCACAGAACTCAGTTCTTGTGCAGTACATAGACGACCTGCTTGTGGCATCGGAGACCGAAGCTGCTTGCAGGATAGACACGATAGCCCTACTGAATCATTTGGCAGAGAATGGACACAAGGTATCCCTGAACAAATTGCAGTACTGTCTAAACGAGGTACAGTACTTGGGCTACAGATTAGAAAAAGGCAAGAGGAAGGTGTCACCAGATCGAATTGAGGCAATAATGAACATGGCAGTGCCCACCACTCAGAGAGAAGTTAGGATGTTCTTGGGAATGGTCGGCTATTGTCGTCAGTGGATTCCCAATTTTTCCTTGAGAGCAAAGCCTTTGCAGAGGCTTCCGCACAAGGATGTGAGTGATCCGGTACCATGGTATGAGGAGTGCTTGGTGTCATTCCTAAGACTGAGAGAGGATTTGTGCAGTGCACCGGCTTTGGGAATGCCTGATTACAACAAGGCTTTCTCACTGTTCTGTTGCGAGAGGGAGGGTTGTGCATTAGCAGTCTCAGCTCAGAATCATGGAGGTGTCCTATAGACCAGTTGCCTACTTTTCAGCTTCTCTAGATCCAGTAGCTTCTGCATTGCCCGGATGTCTAAGATCTGTTGCTGCAACAGGTGTCAGCATTGAAAGATGTGAAAGCATTCTAATGGGTCACCCTTTGACAGTTTATGTGCCACACTCGGTTGAATTGTTGATGACCAGGCCTAAGACTCAGCACCTAACGAATAACAGGTTAACGAGGTATGAGCAAGTCATACTTGCCGCAGAGAATGTGAGTCTGAAAAGGTGCTCCGTCTTAATCCCTGCGACATTAATGCCCATACCGAATGCAGATGATGAAGATTGTGCGGACCATGATTGTCTTGACGTGACTGTACTGTGCACCAAACCGAGACCTGACATTGTCGATGAACCACTGACTGACCCAGATGAAATTTTCTTTGTCGATGGTTCATGTCTAAGAGACAGTGTCGGCCAACTAAGAGCGGCATTTGCTGTATGTACCATTTCAGGAGTGGTTGAGGCTGCTTGCCTAGAAGGAGTACACTCCGCGCAGGTAGCTGAGATCATTGCCTTGACTCGTGCCTGTTTGGCCGCTGATCAAATTCGAATCACGATCTACATGGACAGCCAGTATGGGTTCGGTGTGGTTCATGACTTCGGACAGTTATGGTCCCAGAGGGGATTTTTGATATCATCTGGCTCACCCATTAGGAATGAAGAGCATGTAAGACAACTGCTAGATGCATTGCAATATCCGAAAGAAATCGCAGTTGTCAAGTGCTCTGCGCATGGAAAGGGGGAGGATTTTGTGTCTTTGGGAAACAATTATGCAGACGAAGTCGCCCACTTCTGTGCAGAACAAGGATGTATATTTACAGAGGGTTACACAGGAGAGAGCCAAGAAAGAACCGCGCTCAACATGATGTTGGCCATGGCAGACACTTGGGAGGAACTCAAGCGTCTGCAGGATGAGGTGACAGACCAAGAACGGAATGGATGGGTCAAAGCAGGATGTGAAAGAGGGGATGTGGATGTTTGGGTTTCCAGTGATGGGAGAGCTGTGCTGCCAGAGAATATGCTAAGCCCCATGGCGAGACTAATACATGGACTGGTACATCTGGGTAGAGATGCAATGATGCGTGTGTTTAGACAAACGTGGTATAACCCACGATTTCGTGTGATCGCTGAAGCAGTTTGTCAGAGGTGTGTTACGTGTCAACAGATGAATGCTGGAAAGAAAACTGTAGTCACCTTGAGTCACATTGGGAGGTCAGGAGGACCCTTCAATAGGATGCAGCTAGATTTTGTAGAAATGCCTAAGTGCAATGGGTTGAGGTACATTTTGGTAGTGGTGTGTTTATTCTCAAGGTGGGTGGAGGTTTACCCAACGCAGGTGTGACACCCTCACAGTGGCTAAGTTATTATTGAGGGAACTCATCCCGAGGTTTGGTTTTCCGACCTCTTTGGAATCAGATAGAGGAACACACTTCCACAGTGAAATCATGAAGCTGCTTTGTGCGGCACTGAATGTGGATCAAAGATTGCATTGCAGCTATCGACCAGAGGCTTCTGGGATAGTGGAACAGGTTAATGGAACCTTGAAGGCAAGGATGGCAAAAATGTGTTCATCAACGTCTCTGAAGTGGCCTGACGCACTGCCACTCGTAGTGATGAGAATTCGCAGTGTCCCCGACAGGAGAACTGGGTTGTCCCCTCATGAGATCTTGATGGGAAGGGCAATGCGGTTGCCAGCAGTACCGGCTACAGCATTGATAAACATCACTGATGACTTGATTCTCGATTACTGTAAAGGACTATCTGATGTGGTCCGTTCTGTGTCCCAGCAGGTACAAGCTGCAGCTGTTCCGGCCTCGAGTGATCTGTGCCACGACCTGTGTCCAGGTGACTGGGTGCTTGTCCGAAAGCACGTGAGGAAGAGCTGTCTGGATGTTCGGTGGCGAAGCCCGTACCAGGTGATACTGGTAACGAACACAGCAGTGAAGTGTGGAGGATTGCCGAACTGGGTACATGCTTCCCATACCCGCAGAGTTTCAGCACCCTCAGAAGAAACAGCTCCTCTCGTGAATGAAAATCCAGCTGATGTGGCAGGGCCACATGAGAGGACAAGACAAGCTGTGAGGGCCGCTGACGCAGCTGGTTGTGCACCAGAGCAAGCTGAAGGGGGTTCCGACAACCAGAACCTCGACTCTGACTCGGATGACCGAGGTGGTGCAGTGGGTGGAATGGAGTCAAATTCAGCAGAAGAAGGAAGTGGTGTGCAGGGTATAGAAGGGGGAGGCAGAAGAACAACCAGAATTGAGGAGGCTTGGCCTGAAAGACAGAGGCGACTGAATCTGAGGTTGGCACCCGAAAGAGATCTTGCTCCAGTGTCTGAAACGTCTGAATCGGAAGCAAGTGACGGAGAGCAACCTCAAGAGGGTCAGAGGAGATCGAAAAGAACGAGAGTACCTTGCCAGAGATACGCTACTCCTGAGTGGACTTACGCAGTGACTGATGCAGGGGGTAGTGTGCTCGGGGAGGCTGAGGTCAGTGCAGGTGGTCAGCAAGAGCCCGAGCGTGGTGCTGAAGGTGGTGCTGTTAATACCAGGGCTCGAAGTAGAAGGAATACTGACCCTCACGGTTCCGAATCCCCCGCTTCTGAGTAAAGTCCGAGAATTGGTTTTGCATCGATTTGAATTTCCGTCTTTTGGATTTGAGCCGTCTTCACATGAAATGGTAATTCTTCGCCTTGAACTTTTGTATCATATTTTAGAAGCGCTTGCAGATGACCTTATCGTGGATGAAATATAACCTGTTGTAAATAAAAAGTCTAAAGAAGAAGATAACCTAGATCCGAGTGGAAGAAGAATAAACTTGGGGACTTTCCACCGAAGAGGAACGAGAGCTTAGGGAAGTCTTTTCTGGACTATGTAAATAAGAAACTGTTGTTGAAAACGGAATTTACAGAGGTTTCGGAGTGTTTCTCGAACTGGTTAAGCAAGTCACGTGCGGAGAAGACAGATACTTTTTGAGTGTTCATTGCTTATACCAAGAACTTTGAGAACTTTTGAGATCATGGAGGCTGGAGATCCACATCGTAGATCCAAATTGATCGTAGGCACACTTATAGGGGGTGTGATAGTTTCTATAATCATAATAGTTGTAGTTTCATATGCTGTTCCACACGAGCTAGCAGTGGAGGGGGTGTCAGGGACTCCTACACCTACTACACCTAGCAAAAAGGAGGGAAACATAGGAGCTGACAAGGCTTTGCTAATAGAAGAGAGTCGTAGATTGCATGTAGATTTGTCTAGAAGTGATTTTAAGCTTAATGCGTATTCCAAGCTGCTATATGAGTATGTAGATGCGATGGATGCGAAAGATTGCTATGTGTGTATGCAGTTGCCAGCTTCAGTGGATGAGGGTATTAGATATCACCATCTTCCACTGACGTATGGGATTTCATGTAGTCTGTTGCTTAGTATATTTTATGAAAGAGATCAGTTTGAGTATTTCTTTTCCAATTATGATGCAGTGCTTCCTGAAGTCCCAGCTTACAAACATTTGAATAAATATGACTATTATAAGTCGGAAGATAGGCTTAGGAAGTATTTCATACCGTCTTTGGAATTAGATACAGCATATGTTCACCGACATAACTTGACGTGCTCATTGTCAGATGTAGAGAAGAAGTTTGTAGATCAGGTAGAAGATAGATATAGAAAATTAACACAGACACGAGACACAGGAGGTAGTCCAGTAGATTGGACCGAGGAGGAAAGATTGCACCGAACAAAAGGAAGTTATGGTCCCATAGCATTGGGCAAGGAGCAGAGGGGAAAGCTGTGTGTGAGACGTTATCAGACCTACTATGAAAAGGTCCCGGTGGGACAGAGTATGTGTGATCATATTTTCACCAAGTAAGATTCAGCAAAGAATTTTCTGCAAGGCCCTGTACAAGTGATACCCACGGTGTATTTTGTGTGCGGAAGGAATGCTTATGTGAGGTTGCCAGTGAACTGGTATGGTACATGTTACTTGGGAATAATATTTCCAAAGATTTACCATGCAGAGGATTTGGAGCTTGTGGAAAGCATTCAAGAGTGAGGAGAGGTGCGAGTGCAGGGGTTGTAGTGGGGGATATCTTTGGAGCAATGATACCAAGTTTGGGAGTGATCTTGAATGATGTAAAGATCCGGAGATTGGCGACTGTGATAGATGAACTTTCAATGAATACAGCAAAGTCGTTGGTACTTGTGGATGGAGAGATGTTGTCGATCAGGACATTGGTTTTGCAGAATCGCCTTGCTTTGGATGTCCTATTGGCAAAAGAGGGCGGAGTCTGTAAATTATTGAAGGTTCAAGAGTGCTGCACTTATATACCAGACCACAGCAAGGATCTGGAGAAATAAATAAGTAACATCATTACGATTCACACGAAAATAGCAGACTTGACTGAAGAGGGAGTTTGGGAGAAGGTTGGCAAAGGATTCGGTCAAGTGGGGAGCTGGTTTGCGAATTTGGGAAAAGGATTCCTTGGCTATGTTCTGAGACCTCTCATTATCATGGTGGTTTGTGTGGTTTGTCTGTGGGGTCTGATCAGAGCATATAAGTGGTATTGAGCAGGCAGAGCTGAGAGGGCCTTGAGAGAAAATGAGACGAGAATGGCTAGACTGCAGGACAGTCACTATCGAAACCTTAAGAGTTTGGAGAGATTCCGACAAGGGAGAATGGCCACGAGTTCTGTTTAGGTCGGTTCTTTCTCCAAGGGAATGAAAAGATGTGATGACAGGAGTCATGAAAGGGGGAACTGATAGAGTGCCATGCTCTCGTAAAATTTGTAGGGGTGCATCATAATCACTGTTAGTTCGCATCCGTATATAGTCAGACCTATATAAATAAGTGGCTAGAAAAATGTAACTCGAATTACCTTATTAGAATGATTAAAGAAGAGTAGTAGTGTTATTTTAATCATGCAAATGTAATACAGTATTGAAATGTGTTTAACATAATGCGTAGATAGATTAGGTTACGTG
Organism: Calotriton arnoldi; assembly: GCA_963921515.1. NCBI lineage: Eukaryota > Metazoa > Chordata > Amphibia > Caudata > Salamandridae > Calotriton > Calotriton arnoldi. Next base: position 1,164,275 of record CAWUFW010000754.1, on the reverse strand, counting down.
CAGTTGAGATGCAGTAATTAACGTGTATGGTATTAAAGTGCACGTGTAGTTTGTGCTTTGCATATGAAATATACGAGCCTATGCTTAAAGAAGTAATTAGGAATTGTGTGTTTAAATTGTGTAAGGCCTGACTGCATACCCAAAGGGAAGGCCTGATTTGTTCTTATGTTAGCTTATTTTGTGGGCAGAGAAGGTTCTCTTGGAAAGGCTCTCCGGGTACAGTTGGTAGATTCGTGCAGAGGGAAGGAAAGTCTGTTGAATTGTATCTTCTGTTGCAGGTGCAAGGACACATGCCTCGTTAGCGAAAGACTGGTTCTTTGTTTCAGGAGTCAGGGTGGTGGGAGGCATTGAGATGGGAGTACACTGGAATGTAGGGATGATACTTTCAGCGGAGAAGGTGCCTGGGACTCAAGGTCATCGTAACCATCCTGGATGAAGTAAGAGTTTCGATGGAAAAGTACAAGAAGGAAGACCTGGCCGAAGAGGCGTGAGAAGGGCGTGTTCAATTGTATGTGCATTTTGTATTAGGGACAGTGCCCCGAGGGAGGAGGTAAGAGAGAAGAGGTAGAGGAGACGAGAGAGGAAGGCAGAGGGAGATTCTAGGAAGGAGCATCTTAGAACGGGCTCGAAATGCTATGTGAGTGCACTTCTTAGGAAGGCTTCACAGCTGACACCTTTTCTTTACTCTTGCCTGGGAAGTTCGTTAAGTAGGTATGTCACTTTAGTGATAGAGTAGGGACAGCTAATGGTTTTATGCTTATTTAGGTAAATGAAGAATAATATAGAGATTGGAGCAGTTATCGCTTGTCTAATACTTCTGGAGCTAACGATTCTTCTTATCCTGAGTCGGATGAGACTCCTGAGTAGGATGCTATTTGTATTAGTGCCTATCTATTTCTTTAACCGTGTGTTGAGGTGCTTGCACGTGCAGTTATTTTTGGCTGTAATAAACCCACAAAATTGAATTTGGAGTCAGTGGTCTTTTAAGGTAAGCTGGATTCTAAATTGTCGCATAACTGAAAAGGATTTTCTTTCCTTCACACTATTCAGCAGGTAAAAATATCCTGGTGACCTGAAGATTCTTAGAGGTGATAAGATAAGAATCAGCGTTATCAAACACGTAAAGCATAATGATGTATTACTTGGTCGGTGCTGCATGGAGAAAACCGGAAATGAGAAGGAGGGACAAAGACGGCGGATTGCCCATTGGAAAGCAAGTATTTTTAAAGGGCACTAACCTAGACAAATAAAAAGCAATCGGCAAGGAATGGGGGAGTTCAACTCCTAAAGCATACACAAGAGGTCACTAAGCGACAGCGCAAGCGCTGTACGCTCCTCCTAAAAAATGATGGATGGCACTTGCGAATTACTAGCAGCAACCGTGGCCCACATTCTAGATTATCACTTTTTTACCTCACTGTTCTAATACAGACAGCGACCAAACACATGCAACAAAGACACAATAGTTACTGTTTGGTGGTGCTGTCCCAATGTAGTAAGCAGTACAATGATGATTCGACTATCTCACATTCATTTTTTCCTAGTGATGATACACCAGTATGGTGATAAAATAAATAATGAGCTGAGGATCAGTAATCCATCACAGTTTAGCCGTAAAGTGAAACCCTACAACACATGTTACCATATTTGAACAATGCTAAGAAGGCACATTCGTTCCTTGGTAACTGTAACTCTCACCCCCAAAATGATGGCAAACCACTACTCCAATCACAGACATGACCAACAACAGGGGTCCACTCTTTCACAGTCATGTATGGCCACACTTGCAGGGGCAGTGCCACCTTCTTTGACCACGCCCCTTCTTTTCGGCTACATCAGATTTTCCTCAGTCAGCTGCACTTCATTTGAAATTCTATCTGTCCTCATTTGTATTTGTCTTACCAAACCACATGTGAGGTTTCCATTTCCAATTCCATCAGTCTGTGTAGTCTACAACAGTCTTGTGGTGTTCAGGCGCAGTGGTCTTACAAGTCGCATTCCCACTCTCCATCATTTCCAGTGACCTCAGTCTTTCAGCACCACATTTGCAGTCATCCTGTTTGACACGATGCAAACCCCCTTCATTCTGCGTAGACCTGATGAGAATTGAACGTGACATTCTTACTCGCTTCAGAGATGCACAGACCTCTAGATAGACCTGCATGACCACATTCCTCCTTCCACCATCAGCCTTGCTGAACAGCTAAACAATGACAATGACTGAACATTAGGAGCGAGGAAGTGGTTTTCTTACTGAAAAGCACTTAGTATATCATTTTAGGTGAGAGGTAATGGTCTGCTTAAAGTACATCAATGGCACTTGGCATCAGTTTAAAATAGGAAATGGAGCGTCTGGCAGATAATCTATAGTAGGTGTAAAGATATATTAAGAGCTAAAAATACATTGAAAGTGAATGTTTTACACTGGGATGATTTAGAGACTGAACTTGAAATTATATTGTTGCTTTCGAATGTACATTTAGAAACAGCAAACAGATTTGTTGGTTTATTATTGTATTCAATGGCAAAGAGATGACACAAACTTAAGATGGCTTCTTTGTGTTCTGCATAAGCTGTAGATTTCATGGACCAATATGTAAAGAAAGAAGGCAAAGAGGGATTTGGCGAAAACATGAGATTTGGTAATAGACAGATCTTTTTGATTTGCAAGAAACTCCATGTCATAAGTAACCTAAAATTTGAATATTCCTGCTTTCCATTGTACATTGAACATGTTTTATTCAGGTTTAAAATGAATGCATGGGATAAACAAATTTTTAACGCAGTATTGGAGACTGCTAACACAGTCTGCTTTACTTAATTTTTTTGAAACATATTTCTTTAGTGGGTATTTCAATTTGAAAACCATGGATCCCAGATATAGGGTTCCATATTCTTTTCATCAGCGCCCTTATGATCTCAAAGTCATTATTTTGGGTGACTCCTGGGGCACATGGCCTTATTCACCACTTTGAATCTGTATTCACCACAATCTAACATTTGGAATGGTCTTGTGGATATTCTAGAATAATGACTACAACAATATTGTGAACCCACATGGCATATATTTATATTTATGAAAAAGTAACCATTTTGAAAAGGCTACTAAATATATATATATATATATATATATATATATATATATATATATATATATATATATCACTGAAAAAACCATAGGTTTTAGGGACAGTTATAGTTAGTTGGACATTGCACTCGTACAAAACCCGTGAAATTCCCCCGTTATAGTTAGTTCAGCTAACTATAACTCGCGCCCCGCAATGCCCTGCTGATGACGTCACATATTACATCACTCATGACATGGTCAGTGACATCACTGATGACATCACTGATGACATCTCAAGTGACATCACTGATGACATCATCCAGTGACTGTGTGTTTCTGTAAAGTTTAATTTTGTTTTATATATATGCCAAGCTGTATTGAGGAATGAGTGGGTGTATAAGTGTCTGTATGGAGGATTTAGTAGGTACGTGACTGACTGTATAAGTGAGTGATTAAACGTATCTTACTGAATGCATGGGTTAGTGACTAAACTGGGTGAATGTCTGAATCCGTCTGTCTGTTGCTGTGTAAGTGGCTGCATGGGTTTGTGAATAGCTACATGAGTGTCTATTTGAGTTATTGATTGGTTGTCTGAGTATCTGTATGGGTGCCTGAGTGTTTGTGTGGGTGGGGTGTGTGCGACTCTGTGCATAGATGTGTGAGTGGGTGATTCACTGGGTGGATGGTTTCAAGAGTGCATCTGTGATAGACTGTATGGGTGGGTAAGTGTGTGTAAGAGTGTGTTAGTGAGTGAATGTATGTCCCAGTGGTACATGTGTGAGTAACTACATATGTGAAAGGCAGTATATATGTGTGTTGGAGTATATAAATGGCTATAAGTGAGAGTGTGTGATTGTGAGAGTGGCTGTATGGATGAGTGTGTGCTTGTATCAGTGATTGTATAAAAGCGTAAAAATGTGCTAGTATTTGTATGAGTAAGTGAGCTGGTGTGTGTATGACTGTATAGGTGAGTAAATGGCAGTGTGAATAATTATTTGCATGACTGACTAGGTGTGTGAGTACCTCTATGGATGAGTGGCGGTGTGTGAGTGTCTATATAGGAGTATGAGTGCATATGATAGTCCTGTACTGAGTGACCGTAAGTTTGAGTGACTGTACGGGTGAGTTAGTGGATGTGTGTGTAGACCTAAGAATCAGTGAGTGGGTATGTAGTTATTGGTGTTGGAGTGTCTATGGTTTTGCGAATGGCAGTCTGTTATTTAGAGTGGGTGTATCAAAGGTTATATTAGGGTGTGAGGAGGTGCATCAGATTATCACGTGGATGATGTCATCAGTGATGTCATCAGTGATGTCATTTGAGATGTCATCAGTGATGTCATCAGTGATGTCACTGACCATGTCATGAGTGATGTAATATGTGACGTCATCAGCAGTGCATTGCGGGGCGCGAGTTATAGTTAGCTGAACTAACTATAACGAGGAATTTCACGGGTTTTGTACGAGTGCAATGTCCAACTAACTATAACTGTCCCTAAAACCTATGGTTTTTTCAGTGAATTTCAAAGGTTTTTTAAATGCTAATTTCTAACTATAACGTGTCTGAAACCTATGGTTTTTTCAGTGAATTTCAAAGGTTTTTTAAATGCTAATTTCTAACTATAACTGTCCCTAAAACCTATGGTTTTTTCAGTGAATTTCAAAGGTTTTTTAAATGCTAATTCCTAACTATAACATGTCTGAAACCTATGTTTTTTTTCAGTGAATTTCAAAGGTTTTGTAAATGACAATTTTGAAATGTATTAATTGTTATATTTATTTTTTGGATACTGATTTACTACATTTTTTTAAACTATTTATTTTTACATATTTTATTTTTAAATTACATTGTAATTACATTATACATTACATTACAAAATATACTTTCTCTGAATGAATTACTTTAGTTTAAATACTTTGCAAATAGGCAATAGACTTTTAAGTACAGTAGTTACAGTTGTTGCAATGGGCAACACAATTTCAAACACAATGCAACATTGAGCTCAATGTGAATTTCTAGTTAAATGCAATTAGTTACTTTATGGATTACTTTTCTAACCACAGGACTGGATCCTAGATTCAGTCCTGGGACATCTCCTGTAAACAGTTGAGTAAAAGCGTTTTGGTTACAGTAGTGATTTTTAAGGAATATTATTGTATTTTAAAAAGTTGACACTTAGAAACTTTTTCACATAGAATCACCAATGTTATCCTATGGGAGGAAATTCACTTAGCAGGTAAGTAGTGTTATCGTTAATTTTTCTTACTCAGTGTTGGATCCTGGATCCAGCACTGGTGCATCTCCTGTAAACAGTTGAAAGAATGCGTTTAAGTCATACAGGCGATTTTTAAGGAATATTTGTAGTTTGTGAAAATCTAAATAGAGAAAACAGGCCCTCCCTAAGTTACATGTAGGTCCAAGAGGAGGGAGGAAGGGAACCAAAGAAAGAAAAGGAACCTCTATACCGACCTATTCAATTTATTACACGACCAGAAAGGTTCTATGTTAACATCATACCCTCATAATATGCATCTAATTGGATATATATCCTAATTACATAGATAACTCATCAGACTTTTACTACTTTTCCAAAACATTTTATTATACAAGTTATTTCTTTGATTATATAATTTTTTTATACAAATAAATTGCAAAGGTACATACATTTATAACACATAAGATGGGCTAAATTTTCACAAATAATTGTTTTTGAATATCAATCCATTATTTTAACATAAGACATCCCAAAGCGAACACAGACTAAAAATAAAACTGACTCTCATCATCCACTACTAACAAATTACTGTCATTCAGTCCACATTTATACCATACCACACATTTCATAGAACATACAAGTTAAAAAAGTTTCGACCCTGTGGAGGGTCCAAAAATGGTTGCATAAGAGTTGATGAAGATGTTATCAAAAAACCCAGCTCAAAAATATTATGCTCCAAGGGACCACTTCTCAAAAGACAATTATGGTAGTTTGTGAAAATCGACACTTTAAAACTTTTCTGCTGAAAACCAGACAATGGATTCCTATGGAAGGAAATATAAGTTACTGGTAAGTACGGTTAGAATTACTTTTCAGGGTCAGTGCTGGGCTAAAAGATGCAGCACTGGGTTCTCTCCTGATAACAGGTGAGTAAATCGGAATTCGTATTTTGGCTGATTTTAGAGGAATATTTGTATGTTTCAAAAATCGACACTTAGAAACTTTTTCAGCAAAAAGCAGGCAATGATATCCTATGGAAGGAAATTCAAGTTACTGGTAAGTACGGTTAAAATTACTTTTCAGGATCAGTACTGGGCTGAAAGATGCAGCACTGAGGTCTCTCCTGATAACAGGTGAGTAAATCGGAATTCGTATTTCGGCTGATTTTAGAGGAATATTATAAAGTTCCAAAACTCCACACTTAGAAGAATTTCCAAGTGAAACCAGTCAATGATATCCTATGGAAGGAAATTCAAGTTACTGGTAAGTACGGTTAAAATTACTTTTCAGGATCAGTACTGGGCTGAAAGATGCAGGACTGAGATCTCTCCTGATAACAGGTGAGTAAATCGGAATTCGTAGTTCGGCTGATTTTAGAGGAATATTTGCACAATGGTGACATCTGTGCAAACGCGCCCCGTGGCGCGTTTTAAGTTGGGGGATTAAGTCCCCTTGAATCATGAGGGTCCCTGGGGTCCAACTAGCCCACCCTGTACCTCCAGTATGCGCCAGGGAGCTGCGTTGCAGAGAGGTGTTCAGAGGCCACGCCCCTTTTTGCACCTCTCTGCAACGCAGCTCTGTGGCGCTTTCTGGACGTACCTGGTGGGCTAGTTCACCCCCAGGGACCCTCAGGATTGAAGGGGATTTCATTCCCCTTCTTAAAACGCGCCAGGGGGCGCGTTTGCAGACTGCTGCAGGGAGGGGGCGGGGCCTCGGGACGATGCCGGTCTTTTTTTTTTTTTTTTGCTTTTTTCTGCCCAGGGGTCCTTGTGGGACCCCCTGAGCAGACCTAGGGGTCAGGGTGTTTCTACCCTGCCCCCTTTGTGCATTTTGCGCACTTGTTTCTTGTGTTTTTTTTTAATCAGTGGGATCCGCGCACCCTAAGCGCATCCCGCCGTTTAAAAAAAAATGCTTTTCTGCCCAGGGGGTCCTTGTGGGACCCCTGAGCAGACCTAGGGGTCAGGGTGTTTCTACCCTGCTCCCTTTTGCGCTTTGCGCACTTGTTTCTGTCCTTCGGTTCTACCGAGGGACAAAATGGCTGCCAACACTTCCTGGTTTGGAGTGTTGACAGCCAGCTGACAGCCAATTAGCATGCAGCTCGTGATCGGGACGGTGCGCGCAGGGTGCGCTGAGGGTACGCGGACCCTACTCGGCCATAGCTATATATGTGACTTTACTTTTGATTTTCTCAGGAACTACTGAACGGATTTACACCATTTAATCAAAAGGCACCAGTCTGAACCAAGGGCTACCTCTTTGCCAAATTTGGTGTAATTCCGTTCAGCAGTTCGGGCTGTAGCTGCGACTAAAGGTTCCTATGGAAAAATGAATGGGGAAAACGCGTTTTCGGACCCCTCTTTTTTCTCGGCCCCCGCTTGATGAATCAACCCGAGACTTTCAGGGTAGGAGCGGAGCGGAGCGCCCCAACAAGTTGGAAACTTTCGCGAAGATTTGTCAACCGGCGCCAACGTTATTTCAAATAGAATGTCGCGGATTTCCTATGGATAATAGGTCCTAACTATAACTATCTACTGGCGACCGCCAGTAGATAATATATATATATATATGCTTATATATATATATATATATATATTGCCTTTCCACCTCCTCGAATTTCGCCTGGACACAATCGCAGTGGTGCGCTTCAGGGTCCGAGGCAGCCCTGTTTAAATCCAGATCACCACACAAAATTGCGTGCGCACACTCCTTCCGTAGAATAAAGCACGAGTCCACAAGTGCTTGGGATAAGTTTTATTTCTCGGTACCAAGCTGGAAAAAACCCAACGCGTTTCGGCGTAAACGCCTTGATCACGGGTTTATACATATACTTTAAAATGACTCTAAAAATTGTATACATGCATTTTAACATTAATTAAAAAATTTGCATCTATATATTAAATAAATAAGCATATTTAAATATAAAACATGCCAAAAATAATAATGTACAGTAAAAATAATATACATGTACAATTATAATTCCTAATAAAACATACCAACTATTAGACTATTAAAAGTAACATTTAAAAATAACGTACTAAAATAATAAATGTGAAAAAACTAAAATATGAAAAATAATTTTTAATAAACAAAACATAAATTAAAAAAGTAAGCAAATAGAACTTTAACCCCTTCCATGCTTATGACGAGCTGGACTCGTCATGGCACACAGTGCTCGTGTGCTCATGACGAGTCCAGCTCGTCATAAGACCACCCACGGGGGAAGCGCTGGCGCTCCCCCCGTGGGAATCCGATCGTCGGGGTTTTTTTTTAGGAGGCAGGGGAAGGACTTCATTGAGGGTTTCCTTTCTGCACGACGCGCTGGAAGCCATTTGCTTCCAGCGCGTCGGGGAAATAAGGTGAGTTTTGGCTCGGGAGGGGGGTTTGATTCAAAGAGACATCGAGGGAAAGGAAAGGGTTTTCCTTTCCCCGATGCCTCTTTTGTGCATTCCTGCTGCACGATCATGTGATCGTGCAGCAGGAATGCCCACTAGGGCGGGATTGTGAGCGTGGAGATGTGCCTTCTCTCCATTGCCACCCTGTAAAGTTAGCTGTAATCCTTGATGGAGGTCTCTGCACCCTTGATTTTCTTGAGCGCAATCCTTCTCCTCGTCTGCCGCTGCGATCCTGCAATTCTTCTGGTCCTTTACGCAGCTGTAGTGTAGGAAAGGCATTATACATTTACCCAACGAGGTAGCACTTACTGATTAGCCAGTAGAAAGTACTCCAGTTGAGTAGAGGTATTGCACAAAACGGTGGCATCTTCGTGAGCGTGGAGATGTACCTTCTCTCCATTGCCAACCTGTAAAGTTAGCTGTAATCCTTGATGGAGGTCTCTGCACCCTTGATTTTCTCGAGCGCAATCCTCGTGTAGTTCCTGTGACCAGGAGGTTCCTTCTCCTCGTCTGCCGCTGCGATCCTGCTCTGACCCTTTATAAACAAGAGGCATGTGAACGGGCCTAGAAGCCCCGCCACACATACACTAGCGGTATGCAACGTATGCCCGCCCTTTCCCTACTATGACGGACAGCTTACTCAAAGGATCCCGGCGCTTTCGGCGCGGTGGCAAAGTTACAGACACACAGGTCACTGGAGACAATCCTTGATGGAGGTCTCTGCACCCTTGATTTTCTCGAGCGCAATCCTCGTGTAGTTCCTGTGACCAGGAGGTTCCTTCTCCTCGTCTGCCGCTGCGATCCTGCTCTGACCCTTTATAAACAAGAGGTATGTGAACGGGCCTAGAAGCCCCGCTCGTTTGGCCCCGCCACACATACACTAGCGGTATGCAACGTATGCCCGCCCTTTCCCTACTATGATGGACAGCTTACTCAAAGGATCCCGGCGCTTTCGGCGCGGTGGCAAAGTTACAGACACACAGGTCACTGGAGACAATCCTTGATGGAGGTCTCTGCACCCTTGATTTTCTTGAGCGCAATCCTTCTCCTCGTCTGCCGCTGCGATCCTGCAATTCTTCTGGTCCTTTACGCAGCTGTAGTGTAGGAAAGGCATTATACATTTACCCAACGAGGTAGCACTTACTGATTAGCCAGTAGAAAGTACTCCAGTTGAGTAGAGGTATTGCACAAAACGGTGGCATCTTCGTGAGCGTGGAGATGTACCTTCTCTCCATTGCCACCCTGTAAAGTTAGCTGTAATCCTTGATGGAGGTCTCTGCACCCTTGATTTTCTCGAGCGCAATCCTCGTGTAGTTCCTGTGACCAGGAGGTTCCTTCTCCTCGTCTGCCGCTGCGATCCTGCTCTGACCCTTTATAAACAAGAGGCATGTGAACGGGCCTAGAAGCCCCGCCACACATACACTAGCGGTATGCAACGTATGCCCGCCCTTTCCCTACTATGACGGACAGCTTACTCAAAGGATCCCGGGCGCTTTCGGCGCGGTGGCAAAGTTACAGACACACAGGTCACTGGAGACAATCCTTGATGGAGGTCTCTGCACCCTTGATTTTCTCGAGCGCAATCCTCGTGTAGTTCCTGTGACCAGGAGGTTCCTTCTCCTCGTCTGCCGCTGCGATCCTGCTCTGACCCTTTATAAACAAGAGGCATGTGAACGGGCCTAGAAGCCCCGCTCGTTTGGCCCCGCCACACATACACTAGCGGTATGCAACGTATGCCCGCCCTTTCCCTACTAAGATGGACAGCTTACTCAAAGGATCCCGGCGCTTTCGGCGCGGTGGCAAAGTTACAGACACACAGGTCACTGGAGACAATCCTTGATGGAGGTCTCTGCACCCTTGATTTTCTCGAGCGCAATCCTCGTGTAGTTCCTGTGACCAGGAGGTTCCTTCTCCTCGTCTGCCGCTGCGATCCTGCTCTGACCCTTTATAAACAAGAGGCATGTGAACGGGCCTAGAAGCCCCGCTCGTTTGGCCCCGCCACACATACACTAGCGGTATGCAACGTATGCCCGCCCTTTCCCTACTATGATGGACAGCTTACTCAAAGGATCCCGGCGCTTTCGGCGCGGTGGCAAAGTTACAGACACACAGGTCACTGGAGACAATTCTTCTGGTCCTTTACGCAGCTGTAGTGTAGGAAAGGCACTATACATTTACCCAACGAGGTAGCACTTACTGATTAGCCAGTAGAAAGCACTCCAGTTGAGTAGAGGTATTGCACAAAACGGTGGCATCTTCGTGGATAAATATGCAGGGCAGATGTGCCTTCTCTCCATTTACACCCTGAAAAGTTAGCTGTAATCCTTGATGGAGGTCTTTGCATCCTTGAATTTCTCGAGCGCAATGCTCGTGTAGTTCCTGTGACCAGGAGGTTCCTTCTCCTCGTCTGCCGCTGAGATCCTGCTCTGACCCTTTATAAACAAGAGGCATGTGAACGGGCTTAGAAGCCCCGCCACACATACACTAGCGGTATGCAACGTATGCCCGCCCTTTCCCCACTATGATGGACAGCTTACTCAAAGGACCCCGGCACTTTCGGCGCGGTGGCAAAGTTACAGACACACAGGTCACTGGAGACAATTCTTCTGGTCCTTTACGCAGCTGTAGTGTAGGAAAGGCACTATACATTTACCCAACGAGGTAGCACTTACTGATTAGCCAGTAGAAAGCACTCCAGTTGAGTAGAGGTATTGCACAAAACGGTGGCATCTTCGTGGATAAATATGCAGGGCAGATGTGCCTTCTCTCCATTTACACCCTGAAAAGTTAGCTGTAATCCTTGATGGAGGTCTTTGCATCCTTGAATTTCTTGAGCGCAATGCTCGTGTAGTTCCTGTGACCAGGAGGTTCCTTCTCCTCGTCTGCCGCTGAGATCCTGCTCTGACCCTTTATCCCTTCGGTGCTTATGACGAGCTGGACTCGTCATGGCACACAGTGCTCGTGACGAGTCCAGCTCGTCATAAGACCACCCACGGGGAAGCGCTGGCGCTCCCCCGTGAGAATCTGATCGTTAGGTTTTTTTGGGGGAGGCAGGGAAGGGCTTCCCCTGCCTCCCTCGCCCCATCAATGACGTCAGCGCGCTGACATCATTGAGGGTTTCCCTTTCTTCCCGACGCGCTGGAAGCCATTTGCTTCCAGCGCGTCGGGAAATCAGGTGAGGTTTGGCTCGGGGAGGGGGGTTTGTATCAAAAGAGGCATCGAGGGAAGGAAATGGTTTTCCTTTCCCCGATGCCTCTTTGTGCATTCCTGCTGCACGATCATGTGATTGTGCAGCAGGAATGCCCACTAGGCACCAGGGTTTTTTTATTTTTGTGTTGGGGAGTGGCCAAAGGGCAAGGGTTGCTCCCCTTTACGGGTGTGAATATTTTATTTATACTGTTAGGCCCAACTACCCCTTAGCTTGGCTGGTGGATTGTGTGTGGACTGGTGCATTATTTGCATATGTGATTGTAATGTTTTTTTCCTCCTTTTTATTCTAGTGTAAAGCTTTTGATTCCTGTTTGCGGTTTCGGCAGTTGTGGTTCTGCAGTTTTGCGTAATTGCATTTATTTGGTAAGAAAAATATTTTTGTTGTGTGTACTCCAAATGAGTATTATTGTCATGCATGAATGAATTTTTTGTAAGTGGTGCCATAATGGCAGCATATTTGTTAGTGTTCAGAGCATGAAATTCTTTGCGATGTTTTGCATTGTCTTATGTGTAATTTTTTTCTTCTTCTTTTTAGTGGGATATTGTTGATCCTTACTGTGTCTGTGCAGAGTAGGTGGTGGTGAGTCTAGCTGCTTCTGTCACGTGAGTGGTATAGTGTTGGAGTATATAGGTCTTTGTGATAAATCTACATTTTGTTTATTTCTTTTTTTTTTTACAAAGGGTTTGTTGTTGTTGACTTGTTTGACAAGTAACCTTTATTAGTAAGCATTATGGCTAGCCGTAGAATTACTGCTCAGCAGGTGGTTGGTTTGCTTCTTGAATCTTCCTCTGAGCAGGATTATGAGACTGACAGTGCGTCTGAGGGAGAGGAGGGAGGGGAAGATTCAGGCAGTGAGTTTTCTCTCCACATGGAATCATCGGATGATGAAGGTACTCTCAGTGCAGATGAAGTGCCTGATTTAGAGGAGGATACTAATGTGCCGATGGTGCAAGAGGCATCTGGATTGCAGCCTGGGGCTGCTAGGCTTCCTACTGGAAGTGCTGGACTCTGGGTTGATCCAAACATGGTGCAGCCGGTGTTGCCTGCCTTTAGTGGTTATGCAGGGTGTAGAGTGGATTGTGAACATTATTTGCCTATACAGTATTTTCAGTTGTTTATGGATGATGTATTTTTGGGTGAGATTGTTGAGCAGACTAATTTGTATGCTGAACAGTTTTTGAGGGACAACAGTGCCAGACTTAGGCCCCATTCTAGAGCTACCCGGTGGAGTCCCACAAATCTGGAAGAGATGAAGAAGTTTTTGGGTTTGACTTTTTGATGGGTTTGATAAGGAAGCCGTCCATGAGTTCATATTGGTCTACCAGTCCCTTGATGGCAACGGCCATATTTCCTGCAGTTATGACTCGTGATCGGTATTTACTTTTGCTTCGGATGCTGCATTTTGTTGATAATGGTTTGGCGTTGCCACGAGATCACCCTGAATGTGACCGTCTTTTTAAGATTCGGCCTGTTCTTGATCACTTTGTAGATCGATTTTCAGAGATCTATACTCCAGGGAAAGAAATATCTATTGATGAGTCTTTGGTGCTGTTCAAGGGCCGTTTGGTTTTTAGGCAGTACATTCCTAGCAAGAGGGCACGCTATGGAATTAAGCTGTATATGTTGTCTGAGAGTAGGACAGGATATGTTTTTAATTTGCGTGTGTACACTGGTAGGGATTCCACTATTGACCCCCTGGTTGTCCGTCCACTTTAGTAGGAGTTTCAGAGAAAATTGTGTGGGAACTTGCTAGAGGACTGTTTAACAGAGGCCACCATTTGTACATTGATAACTTCTACACTGCTGTGCAATTGTTTAAGGAATTGTTCAAAGTGGACACTTTTGCTTGTGGCACAATCCGCTCTAACCGTAAAGGTTATCCAAAAGAGCTTGTTTGCAAAAAACTTCAGAGGGGACAGTGCAGTGCCTTGCGTAGTGAGGAACTGCTAGCTGTGAAATTTGTGGACAGGAGGGATGTGTACATGCTGACTACCATCCATGATGAGAGTACTTCACCTGTGGCTGTTTGGGGTCAGATTGCTGAAGTGCGCAAACCTGTGTGCATTTTAGACTACAATAAGCACATGGGTGGTGTTGATAGAGTAGATCAGAGGTTGGTACCTTACACTGCTATTCGTAAGTCTTACATTTGGTATAAGAAGTTGGCCATCCATCTCTTCAATTTAGCAACTTTCAATGCTTTTGTTGTGTTCAAGGAGTGTTCTCCTGCGTCAAAGTTGACTTTTGTTCAGTTTCAGGAGTCTGTCATAGGCAGCCTTGTTGTTGTGGAACAGGCAAGTGTTCCTAGAGTTGGAGTGGTGGAGGATGTGGCTCGATTGAAAGATCGCCACTTTCCTGATCACATTCCTCCTACATCCTCAAAAGACTTTCCCACTAGGAGATGTAGAGTCTGTTGGCGAAGAGGTACGCGGAAGGAGACTTCGTATGTACTGCCCTGAGTGTCCTTCTAACCCTGGGCTGTGTGTGCCTGCTTGTTATAGAGCGTACCACAAGCAAAAGAATTATTGGGAGCAACCATGAGTGGTAAAGTGAACTGCCTGGTCTGTAATGTTTAAGAATTGTTGTTCTGTTTCAAGGTTGGCATTAGTGCAATGTTTCTGATTTTGTGTTAGTAGATTTGTATCTATTTGCAATTTGTTTGTGTTTTCTTTTTTGTATAAAAAAATCCTAAATGTGATGGTGGTGTGTGTAGGCTGGTGCTTGGCTGGCGGTGTGCGTGGAGTGGCGCTCGGCTGGCAGTGTGTGAGTAGTGACTTGCTGCTGGTCACTACACACACTGCTAGCCGAGCGACACTCCACGCAATCCATCAGGTTGTGTTGTTGCTGTGTTAGGAATGTGGGCGTGTGAAAGTGATGGGCCCTTGAATGGCGCTGTCTGCTGGTGTGAGTGTTGTAATGTGATGGGCCCGCGGCTGGTGGTGTGAATGGTTTTGTATTTGTCACACGTATGAAAGGTGTATGAATGGCCTGTAAAGAGGTTGGTGCCTTGTCGTGGCTTTACAGCTCACGAGCTGTGAGTCAATGGTTCAGTTTCTCGTCCTTTCAATTATTAACAGTGCATTTCATTTTTGTGAAATCACTTGTTAATACAATTGTATATACTGAACCATCACTCACCCTCGTGCCAAATCCAACCAGTATGTGTGTGTGTGCTTGAGGATTAGATGGTTGTGCAGTAATATTTTTTTTGTCTTTCTCAAGCAGGGTGTACCTTGTCCCTTTTTGTGAATGTTGTAATGTGTTTGTTTCGTGCCTGGGGGTGTGAATGGTCTTGTGTGTATCACGTATGAAAGGTGTGTGAATGGCCTGTAAAGCGGTTGGGGCCTTGACGTGGCTTTACAGCTCACGAGCTGCGAGTCACTGGTTCCGTTTTTGTCCTTTCAATTATTGACAGTGCATTTCATTTTTGTGAAATCTCTTGTTAATAAAATTGTATATACTGAACCATCACTTGCCCTCGTGCCAAATCCAACCAGTATGTGTGTGTGTGCTTGAGGAATAGATGGCTGTGCAGTAATCTTTGTCTTTTTAGTCTGTCTGCCAAGGTGTACATTCCGTCTAAGAATAACCTACCAACTGTAGATATTGTCGTAAACGAAACACCCATGGGAGTACATGGTGATATCTCTCTTGTGGATCCCAACAAGTTATGGTACCCACAATGTCCTGCAAACCTCAAAATGTCTGTCACATTTTCCTTGCAATATTGTGCCAACATTTTCACGCTGCAGAAATAAACAACACATTATCTCATTATGACTTGGTTTTGCAAGGGGGTCACCTGGGTTTTTGGCCCGGGGCTCGGCGGCCACATAGGGAAACCTACCAAACCCACACATTTCTGAAAAGTAGACACCCGGGGGCTTCCAGGGAGGTATGGCTTGCGTGGATCCCCCAACGTTTCCTACCCAGAATCCCCTGCAAACCTCACTTTTAGCTGAAAAAATCACTTTTTCACACATTTCTGTGTGGGAAAGTGTGGCATCACTGGCCTCACACAAATTTCCTACCACCCAGCGTTCCCCCAGGTCTCCCGATAAAAATGGTGCCTCACTTGTGTGGGAGGCCCAAGTACCCGCGACAGGCAAGGGCCCACAACGTATTGAGGCGACCTCAAAATGGCCTTTCACAAAACCACCTGGTTTTGCAAGGGAGTCACCTGGGTTTTTGGCCCCGTGCTCGGCGGCCATCTAGGAAACCTACCAAACCCACACATTTCTGAAAAGTAGACACCCGGGGCTTCCAGGGAGGTATGGCTTGCGTGGATCCCCAACGTTTCCTTACCCAGAATCCCCTGCAAACCTCACTTTTAGCTGAAAAAATCACTTTTTCACACATTTGTGTGTGGGAAAGTGTGGCATCACTGGCCTCACACAAATTTCCTACCACCCAGCGTTCCCCAGGTCTCCCGATAAAAATGGTGCCTCACTTGTGTGGGAGGCCCAAGTACCCGCGACAGGCAAGGGCCCACAACGTATTGAGGCGACCTCAAAATGGCCTTTCACAAAACCACCTGGTTTTGCAAGAAGTCACCTGGGTTTTGGCCCCGTGCTCGGCGGCCATCTAGGGAAACCTACCAAACCCACACATTTCTGAAAAGTAGACACCCGGGGGCTTCCAGGGAGGTATGGCTTGCGTGGATCCCCCAACGTTTCCTACCCAGAATCCCTGCAAACCTCACTTTTAGCTGAAAAAATCACTTTTTCACACATTTGTGTGTGGGAAAGTGTGGCATCACTGGCCTCACACAAATTTCCTACCACCCAGCGTTCCCCAGGTCTCCCGATAAAAATGGTGCCTCACTTGTGTGGGAGGCCCAAGTACCCGCGACAGGCAAGGGCCCACAACGTATTGAGGCGACCTCAAAATGGCCTTTCACAAAACCACCTGGTTTTGCAAGGGAGTCACCTGGGTTTTGGCCCCGTGCTCGGCGGCCATCTAGGAAACCTACCAAACCCACACATTTCTGAAAAGTAGACACCCGGGGGCTTCCAGGGAGGTATGGCTTGCGTGGATCCCCCAACGTTTCCTTACCCAGAATCCCTGCAAACCTCACTTTTAGCTGAAAAAATCACTTTTTCACACATTTGTGTGTGGGAAAGTGTGGCATCACTGGCCTCACACAAATTTCCTACCACCCAGCGTTCCCCAGGTCTCCCGATAAAAATGGTGCCTCACTTGTGTGGGAGGCCCAAGTACCAGCGACAGGCAAGGACACAAAGCGTTTTGAGGCAACATCAACATTGCCTATCAAAAACCTGTTTTGGGCACCTTGGCCTGTCGCGGCTACTTGGGCCTCCCACACAAGTGAGGCACCATTTTTATCGGGAGACCTGGGGAACGCTGGGTGGTAGGAACTTGTGTGAGGCCAGTGATGCCACACTTTCCCACACACAAATGTGTGAAAAAGTGATTTTTCAGCTAAAATTGAGGTTTGCAAGGATTCTGGGTAAGGGAACGCTGGAGATCCACGCAAGCCATACCTCCCTGAAGCCCCCGGTGTCTACTTTCAGAAATGTGTGGCTTGGTAGGTTTCCTAGATGGCCGCCGAGCACGGGCCAAAACCCAGGTGACTCCTGCAAAACCAGGTGGTTTTGAGATAGGCAATTTTGAGGTCGCCTCACTACGTTGTGGGCCCTTGCCTGTCGCGAGTACTTGGGCCTCCCACACAAATGAGGCACCATTTTTATCGGGAGACCTGGGGGAACGCTGGTGGTAGGAAATTTGTGTGAGGCCAGTGATGCCACACTTTCCCACACACAAATGTGTGAAAAAGTGATTTTTTCAGCTAAAATTGAGGTTTGCAAGGGATTCTGGGTAGGAAACGTTGGAGATCCACGCAAGCCATACCTCCCTGGAAGCCCCCAGGTGTCTACTTTTCAGAAATGTGTGGGTTTGGTAGGTTTCCTAGATGGCCGCGAGCACGGGCCAAAGCCAGGTGACTCCTTGCAAAACCAGGTGGTTTTGAGATAGGCAATTTTGAGGTCGCCTCACTACGTTGTGGGCCCTGCCTGTCGCGAGTACTTGGGCCTCCCACACAAGTGAGGCACCATTTTATCGGAGACCTGGGGGAACGCTGGTGGTAGGAAATTTGTGTGAGGCCAGTGATGCCACACTTTCCCACACACAAATGTGTGAAAAAGTGATTTTTCAGCTAAAATTGAGGTTTGCAAGGGATTCTGGGTAAGAAACGTTGGGGGATCCACGCAAGCCATACCTCCTGGAAGCCCCGGGTGTCTACTTTTCAGAAATGTGTGGGTTTGGTAGGTTTCCCTAGATGGCCGCTGAGCACGGGGCCAAAACCCAGGTGACTTCTGCAAAACCAGGTGGTTTTGAGATAGGCAATTTTGAGGTCGCCTCACTACGTTGTGGGCCCTGCCTGTCGCAGGTACTTGGGCCTCCCACACAAGTGAGGCACCATTTTATCGGGAGACCTGGGGGAACGCTGGGTGGTAGGAAATTTGTGTGAGGCCAGTGATGCCACACTTTCCCACACACAAATGTGTGAAAAAGTGATTTTTTCAGCTAAAATTGAGGTTTGCAAGGGATTCTGGGTAAGGAAACGTTGGGGGATCCACGCAAGCCATACCTCCCTGGAAGCCCCAGGTGTCTACTTTTCAGAAATGTGTGGGTTTGGTAGGTTTCCTAGATGGCCGCCGAGCACGGGGCCAAAACCCAGGTGACCCCTTGCAAAACCAGGTGGTTTTGAGATAGGCAATTTTGAGGTCGCCTCACTACGTTGTGGGCCCTTGCCTGTCGCGGGTACTTGGGCCTCCCACACAAGTGAGGCACCATTTTTATCGGGAGACCTGGGGGAACGCTGGGTGGTAGGAAATTTGTGTGAGGCCAGTGATGCCACACTTTCCCACACACAAATGTGTGAAAAAAGTGATTTTTTCAGCTAAAATTGAGGTTTGCAAGGGATTCTGGGTAAGGAAACGTTGGGGGATCCACGCAAGCCATACCTCCCTGGAAGCCCCCGGGTGTCTACTTTTCAGAAATGTGTGGGTTTGGTAGGTTTCCCTAGATGGCCGCCAGAGCACGGGGCCAAAAACCCAGGTGACCCTCTTGCAAAACCAGGTGGTTTTGAGATAGGCAATTTTGAGGTCGCCTCACTGCGTTGTGGGCCCTTGCCTGTCGCGGGTACTTGGGCCTCCCACACAAGTGAGGCACCATTTTTATCGGGAGACCTGGGGGAACGCTGGGTGGTAGGAAATTTGTGTGAGGCCAGTGATGCCACACTTTCCCACACACAAATGTGTGAAAAATGTGATTTTTTCAGCTAAAATTGAGGTTTGCAAGGGATTCTGGGTAAGGAAACGTTGGGGGATCCACGTCAAGCCATACCTCCCTGGAAGCCCCTGGGTGTCTACTTTTCAGAAATGTGTGGGTTTGGTAGGTTTCCCTAGATGGCCGCCAGAGCACGGGGCCAAAAACCCAGGTGACCCCTTGCAAAACCAGGTGGTTTTGAGATAGGCAATTTTGAGGTCGCCTCACTACGTTGTGGGCCCTTGCCTGTCGCAGGTACTTGGGCCTCCCACACAAGTGAGGCACCATTTTTATCGGGAGACCTGGGGGAACGCTGGGTGGTAGGAAATTTGTGTGAGGCCAGTGATGCCACACTTTCCACACACAGAAATGTGTGAAAAAAGTGATTTTTTCCAGCTAAAAGTGAGGTTTGCAGGGGATTCTGGGTAAGGAAACGTTGGGGGATCCACGTCAAGCCATACCTCCTGGAAGCCCCTGGGTGTCTACTTTTCAGAAATGTGTGTGTTTGGTAGGTTTCCCTAGGTGCCGGCAGAGCTAGGGTTCAAAAACTACAGCTAGGCACTTTGCCAAAAAAGGGTCATTTTTCACTGCGAAATTGAGGTGTGACCACGTTGCGTTTTGCGCCGTTTCCTGTCGCAGGCACTAGGCCGACCCACACAAGTGAGGTACCATTTTTCTCGTAAGACTTTGGGGAACGCGGGGTGGGTGGAAATTTGTGGATCCACGCAGATTCCAGAACTTTCCACCACAGAAATGTGGGGAAAATGTGTTTTTTGGACAATTGTTTATGTTTGCAAGGGATTCTGGGTAACAGAACCTGGTGGGAGGCAGTCAAGTCACCCCATCCTGGATTCCCCTGGGTGTCTAGTTTTCAAAAATGTATAGGTTTGCTAGGTTTCCCTAGGTGCCGGCAGAGGTAGGGTTCAAAAACTACAGCTAGGCACTTTGCCAAAAAGGGTCATTTTTCACTGCGAAATTGAGATGTGACCACGTTGCGTTTTGCGCCGTTTCCTGTCGCAGGCACTAGGCCGACCCACACAAGTGAGGTACCATTTTTCTCGTAAGACTTTGGGGAACGCGGGGTGGGTGGAAATTTGTGGATCCACGCAGATTCCAGAACTTTCCACCACAGAAATGTGGGGAAAATGTGTTTTTTGGACAATTTTTTATGTTTGCAAGGGATTCTGGGTAACAGAACCTGGTGGGAGGCAGTCAAGTCACCCCATCCTGGATTCCCCTGGGTGTCTAGTTTTCAAAAATGTATAGGTTTGCTAGGTTTCCCTAGGTGCCGGCAGAGGTAGGGTTCAAAAACTACAGCTAGGCACTTTGCCAAAAAGGGTCATTTTTCACTGCGAAATTGAGGTGTGACCACGTTGCGTTTTGCGCCGTTTCCTGTCGCAGGCACTAGGCCGACCCACACAAGTGAGGTACCATTTTTCTCGTAAGACTTTGGGGAACGCGGGGTGGGTGGAAATTTGTGGATCCACGCAGATTCCAGAACTTTCCACCACAGAAATGTGGGGAAAATGTGTTTTTGGACAATTTTTTATGTTTGCAAGGGATTCTGGGTAACAGAACCTGGTGGGAGGCAGTCAAGTCACCCCATCCTGGATTCCCCTGGGTGTCTAGTTTTCAAAAATGTATAGGCTTGCTAGGTTTCCCTAGGTGCCGGCAGAGGTAGGGTTCAAAAACTACAGCTAGGCACTTTGCCAAAAAAGGGTCATTTTTCACTGCGAAATTGAGGTGGGACCGCATTGCGTTTTGCGCCGTTTCCTGTCGCAGGCACTAGGCCGACCCACACAAGTGAGGTACCATTTTTCTCGTAAGACTTTGGGGAACGCGGGGTGGGTGGAAATTTGTGGATCCACGCAGATTCCAGAACTTTCCACCACAGAAATGTGGGGAAAATGTGTTTTTGGGACAATTTTTTATGTTTGCAAGGGATTCTGGGTAACAGAACCTGGTGGGAGGCAGTCAAGTCACCCCATCCTGGATTCCCCTGGGTGTCTAGTTTTCAAAAATGTATAGGCTTGCTAGGTTTCCCTAGGTGCCGGCAGAGGTAGGGTTCAAAAACTACAGCTAGGCACTTTGCCAAAAAGGGTCATTTTTCACTGCGAAATTGAGATGTGACCACGTTGCGTTTTGCGCCGTTTCCTGTCGCAGGCACTAGGCCGACCCACACAAGTGAGGTACCATTTTTCTCGTAAGACTTTGGGGAACGCGGGGTGGGTGGAAATTTGTGGATCCACGCAGATTCCAGAACTTTCCACCACAGAAATGTGGGGAAAATGTGTTTTTTGGACAATTTTTTATGTTTGCAAGGGATTCTGGGTAACAGAACCTGGTGGGAGGCAGTCAAGTCACCCCATCCTGGATTCCCCTGGGTGTCTAGTTTTCAAAAATGTATAGGCTTGCTAGGTTTCCCTAGGTGCCGGCAGAGGTAGGGTTCAAAAACTACAGCTAGGCACTTTGCCAAAAAGGGTCATTTTTCACTGCGAAATTGAGGTGGGACCGCATTGCGTTTTGCGCCGTTTCCTGTCGCAGGCACTAGGCCGACCCACACAAGTGAGGTACCATTTTTCTCGTAAGACTTTGGGGAACGCGGGGTGGGTGGAAATTTGTGGATCCACGCAGATTCCAGAACTTTCCACCACAGAAATGTGGGGAAAATGTGTTTTTTGGACAATTTTTTATGTTTGCAAGGGATTCTGGGTAACAGAACCTGGTGGGAGGCAGTCAAGTCACCCCATCCTGGATTCCCCTGGGTGTCTAGTTTTCAAAAATGTATAGGTTTGCTAGGTTTCCCTAGGTGCCGGCAGAGGTAGGGTTCAAAAACTACAGCTAGGCACTTTGCCAAAAAGGGTCATTTTTCACTGCGAAATTGAGGCGTGACCACGTTGCGTTTTGCGCCGTTTCCTGTCGCAGGCACTAGGCCGACCCACACAAGTGAGGTACCATTTTTCTCGTAAGACTTTGGGGAACGCGGGGTGGGTGGAAATTTGTGGATCCACGCAGATTCCAGAACTTTCCACCACAGAAATGTGGGGAAAATGTGTTTTTTGGACAATTTTTATGTTTGCAAGGGATTCTGGGTAACAGAACCTGGTGGGAGGCAGTCAAGTCACCCCATCCTGGATTCCCCTGGGTGTCTAGTTTTCAAAAATGTATAGGCTTGCTAGGTTTCCCTAGGTGCCGGCAGAGGTAGGGTTCAAAACTACAGCTAGGCACTTTGCCAAAAAGGGTCATTTTTCACTGCGAAATTGAGGTGGGACCGCATTGCGTTTTGCGCCGTTTCCTGTCGCAGGCACTAGGCCGACCCACACAAGTGAGGTACCATTTTTCTCGTAAGACTTTGGGGAACGCGGGGTGGGTGGAAATTTGTGGATCCACGCAGATTCCAGAACTTTCCACCACAGAAATGTGGGGAAAATGTGTTTTTTGGACAATTTTTATGTTTGCAAGGGATTCTGGGTAACAGAACCTGGTGGGAGGCAGTCAAGTCACCCCATCCTGGATTCCCCTGGGTGTCTAGTTTTCAAAAATGTATAGGTTTGCTAGGTTTCCCTAGGTGCCGGCAGAGCTAGGGTTCAAAAACTACAGCTAGGCACTTTGCCAAAAAAGGGTCATTTTTCACTGCGAAATTGAGGTGTGACCACGTTGCGTTTTGCGCAGTTTCCTGTCGCAGGCACTAGGCCGACCCACACAAGTGAGGTACCATTTTTCTCGTAAGACTTTGGGGAACGCGGGGTGGGTGGAAATTCGTGGATCCACGCAGATTCCAGAACTTTCCACCACAGAAATGTGGGGAAAATGTGGTTTTTTGACAATTGTTTATGTTTGCAAGGGATTCTGGGTAACAGAACCTGGTGGGAGGCAGTCAAGTCACCCCATCCTGGATTCCCCTGGGTGTCTAGTTTTCAAAAATGTATAGGTTTGCTAGGTTTCCCTAGGTGCCGGCAGAGCTAGGGTTCAAAAACTACAGCTAGGCACTTTGCCAAAAAAGGGTCATTTTTCACTGCGAAATTGAGGTGTGACCACGTTGCGTTTTGCGCCGTTTCCTGTCGCAGGCACTAGGCCGACCCACACAAGTGAGGTACCATTTTTCTCGTTAGACTTTGGGGAACGCGGGGTGGGTGGAAATTTGTGGATCCACGCAGATTCCAGACCTTTCCACCACAGAAATGTGGGGAAAATGTGATTTTTTTGACAATTTTTTATGTTTGCAAGGGATTCTGGGTAACAGAACCTGGTGGGAGGCAGTCAAGTCACCCCATCCTGGATTCCCCTGGGTGTCTAGTTTTCAAAAATGTATAGGTTTGCTAGGTTTCCCTAGGTGCCGGCAGAGCTAGGGTTCAAAAACTACACCTAGGCACTTTGCAAAAAAGGGTAATTTTTCATTGTGAAAATGTGGTACGTCCACGTTGCATTTTGAGCCATTTCCTGTTGTGGGCACAAGGGCTACCCACACAAGTGAGGTACCATTTTTATCGGGAGACTTAGGGTAACACAGAATTGTAGAGCAACTGTTATTACCTATTGACTTTCGATGCATTTCTGCCTTCCAAATGAAAGACAATGTGTAAAAAATAAGTCGTTTTGAAAAATGACCTATAATTCTCATGCTAGTATGGGTACTCCCAATTTCGGAAATGTGCAAATATCTACTGTTTCTAAAATCTACATTTTGTTCCCATTTCAGAAATACATAGGTGTCTTTCATAACAATTTTTCCATGTATACATTTTCCCAAAATAATTGCTATATACCCGGTACTTAAAAAAAATCATTGCAAGATGTTGCTCAATTATTGGCTCTGGGTTCGTCGGGTTCTTGGTGAACCTACAAGTCCTATATATCCCCACAACCAGAAAGGTCCAGCGGATATAACGGTATATTGCCTTCAAATAGCTGTCATAATTAGAAGAAGTTACAGGTGAAAACGTTGACACAAATGGCTGTTTTTTTCAACTAATTTTCAATTTTTCCTTTATTTAACTGTTAGTTTCTATAAGGAAAACTTTAAGGATCTACACAAATGACCCCTTGCTGAATTCAGAATTTTGTCTACTTTTCATAAATGTATGGCTTTCCAGGATCCATTATTGGTTTCATACCCATTTCTACCATTAACTGGAAGGAGGTTGAAAGCACAAAAAATAGCAAAAATAGGCTATGTCCCAGAAAAATGCCAAAACTGTGTAAAAAAGTTGGTTTTCTGACAAAAGTCTGCTTGTCCCTGAAAGCTGGGAAGATGGTGATTTCATCCCCACAACCCCTTTTTGATGCCATTTGCAGGGAAAAATCAAGACGCTTTCATCTGTAGCCCTTTTTTGCCTTTTTCCCAAAAAAACCAAAATTTAGCTGTATTTTGACTAATTTCTGGGTCCCCTCCAGGGGAACCCACAAACCCTGGGTACCTTTACAATCCCCATGATGTTAGAAAAAAGGACGCAAATTTGGCATGGATACCTTATGTGGTCAAAAAGTTACAGGGGACTAAGCGCGCACTACCCCAAATAGCCAAAAAAGGCTTAGCACAGGAGGGGAAAAGGCCTAGCAGCGAAGGGGTTAAAAATAAAGACATTTTAATTAAATACACTATAAATATGTATAAAAATATTTGAAAAATAAAACCAAAATCCAATACAAAAAAAAGATTCCAATACACTACAGTAAGTTCAAATGTAGAGGAAAAACATACATTGGGGAGGTCAAATTAACAATTCAAACTCCAATCTAACAAGCATCGAGGACACTGCATATATTAGAGCACTCAAATGTATTATTCAATATCCAATCTAACCAACTTTGGGAAAAGTGCATACATTGGCAGGAGTGTCAGATTTACTTTAACTACGGTCTTACAAACATTGTGGAAAATGCATACACCGGTGAGTCACACTTACTATTCTAACACCAGTCTTGACTTGACTTGATAAACTTTATTCGATCTGATTTAGAAACATAGATCGTAAAAGTATACATAAAAACAGTAAATCATCTTTCTTGATACAATACAATGAAAATTAATTAAAACCAGTGGGTAAAAACGGGTGTCACAAAGCCCTGTCAGAGCAACTTCGTGGTTAACAGAATAATAAAGTTCAATGTTTCACAAGGTCACTCTCAAGTACTTTGTGCAAAATACACAATAAAGGGTCCAAGTAAGATGCAACACACACCCCATTAGTAAGTTGATTATAAGATAGCTAAAAATTGAATAAAAATAAAAGCCTTCCTCAGATCATATTACAAGTTATTAAAACATGTATTTATACCTGTACAAATCCTATGTAATATCATGCCTGATTCAGTTAAGTGATTTCTTAAGAGGTTAAAAACTCAGTTGACAAGACACTTTAAGATTCATATCATTATTTGTTATATGAAATGTCTCCTACACTTACAGGCCCTGAGAAATGAGGCTACACTAAAGCAAGCATAAGGACCGCAAAGCTTCTTAAGAAAAACAAGGCAGTACGGCATTGGTTAAATTGGTGGCACCTTAAGAAAGGTAAAATGTATTTAGTTCTCTGTTCTTTGTAAAAATGACAAAAGAAAAAGAGGTGAAGGTCAGACTGTACAGATAAATTATCACATGGGCATGGATGCAGGTCGTTAAGAGAATACCTTTTAGCAGGAAAGCCCAACATCAGAGGTATTAGGTTGGCGCGAAACCTTAACCCCTTCGCTGCTAGGCCTTTTCCCCCCCCCTGTGCTAAGCCTTTTTTGGGCTATTTGGGGTAGTGCGCGCTTAGGCCCCTGTAACTTTTGACCACATAAGGTATCCACGCCAAATTTGCGTCCTTTTTTCTAACATCATGGGGATTGTAAAGGTACCCAGGGTTTGTGGATTCCCCTGGAGTGGACCCAGAAATTAGCCAAAATACAGCAAAATTTTGTTTTTTTGGGAAAAATGCGGAAAAAGGGCTACAGATGAAAGCGTCTTGTTTTTCCCTGCAAATGGCATCAAAAAGGGGTTGTGGTGCTGAAATCACCATCTTCCCAGCTTTCAGGGACAAGCAGACTTTGTCAGAAAACCAACTTTTATACACAGTGTTGGCATTTTTCTGGGACATAGCCTAATTTTGCTATTTTTGTGCTTTCAACCTCCTTCCAGTTAATGGTAGAAATGGGTATGAAACCAATAATGGATCCTGAAAAGCCATACATTTCTGAAAAGTAGACAAAATTCTGAATTCAGCAAGGGGTCATTTGTGTAGATCCTTAAAGTTTTCCTTATAGAAACTAACAGTTAAATGAAGGAAAAATTGAAAATTAGTTGAAAAAAACAGCCATTTGTGTCAACGTTTTCACCTGTAACTTCTTCTAATTATGACAGCTATTTGAAAGCAATATACCGTTATATCCGCTGGACCTTTCTGGTTGTGAGGATATATAGGACTTGTAGGTTCACCAAGAACCCGACGAACCCAGAGCCAATAACTGAGCAGCATCTTGCAATGGTTTTTATTATGTACCGGGTATATAGCAATTATTTTGGGAAAATGTATACATGGAAAAATTGTTATGAAAGACACCTATGTATTTCTGAAATGGGAACAAAATGTAGATTTTAGAAACAGTAGATATTTGCACATTTCCGAAATTGGGAGTACCCATACTAGCATGAGAATTATAGGTCATTTTTCAAAATGACTTATTTTTACACATTGTCTTTCATTTGGAAGGCAGAAATGCATCGAAAGTCAATAGGTAATAACAGTTGCTCTACAATTCTGTGTTACCCTAAGTCTCCCGATAAAAATGGTACCTCACTTGTGTGGGTAGGCCTTGTGCCCACAACAGGAAATGGCTCAAAATGCAACGTGGACGTACCACATTTTCACAATGAAAAATTACCCTTTTTTTGAAAAGTGCCTAGCTGTAGTTTTTGAACCCTAGCTCTGCGGGCACTTAGGGAAACCTAGCAAACCTATACATTTTTGAAAACTAGACACCCAGGGGAATTCAGGACGGGGTGACTTGACTGGCTCTCACCAGGTTCTGTTACCCAGAATCCCTTGCAAACCTAAACAATTGATAAAAAAACACATTTTCCTCACTTTTCTGTGGTGGAAAGTTCTGGAATCTGCGTGGATCCACAAAATTCTACCCACCCCGCGTTCCCCAAGGTCTTCCGAAAACAATGGTACCTCACTTGTGTGGGTAGGCCTAGTGCCCGCGACAGGAAGCAGCGCAAAACGCAACGTGGACGCACCACATTTTCACAGTGAAAAATGACCCTTTTTTGCAAAGTGCCTAGCTGTAGTTTTTGAACCCTAGCTCTGCCGGCACCTAGGGAAACCTAGCAAACCTATACATTTTTAGAAACTAGACACCCAGGGGAATCCAGGATGGGGTGACTTGACTGCCTCCACCAGGTTCCGTTACCCAGAATTCCTCGCAAACCTAAAAAATTGTCCAAAAAACACATTTTCCCCACATTTCTGTGGTGGAAAGTTCTGTAATCTGCGTGGATCCACAAATTTCCACCCACCCCGCGTTCCCCAAAGTCTTACGAGAAAAATGGTACCTCACTTGTGTGGGTCGGCCTAGTGCCTGCGACAGGAAACGGCGCAAAACGCAACGTGGTCACACCTCAATTTCGCAGTGAAAAATGACCCTTTTTGGCAAAGTGCCTAGCTGTAGTTTTGAACCCTAGCTCTGCCGGCACCTAGGGAAACGTAGCAAACCTATACATTTTTGAAAACTAGACACCCAGGGGAATCCAGGATGGGGTGACTTGACTGCCTCCCACCAGGTTCTGTTACCCAGAATCCCTCGCAAACCTAAAAATTATCAAAAAACACATTTTCCCCACATTTCTGTGGTGGAAAGTTCTGGAATCTGCGTGGATCCACAAATTTCCACCCACCCCGCGTTCCCCAAAGTCTTACGAGAAAAATGGTACCTCACTTGTGTGGGTCGGCCTAGTGCCTGCGACAGGAAACGGCGCAAAACGCAACGTGGTCACACCTCAATTTCGCAGTGAAAAATGACCCTTTTTGGCAAAGTGCCTAGCTGTAGTTTTGAACCCTAGCTCTGCCGGCACCTAGGAAACCTAGCAAACCTATACATTTTTGAAAACTAGACACCCAGGGGAATCCAGGATGGGGTGACTTGACTGCCTCCCACCAGGTTCTGTTACCCAGAATCCCTTGCAAACCTAAACAATTGTCAAAAAAACCACATTTTCCCCACATTTCTGTGGTGGAAAGTTCTGGAATCTGCGTGGATCCACAAATTTCCACCCACCCCGCGTTCCCCAAAGTCTTACGAGAAAAATGGTACCTCACTTGTGTGGGTCGGCCTAGTGCCTGCGACAGGAAACGGCGCAAAACACAACGTGGTCACACCTCAATTTCGCAGTGAAAAATGACCCTTTTTTGGCAAAGTGCCTAGCTGTAGTTTTTGAACCCTACCTCTGCCGGCACCTAGGAAACCTAGCAAACCTATACATTTTTGAAAACTAGACACCCAGGGAATCCAGGATGGGGTGACTTGACTGCCTCCCACCAGGTTCTGTTACCCAGAATCCCTTGCAAACCTAAAAATTGTCCAAAAAAACACATTTTCCCCACATTTCTGTGGTGGAAAGTTCTGGAATCTGCGTGGATCCACAAATTTCCACCCACCCCGTGTTCCCCAAAGTCTTATGAGAAAAATGGTACCTCACTTGTGTGGGTCGGCCTAGTGCCTGCGACAGGAAACGGCGCAAAACGCAACGTGGTCACACTTCAATTTCGCAGTGAAAAATGACCCTTTTTTGGCAAAGTGCCTAGGTGTCGTTTTTGAA
Organism: Calotriton arnoldi; assembly: GCA_963921515.1. Classification (NCBI taxonomy): domain Eukaryota; kingdom Metazoa; phylum Chordata; class Amphibia; order Caudata; family Salamandridae; genus Calotriton; species Calotriton arnoldi. The sequence continues at coordinate 1,135,303 of CAWUFW010000754.1, read as the reverse complement.
CCCTAGCTCTGCCGGCACCTAGGGAAACCTAGCAAACCTATACATATTTGAAAACTAGACACCCAGGGAATCCAGGATGGGGTGACTTGACTGCCTCCCACCAGGTTCTGTTACCCAGAATCCCTTGCAAACCTAAATAATTGTCAAAAAAACCACATTTTCCCCACATTTCTGTGGTGGAAAGTTCTGGAATCTGCGTGGATCCACAAATTTCCGCCCACCCCGCGTTCCCCAAAGTCTTACGAGAAAAATGGTACCTCACTTGTGTGGGTCGGCCTAGTGCCTGCGACAGGAAATGGCGCAAAACGCAACGTGGTCACACCTCAATTTCGCAGTGAAAAATGACCCTTTTTTGGCAAAGTGCCTAGCTGTAGTTTTTGAACCCTACCTCTGCCGGCACCTAGGGAAACCTAGCAAACCTATACATTTTTGAAAACTAGACACCCAGGGGAATCCAGGATGGGGTGACTTGACTGCCTCCCACCAGGTTCTGTTACCCAGAATCCCTTGCAAACCTAAAACATTGTCCAAAAAACACATTTTCCCCACATTTCTGTGGTGGAAAGTTCTGGAATCTGCGTGGATCCACAAATTTCCACCCACCCCGCGTTCCCCAAAGTCTTACGAGAAAAATGGTACCTCACTTGTGTGGGTCGGCCTAGTGCCTGCGACAGGAAACAGCGCAAAACGCAACGTGGTCACACCTCAATTTCGCAGTGAAAAATGACCCTTTTTTGGCAAAGTGCCTAGCTGTAGTTTTTGAACCCTAGCTCTGCCGGCACCTAGGGAAACCTAGCAAACCTATACATTTTTGAAAACTAGACACCCAGGGAATCCAGGATGGGGTGACTTGACTGCCTCCCACCAGGTTCTGTTACCCAGAATCCCTTGCAAACCTAAAAAATTGTCAAAAAAACACATTTTCCCCACATTTCTGTGGTGGAAAGTTCTGGAATCTGCGTGGATCCACAAATTTCCACCCACCCCGCGTTCCCCAAAGTCTTACGAGAAAAATGGTACCTCACTTGTGTGGGTCGGCCTAGTGCCTGCGACAGGAAACGGCGCAAAACGCAACGTGGTCACACCTCAATTTCGCAGTGAAAAATGACCCTTTTTGGCAAAGTGCCTAGCTGTAGTTTTTGAACCCTAGCTCTGCCGGCACCTAGGGAAACCTAGCAAACCTATACATTTTTGAAAACTAGACACCCAGGGGAATCCAGGATGGGGTGACTTGACTGCCTCCCACCAGGTTCTGTTACCCAGAATCCCTTGCAAACCTAAACAATTGTCAAAAAAACACATTTTCCCCACATTTCTGTGGTGGAAAGTTCTGGAATCTGCGTGGATCCACAAATTTCCACCCACCCCGCGTTCCCCAAAGTCTTACGAGAAAAATGGTACCTCACTTGTGTGGGTCGGCCTAGTGCCCGCGACAGGAAACGGCGCAAAACACAACGTGGTCACACCTCAATTTCGCAGTGAAAAATGACCCTTTTTGCAAAGTGCCTAGCTGTAGTTTTTGAACCCTACCTCTGCCGGCACCTAGGGAAACCTAGCAAACCTATACATTTTTGAAAACTAGACACCCAGGGGAATCTAGGATGGGGTGACTTGACTGCCTCCCACCAGGTTCTGTTACCCAGAATCCCTTGCAAACCTAAAAAATTGTCCAAAAAAACACATTTTCCCCACATTTCTGTGGTGGAAAGTTCTGGAATCTGCGTGGATCCACAAATTTCCACCCACCCCGCGTTCCCCAAAGTCTTACGAGAAAAATGGTACCTCACTTGTGTGGGTCGGCCTAGTGCCTGCGACAGGAAACGGCGCAAAACGCAACGTGGTCACACCTCAATTTCGCAGTGAAAAATGACCCTTTTTTGGCAAAGTGCCTAGGCTGTAGTTTTTGAACCCTAGCTCTGCCGGCACCTAGGGAAACCTAGCAAACCTATACATATTTGAAAACTAGACACCCAGGGGAATCCAGGATGGGGTGACTTGACTGCCTCCCACCAGGTTCTGTTACCCAGAATCCCTTGCAAACCTAAATAATTGTCAAAAAAACCACATTTTCCCCACATTTCTGTGGTGGAAAGTTCTGGAATCTGCGTGGATCCACAAATTTCCACCCACCCCGCGTTCCCCAAAGTCTTACGAGAAAAATGGTACCTCACTTGTGTGGGTCGGCCTAGTGCCTGCGACAGGAAACGGCGCAAAACGCAACGTGGTCACACCTCAATTTCGCAGTGAAAAATGACCCTTTTTGGCAAAGTGCCTAGCTGTAGTTTTTGAACCCTACCTCTGCCGGCACCTAGGGAAACCTAGCAAACCTATACATTTTTGAAAACTAGACACCCAGGGGAATCCAGGATGGGGTGACTTGACTGCCTCCCACCAGGTTCTGTTACCCAGAATCCCTTGCAAACCTAAAACATTGTCCAAAAAAACACATTTTCCCCACATTTCTGTGGTGGAAAGTTCTGGAATCTGCGTGGATCCACAAATTTCCACCCACCCCGCGTTCCCCAAAGTCTTACGAGAAAAATGGTACCTCACTTGTGTGGGTCGGCCTAGTGCCTGCGACAGGAAACGGCGCAAAACGCAACGTGGTCACACCTCAATTTCGCAGTGAAAAATGACCCTTTTTGGCAAAGTGCCTAGCTGTAGTTTTTGAACCCTAGCTCTGCCGGCACCTAGGGAAACCTAGCAAACCTATACATTTTTGAAAACTAGACACCAAGGGGAATCCAGGATGGGGTGACTTGACTGCCTCCCACCAGGTTCTGTTACCCAGAATCCCTTGCAAACCTAAAACATTGTCAAAAAAACACATTTTCCCCACATTTCTGTGGTGGAAAGTTCTGGAATCTGCGTGGATCCACAAATTTCCACCCACCCCGCGTTCCCCAAAGTCCTACGAGAAAAATGGTACCTCACTTGTGTGGGTCGGCCTAGTGCCTGCGACAGGAAACGGCGCAAAACACAACGTGGTCACACCTCAATTTCGCAGTGAAAAATGACCCTTTTTGGCAAAGTGCCTAGCTGTAGTTTTTGAACCCTACCTCTGCCGGCACCTAGGGAAACCTAGCAAACCTATACATTTTTGAAAACTAGACACCCAGGGGAATCCAGGATGGGGTGACTTGACTGCCTCCCACCAGGTTCTGTTACCCAGAATCCCTTGCAAACCTAAAATATTGTCCAAAAAACACATTGTTCCCCACATTTCTGTGGTGGAAAGTTCTGGAATCTGCGTGGATCCACAAATTTCCACCCACCCCGTGTTCCCCAAAGTCTTATGAGAAAAATGGTACCTCACTTGTGTGGGTCGGCCTAGTGCCTGCGACAGGAAACGGCGCAAAACGCAACGTGGTCACACCTCAATTTCGCAGTGAAAAATGACCCTTTTTTGGCAAAGTGCCTAGGTGTCGTTTTTGAACCCTAGCTCTGCCGGCACCTAGGAAACCTAGCAAACCTATACATATTTGAAAACTAGACACCCAGGGGAATCCAGGATGGGGTGACTTGACTGCCTCCCACCAGGTTCTGTTACCCAGAATCCCTTGCAAACCTAAATAATTGTCAAAAAAACACATTTTCCCCACATTTCTGTGGTGGAAAGTTCTGGAATCTGCGTGGATCCACAAATTTCTGCCCACCCCGCGTTCCCCAAAGTCTTACGAGAAAAATGGTACCTCACTTGTGTGGGTCGGCCTAGTGCCTGCGACAGGAAACGGCGCAAAACGCAACGTGGTCACACCTCAATTTCGCAGTGAAAAATGACCCTTTTTGGCAAAGTGCCTAGCTGTAGTTTTTGAACCCTACCTCTGCCGGCACCTAGGAAACCTAGCAAACCTATACATTTTTGAAAACTAGACACCCAGGGGAATCCAGGATGGGGTGACTTGACTGCCTCCCACCAGGTTCTGTTACCCAGAATCCCTTGCAAACCTAAAAAATTGTCCAAAAAACACATTTTCCCCACATTTCTGTGGTGGAAAGTTCTGGAATCTGCGTGGATCCACAAATTTCCACCCACCCCGCGTTCCCCAAAGTCTTACGAGAAAAATGGTACCTCACTTGTGTGGGTCGGCCTAGTGCCTGCGACAGGAAACGGCGCAAAACGCAACGTGGTCACACCTCAATTTCGCAGTGAAAAATGACCCTTTTTTGGCAAAGTGCCTAGCTGTAGGTTTTGAACCCTAGCTCTGCCGGCACCTAGGAAACCTAGCAAACCTATACATTTTTGAAAACTAGACACCCAGGGGAATCCAGGATGGGGTGACTTGACTGCCTCCCACCAGGTTCTGTTACCCAGAATCCCTTGCAAACCTAAAAAATTGTCAAAAAAACACATTTTCCCCACATTTCTGTGGTGGAAAGTTCTGGAATCTGCGTGGATCCACAAATTTCCACCCACCCCGCGTTCCCCAAAGTCTTACGAGAAAAATGGTACCTCACTTGTGTGGGTCGGCCTAGTGCCTGCGACAGGAAGCGGCGCAAAACGCAACGTGGTCACACCTCAATTTCGCAGTGAAAAATGACCCTTTTTTGGCAAAGTGCCTAGCTGTAGTTTTTGAACCCTAGCTCTGCCGGCACCTAGGGAAACCTAGCAAACCTATACATTTTTGAAAACTAGACACCCAGGGGAATCCAGGATGGGGTGACTTGACTGCCTCCCACCAGGTTCTGTTACCCAGAATCCCTTGCAAACCTAAAAAATTGTCAAAAAAACACATTTTCCCCACATTTCTGTGGTGGAAAGTTCTGGAATCTGCGTGGATCCACAAATTTCCACCCACCCCGCGTTCCCTAAAGTCTTACGAGAAAAATGGTACCTCACTTGTGTGGGTCGGCCTAGTGCCTGCGACAGGAAACGGCGCAAAACGCAACGTGGTCACACCTCAATTTCGCAGTGAAAAATGACCCTTTTTTGGCAAAGTGCCTAGCTGTAGTTTTTGAACCCTAGCTCTGCCGGCACCTAGGGAAACCTAGCAAACCTATACATTTTTGAAAACTAGACACCCAGGGGAATCCAGGATGGGGTGACTTGACTGCCTCCCACCAGGTTCTGTTACCCAGAATCCCTTGCAAACCTAAAAAATTGTCAAAAAAACCACATTTTCCCCACATTTCTGTGGTGGAAAGTTCTGGAATCTGCGTGGATCCACAAATTTCCACCCACCCGCGTTCCCCAAAGTCTTACGAGAAAAATGGTACCTCACTTGTGTGGGTCGGCCTAGTGCCAGCGACAGGAAACGGCGCAAAACACAACGTGGTCACACCTCAATTTCGCAGTGAAAAATGACCCTTTTTTGGCAAAGTGCCTAGCTGTAGTTTTTGAACCCTACCTCTGCCGGCACCTAGGGAAACCTAGCAAACCTATACATTTTTGAAAACTAGACACCCAGGGGAATCCAGGATGGGGTGACTTGACTGCCTCCCACCAGGTTCTGTTACCCAGAATCCCTTGCAAACCTAAACAAATTGTCCAAAAAACACATTGTTCCCACATTTCTGTGGTGGAAAGTTCTGGAATCTGCGTGGATCCACAAATTTCCACCCACCCCGTGTTCCCCAAAGTCTTATGAGAAAAATGGTACCTCACTTGTGTGGGTCGGCCTAGTGCCTGCGACAGGAAACGGCGCAAAACGCAACGTGGTCACACCTCAATTTCGCAGTGAAAAATGACCCTTTTTGGCAAAGTGCCTAGCTGTAGTTTTTGAACCCTAGCTCTGCCGGCACCTAGGGAAACCTAGCAAACCTATACATTTTTGAAAACTAGACACCCAGGGGAATCCAGGATGGGGTGACTTGACTGCCTCCCACCAGGTTCTGTTACCCAGAATCCCTTGCAAACCTAAATAATTGTCAAAAAAACCACATTTTCCCCACATTTCTGTGGTGGAAAGTTCTGGAATCTGCGTGGATCCACAAATTTCCGCCCACCCCGCGTTCCCCAAAGTCTTACGAGAAAAATGGTACCTCACTTGTGTGGGTCGGCCTAGTGCCTGCGACAGGAAACGGCGCAAAACGCAACGTGGTCACACCTCAATTTCGCAGTGAAAAATGACCCTTTTTGGCAAAGTGCCTAGCTGTAGTTTTTGAACCCTAGCTCTGCCGGCACCTAGGGAAACCTAGCAAACCTATACATTTTTGAAAACTAGACACCCAGGGGAATCCAGGATGGGGTGACTTGACTGCCTCCCACCAGGTTCTGTTACCCAGAATCCCTTGCAAACCTAAAACATTGTCCAAAAAAACACATTTTCCCCACATTTCTGTGGTGGAAAGTTCTGGAATCTGCGTGGATCCACAAATTTCCACCCACCCCGCGTTCCCCAAAGTCTTACGAGAAAAATGGTACCTCACTTGTGTGGGTCGGCCTAGTGCCTGCGACAGGAAACGGCGCAAAACACAACGTGGTCACACCTCAATTTCGCAGTGAAAAATGACCCTTTTTGGCAAAGTGCCTAGCTGTAGTTTTTGAACCCTAGCTCTGCCGGCACCTAGGGAAACGTAGCAAACCTATACATTTTTGAAAACTAGACACCAAGGGAATCCAGGATGGGGTGACTTGACTGCCTCCCACCAGGTTCTGTTACCCAGAATCCCTTGCAAACCTAAAAATTGTCAAAAAAACACATTTTCCCCACATTTCTGTGGTGGAAAGTTCTGGAATCTGCGTGGATCCACAAATTTCCACCCACCCCGCGTTCCCCAAAGTCTTACGAGAAAAATGGTACCTCACTTGTGTGGGTCGGCCTAGTGCCTGCGACAGGAAACGGCGCAAAACGCAACGTGGTCACACCTCAATTTCGCAGTGAAAAATGACCCTTTTTTGGCAAAGTGCCTAGCTGTAGTTTTTGAACCCTAGCTCTGCCGGCACCTAGGGAAACCTAGCAAACCTATACATTTTTGAAAACTAGACACCCAGGGGAATCCAGGATGGGGTGACTTGACTGCCTCCCACCAGGTTCTGTTACCCAGAATCCCTTGCAAACCTAAAAATTGTCAAAAAAACCACATTTTCCCCACATTTCTGTGGTGGAAAGTTCTGGAATCTGCGTGGATCCACAAATTTCCACCCACCCCGCGTTCCCCAAAGTCTTACGAGAAAAATGGTACCTCACTTGTGTGGGTCGGCCTAGTGCCTGCGACAGGAAACGGCGCAAAACGCAACGTGGTCACACCTCAATTTCGCAGTGAAAAATGACCCTTTTTTGGCAAAGTGCCTAGCTGTAGTTTTTGAACCCTACCTCTGCCGGCACCTAGGGAAACCTAGCAAACCTATACATTTTTGAAAACTAGACACCCAGGGAATCCAGGATGGGGTGACTTGACTGCCTCCCACCAGGTTCTGTTACCCAGAATCCCTTGCAAACCTAAAAAATTGTCCAAAAAAACACATTTTCCCCACATTTCTGTGGTGGAAAGTTCTGGAATCTGCGTGGATCCACAAATTTCCACCCACCCCGTGTTCCCCAAAGTCTTATGAGAAAAATGGTACCTCACTTGTGTGGGTCGGCCTAGTGCCTGCGACAGGAAACGGCGCAAAACGCAACGTGGTCACACTTCAATTTCGCAGTGAAAAATGACCCTTTTTTGGCAAAGTGCCTAGCTGTCGTTTTTGAACCCTAGCTCTGCCGGCACCTAGGGAAACCTAGCAAACCTATACATTTTTGAAAACTAGACACCCAGGGGAATCCAGGATGGGGTGACTTGACTGCCTCCCACCAGGTTCTGTTACCCAGAATCCCTTGCAAACCTAAATAATTGTCAAAAAAACCACATTTTCCCCACATTTCTGTGGTGGAAAGTTCTGGAATCTGCGTGGATCCACAAATTTCCATGCCCACCCCGCGTTCCCCAAAGTCTTACGAGAAAAATGGTACCTCACTTGTGTGGGTCGGCCTAGTGCCTGCGACAGGAAATGGCGCAAAACGCAACGTGGTCACACCTCAATTTCGCAGTGAAAAATGACCCTTTTTTTGGCAAAGTGCCTAGCTGTAGTTTTTGAACCCTACCTCTGCCGGCACCTAGGGAAACCTAGCAAACCTATACATTTTTGAAAACTAGACACCCAGGGGAATCCAGGATGGGGTGACTTGACTGCCTCCCACCAGGTTCTGTTACCCAGAATCCCTTGCAAACCTAAAAAATTGTCCAAAAAAACACATTTTCCCCACATTTCTGTGGTGGAAAGTTCTGGAATCTGCGTGGATCCACAAATTTCCACCCACCCCGCATTCCCCAAAGTCTTACGAGAAAAATGGTACCTCACTTGTGTGGGTCGGCCTAGTGCCTGCGACAGGAAACGGCGCAAAACGCAACGTGGTCACACCTCAATTTCGCAGTGAAAAATGACCCTTTTTTGGCAAAGTGCCTAGCTGTAGTTTTTGAACCCTAGCTCTGCCGGCACCTAGGGAAACCTAGCAAACCTATACATTTTTGAAAACTAGACACCCAGGGGAATCCAGGATGGGGTGACTTGACTGCCTCCCACCAGGTTCTGTTACCCAGAATCCCTTGCAAACCTAAAAAATTGTCAAAAAAACACATTTTCCCCACATTTCTGTGGTGGAAAGTTCTGGAATCTGCGTGGATCCACAAATTTCCACCCACCCCGCGTTCCCCAAAGTCTTACGAGAAAAATGGTACCTCACTTGTGTGGGTCGGCCTAGTGCCTGCGACAGGAAACGGCGCAAAACGCAACGTGGTCACACCTCAATTTCGCAGTGAAAAATGACCCTTTTTTGGCAAAGTGCCTAGCTGTAGTTTTGAACCCTAGCTCTGCCGGCACCTAGGGAAACCTAGCAAACCTATACATTTTTGAAAACTAGACACCCAGGGGAATCCAGGATGGGGTGACTTGACTGCCTCCCACCAGGTTCTGTTACCCAGAATCCCTTGCAAACCTAAACAATTGTCAAAAAAACACATTTTCCCCACATTTCTGTGGTGGAAAGTTCTGGAATCTGCGTGAATCCACAAATTTCTACCCACCCCGCGTTCCCCAAAGTCCTACGAGAAAAATGGTACCTCACTTGTGTGGGTCGGCCTAGTGCCCGCGACAGGAAACAGAGCAAAACACAACGTGGTCACACCTCAAATTCGCAGTGAAAAATGACCCTTTTTTGGCAAAGTGCCTAGCTGTAGTTTTTGAACCCTACCTCTGCCGGCACCTAGGAAACCTAGCAAACCTATACATTTTTGAAAACTAGACACCCAGGGGAATCCAGGATGGGGTGACTTGACTGCCTCCCACCAGGTTCTGTTACCCAGAATCCCTTGCAAACCTAAAAAATTGTCCAAAAAACACATTTTCCCCACATTTCTGTGGTGGAAAGTTCTGGAATCTGCGTGGATCCACAAATTTCCACCCACCCCGTGTTCCCCAAAGTCTTATGAGAAAAATGGTACCTCACTTGTGTGGGTCGGCCTAGTGCCTGCGACAGGAAACGGCGCAAAACGCAACGTGGTCACACTTCAATTTCGCAGTGAAAAATGACCCTTTTTTGGCAAAGTGCCTAGCTGTAGTTTTTGAACCCTAGCTCTGCCGGCACCTAGGGAAACCTAGCAAACCTATACATTTTTGAAAACTAGACACCCAGGGAATCCAGGATGGGGTGACTTGACTGCCTCCCACCAGGTTCTGTTACCCAGAATCCCTTGCAAACCTAAATAATTGTCAAAAAAACACATTTTCCCCACATTTCTGTGGTGGAAAGTTCTGGAATCTGCGTGGATCCACAAATTTCTGCCCACCCCGCGTTCACCAAAGTCTTATGAGAAAAATGGTACCTCACTTGTGTGGGTCGTCCTAGTGCCTGCGACACGAAACGGCGCAAAACACAACGTGTACACACCTCAATTTCGCAGTGAAAAATGACCCTTTTTTGGCAAAGTGCCTAGCTGTAGTTTTTGAACCCTACCTCTGCCGGCACCTAGGGAAACCTAGCAAACCTATACATTTTTGAAAACTAGACACCCAGGGGAATCCAGGATGGGGTGACTTGACTGCCTCCCACCAGGTTCTGTTACCCAGAATCCCTTGCAAACCTAATAAATTGTCCAAAAAAACACATTTTCCCCACATTTCTGTGGTGGAAAGTTCTGGAATCTGCGTGGATCCACAAATTTCCACCCACCCCGCGTTCCCCAAAGTCTTACAAGAAAAATGGTACCTCACTTGTGTGGGTCGGCCTAGTGCCTGCGACAGGAAACGGCGCAAAACGCAACGTGGTCACACCTCAATTTCGCAGTGAAAAATGACCCTTTTTGGCAAAGTGCCTAGCTGTAGTTTTTGAACCCTAGCTCTGCCGGCACCTAGGGAAACCTAGCAAACCTATACATTTTTGAAAACTAGACACCCAGGGAATCCAGGATGGGGTGACTTGACTGCCTCCCACCAGGTTCTGTTACCCAGAATCCCTTGCAAACCTAAAGAATTGTTAAAAAAAAACACATTTTCCCCACATTTCTGTGGTGGAAAGTTCTGGAATCTGCGTGGATCCACAAATTTCCACCCACCCCGCGTTCCCCAAAGTCTTACAAGAAAAATGGTACCTCACTTGTGTGGGTCGGCCTAGTGCCTGCGACAGGAAACGGCGCAAAACACAACATGGTCACACCTCAATTTCGCAGTGAAAAATGACCCTTTTTTGGCAAAGTGCCTAGCTGTAGTTTTTGAACCCTAGCTCTGCCGGCACCTAGGGAAACCTAGCAAACCTATACATTTTTGAAAACTAGACACCCAGGGGAATCCAGGATGGGGTGACTTGACTGCCTCCCACCAGGTTCTGTTACCCAGAATCCCTTGCAAACCTAAAAAATTGTCAAAAAAACCACATTTTCCCCACATTTCTGTGGTGGAAAGTTCTGGAATCTGCGTGGATCCACAAATTTCCATCCACCCGCGTTCCCCCAAAGTCTTACGAGAAAAATGGTACCTCACTTGTGTGGGTCGGCCTAGTGCCTGCGACAGGAAACGGCGCAAAACGCAACGTGGTCACACCTCAATTTCGCAGTGAAAAATGACCCTTTTTTGGCAAAGTGCCTAGCTGTAGGTTTTGAACCCTAGCTCTGCCGGCACCTAGGGAAACCTAGCAAACCTATACATTTTTGAAAACTAGACACCCAGGGGAATCCAGGATGGGGTGACTTGACTGCCTCCCACCAGGTTCTGTTACCCAGAATCCCTTGCAAACATAAAAATTGTCAAAAAAACCACATATTCCCCATATTTCTGTGGTGCAAAGTTCTGGAATCTGCGTGGATCCACAAATTTCTGCCCACCCCGCTTTCCCCAAAGTCTTACGAGAAAAATGGTACCTCACTTGTGTGGGTCGGCCTAGTGCCCGCGACAGGAAACGGTGCAAAACGCAACGTGGTCACACCTCAATTTCGCAGTGAAAAATGACCCTTTTTTGGCAAAGTGCCTATCTGTAGTTTTTGAACCCTAGCTCTGCCGGCACCTAGGGAAACCTAGCAAACCTATACATTTTTGAAAACTAGACACCCAGGGGAATCCAGGATGGGGTTACTTGACTGCCTCCCACCAGGTTCTGTTACCCAGAATGCCTTGCAAACCTAAAAAATTGTCAAAAGAAACACATTTTCCCCACATTTCTGTGGTGGAAAGTTCTGGAATCTGCGTGGATCCACAAATTTCTGCCCACCCCGTGTTCCCCAAAGTCTTACGAGAAAAATTGTACCTCACTTGTGTGGGTCGGCCTAGTGCCCGCGACAGGAAACGGCGCAAAACGCAACGTGGTCACACCTCAATTTTGCAGTGAAAAATGACCCTTTTTGGCAAAGTGCCTAGCTGTAGTTTGTGAACCCTAGCTCTGCCGGCACCTAGGGAAACCTACCAAACACACACATTTCGGAAAAGTAGACACCCAGGGGCTTCCAGGGAGGTATGGCTTGCGTGGATCCCCCAACGTTTCCTTACCCAGAATCCCCTGCAAACCTCAATTTTAGCTGAAAAAATCACTTTTTTCACACATTTTTGTGTGGGAAAGTGTGGCATCACTGGCCTCACACAAATTTCCTACCACCCAGCATTCCCCCAGGTCTCCTGATAAAAATGGTGCCTCACTTGTGTGGGAGGCCCAAGTACCCGCGACAGGCAAGGGCCCAAAACGTAGTGAGGCGACATCAAATTGCGCTATCTCAAAACCACCTGGTTTTGCAAGGGGGTCACCTGGGTTTTGGCCCCGTGCTCGGCGGCCATCTAGGGAAACCTACCAAACCCACACATTTCTGAAAAGTCGACACCCGGGGCTTCCAGGGAAGTATGGCTTGACGTGGATCCCCCAACGTTTCCTTACCCAGAATCCCCTGCAAACCTCAATTTTAGCTGAAAAAATCACTTTTTCCACACATTTCTGTGGTGGAAAGCTGTGGCATCACTGGCCTCACACAAATTTCCCACCACCCAGCGTTCCCCCAGGTCTCCCGATAAAAATGGTGCCTCACTTGTGTGGGAGGTCCAAGTACGCGCGACAGGCAAGGGCCCAAAACGTAGTGAGGCGACATCAAAATCGCATTCAGGGTGATCTCGTGGCAACGCCAAACCATTATCAACAAAATGCAGCATCCGAAGCAAAAGTAAATACCGATCACGAGTCATAACTGCAGGAAATATGGCCGTTGCCATCAAGGGACTGGTAGACCAATATGAACCCATGGACGGCTTCCTTATCAATCCCATCAAAAAGTCAAACCCAAAACTTCTTCATCTCTTCCAGATTTGTGGGACTCCACCGGGTAGCTCTAGAATGGGGCCTAAGTCTGGCACTGTTGTCCCTCAAAAACTGTTCAGCATACAAATTAGTCTGCTCAACAATCTCACCCAAAAATACATCATCCATAAACAACTGAAAATACTGTATAGGCAAATAATGTTCACAATCCACTCTACACCCTGCATAACCACTAAAGGCAGGCAACACCGGCTGCACCATGTTTGGATCAACCCAGAGTCCAGCACTTCCAGTAGGAAGCCTAGCAGCCCCAGGCTGCAATCCAGATGCCTCTTGCACCATCGGCACAGTAGTATCCTCCTCTAAAACAGGCACTTCATCTGCACTGAGAGTACCTTCATCATCCGATGATTCCACTGCCTGAATCTTCCCCTCCCTCCTCTCCCTCCTCTCCCTCAGACGCACTGTCAGTCTCATAATCCTGCTCAGAGGAAGATTCAAGAAGCAAACCAACCACCTGCTGAGCAGTAATTCTATGGCTAGCCATAATGCTTACTAATAAAGGTTACTTGTCAAACAAGTCAACAACAACAAACCCTTTGTAAAAAAAAGAAATAAACAAAATGTAGCTTTATCACAAAGACCTATATACTCCAACACTATACCACTCACGTGACAGAAGCAGCTAGACTCACCACCACCTACTCTGCACAGACACAGTAAGGATCAACAATATCCCACTAAAAAGAAGAAAAAAAAATTACACATAAGACAATGCAAAACATCGCAAAGAATTTCATGCTCTGAACACTAACAAATATGCTGCCATTATGACACCACTTACAAAAAATTAATTCATGCATGACAATAATACTCATTTGGAGTACACACAACAAAAATATTTTTCTTACCAAATAAATGCAATTACGCAAAACTGCAGAACAACCACTGCCGAAACCGCAAAACAGGAATCAAAAGCTTTACACTAGATTAAAAAGGAGAAAAAACCTTACAATCACATATGCAAATAATGCACCAGTCCACACACAATCCACCAGCCAAGCTAAGGGGTAGGTGGGCCAAAGAGTATAAATAAAATATTCACCCCTGTAAAAGGGAGCAACCCTTGCCCTTTTGGCCACTCCCAACACAAAAATTAAAAAATACCCTGGTGTCTAGTGGCTTCTGCCCTCCTTGGGGGCAGATGGGCCTAAAAACATACTGCTATTCTGCCACCCAAGGGGTCACTCTCCACAAATAAATGCCTGGTGGACTAGTGGGAAGATACCTTTATCTTCCGCACACGATCTCTCACTACTCAACTCTACTCTCAACTCTATTCACAACTGGATGTTAGCTCACCAACTCATTCTGAATCCCGCCAAAACTGAATTCCTCCTCCTCTCTACCTCTCTCTCACCTCCTCCTGTTCAATCTTGGATGGATCAGCTGAACCTACTCAACAACAAACCCATCATTGTCGACAGCGCTAAATCCCTAGGTGTCATTCTTGACAAAAGACTCAACCTAATCTCCCACATCAACTCTATTGCTAAGAACGCACGTTACCAGTTGCGCCTTCTATGGGGTTCCGTCGGTTCTTCCCGGAGAAAGACTTAAAACCCTGGTACAATCTCTGGGTCTCTCAAGACTGGATTATTGCAATTCTCTTCTGACGGGCCTACCCAAATCCCACCTCTCCCTCTCAAATCCATCCTCCATTCAGCAGCTCGCTTCATTTCAGGGTCTAAACGAAGCGACCACGCCACTCCTATCCTGTCCTCTCTTCGATGGCTTCCGATCGAGGCAAGATCTATTTACAAAACTGCCTGCATCACACACAAAGCCTTACACACGCCCTCCCCTCGTTACCTGGCGAATAAATTGAAATTGTCCGGTGGCTCTCGCCCTTCTCGCAATGCGAAAAAGCTTCTGCTTGAGCCCCCCGTCTTCAAAAGGGAAAGATCGATGGCGCAATCCTTCTCAGGCAATGCGGTGAGAATCTGGAACTCGCTCTCCCATTGCTCCGTGCCACCTCCTCTACCCGGATCTTCTAAGCTGACCTCAAATCTCTTCTCTTCCAAAGACACTTTCAGAACTAATACTTTTACTCTCAGCCCCCTCTAGGAAGTTCGCTCTTCATTGTAAATTTGTACTTTTTCCTGTACATTCCTCACCCTTGCGTGCTGTGCTGGATTTGTGTACCCTTCATTTAATTCACGCCCTCTCTACTCCCTCAAGGAAGTTCTTCCACTATAGGAAATTCTGTACTCCATGCCTATAGAAGTGCCTTCCCAGTGTGTTCTGCCACTTATTGCAGTATTATACCCTCTATTTGTATTTTGTATCTCATGTATCATGCACAATTGTCACTTTTTCCTCATGTAATGTAACGCTTGCTTTTGTATTATGCTCACTTGTAACCTTCTCATCATGTAATGTTACTGAAGCGCCTCTCACACCTTTGGGTAAAGCCCGCGCTATATAAATAAAACTGCCCTCACTCCAGGGGGCAGAGCACCAAAAACATAAGGCCTCAAAAAGGGAGCGACCCTTGCCCAAGGGGCCGCTCCCCAAACCGTATTTTCCGTTTTAAAAAAATTCCCTGATGTCTAGTGAGCATTCCTGCTGCACGATCGCATGATCGTGCAGCAGGAATGCATACAAAGAGGCATTGAGGGAAAGGAAAGGGTTTTCCTTTCCTCGATGCCTCTTCTGTTTCAAATCCCCCTCCCGGAGCCAAAATTCCATTTCTACGTGACGCGCTGGAAGCAAATGGCTTCCAGCGCGTCGGGGAACAAAGGGAAACCCCAATGGCGTCCAGCGCGCCCGTGCGCTGACGTCATTGAGGGGGGCGGCGGGGGGAGGCAGGGGAAGCCCTTCCCCTGCCCTCTCCCAAAAAAACCCGATGATCGGATTCCCACGGGGGGAGTGCCAGCGCTTCCCCCGTGGGTGGTCTTATGACGAGCTGGACTCGTCATGAGCACATGACCACTGTGTGCCATGACGAGTCCAGCTCGTCATGAGCATCGAAGGGGTTAAAAGAATGAACCTATGCTGTAGGTTTCTAACACTGTCCAGATACAGATAATCTCCCTTCGTTAGAGGAGGAATCAGATTGTAAAGTTTAACTACTGTGCTAGAACGGTGAAGTTTCTTCCTCTCATAGGCAGCCTTTGTTAGAAAAAGATCTTTTAGCCTCTTTTTTGGAAAGGTAGAGCAGGAACTCGGGTTCTTAAATAACTCAGGTACACCTAGGGAGTACAAAGTAGATTTAACTTACTCTAACCAAGGAATTTTCTGTGCGTTGTCCAGTGACAGGCAATTTTGTATGATGGACCGGTTGAGGTCCACTGTATCTGTCTTCCAAATTGACAGCCACAGCATTATCGGGGCTAATTTAACCAAGTCAGAAACAAAGGGTATATCCAGCTCTAAATGGATGACATAGTTGGAGAATGAGGGGGGGAGCGATGTAACCCTCTTAAAGAAGGCATTCTCGATCTTCTGGAGTGGTTCTATTGGAGCTATACCCCACACCACGGCCCCATATGTAGCGGCTGAGATTGTTTTGGCGCTATAGATCTTTTTAGGTCTCGCCTACGCAGCGCACATGCGCTGCATAGGAGAGACCTTTAGCTATCGGCACAGCTTTGGGGGCAAAACGTGCACGCGTTGCATTGCTTGCAATGGCAACGCGTGCACGCCTGGCGATTTCCTTTGCGGAGCGCGCGCGGCGCCATATGGTGGCACCATATGGTCACAATCATCGCGCCTTGCTGCACGCTCCCGCAAGGGAATCGCGCAGGCCCTCCCCACTGCTGCCGCGCGAGGCGCGCGCTTGTGCTGGTTTCATTTCCGTCTACTGTACGCTCCTGAATTTGAAGGTGCTTGGATCACACTCTCTAGGCAAAACTGCCAGTGTGACCTGTGCGCGTCAAGCCTGGACATATTAAACCCCAAAACATGAATCTGTCCACCTCTTCTAGACCTGCGAAGGAAACAACTGTGGCCAGTCGGCAGTGAACAACCGGCAGGACATTGAATCGGCCACGCGCTCTGCTTTTCCTGCAAAAGCAAATGCATCCTCAGCGTTGTAATGAAATAATGGACAGGGGTGAGGAAGAGACTTAATCGCTGTGCTAATTGGCTTTAAATTCAATTAACTGTTGAAGGGCATTGTCCTCGAGCACAGGAAAGTTAATTTGTTCAAGCTGTATCTGGTCACAATCTTATTATTTTTACAATTATTGTAACTTGATTTTAATCATATACAGTAAAATGCACTTACTGACTCGCAACATACATTGATCTCCCAGTACTGAGTTATTAAGGGGGCTCTCTTGAAACACCTCTACAGTGATCTGCATCATGCTCGTGCACTGACACCCCAACAATGAAAGCATAACATAAATTGTAGCAGCACAGCGAGATCAGCAGAAAACTGTGCACCTCAGTTTAATCCCAAAAGACCTACACAGCACTTACAAGTCGGAGGCTAAAGTACAAATAAGGCAGTTTAGGGGAGGGGGACTGAGATGGGGAGGGAGATAAAGAGGGGGAGGAAGTATGAGAAAACGATGAGTGTCACTCTGTCTCCTGCAAGTTATAGGTTCTATTTCTGGCAGGGTAACATGTCTGGTTAATCCTGCTTCAGGAAATATCTCTGTGCAGCCTCAAGGTCACACTTTCAAATGCCAATGAATTAAGCACCGGAGTTAAAAGTGCCTGCTGCAGAAACTTTCGCAGTAGTTTTCAGGGCCTCCCAAATACATCAGAATAATTTTCCTGCTGCTGAGATGTGTGTTTGTAACCTGTAAATCACTGGAAGCACTGCGATTAGGGAAATATATATATTTATTATAATTCTAGCTGAAGCTGTACCTTAATGGCTAGAGGAGAGAGTAACAAATCAGGCGTTCGATATTCGAAGCAGCCAGCTTAATGTCTGAAGTGAGTAGCCAATAGTAGCAATGTGCATGAACTCTGGGCGATGATGTTTGTACTTTCACTTTCGCTTCCCGCTGGAATGACTTCAGACACATTCTATAATTTACCTTGCAATATATAACAATTGGTAGGAAACTAGATCTTGGTCCAGAAGGGGTGCTTTTTGTGATTTGGTGTGAATTGGTTCAGTAGCTTTAAGGAAATTGAGGTTGACAAATATTTTTATATCTGGACAGTTGATCACACCTGTTCTAAACGGCCCAGAGGACTTTTTTAGGTCTCGGCCTGCACCAGCGCTTGCGCTGGTCTGGCCGAGAATTTTAGTAAGCGGGTTTTGGAAGTGCAAACCCACTGGCTTTCGGCTGGCGACCAGCTTGCGTTCACGATAGCGTGCACGCGCGCAGCTGCCATCTGGGTTTCCTATCTTGTCCTCATTTCCTCGTCATGGCTCATTAACTCTCTGGACTCTGATGTTTCAATCGGAGCAGCAGCTCACATTACCAACTGACGGCCCTGGACTACAGTCACATGAAAAACAACAGCGATTAGCATTAAAATGCAAGCTTTTTTTTGTCTAGTTAGAAATATTGCTTCGGTGGGTTGATTTCACCTTATATCGCTATTTGTTTTATATTGGGAGTCACAGCCTAATTACCAGTATTTTTGTCTCACTCTGTTTTTTTAAAAATATTTATTCGCGCAAAGCACAAAGCTATATTTAAGGTTACTTTTTCCGCGTCACTTCTTCACTCTATTTAAATTCCACACCCCCCACTCTTATTGTCTCTCTCCTCTCTCTCTCTCTCCCCTCTCTAATTCTCTCTCTACTTAATTAACTCTCCCCTCTCTATCTTTTTAGCCTTTCATTCTCTCACCCCTTTATCTGTTTCTCTTTCAAACTTTTTCATTCACTCTCTCTCCCTTCTTTCTCTCTCTCTATCCCGCTCCACTCTTTATTCTATGTACACCCTTTCTCTCTCTTTCTCTCTCACCACCCTCTCTAATTGGGCATTATATCTTCACTCTATCTCTCAGTCGGCAACACCACAGCATCACTCAGCACCACCACAGCATCACTCAGCACCACCACAGGATGACTCAGCACCACCACAGCATCGCTCAGCACCACCACAGCATCGCTCAGCACCACCACAGCATCGCTCAGCACCACCACAGGATGACTCAGCACTACCACAGCATTGCTCAGCATCACCACAGCATCGCTCAGCACCACCACAGCATCGCTCAGCACCACCACAGCATCACTCAGTGCCACCACAGCATCAATCAGAGCCAGCACAGCATCAATCAGAGCCAGCACAGCATCACTCAGCACCAACACAACATCTCTCAATGCCATCACAGCATCACTCAACGCCATCACAGCATCACTCAGTGCAACCACAGCATCACTCAGTGCAACCACAGCATTACTCAGCACAACCACAGCATCACTTAGCGCCACAACAGCATCACTCAGCGCCACCACAGCATTACTCAGCAGCAACACAACATCACTCCGCGCCACCACAGCATCACTCAGCACCACCATAGCTTCACTCAGCGACACCACATCATCACTCAGGGCCAACACTGCATCACTCAGCACCACCACAGGATGACTCAGCACCACCACAGGATGACTCAGCACCACCACAGGATGACTCCGCACCACCACAGCATCGCTCAGCATCACCACAGCATCACTCAGCACCACCACAGCATCGCTCAGCACCACCACAGCATCACTCAGCACCACCACAGGATGACTCAGCACCACCACAGCATCGCTCAGCACCACCACAGCATCGCTCAGCACCACCACAGGATGACTCAGCACTACCACAGCATCGCTCAGCACCACCACAGCATCGCTCAGCACCACCACAGCGTCGCTCAGCACCACCACAGCATCGCTCAGCACCACCACAGCAACACTCAGTGCCACCACAGCATCACTCAGCGCCACCACAGCATCACTCAGCACCACTGCAGCATCACTCAGGGCCACCACAGCATCACTCAGGGCCACCACAGCATCACTCAGGGCCACCACAGCATCACTCAGCGCCACCACAGCATCACTCAGTGCCACCACAGCATCACTGAGCGTCGCCACAGCATCGTTCAGCACCACCACAGCATCACTCAGCACCACCACTGCATCGCTCAGCACCGCCACAGCATCGCTCACCACCACCACAGCATCACTCAAGGCTACCACAGCATCACTCAGCGCCACCACAGCATCACTCAGCGCCACCACAGCATCTCTCAGCGCCACTCAGCGCTACCACAGCATCACTCAGCACCACCACAGCATCACTCAGAAGTACCACAGCATGACCACAGCATCACTCAGTACCACAACAATATCACTCAGCACCACCTCAGCATCACTCAGCACCACCACAGCATCACTCAGCGCCACCACAGCATCACTCAGCGCCACTACAGCATCACTCAGCGCCACCACAGCATCACTCAGCGCCACCACAGCATCACTCAGCGCCGCCACAGCATCACTCAGCGTCGACACAGCATCACTCAGCGCCACCACAGCATCACTCAGCGCCGCCACAGCATCACTCAGTGCCGCCACAGCATCACTCAGCGCCGCCACAGTATCACTCAGCACTGCCACAGCATCATTCAGGGCTACCACAGCATCGCTCAGCACCACCACAGCATCGCTCAGCATCACCACAGCATCATTCAGCACCACCACAGCATCATTCAGCACCACCACAGCATCACTGAGGGCCACCACAGCATCACTCAGGGCCACCACAGCATCACTCAGGGCCACCACAGCATCACTCAGCACCACCACAGCATCACTCAGCACCAAGACAATATCACTCAGCACCACCACAGCATCACTCAGCGCCAAGACAATATCACTCAGCACCACCACAGCATCACTCAGCACCACCTCAGCCTGCTCTCGGAATCTGGCATCTGTTGATTCTCCCCTAGCGTCTGGCCGCTGCTAGTGTTATAATACAGGTACTAGTTCCCAACCTTCACCCTCCGATTGTTTATGCCCCCTCAAAAAAAAAGCTTTAAGAAACAACCATTGTAATAGGCAGAAACAAGTTGCCAGCATTGCAAGAACAAAAGAAAACTGAGGACATTTTTTACTGTAAATACTTTTTTTAATATGGTCGCTCAGTTTTACATAATGCCTTCTTGGTCATATATAAAGTAACAAAAATGCTTCTGACACTTTTTTATTATAACTTTTCAGCATGCTGCACAGCAGCCACACTTCTCTACAGCACAGCTTGAAGACATTGGCAAAGTCAATAGCTCTGGCTAAACACTTATAAGGCCCCAAAGGCGAGACCTATTGGCTATGCCAATGCTTGTTCTGTTATGTGCTTATGTTGCAACAAAGTCTGTATAAAAGGACACTGGTTTGTTAAACCAGTGTGCCACCTCCTGCAACACTTGAGAGTGTTGTTGGACGTGGTTCCACTCATGAGAAGTTAATAAAATTGTTATTTTGAATTCCAGCTTCAGTGTTGATCTCTATTTTGTTGGTTTTTGAACCCGTGGACAAAAGGGTGACCCTGCACCAGTGTACCCCTAAAAAGGTACATTTCCACAATTGGCGCCTGACTCGTGGGGCCCCATTGGAGACGCGGCCGTCCGAAGGAGTGGTTTTGATGGAAAATTGAAATCTTACTGAGGAAGCGCACTGCACGAGGAGACCTTTGTCTTTGCAGGCCGACGTTATAAGATGTTATTTTCCCTTGCCCAGTCCTCTAGTCTGTTCAATAGCACACGCCCCAGCAGTTTGGCCGTGGAGTCTAAAAGGGAAATGGGTCGGTAATTCTGGGGTTTGGATCTATTCCCCTTCTTGAATATTGGAACGATGATGCTTGTTCTCCATGACAAACACAAGGAGACGATGGACGGAGCACTGAAACTTTTCAGACACTCACCCCCAGTCACAGATCTGGGTTGAATCCATCATCATTATTTAGCTCACTTCGCCACCTCAGTTCAGACCCAGCTATATGCAAATCAGTCTTGACCCTGTGCCTCATGGGAACAGTCCAGCCCGAACTGCCAAGCCAGGTCTTCCCTGAACCGGAAACAAGCATCCTGGGACCGGTTTCTGGGTAACACGCTTCATCAGCCAGGCTAGCTTGAATCCAGTGGCAAACTGAGCAAGGGACCCACGTCTGGGCATACCCTGCCAACCTGTTCTCCATGAAGCAGGGGGACCCCTTTTAGAAATTTTGTTGAATTTGATGGTTAACACTGGGGCATAGAGATCTTGGTGTTTGAGAAATAAATCAATAGGAACCCCATCTCGGCCGGGAGCTTTCGCACGGCAACACTTGGCCAAGGCAAGTCTTATTTCAATCAGGGTAAAGGTCATGGGGGAGCCTGGAGGCTCTTGAGCGTCAGACTGGTCAACCCTCATTACGATCCCAGCCCCAAAAACCCTTTCGAAATGTGCGACACAAGTGTCTTCGTCCACATGGTTGTCCAATGTTTTTTCTATTTCCTTCTTAAAGAACGGTGCGTTTGCTACCATCCAAAATTCCTTGCTGATAATAAAGGTTTCAGCCTTTCCCAGGTTATACCAGGCCTCTTCCTTTATCTCAGTATCCCTATTTGTCCGGGCTTTTTTGTACACAACCCGTAGACCCTTAATTAGGGGCTGGTTTCTAGGGTACATTTTTAGAGCCCTACGGAGGTCTCGGAGGGCCCTCGAGCAGATCTGGTCAAATCATCGGATTTCTTGCCTCTCATTGTTAGTTCTAGGCCGAGTCAAAGACAATTTAATCTCCTCCAGTATCTCTACGAAGTTTACAATAAGGGTGTCTGGATCATTGTCTGGGTCTAAACAATTCATGATCAAGTTCTGCTTATTAGCTTCGACCTGTTGGATGATTCTCTTATTATCTGTATTATCCCATTTAAGTTGGTAGCCGTTTTGCCTGGCTAGGATTGGTTTTGATACTGAAGGAAGTGACCCAATTAGGGCCACCCGGGTCACTCTCGACCTCCTCTAGCCTTCCATTCAATGAAGAGTTGATGACGCAGTAGAGAAACCAAGCAGAACAATTTATTCAAAAGGTACACTGCAGTGGAGTCCAGTCTGACCAGCCTCCTATGATGGCTGACGAGGGACTGACTCTAACAAGCATAGAGTTACATTATGTATGTTGCGGAACCCACAAAGACCCGCCTACTATGGAAAAACACTGGCAGCTGTCGTAATACAATGAGGGTACAGAACATAAGTTTCGATTCCACAGCATGCACAAGCTATCTGCTGCCCAAGGTCGTCTGGCTTATCCTCCCCACTAGTCAGGTGGGAGAAGGCCTCGATGTAACAGAAAAGGCATGCGTTAATGAGCAAGATTCAGCATTGGAGAAACGAAACTTACCACAGACCATTTCTCGTAAATGAGCAAGTAACAGTTTCGTTTATAATAGAAAATGGCGTCTTGGAGATTCAAAATGGCGGCACAGATGTCAACCTAATAAACATAACATCTGCATTTACTAGTTTTATTCTTGCTATCAGGTAAAGGTCTTTACAATTCTAACAGCAAAAAGAAAAATATAATCATCCAAACAATAATATATCAAGTGTGGATACGTGTATATGCATAGCCAACGTAAAGAAGAAAAGAACACTAAACATTAGCAGTAGGAGTGACATCAGGAATTGAACCTGCAAGAGAGGTAGTAGAACCAAAGACTCCCTCATCTATCTGCAGGATGGTATCGAGCTCTTTTTGAAGCACTATAGTGGCGTTGTTATCATGAACTGAGATCCTTTTGGGGGTGAGATAAGTAGTACAGTATGAGCAACATAAAGGAAGACACTGAATCAAAACACAGCAACAAATTAGAAGGACAATGAAATATATCACCTTTTCGAGAATCCAACCCCAACCACCAAATAAAGACCAGCTCCAATTACCACTCTCCATCCCTTTAACATTTTCCAAAATATCTAGAATATGCTGAGTGATGTTCTTTTCCATATTTGTGATACCGACCATACACTGTTCTCCTATTATTGCACATGCACCATCATTCTTGGCTAAAATAAAGTCAACTGCATATCTTGTTTGTTCAGAGTAGATACACATACTTTCTAACTGAGTGGTGATGTCCCGTAAAGCTGCCACTGTAGAATTAGATAGAATTTGCAACTTACACCCAAAATACTCTCTAGCTCGTTCACCCCTGGCCATAGCGGTACCACCAAATGTAATAATAGAGGAAAGGATATTTCCAAAAGTGATACCATTACTATAATTATTAACTTCCAAATCGGTAATGCCCTCACAAAATTCCTTGGTCAATGTTCTTTTTACCCATCTTATATTCGGTTTACTGTACTTGCATGACACCCCAAGAGGTAAAACCATTCCCAAGGCCACATCCTCTGTACCATTGTACATATTAGAATACGTACCATTTGATAAAAAATAGAAACCTGGATGTGCATAGAGCGGACCCTGATAATCTAATGGAGCATATCTAGTATTCATTCCCTTCACACTGGGATCATCCTTTTTCCCTAACCGCATTACATTTTTGTACACTACTTCTCCAGAGCAATTGAGATACAGATAAGCATCAGTACTATTTATCTCAGGGCAACACGCTGGATAAACACCTGCCTCTTGAGTGACAGTTAGATCTTGGTAGTGCCAACCTGTCAGGGTGATATTTCTTTTAACAAGGTACAAATCACCACAATACATTTCGGGCATGCACCCTGGGTACCCTGTTCCCCTCGGCTTTCTATAGTATAAGCTAGTCCACGATATCCCAGGCCGAATTCACCTTTTACTTCTACAAAATGGAGAGGACGAACATATGTGTAATTTACCAATGATAATGGATAAGCGGTCTATAAACTTGTAACAGAATCAGTGGGGTAACAAGCTGTATTGTCTCCAAAGAATTTCCGGTGTGTGTCTAAGAAAGCATTGGTATGCATTGTTCTTTTACTACGATCTAAAGAAACTGTCTGATATAAAACACATGACGAGGTATCTGCAGAAGAACATTCCAGTATTCAGAACAGTCCCCCTCCCACTAGGAAAAACAGCAATATAACTACAGCCCAAAACATTTTCTTCCTGAGCAACCATTCAAAACTGATCTGCCCCGGTCACAGGGCAACAGGAGACTGTTCATCTTCTACACGGGGACAACCAAAAAAGATGCATGTTCACTCAAGAACTACAAATGAAAACACCACAGAAAGAGACGTCATATAATGGAACCAACAGTGGAAAGGACACAAAAAGGAAAAATAAAAGAAAACGGTGAGAAGATCAGGGTCCGTTACAAGCCTCCCTGGCAGGCTTCTATTGTTCAGTCCTCGATGGTGCTATTGAGCACTGTACGTTGGAACCACACTGTTGCAGCTCATCAGCAAATGTTCACGATCCTCAGGATAGGGCACTCTCCCTCCTGGGAAAATACCCTCATCGTATCCTGTCCTGTGCCACAGGCAGTGCACCAATTTTCTGATCCCTAATCTAACAGTAAAAACAAGGGGGCATTCTACTAATCTTATCCACGAAGTCCATCCCTGCTACACTCACTTCTCTTTTGGTGCACTATCCTTCCGTCGAGGATGCAAATGGTACCTTTCTACTCCAGGTACTGTCTCATCACGGAGAAGGATCTGAAATTCAGGGGGTGTTGGAGAGCGAGGCTCAGGCTCCTGTTGGTCAGGTGAAGAGGAAGCCTGGGCAGCCCTAATTGCCGGGGGAACTGCCTCGTTCAGAATCGCCTCACTCTCTTCTTCCATCTGCGCCCAAGTCAGCAAGGCGTCAGAAAAGGGAACAAAACGTGGAACCTTCTCCGTCTCGTGGTCCCCTATCCCCTGCTGCACCCATCGGTAATAGGGGAGGAGGAGCGGCACTCGCCGGCAATGCGAAGTATGTATCCAATGCTTTCGGCCATCCACTCTCACTGCTGTCCTTGACGCGATGAGGACCAGATATGGTCCCTTCCACCGGGGTTCCAAACTGTCTCGTCTCTGGAAGTTTTTTACAAGTACATAGTCGCCGGACTGTATGGTATGCCCGGGCCCCTCTGGTACTGGAGGCAAAGCTTCATGTATCTGTTGGTGAATAGAACGCAAACTTTTAGTGAGATCATATAAATAATCGACTAACAGAGGATAATCAATCTCAGAAAATCTTTTTAGTCTAGGGACGCCCCACACATTTGCGGGACGGCCAAAGACCACTTCATATGGCGATAATCCAGTTCTAGAATGGGCTGTCATTCTGGTGGACAATAGAGCAAGGGGTAATGCATCTGGCCATTGTAACCCAGTACTTTCCTTAATCTTAGCCAATTTTAGCTTGAGAGTACCATTGTACTTCTCAACTAAACCTGCTGACTGAGGATGGTTTGCTGCATGGAATTTTTGCTTGATGTGCAGACCTTCACACACCAATTGAATCAATTTGGCGTTGAAGTGGCTTCCATTGTCACTCCAAATCAAATGGGGCAAACCGTAGCGTGGGAAAAAGTCCTTTATAAGAGCTTTCGCTGTCGCCATGGCTGTGTTCTCCTTTGTTGGGTAAGCCTCAATCCATTTGCTAAATGCACAAACCACCACTAACACATATTTCAAATTATTAACTCGCTGCATCTCTATGTAATCCATCTGGAGTACCTCAAAAGGGAGAGAAGGTGGTGCAAAATTACCAGAAGGTGTAGGGGTACCTTTTCCAGGATTGTGCTTCATACAAATCATGCAATGTTTCACTAAGTGCACAGCAACCTTTGAGATATTGTCATTTTTCCACACAGGATCCAATAACCTACAAATTCCCTTTGCGCTAATATGAGCCGGACCATGTGCCATTGTAACTACAGGGAAAACATATGCATCAGGTAACATCCATCTCTGCTTCTCACTTTTATCAGTCCAGCACCCTTCTTCATCTAAACGCCCTGTACTCTCCTGCCACACTGCCAACTCCTCAACTGTCGCCTCAGACTGTATTTCTCTGACACTGTCCAGTGTATTCTCAAACATGGTAACATCTGGTACCCATCTAGCAGGTCCTGCCACAAACATTTTCATCATTTTTGACCTGGCTGTCTCTTTTGCTGTTTGATCTGCAAAGGCATTTCCTTTCCCTACATCATCAGTGATCGCTTTATGGGCACTACACTTCACTATTGCCAATCGTTTGGGAAGGGTCAAAGCTGTCAAAAGTCTTTCTATCAGCGGACCATTCTGGATCTTAGTACCATATGAAGTCAAGAATCCTCTCTCTGCCCAGAGGCGTCCAAAATTATGGGCCACCCCGAAGGCATACTGGCTGTCAGTGTAGATATTGACAGTCAGTCCTTCACTTAATTCACATGCTCACAAAAGAGCTATCAATTCCGCAGCTTGAGCAGATTGGTAGGGAATGCGTAAGGTCTCAACTACAGTGCGCAGTGTGGTAATAGCATACGCCGCTGTAGTGGTGCCATCTGACAATTTGAAACAAGAACCATCGACATATAGTTCCCCTTGCGGGTCAGATAAGGGAACATCAGGCAAGTCTACCTGTCCCTTCATCACTACCTCTGTACGAAACAAACAATCATGGACATCTTGGTCCTTTTCTTCCGAAGGGAGGGGTAGTAACGTGGTTGGGTTCAGAATGGCACATCGTTTGATAGTAATATGGGGTGCAAATAAAGTCAATTCATAACCAGTCAGACGAGCACTGGTGAGGTGCTGTGTCTTTGTCTTATTTAAAAGTACATCCACAGCATGAGGTACCATTACTGTGAGGTCATGATTGAGGACGAGCCCTGCCGACTGTCGTATAGAGACCGCTGCAGCCGCCGTGGCTCTTAAACAACTCGGGGGGGCTCTGGCGACAGGGTCAAGCGTAGCAGAAAAATAAGCACACAGCCTCTGCTTACCTCCAAAGGCTTGTGTTAACACTGAAAGCGCACACCCAGCCATTTTGTGTGCATACAGCACAAAGGTTTTCTTATAATCAGGCGTACCAAGCACAGGTGCAGAGCAAAGCGCAACTTTTAATTGCTCAAAAGCATGCTGGCATTCATGCGTCCAAGGCAAAGGTTCATGCACATCTTTAGTTGTTAGGCGAAGCATGGGCTGTATTAATAAAGAATAATCGGGAATCCAGTGTCGACAATACGAGGTGATGCCTATGAAAGCACGCACATCCCTCTGTGTCACAGGGACAGGCATCTTAACAATGGCATCAACTCGTTCAGGTGTTAGCCTCAGACCCTCCTTTGACAGCAGGTGACCTAAATAGGTGACCTGCTGTTGACAATATCGGAATTTAGAAAGGGACACTTTATGTCCTTTGTTCGCCAAATGCTTTAACAATCGTACTGTGGCATCCCGACAACCCTCTTCGGTATCGGAGGCTATCAAAATGTCATCCACATACTGGAATAATACATTACCTGCGGGAAGAGAGAGAGAGTCCAATTGACTTTTCAAAGCTTGACTATAAATACTGGGACTTTCTGTATACCCCTGAGGAGCTCGACAGAATTGGAAACTCCTACCAGCCAAGGCGAAGCCAAAAAGATACCTATTGGCTGGATGAATAGGGATACTAAAAAAGCATTTTTTAAATCAATCACAGAAAAGAACTTAGCTGTGGAAGGAATCATTGTCAAGAGAACAGTAGTATCTGGTACCACCAGGAACTGAGGAACTACAATCTTATTCATTTCCCGGAGGTCAATCACAAAACGATAAACATCAGGATGTGCATCAGGGGAATCCAAGGGTGCCTTCTTAAGAATAGGAAGAATGGGGCTATTGCATACATTTGCTACCGTCTCCTCAACCACCCCTGATTTGATCAGGTCCTGTATAATCTGCATCAAAGCCTGTTCCCCAGCTTGTGATATTTTATACTGGGGAATACGAGGGAGCACAGCATTCTCCTTTACCTTTATGGAAACTGGTGGTATCTGTAACAACCCCACATCCGTATCTCCTGTGGCCCACAATGAGGACGGCACGGCCTTGAATTCAACAGGAAGCGGGGTATCCTTTGCCAGACACTGTTTTGCACTAACTACATTAGGTCCAATAGTCATGTAAACACCATCCGGGGAACAAGAAATTGTAGCATGTACCTTTTTCAATAAATCCAATGCTAATACATTTTCACCACAATTCGCTGTTAAAAAAAATGGAGAGTCCACAGTAAAAGGACCAACAGTCAAAGCAAGAGGTTTGGAAATGGGGCTCATAACCGGTAAGCCTCAAAAACCTACCGAAACATTATTACGGCCAGACAGGGCTGCCCCGGGGACCAGCGAATGAGAAACAGAGCTGTTCATTGCACCTGTATCCACCCAAAATTTCTTTGCTGAACCATGCAAATTTGCTGTGACATAAGGACCACGCTGATCTACAGGAATTTGGACTGGTCCCTTTCCCTGTCCCTGGCTGTCCTAACCATAGGACATCCCTGCAGCGTCACCCATATCATAATCATCATGATAGTACTGCCTTCCCCGGGGGTCATCAAAATAGTTCTGATCAGAACGACCCCCCGAAGATGCATCTGCTTGAGTCTCATCCCGACCAACCTCATAACGGCCCCTTCCTCTCGAACCTCGCCTACTAGGAACTGCAAGTTTTTGTAATAAATCTGGACACTCACTTCACCAATGTCCCTCCTTTTTACAATACGCACACTGATTCGGCCGTAGGGGTGCACCACCTCTACCAGCACCCCGTAACCTTTGAGCCGGACCAGCGCCCGTCCCCTTCCTGACCCTCTTGCAACTTGCTGCAGCAACACCCTCGTTTTCAAATCCTTACTTTTCTTATCCACCTTATCCTTTTCCTCGTTTTCTCGATGCTCATAGTACTGAGCTATCCTCAATATCACCGAAGGGGAGGAGGTAGTCCAAGTGCTCTCTGAAGCCTGCAACCGAGCTGCAATCTCCGGAAGCAAATTTGTGATAAACCTGTTAACAAACAAATGAACACCACCTTCAACTGACAAATCCTGTCCACTGAAATCCAAGAAAACCCCTTCAAACCTAGTAAAAAAATCAGACACACTCTCCTCTTTCTTCCGACGACAAGCCGTCAGCTTATCCCAATCTACTCGTCTGGGTGGGATAAGAGAATGCATATAAGTGATGATACGACTCGGCAAAGTCAGGATCTCAGCTCTCGGTTTCTCACCGGGCTTTCGCTTCTTATCCCATGCCTTAATCTCATCCCAGAGCCTCCCAATTCCACGTTTTGGTCCTGCGTATGCACCTGCCTCCATATGTCCATGGGCACCAACAGCCCAAAAAACATCTCTATATCTGCGAGGGTCATAACTGACGAAGAGGCAGCCTCGGTTAACTCTTTATAATACGCCATAGGGTTTTTCCTTGGATCCGGTAACTGACTTTTGAGAGCTAATACCTCACTTCTTTTTCACGGGGTATAAACCCACTGTTCCTGAAAATGAGCCGCCACCCGCTGTTGGACCACCCCATTTCTTTGATTCTGCTGCTCTGGGATCTCGGGATGAAAAATAGGGTGGACCTCCCTCATCGGAAATTGGGAAACACTAGTCGGAGTACGATGATGTAATCTTTCTCGATAACTGAGTAGCGTTCCAACATTGCCAAGAACTTCTACGGGGGCCATACCAGCTGAATATACACGATCTCGAATGTCATAAATAATTTGAGGGGCTGTGCCTCCAATACACTGTTCCCACAAACCAATCAATGTAGCCGACATATGCTCAAGGGCATGCTGCTGTACAAACTGACCAAAATCTTTCATCACACTCCATATATCCTCCACATTATAAATCGGACTCCGGGCCCACTGTGCTGCCTCATTAGCAACCATCCTTTTGTCCTCTTCACCTACATTTGATCGAGTCAATACCTGCTCCATTCGCTTCCGTACTGCCGCCCAAATCCCTCCATCCGACCCGTACTGGTGTCTCAACACTACACAACACTGCAGATGAAAGACTTGGGGAAGACACAAGAGATACAGATGTAGGGGACAGTGTCAACAATGACTGTGTAGTAGGAGTAAGAGAAGGAGGAGAAACAGAAGCAGAAATAGAAGATGCTGCGGGTGTGCTTGCAGTCACCACACTCGCAGCTTGTAGAACCGGAGCGGAGGTAGACAGGGCTGCAGCCAAGGCTGCTGAGTCCACAGGAAGAACAGAAGAAAGCAGAGAAGCAACGGAAGATTGAGACAATGGAACAACAGGATATATTCTCTGCAGGGCATAGGGAGGTGGGGGGACGAGTTTCCAACAGATCCTCCACAAAAGGATCCTCATCCTCTCGAACTACATAAGCCTTATTACATTGTAATCGAAACTTCCTATCAGCACACTCACTACCTTTCTCTGTTTGTTCTTTATCATAAGCTACATCTTTCTGCACCACTGTCTGCACTGCCTTCTTCCTAGATTCCTTCTCGGCCCGTATACGCCTCTGCTTAGCTTCCTTCTGCCATACCTGCAATGTATCAAACATCGACTGTCTACTTCTTCTAGCAAATAATTTGTCCTGTAAATAATTCAATTTTTGTTCATCAAAAGTACCATCCAGTGACCACTGAAGCTCAGCATTGTCCCTCGTATATTTGTGCCATAATGTATGAAACATAATAGGGCCAATACCATGCTTCACATACATCTCAATACTTGGAGTGCCTTCTGGAGGCGCAGGCTGCCTTTCCTCCAATCGATGCACAGCAGAGCAACAGCGACACCCGAAACACCACATTTTACTCCAACAAGACATCTTAGCATCAGACACATTCACTGTCCACTCAATCAACACACGCACACGCACTAAAAAAACACACACACAAAGAGCTCTCAAAAGCAGTACGTAAACTGCACCAAGACAAGTCAGTCCTCAGACTGCACCAAGACAAGATAGGCTCTAGCCGCAGGACTTTTCAAAACTAAACCAAATTCAACTAGTGGCCTGGTGGAACGTTCACAAACGCTCCGTATCACAAGGGTCCACAGACCCACCAAGTTAATCAAAACGGTGCCGCTCTTACCAGAGATCACAATGAACTCACCCAATTAGGGCCACCCGGGTCACTCTCGACCTCCTCTAGCCTTCGATTCAATGAAGAGTCGATGATGCAGTAGAGAACACAAGCAGACCAATTTATTCAAAAGGTACACTGCAGTGGAGTCCAGTCTGACCAGCCTCCTATGATGGCTGACGAGGGACTGACTCTAACAAGCATAGAGTTACATTATGTATGTTGCGGAACCCACAAAGACCCACCTACTATGGAAAAACACTGGTAGCTGTTGTAATACAATGAGGGTACAGAACATAAGTTTCGATTCCACAGCCTGGCATAAGCTATCTGCTGCCCAAGGTCGCCTGGCTTATCCTCCCCACTAGTCAGGTGGGAGAAGGCCTCGATGTAACAGAAAAGGCATGCGTTAATGAGCAAGATTTAGCATTGGAGAAACAAAACTTACCACGGACCATTTCTCGTAAATGAGCAAGTAACAGTTTTGATTATAATAGAAAATGGCGTCTTGGAAATTCAAAATGGCGGCACAGATGTCAACCTAATAAACATAACATCTGCATTTACTAGTTGCGTATACATACAATATGCATTTTTAATGTATTAGCTATATAAATGCTAACTTAATATTTGGCAAAATAAGAGTAATATGACAATTTTACATTTCAATTCTAACAATAGCCTCACAGAGTGGTGGGGAGAGAGTCCGACTGCGGACAGCTCAAAAGATAATAGGGCATGATCGCTAAAGTAGGACAGAGTAGTGTCGGTGTGGATAGTAGTTCCACGGCAGTCTGAAGAGGCAACTATAAAATCTATAGTAGAGTGGGATTTAACTCGAAAGAAGGTTGTTTCAAGACCTCCTCCAGCGGGTACCACTCTGTTATAGACCTCCAAGTTCCTGAAGGCTAAGAATCTATTTAGGATGTTCCCATAATCGTGATGCATGAAATGCACCATAGTTTCTCCTTCCATATCAACTAGACCGCAAACAGTTCCCATAAAAAATGGACAATGTTGGACATTAAAATCCTCTAACCATAAGATGTTGAAATCCTTAAATGATAGAGCCCTAATAAAAATTTCCAATTCCTTCTCCAATAAATGTACAATCGATGTCATACTCCTAGCGAAGTTATTGTTATATTAATTTATCACTATCCAGGCTTGCTTGGACCCTCCCACCCATGCTAAGAAGTGGAAATAGGGGGAGGAGTGTTCAAATTTAATAATCTTAATCGCTAGAGTGTTAGAAATGAAGGTTACCAAACCCCCTTTGGATCTGCCTGAGAAGGAAGGAACCGCGTAGATTTGAAAGGTTCGATAGCCATTGAAAAATATTGGACCTAAAGCCCAGGTGTCTTGGAAGCATATTATAACCCTGCCCTGCCATAATGAGACCCACTCGGCATTGACCATCTTATTTGCAAGGCCTGCAACATTCCAAGCAGCTATTCGCACCCCTCGGTTCCGGTTGCCAATCCGTTCCTCAGGGGCCGGAGCTCATGGGTTACTTATTGGTGGGTTAATACTAGTTGGCTTAATAGTTTCTCCCACCTCCTTTGGGTTCTGCCGGGCCTTGATGCCTGGTACTTCTGGGATATATAATGGCTCTTTGGGAGAAGTTGGGGCACTAGTTTCAGTCCCCTTGTTCAGTCAGTCACAGGACTCTAGGGTCAATTAAGGGGACAAATTGATTCTTTGACTCGAACCTCAACCTCAAACTTGAGAAACTAGAAGGATCTCGTGTTGCCGGTAGGTGCGGGCATAAAGGAACATTTGGAGCTCGCAGGCCATGCCAATGAGAGCATGGGTTGGGGCTATAAAATTGAGCTAGAGGGGAGACCGTAATTTGTGTTTTGAGCGGGGGGCAAGTGTGTAGACCCTCAACAGATTTCTTACAGCATGGGGATTATTAAAATTAACAACAACGCAATCGCCTCTTATGTCTTTGGCAAAGGGGCCCACCCAACCCACCCTCCTGGCCATGATAATATGCATGTCCAAACTGTTACCCCACAGGCCGTAACCCTTGACATGAGTATTAAACCAATGTAAATCTTTTGCCATTACCTGGTCCATAGACTCCCTTTAGCCCGTGGTCAGAGGGGGTACGTTAACCAGGACCAGGACATATGATTGGGTTGCTGGGGGGAGGTCTAATGTATACAACTGTAGGGTACCAGCTGGAGAGGGCTCTAAACTCGGGACTGCCACCTCTCACTTGCTCCTGTTATTTGCGAGCTGGCCTAGGCTTCACGAGTGGGCACTCCATTTCTCCCCCAAGATCTGCTGTTATCACCATTCGGTGACAAAATCAAGGGGTTAAGGAGAGTGGGCTAGGGAATGGTGGATGATGTCAAGGGGGCTGGGCAGATTGTGTGAATCATCTTCATTTCGTCCTTGTCCCCCCTAGGAAGATCCCCGAGGGCCCAGGGACTTGCCCCATGGCAGGAGGGTGAACAGAACTCGGGGGGTTAACATTTGCACCACAGTTAAGGCCCCTATTTACGAGAAGGTCTAGTTTCTCTTCAATCTTCCCCAATCTGGAGGTTAGCGGGCTAAGTTGTTTGAGGACCCGTTGCTCCAGTTTTACTATTATGTCCTCACATGGCCCTACCACAGAGTATTTTTCCGCAGAAAGCGGAGCCAGAACCGTGAGGTCTTGGGTAGGTAATTTTGATCTTGGCCCCCTCAGAGTTTTTGGATTTTGCTCCTGCTTCTGCTTCCCGCCTGGTCTTTTCCTCTTGACCATGGGTTCAATTATGGACTCATTCGGCAAAGAGGACAGGGAGGAATCTGGGAGTGGAGGAGCAGTTGTACTCAGATGCAGGGATTGGGCTGGGATTAGCGGCTGGATCCAGATCCTCGATCGCTACTAGCTGTGAGGGTTGAGTGTATTATAGCAGAGGTCGCTTCTCCTCTTTTCCTCCAAGGAGAGACAGCGTTCTGTGAGCTCGATTTCTTGGGATAAAACATTAGCAGCTCTAGTCAGGAAGGAATCAAGTGTATTCACTATTCCCCCGCTATTTGCACTGTAGCTTTCCGCTTGCCCATCTTTTGAGAATCGCTTGCCCAAAAAGTCTCTCACCTCCAGTTTGTAGTCCATGAGATTAAAGTCCCAAATAGAGAAATCACCTAGTGGCAGAGCTTAGAGGGGAGGCCCAGCCTCTTCCGGGCTCAGACGGGCGTGGACTGGCCCGCCCTTGGCCCGGGCTTTGCCCGGGCACGTCCGTGCATCGCTTAGGAGCACGAAGGGGGCTTGGCCATACTCCGGGGCTTGTGGTCTTTCTGGTCCTCTCCTGGACCCAAGGCAAACGCTGTGTCCAGCACCTCGCGGTTACCCCGCTGCGGGAAGAACGCAGCGCTTAAGAGCACGAAGGGGGCGTGGCCATACTCCAGGGCTTGTGGTCTTTGTGGTCCTCTCCTGGACCCAAGGCAAACACTGTGTCAAGCACCTTTGCGGCTACCCTGCCTCAGGAACCACACAGCGCTTAAGAGTGTGAAGGGGCATGGCCGTACTCCAGGGCTTGTGGTCTTTGTGGTCCTCTCCTGGACCCAAGGCAAACACTGTGTCCAGCACCTCACGGCTACCCCGCCACGGAAACCACGCAGCGCTTAAGAGCGTGAAGGGGGAGTGGCCGTACTTCGGGGCTTGTGGTCTTTGTGGTCCTCTCTTTGACCCACGGCACACACTGTGTTCAGCACCCCACGGCTACCACCAGTCTAACAAACATTGGAGTATTTAGATATATGGAGGAGATCAAATTTACTATTTTGACTCCAATATAACAAACATTATGGAAAGTGCATTTATTAGGTGGTCAAATTTACTATTCTAACTCCACTCTAACAAACATTAGGGAAATAGCATACATTGCTGGGGAGGCGGGCTGATTTGCAATTCTAACTCCAATCTAGCAAGCAATGGGGAAAGAACATTTATGTACAGAGGTTAATGCACTACACTATAAACAAAATAGTGTGCTGTTCCACTAATCCACAAAAACTACACTTAGGTGGATGGATTCCAATTGATCAATGGGAGCTTCATTTACAGGATGTACTGATCCTCACCCCCTAAAGTGGAATGCTTCATCTTTGAGCACATTATTATTGAGATCTGTTCTTGTGTACCTGTCCATATTATAATGATATCGTCAATGAAACACCATCAAAAGTATACATATTGCAGTTGAAGCCTGGGTTGACCAGGGGTGCTTTTTCTCATACCAACCCATGACCAGGTTAGCATTGGAGGGAGCAAACCTGGACCCCATGGCAGTACCCTCAAGTTGTTGGCACCACTTTTTAAATGAAATGAAATTAAATGAAGATTTATAAAGTCCTACTAATAGCCTGGCGTGTCTAGGGGCTACCTTCTGAGAAACAGCCTGAAATGGTCAGCGACAGTGAGGGCGTGGGCTACTGATTGAATAGCCAAGTTTTCAGGCCTCTCCTCAATCTTAGCACATTTGATTCTTTCTTAAGGGTTAGGGGAATTGAGTTTCATAGCCTGACTGTAGTGGTGACGAAGCTCCTCCCCATCTCACCTTTTTGAATCTAAGAACAACAAGGTTTACATTGGCCGCAGACCTGAGGGATCTTGGGGGGGATGTAGGGTTTGAGATAGCAAGATAGCTGAATAGGATGCTGGCCATGCAGGGACTTGAAAGCTATGCACAGGGCCTTGAACTGAATTCGTTTTGCTATAGGTAGCCAGTGTAGTTGTTTAGGATGCCGACCGGTATCTCAGAATGCTCAAACGAGTGAGCTTCCTATGGGTGATCATAAACAAGGGAAATGGCGCTCAAAAAGCAGTACACATATTATTGGTTGAGAAAAATATTCTCTCTGCGGTGCTTAACGGTGGGGAGATTCACCCAACTCCCTAAAGTGTGATCAGGCGACCATCAGCACAAATGTTTCTTATCCTTTAGCACATGCTGTTAAACAGTACACATAGTTAATTCAAAGTTAGTCTTCATAGAAAATGCACAGATAAACTGTTTGTTCTTCAGTAATAAGAGGAATAGCATCTGTTTTCCCAGATATTTTTTCGAAATGCGTCTTTCAGGGTATCTCTCCTGTCTATTTTGGTAATCCTGTTCCTGGCTCTGGAGAGAGTTGGTGTATCATACCTCCTTATGCCAAATCTAGAGTTTATGTCTTTTATACTTTCCTGAAATTGTAGGTCATACCTGAAATTACGTCTGGCTCGCATAAGTTCTCCATATGGTATAGCCTGAATTTGACAGGTACACATTGTTAAGCACTTTGGGAGACATTATGGCTTTTCCAAACAACTTACAACAACTTTATTGTATGATTAATTAAAATCCTCTACAAAAGCAGAAGAAAATACAAGTTAGAAAAGGTTAAAATGCAATGCATAACATCTAAAAATACAAAACTGCGGAGGGCATCCTATTGCTAGTAAAAGTTAGTATAGACGGTAAAAATATTAAAAATGCGATACTAAACAGTTGCAAGTGCCAGTGGTCCTTGAAACATAATTTATTCAACTGTCACTTCTCTGGCCGATCGTAAGAACATTCCAGCAACTGCATAAAACTTCCCAATTAGTGCCAGTTCCATCGGGACTATGGTGGTGTAAATGTGCCTTAAAGCCTCCTTACATGTTCTTACGCCATGCTGTACAAACATGGTTCTTAAATACAAGCGCCTTGGGGACAGCAAAGCTGGACAACAACAAATGACATGTTCCGCGGATTCTGTGTGGTGTTGGCACAGACTACAACCGGACCCACTTGACGACCAGGTTTTCCAGTGGGCACTATAGTCTTGTATTGGCAAAGTTAAGAGCCTCACCCTCATGACATTTTGTAGGGCTTGCCTTCCAAGACCTGCTTTTAAATAGGGCTGGCATACAGTAGTTTCATGTGAATCAATAAGACCTTTCTGCACCCAGAACAGGTCTAATCCGTTCAAGGTCTTGTTGCCTCGAGATGTTCTTGCCACACTTTTTTAACAGGTTCTTTAGACTACACTTTGTTAATGATATGTCTGTTGAGGGTTCGATTGATAGTCCCAGTGTTTTTTTGGCCATCAAGAAATACCTCGCCCAGCGACTATTGTTATCTGTAAAGACCACCTGTAGCGCTGCCCTGATTGTGCCCGGACATGCATTAATCACGTTGTGTTGAAATTTGGCTATGTCTTTTTTGCATTCAATGTCCATTGCTGTGATGTTGAACTCTAATCGAATCAGTGAGCGCCTAGTCGTGTATGGGGATACAAAAGGGGATGATGGACGGAACGTTTGAGCCAATCAAACACTCACCCCCAGTCAACTGATCTGGGTTTAATCCATCATCATTCTTTAGCTCACTCCACCACCCCAGTTCAGACATGGCCATATGCAAATCAGTCTGACCCTGTGCCTCATGGGAACAGTCCAGCCCGAACTGCCAAGCCATGTCTTCCCTGGACCGGAAACAAGCATCCTAGGACCGGTTTCTGGCATTCCAGCCGTCATCAGCCAGGCTTGCCTGAATCCAGTGGCAAAGTGAGCAAGGGACCCACGTCTGGGCATACCCCCGCCAACTTAGGGCGAACAAAGCGATACAAAAGGGGATGATGGACGGAACGCTTGAGCCAATCAAACACTCACCCCCAGTCAACTGATCTGGGTTTAATCCATCATCATTCTTTAGCTCACTCCACCACCCCAGTTCAGACATGGCCATATGCAAATCAGTCTGACCCCTGTGCCTCATGGGAACAGTCCAGCCCGAACTGCCAAGCCATGTCTTCCCTGGACCGGAAACAAGCATCCTAGGACCGGTTTCTGGCATTCCAGCCGTCATCAGCCAGGCTTGCCTGAATCCAGTGGCAAAGTGAGCAAGGGACCCACGTCTGGGCATACCCCGCCAACTTAGGGCGAACAAAGCGATACAAAAGGGGATGATGGACGGAACGCTTGAGCCAATCAAACACTCACCCCCAGTCAACTGATCTGGGTTTAATCCATCATCATTCTTTAGCTCACTCCACCACCCCAGTTCAGACATGGCCATATGCAAATCAGTCTGACCCTGTGCCTCATGGGAACAGTCCAGCCCGAACTGCCAAGCCATGTCTTCCTGGACCGGAAACAAGCATCCTAGGACCGGTTTCTGGCATTCCAGCCGCCATCAGCCAGGCTTGCCTGAATCCAGTGGCAAAGTGAGCAAGGGACCCACGCCTGGGCATACCCCCGCCAACTTAGGGCGAACAAAGCGATACAAAAAGGGGATGATGGACGGAACGCTTGAGCCAATCAAACACTCACCCCCAGTCAACTGATCTGGGTTTAATCCATCATCATTCTTTAGCTCACTCCACCACCCCAGTTCAGACATGGCCATATGCAAATCAGTCTGACCCTGTGCCTCATGGGAACAGTCCAGCCCGAACTGCCAAGCCATGTCTTCCCTGGACCGGAAACAAGCATCCTAGGACCGGTTTCTGGCATTCCAGCCGTCATCAGCCAGGCTTGCCTGAATCCAGTGGCAAAGTGAGCAAGGGACCCACGCCTGGGCATACCCCCACCAACTTAGGGCGAACAAAGCGATACAAAGGGGATGATGGACGGAACGCTTGAGCCAATCAAACACTCACCCCCAGTCAACTGATCTGGGTTTAATCCATCATCATTCTTTAGCTCACTCCACCACCCCAGTTCAGACATGGCCATATGCAAATCAGTCTGACCCTGTGCCTCATGGGAACAGTCCAGCCCGAACTGCCAAGCCATGTCTTCCCTGGACCGGAAACAAGCATCCTAGGACCGGTTTCTGGCATTCCAGCCGTCATCAGCCAGGCTTGCCTGAATCCAGTGGCAAAGTGAGCAAGGGACCCACGTCTGGGCATACCCCCGCCAACTTAGGGCGAACAAAGCGATACAAAAGGGGATGATGGACGGAACGCTTGAGCCAATCAAACACTCACCCCCAGTCAACTGATCTGGGTTTAATCCATCATCATTCTTTAGCTCACTCCACCACCCCAGTTCAGACATGGCCATATGCAAATCAGTCTGACCCTGTGCCTCATGGGAACAGTCCAGCCCGAACTGCCAAGCCATGTCTTCCTGGACCGAAACAAGCATCCTAGGACCGGTTTCTGGCATTCCAGCCGTCATCAGCCAGGCTTGCCTGAATCCAGTGGCAAAGTGAGCAAGGGACCCACGCCTGGGCATACCCCCGCCAACTTAGGGCGAACAAAGCGATACAAAAGGGGATGATGGACGGAACGCTTGAGCCAATCAAACACTCACCCCCAGTCAACTGATCTGGGTTTAATCCATCATCATTCTTTAGCTCACTCCACCACCCCAGTTCAGACATGGCCATATGCAAATCAGTCTGACCCTGTGCCTCATGGGAACAGTCCAGCCCGAACTGCCAAGCCATGTCTTCCCTGGACCGGAAACAAGCATCCTAGGACCGGTTTCTGGCATTCCAGCCGTCATCAGCCAGGCTTGCCTGAATCCAGTGGCAAAGTGAGCAAGGGACCCACGTCTGGGCATACCCCGCCAACTTAGGGCGAACAAAGCGATACAAAAGGGGATGATGGACGGAACGTTTGAGCCAATCAAACACTCACCCCCAGTCAACTGATCTGGGTTTAATCCATCATCATTCTTTAGCTCACTCCACCACCCCAGTTCAGACATGGCCATATGCAAATCAGTCTGACCCTGTGCCCTCATGGGAACAGTCCAGCCCGAACTGCCAAGCCATGTCTTCCCTGGACCGGAAACAAGCATCCTAGGACCGGTTTCTGGCATTCCAGCCGTCATCAGCCAGGCTTGCCTGAATCCAGTGGCAAAGTGAGCAAGGGACCCACGTCTGGGCATACCCCCGCCAACTTAGGGCGAACAAAGCGATACAAAAGGGGATGATGGACGGAACGCTTGAGCCAATCAAACACTCACCCCCAGTCAACTGATCTGGGTTTAATCCATCATCATTCTTTAGCTCACTCCACCACCCTCAGTTCAGACATGGCCATATGCAAATCAGTCTGACCCTGTGCCTCATGGGAACAGTCCAGCCCGAACTGCCAAGCCATGTCTTCCCTGGACCGGAAACAAGCATCCTAGGACCGGTTTCTGGCATTCCAGCCGTCATCAGCCAGGCTTGCCTGAATCCAGTGGCAAAGTGAGCAAGGGACCCACGTCTGGGCATACCCCCGCCAACTTAGGGCGAACAAAGCGATACAAAGGGGGATGATGGACGGAACGTTTGAGCCAATCAAACACTCACCCCCAGTCAACTGATCTGGGTTTAATCCATCATCATTCTTTAGCTCACTCCAGCACCCCAGTTCAGACATGGCCATATGCAAATCAGTCTGACCCTGTGCCTCATGGGAACAGTCCAGCCCGAACTGCCAAGCCATGTCTTCCCTGGACCGGAAACAAGCATCCTAGGACCGGTTTCTGGCATTCCAGCCGTCATCAGCCAGGCTTGCCTGAATCCAGTGGCAAAGTGAGCAAGGGACCCACGTCTGGGCATACCCCGCCAACTTAGGGCGAACAAAGCGATACAAAAGGGGATGATGGACGGAACGCTTGAGCCAATCAAACACTCACCCCCAGTCAACTGATCTGGGTTTAATCCATCATCATTCTTTAGCTCACTCCACCACCCCAGTTCAGACATGGCCATATGCAAATCAGTCTGACCCTGTGCCTCATGGGAACAGTCCAGCCCGAACTGCCAAGCCATGTCTTCCCTGGACCGGAAACAAGCATCCTAGGACCGGTTTCTGGCATTCCAGCCGTCATCAGCCAGGCTTGCCTGAATCCAGTGGCAAAGTGAGCAAGGGACCCACGTCTGGGCATACCCCCCGCCAACTTAGGGCGAACAAAGCGATACAAAAGGGGATGATGGACGGAACGCTTGAGCCAATCAAACACTCACCCCCAGTCAACTGATCTGGGTTTAATCCATCATCATTCTTTAGCTCACTCCACCACCTCCACCACCATGGATTAAACCCAGATCAGTTGACTGGGGGTGAGTGTTTGATTGGCTCAAACGTTCCGTCCATCATCCCCTTTTGTATCGCTTTGTTCGCCCTAAGTTGGCGGGGTATGCCCAGACGTGGGTCCCTTGCTCACTTTGCCACTGGATTCAAGCAAGCCTGGCTGATGACGGCTGGAATGCCAGAAACCGGTCCTAGGATGCTTGTTTCCGGTCCAGGGAAGACATGGCTTGGCAGTTCGGGCTGGACTGTTCCCATGAGGCACAGGGTCAGACTGATTTGCATATGGCCATGTCTGAACTGGGGTGGTGGAGTGAGCTAAAGAATGATGATGGATTAAACCCAGATCAGTTGACTGGGGGTGAGTGTTTGATTGGCTCAAACGCTCCGGTCCATCATCCCCTTTGTATCGCTTTGTTCGCCCTAAGTTGGCGGGTATGCCCAGACGTGGGTCCCTTGGTCACTTTGCCACTGGATTCAAGCAAGCCTGGCTGATGACGGCTGGAATGCCAGAAACCGGTCCTAGGATGCTTGTTTCCGGTCCAGGGAAGACATGGCTTGGCAGTTCGGGCTGGACTGTTCCCATGAGGCACAGGGTCAGACTGATTTGCATATGGCCATGTCTGAACTGGGGTGGTGGAGTGAGCTAAAGAATGATGATGGATTAAACCCAGATCAGTTGACTGGGGTGAGTGTTTGATTGGCTCAAAGTTCCGTCCATCATCCCCTTTGTATCGCTTTAGTCGTGTATGGGAGCTTAAATACTTTTCTATATGCCATTATATATAGGCCCTCCAATTTTTTGGTCAACAAACCAGGGAAGACAAGGTGGCCATAACTAAGTGTAGACATTACCTTGGCTTGCATTACTCGTCGGACCCCTTCCGTCGAGTGGCTTACAAGCTTATGATGTAATTTGCACAAGCCGTATGTTAGCTTAGCTGCTTTTGCCTCCAGTGCTTTAACCTGCAGTGCTGGTCTGCAGGTATCTGCAAATTGTACTCCCAGGTAGGTGTACTTATTGGTCGTGGTTATCCTTAGAGGGCCCAGCTGCCATACCAGTGTTAGTTTTTTTAACTTGTGGCCAAAAATCAACACTTTTGTCTTAGATGCATTAGCTATAAGTTTGTTTTCTATGTTGTAATTATGTAGCGTCTCTAATGCCCTTTTTCATGCCTATTCTTGTATGATCCAGTAAGACGAGATCGTCCGCATACTGCATTATTGGCAATCTGAGGTGGCCCAGTTTTGGAGGAACGATGTTAGTTTTTAACAGTGCTTCTCCCAAGTCTGCGGTGTATAGGCTAAACAGGGTGGGGGCGATCACACAACCCTGTTTTAGCCCCCTGTTTGTGAAGATCTTGGCAGTTGCACATGAGCTAGTGAGCTTAACTCGCACCCAGGTGCCAGTGTAGAGTGATAAGATAGCTGCAAGGAGTTTCCTCGGTATACCCCACTTAGCCAATTTTGCCCACAGTATATTTCGATCAACACCATCAAAGGCGGCACTATAGTCCATAAAACATGCATATAATGGAGGCGAGGTGGGCCCAGTTGCCTTGGTTGCCAGATATGAAAGTGAGATGGCGTTGTCCATGGTCGACGAGTTCGGCCGAAAGCCAGTCTGGTATTGCGGGATTACGTTATTGTTCGTGATCCATGACTCTAGCTCTTTCAAGAGCATTTTAGCAAATGCCTTTCCTTCCACGTCCAGTAGTGCAATCAATCTGTAGTTCCCCGGGTCGGAGGCATCACCCTTTTTGTAAATGGGTTGTAGAATGGAGCCTTTCCATGAATCCGGAACTGCAGAAATATTATAGCAATGATTGAATAAGCCCTGAATATGGGGTGCCCAGTATTCACGATCTTCCCTGAAAATATATCCAGGCAGCCCATTGGGCCTTGGCACCCCATCCTTCCTAATGCCCTGAAGGATAGTTAGTATTTCCTTTTCTGTTTGGTAAGGATCCGCCACATTGCTCTCTTCATATTGGTTGTCTTCTGCCTTGACAGTGCTTGCCATGGATATTTTTTGATCAACGTATAGGCTGGTAGCATGAGCAGCCCATTTATTAGAAGGTACAGCATTATGGGTATGGTGGCCCCCATTTAGACCATTAACATGTCTCCAGAATTCCTTACTTTTGTTGGGTGCTAATAATGCATAGATATTTCTCCATTTTTCCTCTATGCTAGTTTGTTTCAATTGCCAGGCAATTTGTTTATGCGTTTTCTTGCTATCTTCAATAGTCTTTCCGTCCGAGTGGACTTTTCCTCCTGTGCTTTGACTCTGCCAAGCGGCATCTCTTTTTGCTCTCAATGAAGATTTTGTTGTCAGTGAAATTAAATTGCCCCTGTGAAATATGTTTGTAATTATAAGTAGGCTGCTTTCCTAAAGCCAAGGCATCAGATAACAAGGTCATAATTTCAGCC
This sequence comes from Calotriton arnoldi, assembly GCA_963921515.1. Lineage (NCBI taxonomy): Eukaryota > Metazoa > Chordata > Amphibia > Caudata > Salamandridae > Calotriton > Calotriton arnoldi. The sequence goes on along the minus strand of CAWUFW010000754.1, from coordinate 1,091,161 downwards.
CAACTGCTCTCTGGACCAGTTATGCATGTATTCTGCTTCCATTTATTATACTTTGCTCGGCTTATGGGGCCCCATTTGATGCGTTTAATTGGAGCTGTTTCATTATGTAGAATGAGCATATTGCCTGCAGTTAGGTGTTCCTCATGCATCATGCTACTAGTGTTGACAAGAACAGAGATTGGTTGGTGATCACTACCGGGGGAGTGCAGTACCTTAAACTCTTCACATCTCCTCAACAAGTTCTTACTCAGGAAGATGTAATCAAGTGTGGAGATGTTTTTAAATGTTGGTTGTGGGGTCGTTTTCAGCTGCCCTACGTTATTTGCAGACCCCAGATTAAATTCATTAATACATGCTTCCATAAGATTACGACTGCGATCCTCCTGATTTTGTTCAGGGCCACATAGGTCTCTTATGTTAAAATCCCCAGCGATGATGCATTCATGTCCTGGGTTCTCGTGGAGATATTCTCTAATTAACCTAATGATCCTTCTGATGTTTATATTTTTTATCCTTTTTATTTGGATTGACATAAATGTTGATTACTCCAAGTATGAACGGAGTGCCCTCTACTCCGAACCCATTGATTGTTATAATCTGGACATCTGGTGCGTTCGTGGGCCATTTCTTGATTTGTAGTTGCAGATTTAATTTTGCGAATATCGAGATCCCGCCACTTGGTCTTCCGAAGATGTTTCTTTTGCAGGCCATTGTATGGATCGCCTGATAGCCTTTGATGTAATTGGCTGTTTCCATCCAAGTTTCCTGCAAACATATAATGTCTCCTGTCTTCAGTGATTCCAATATGGCTTTTGGGACATCTCTTACAGTGATTTTGATGTTTTAAAATTGTTTTATAAAGCAGACTCTAAGACTCAGGGGCACACGCAGGAAATCTTTATAAAGATGGTGGTACACTATCCTCGAGGTGTCATTTAGATTTGAGATATCCATGATACAGTTGGTGTGCATAAAAAACCTAAAATATACCATGTACCTGTTATAGCTAAATATTGGAGTCTGGTTATTACAAATTGTGCATGGGTTTCCACACATTAGTCACCAACAAGAATAATTTAAGCTTGAGCTATGTTTTGCCACTGATTTTACCATAGTAAGGGTTATAACATTTCTACAGTATAATGTGACATCACATTAGGGATCATCTTCTGTATTTTCTAGCCCTGAGGAAGTCGCAGGTGTATCCTGTACAGTAACGAAACACGTGCTGACTTTGTGGCTTAAAATAAAGAATTGGACATCAAACAGAATGAACAAACAATTTATCTGTGCATTTTCTATGATTACTAACGTTGAATCAAGTATGTGTACTGTTTAATAGCATGTGCTAAAGGGTAAGAAACAAATGCCCACACGTAGTCGGGCTGCAGAGTTCTGTAAAATCTGCAGTTGTTTAGACAGCGCTTCTGGGCGCTGGTAAAAAGCACATTACAGTAATCAAGTCTCGCAGAGATGAGTGCAGTAACTACCATTTTCTGGAGGTCTGAGGGGATGAAGGAGAGAACCTTCCTTAGGATTTTGAGTATGAAGAAGCAGAAAGAGGTGATGTAATTAATCTGTCCCTCAAAGGAAATCTTAGTATCAAATATCACTGGCAGATGTTTTGCTTTTTGGCTTTAAAGCAATTGTAATGTGATAAAATGATGTATATCATTTCCAATATCATTTTCGTATATTTGTAATAGTTAGCCTTCCTAGACAAAAAGAAATAGTGTAGTGCCATCATTCCAAACTCCTTTTAAGTCATGTAGAAAAGCTCTCCACATCCAGGGTTGGAAAAACTTAGTTTCAGTATCCCAAACGACATCTTCAAATTTGAATAGAATGCCCTTAGTGTCTCTTATGTATGAAGATAGGTTAATCAATAGTGGCTCAAAAAATCTACAAATTCCAAAAGATGCTCTGTGATAGATCCAATGTCTGATATTATAGGCCTCCCAAGAGAAAAGAAAGCTTCCTTGTGGATTTTTTTAAGTGTATCTAGGTGTGGATACCTGAGACAGTCCATTCACAAATAGTTAAACTCACTTTCTGAAATTAGTCCTATTTCTGCTCCAAATCAGCAACCTAATTTTGATTAGTTTTAACTTGTCCAATGATTTAATTAAATAGTCTAATCTATTCATAACAATGATGTTCCCACTGGGATAACCTCACGTATTACAATAGATTGATCTAATCTAAGTGTTTGAAGAGATTGCACCTCCCCGTATGTTAAATTAAGTCTACCAAACTTAGAGCTGTGAATTGCAGGTTCTTTATCTTCTAGGTTATGCACATCCTATATCACCTTTTTGGCAAATACATCAATGCTGATATTTTGTGTATTCTATAGTGTAAACTTTGAGTGTGGATTTAAGCCACTACAAGGGTGTGAGTATGGTTTTATGTCACAACTAATATCAGGCATGATTTTGAGATCTTTCAATAAGTCCTGTAAGTTCTCTCAGTACTCCTCCTCTTGTGTCATTAAGCAATACACATCCTTAGTGTCTGAAATTGTAATATCTCGTAGCACCATACCCTTGTCCTCTATAATGGGTCTTGAAATGTTTGTGGAAATTTTGTTTTTAATTTCAATGCTCTTACAAATGTATATACGTCAACATGAACTTTAGTAAAATTACACTTTTTATCAGGACACAAACCCAGTTTGATATTTAGTACGCTCATTTCACTTGGACTCAGTGAATGATAGATAAATCAGAGCATTTGTAAGTTTATGACTGATGACATGAAAGGCCGCTTATAGATTGAGTAGGATCAGCACACAGAAATTATCATTGTGATGGATATTGTGAAAAGGTCTCTTTTTGAGTGGTCACCCCCAATCTTTTTAGCCTGATGCTGTTGGTTTTCAAAATCAGCACAATGGGGTACTGCTATCCAGTCACCAGGGTATTTGATCGGACCCCTAAAGCATTGTAAAATTGACTGTCCCCTAGTTGGCATATTTAACTCTCCTGTAAAACCATAGTATATGGTGTAGAAACTACACCCATGGCAGGGAAAGCTAAATGTCATCAGTTGCAGCACTTATTGTGCCATCCAATTGTGTAACAAGTAAAACATGGCTTCAGACCTAGAAATGTAGCCTGACTGCTGAAGTTTAAACCTGCAGTCTGACCTGTCAAAATAACCTTTTCAACAGGGGAAACCCTCCCTTTTAAATATTAATAGCTCGATCCCATGTAACCCTTGTAGCCTACAAGGTAGGGTGCCTAGAATATAAAACTGGGACATGTAGATATTTATTGTTGCCATGGTCCAAAAGTGACAGGTCTCCAAAAGCTATTTTCATTGTTGAAGGCTCTGGCTGTCCTATGATGAAAACTAGAGCGCAGATTATTCTACTTATTTTGCTATCTTGGGTTTAGGCCAAGCTAGAGAAATGGTTCCACAAATATGTTTAGTATTAATTAAAAATGAAATTTAATGGTGAAGTTAGAATATTTAAGCACTTAAACAATATTTAGAAAAAGTAACTTTTAGAAAGTTACCTTTCCCCTGGATGAAGCTCCTAGACAGTAATTTACATTAGCCTGCCAATAATTGACCTCACAGTGCCTAACTGTAATGAGATGTAGAAACTGCTCCTAGAGCAGTAACAATGGCTTAGGCCTTTTCACATGAAGACCTGGGTGTGAGATAGGTGACAGATATCATCTCTGAAAGTACAGCTGTGGAGGGTCCAGGAATCTCATTAACTCGAAAGAGACAGGTCTATTCACAGTTAAGTGTAAGTGGAGACCTTTAGGCTCTTAGTAGCCAGTTTGGCGCCAGCTCAATAGCAGGGGAGTTGTTCCCAAAACCTGTTTGTTGTAGCTATGGAGGAAGGGACTTCTCATTTCCTAAACATACCCCTGCATGGTCCACAGACTCCTTTCAGGGGCAGAAGGCTTGTTCCATCTTTGATTTCATATAGAATGATGTAGTGTGGGGCAGTTTGCAACAAGGCAAACAGGATGTGCTGTCAAGTGGGATGGGGTGCCCGCAGAACTTTTCTTCTTTGGTTAGTCAGTGTCCAGAAGTCACCCTCACCCACTGCCTAGTGAAACCTACAAAGCTGGCACCTCACCCACAGCTCATCAGAAGAATCTCCGGACCTAACAAAGAACAGAAGAAGACTGGACCTGCTTGTTTAAGGTGGCTTCTACTGAAGTGAGCCCTGGCCCTAAGTGCTATACCTGAGGATATGGGAACCTTAGACGTGACCAAGCGGAACCCCTCCTTAAATTCTGAAAGGTTGGGTCGTCTAAGGATTTTAGATCGTCATTGGGACCTTGTAGCAAAGGTGTCTGATTTTGATTGTTCTTCTTCATGCTTGAAGGATTTTGAGCTCCATAAAAAAGACTTAGGGCCTCATTATGATGTCAGTGGGTCTGCCACCGACAGGCCGTTGGTGGCGGTCCCACCAACAGACAACCCTTCGGTCTGACCGCCGCATTACAATGCTGGCAGTTGGATCATTGTCTGTCCGGAAACAGACCGCCACCTCCGCCAGGATCAGTGATTCCGACGGGGAGGCGGTCACAATTGTGGTCCCAAATGGAGGCCGAGGCAGACACAGCCGCCGGGAGATGCGATGTCCCTTTTCCGACAGCCATTTCATGGCAGTCTGACCACCATAAAAAGGCTTTCGGAAAGGGACTTTAGGGGCCCCAAACAGGGCCCCCATCCCTTGTGGGCCACTGCATAGAGTCCCTGGGGGCTCATGTAGTGCCCTCACACACATCCCTACACTGTGTGCCTTGCACCACATGGTGCATGAGACATGGTGCATGGATGTGCGTAAAGCAGCAGTGTAAAGGAGCACTTTCCAACAGCCACCACGGCAGTCAATCGTAATTGGGCGGTAGGATCGCTGACTGCTTTTCAGGTGGTCTCCTGACCACCACAACAGCAGATTGCGGTCCGACCGCCTGATATCATAATAGGACCCTAAGTCTGAAGGTAAAAATCTCGAACAGGTGGAGATGTTAAAGGATCAGTCTGACAGGAAGACTTCGTCAGATGCAGCATTTAAATTTCTCCCCCTCAGAGCTTTTACAGCCAAAACCAAATGCTTTCTCTGGACCTCGTCTAGCTGTCTGTCTTTGATAGGACTTTGGTAGATACAGCCTGCAACATTGCTTAATTGGAGGATTTCGACTTCCATTTCAAAGACTAAGTCAGAAGGTAAAATGTTTGACTGGATGAACCTGCTTTGTATATCCAATCAGCGCTCCATAGTGGGGAGCCTGAAATCGCACTTAGGTCTTAATCAACCAGGGACAGTGACTACTAATTAGCACTTTACTTTTCCTTTATGCTTTTTGCCTTAATTCTTTAAACAATCATATCTCTGGTTCCTCTTACTGGACGTTTGTTGTTTCGATGTAATTTTGCTAACTAAACCTTTGTCTATTTTTAAAAATTGGAGTGGGATTTTTATTATGATGTGTTTTTGACTTTTTAACTGTTTTGATACTTCTAAATGCTTTACACATTTTCTGCAAGGTGCACCTGTCTGCTCTATGCCATTGCTACCAGGGGTTTACATTTCTGAAACCTTTGAATGGACTTAACAGTTTAGTGACTTTATTACTTGTAGTGTACTGCCATCCAAACCAATTGGCAGATCACTCTCTTACAGTTCTGGAAGGCATTGTGAATGATTTGCAGATTGGCTGTTCCAGAGCTATGCCCATTTCTGAATCCAGATTGGAGATTTTCCATGAGATTATATCTACTGACAAATTGTTTCAGTTGATTAAGTCTGGCAGTATCAGCAGATACTATTTTGATGAAGAGAGACTTGTCCTACTTGGAGGCAGTCCTGGAACACAATATGGATGAGGTAGAGATAGATAAGGTTTCCCTAGTGCAGCACTAACCATGTTCTAAGCTCTTTGACTATGTCATGTTAATTAAATTTTATAAGCCCTTTTCACCCCAAGAACCCGTGACATTAAAATGGAAGACCTGAAAACTAATTTAGTTTAGGGAACAAAAAGCAAATTTTTCAGTTTATTCCTGAAACATATATTTATGTTATTTTATTTATGATTTTTAGTATACCACAGACTAGACCTGAAGGGGTCAGATAGCTTTACATTAACAAGTTACACACATCAAATTATGAAAATGTCTGAGAGAAATTACTTTTCTGTCCCTTCTTGATCCAGAGAAGTCATTGCCACTGTTCCAGCAAGTTGGAAGTTTGATGCTATGAATATGAGTGATTGTTTTGGATGTATTAGGCATATTTTAGAGGGATAATATAATGGGATTCTTAAAAGAGTTTAAAGTGATCAATGTGCCTTTGTTCATGAAGCTTTTATGGATCAAGAGTATTTGTGGCTCTATTTTAAAGGACTCAAAGGAGGGATTGATGTGAATTTCTGTAGGGAGTGCCCTCTACTCCGAACCCATTTATTGTTATAATCTGGACATCTGGTGCGTTCGTGGGCCATTCCTCGATTTGTAGTTGCAGATTTAATTTTGCGAATATCGAGATCCCGCCACTTGGTCTTCCGAAGATGCTTCTTTTGCAGGCGATTGTATGGATCGCCTGATAGCCTTTGATGTAATTGGCTGTTTCCATCCAAGTTTCCTGAAAACATAAAATGTCTCCTGTCTTCAGTGATTCCATTATGGCTTTTGGGACATCTCTTACAGTGATTTTGATGTTTTAAAATTGTTTTATAAAGCAGACTCTAAGACTCAGGGGCACACGCAGGAAATCTTTATAAAGATGGTGGTACACTATCCTCGAGGTGTCATTTAGATTTGAGATATCCATGATACAGTTGGTGTGCATAAAAAACCTAAAATATACCATGTAACTGTTATAGCTAAATATTGGAGTCTGGTTATTACAAATTGTGCATGGGTTTCCACACATTAGTCACCAACAAGAATAATTTAAGCTTGAGCTATGTTTTGCCACTGATTTTACCATAGTAAGGGTTATAACATTTCTACAGTATAATGTGACATCACATTAGGGATCATCTTCTGTATTTTCTAGCCCTGAGGAAGTCGCAGGTGTATCCTGTACAGTAACGAAACACGTGCTGACTTTGTGGCTTAAAATAAAGAATTGGACATCAAACAGAATGAACAAACAATTTATCTGTGCATTTTCTATGATTACTAACGTTGAATCAAGTATGTGTACTGTTTAATAGCATGTGCTAAAGGGTAAGAAACAAATGCCCACACGTAGTCGGGCTGCAGAGTTCTGTAAAATCTGCAGCTGTTTAGACAGCGCTTCTGGGCGCTGGTAAAAAGCACATTACAGTAATCAAGTCTCGCAGAGATGAGTGCAGTAACTACCATTTTCTGGAGGTCTGAGGGGATGAAGGAGAGAACCTTCCTTAGGATTTTGAGTATGAAGAAGCAGAAAGAGGTGATGTAATTAATCTGTCCCTCAAAGGAAATCTTAGTATCAAATATCACTGGCAGATGTTTTACTTTTTGGCTTTAAAGCAATTGTAATGTGATAAAATGATGTATATCATGTCCAATATCATTTTCGTATATTTGTAATAGTTAGCCTTCCTAGACAAAAAGAAATAGTGTCGTGCCATCATTCCAAACTCCTTTTTAAGTCATGTAGAAAAGCTCTCCACATCCAGGGTTGGAAAAAACTTAGTTTCAGTATCCCAAACGACATCTTCAAATTTGAATAGAATGCCCTTAGTGTCTCTTATGTATGAAGATAGGTTAATCAATAGTGGCTCAAAAAAATCTACAAATTCCAAAAGATGCTCTGTGATAGATCCAATGTCTGATATTATAGGCCTCCCAAGAGAAAAGAAAGCTTCCTTGTGGATTTTTTTTAAGTGTATCTAGGTGTGGATACCTGAGACAGTCCATTCACAAATAGTTAAACTCACTTTCTGAAATTAGTCCTATTTCGTTCCAAATCAGCAACCTAATTTTGATTAGTTTTAACTTGTCCAATGATTTAATTAAATAGTCTAATCTATTCATAACAATGATGTTCCCACTGGGATAACCTCACGTATTACAATAGATTGATCTAATCTAAGGGGTTGATTCCGATTCGGGCCGGAAAAAGCACCGACCGACTCGGATCCGGAAAAAATACCGACCGACACGTACCCATGGCGCACGACACGCCAAGTACGATGCAAGGCGCGAAAAATCCGACCGACACGTACCGAAACAAAGTCGACCGACCGAGCCGCACGGAAAGCAGCAATCCGGCCGGAAAACACGCGAATCCAACCGACCGACACGCACCCGGAACAAATCCGACCGAAACGTACACGCGAACTCCAAACCGCAAAGTACGATGCAAGGCGCGAATCACGAGCGAGTCGGACGGAGGACAAGCCGTACGACCGACACGCATACAAAACCGAGCCGAAGCAACACAATACACCGCGACCGACGCGTACGCAGCATAGAAAACTGCACAAACACAGCGTGAACGAAACGGAGAACACCGTACGAGACCAATGCAGGGTCCGACTCGGTCACAAGAACGTTTCCAACATACACAAACAGCACAAAGGAAAAATCACCCAAAAAAGGCCAAACAAGCAATTACCAAGCCAATAAATACTGGGGGGTGGGTACAGAGAACAAAGACACACCCACAACTCCACCTATATAAAGGACACAAATCACTACCATGAGCCTTTGCAAATGCCATTCCACTGCCAGCACCCAAGAGAAAGCAACCACACACCCACAGCTCATCCCTCACACAAGCCACACACCATCAGCACACCAACAAATACCTACCTCACATACACCCAGCAAAACACACACTCACACACCCTCACCTGCACACCAACACACACATCACCCACCATCACCACCCATCACCATGCCCCCCAAGAAGAATCCCAAGTTCCTAGATAGTGAATTGGAAGTCATGGTAGACGAGATCCTCAGGGTGGAGCCACAGCTGTTTGGCACACTGGTCCAACAGATCCCCATGTCGCAGAAAACCAAGATGTGGGAGAGGATCATCAACAGGGTGAACGCCCAATCACCATGTCGGCGCACAAAGACGGACATCCAGAACAGGTGGTATGACGTGCGCAGGAGGGTACGGGACATGCTGAAGAAAGACTACATCAACAGCCAATACACCGGCAGTGGCCCTCCTGCCAAGCCAATATACCTCAGGCCCTGGGAGGAGAAGGTGCGGGCCATCCTTCCGCCAGTGAGCGTATATGGACTAGAGGACATCCCAGAGCCTGGTGAGTACACAACAAATGTACACAATATACTGCCACAAAACACACACACATCACTGTCAAGGGGAGAGTCAAACCATGCACTCATAGTAATTACACAGCAACCAGAACAGAATCATCCCAAAATGTGTATGTCAGTCAGATAAACACAACACATGCCATCAAAAAGTCACATCCAACTGTGCCATCACATGTACAAACAACTACAACTACAGCTAGGCAGTGGCACAAATAGAACTAACAAACACATCCAGACATGTAGCCACCACAACAACACCAACACACAGTGAAGAACACTCAAAGGAAGGAATTCTGTGAATGCTGGCCAAGTCAGTGTAGCCAATAGCATCATGGGAGTCGCAGTCACACATATTGCCCCCCCACAACTGTCCCATCAACACCACCATGAACCATGCGCACATCACAGGGAGTGGAGAAGGACTCACAAGATGGCTGACACTGGCTACTGCTGTGGGGAGCACAAGGCCCTGCTGGCAACTGTGCACCAACAAACAGCAGGACACCACTGACTGACATCCTGAGAGACAACTCCCACTGCCTGCAATGCAAGCACGTTCCATGGTGGGATATCTGGCTAGCTGGGTGGGAAGGAGGACTTGCAGCACTGACCATAGTCACAAGCACCTCCCCTCACACACACCCCAACACAAACTCCACAGAACCCACCTGGTAGAATGCAATGCCCCCCATCCTAACACAAGATCCCACAAAGAACCACCACCCTGGGTTATGTTGTGTGAAGCACAGGGACACTCTTGGGACTTTTAGCCAAACAACTGCCAGGACAACACTCCCAGCCATCCTGTCAGCACAGCCAGCCCACCCCACAGGGAAGCAGAGTCAAAGGAAGGAAGCATGGGCATGCTGGGAAGGGGGTGGAGGCAATAGCATGATGGGAGTCGTAGTCACTGATATTGGTCACCCCCACAACTGTCCCATCAACACCACCCTGAACCATGCTCACATCACAGGGAGTGGAGGACTCACAAGATGGCTGACACTGGCTACTGCTGTGGGGAGCACAAGGCCCTGCTGGCAACTGTGCACCAACAAACAGCAGGACACCACTGACTGACATCCTGAGAGACAACTTCCACTCCCTGCAATGCAAGCACGTTCCATGGTGGGATATCTGGCTAGCTGGGTGGGAAGGGGGACTTGCAGCACTGACCATAGTCACAAGCACCTCCCCTCACACACACCCCAACACAAACTCCACAGAACCCACCTGGTAGAATGCAATGCCCCCCATCCTAACACAAGATCCCACAAAGCACCACCACCCTGGGTTATGTTGTGTGAAGCACAGGGACACTCTTGGGACTCTTAGCCAAACAACTGCCAGGACAACACTCCCAGCCATCCTGTCAGCACAGCCAGCCCACCCCACAGGGAAGCAGAATCAAAAGGAAGGAAGCATGGGCATGCTGGGAAGGGGGTGGAGGCAATAGCATGATGGGAGTCGTAGTCACTGATATTGGTCACCCCCACAACTGTCCCATCAACACCACCCTGAACCATGCTCACATCACAGGGAGTGGAGAAGGACTCACAAGATGGCTGACACTGGCTACTGCTGTGGGGAGCACAAGGCCCTGCTGGCAACTGTGCACCAACAAACAGCAGGACACCACTGACTGACATCCTGAGAGACAACTTCCACTCCCTGCAATGCAAGCACGTTCCATGGTGGGATATCTGGCTGGCTGGGTGGGAAGGGGGACTTGCAGCACTGACTATAGTCACAAGCACCTCCCCTCACACACCCCCCAACACAAACTCCACAGTACCCACCTGGTAGAATGCAATGCCCTCCATCCTAACACAAGATCCCACAAAGAACCACCACCCTGGGTTATGTTGTGTGAAGCACAGGGACACTCTTGGGACTCTTAGCCAAACAACTGCCAGGACAACACTCCCAGCCATCCTGTCAGCACAGCCAGCCCACCCCACAGGGAAGCAGAGTCAAAAGGAAGGAAGCATGGGCATGCTGGGAAGGGGGGTGGAGGCAATAGCATGATGGGAGTCGTAGTCACTGATATTGGTCACCCCCACAACTGTCCCATCAACACCACCCTGAACCATGCTCACATCACAGGGAGTGGAGAAGGACTCACAAGATGGCTGACACTGGCTACTGCTGTGGGGAGCACAAGGCCCTGCTGCCAACTGTGCACCAACAAACAGCAGGACACCACTGACTGACATCCTGAGAGACAACTTACACTCCCTGCAACGCAAGCACGTTCCATGGTGGGATAACTGACTGGCTGGGTGGGTGGGAAGGAGGTCCGGCTGCCAACCAAACACAACCAATGCAGACCATGTTCACACCCCAGAAAATACATAGAAATGCCCAAATAATGCAGGACAATGTGCCACACCAATATCAACCCCTGACTGTGACGACTCAGGACAATGCAATGTACAGGCCCGCACCCAGAGGCACAGTCACAACTGTCATGTGTGTCAACCATTGATGCCTGCAGAAACATGACATACATTGTTTGTGTCTCCCAAAAACAGGTGATGATGGGGACACAGCAGCAGACGCTGAGGAGTCCCAGTCCCAGGCTCAAGAGGATGCCGAGCTCACTGGCGTCGTACAGCCTCTGTCCTCCTCGGACGATGAAGAACAACCTGGCACATCCGGTGCAAGTCAACATGCAGCACCAGCAGGACCACCAGCTGCAGCACCAGCAGGACCACCAGCTGCACCCCCTGCACCCACCCCTACAACGACTGTCACCACGAATACCATCCCTGCCGACATGGACAGAATAAGGAGCAACACCAGCACAGTGACCCTGGACCAACCTGGGGCCATGGACACCACCACCACCACCAACCCCCAAGGTGGACCAGGGTTATCTGTGCGTGCCACTGCACACACTGCACATGTCAGCAGGGGTGGTGGGAGGGGTGGGAGACAGAGGTCGCTGCTTGCAGACGTTGCTGGTGTGCATGATGACCCACAACTGGTACGCATAGCTGATGCGTACCAGTCCAGCACCGGAGAGCTCAGCCAGGTAGTGGGGCTCCTCAGAGACATTAAACAGCAGCAGGCTGCCCATCATGCCCGCTTGGACTCCCACATGTCCCACGTGGAGTCACACATGTCCCGTGTGGACTCACACATGTCCCGCGTGGAGTCCAAGTGGGATGCACTGCATGAGATGACGGCGGTGCACAGGGACATTTTACAATGCCTCCGCCAGATGAACAGCAACCAGTCCACACCTCCCTGTGTGCCAACAACATCTGGTGCCGAACAAACTGCAACTGCCACAGGGAGGGAGGAGGACTCTGGCGGAGAGTCCCCTGCACCGCAGCAGCCTGCACTTGAGGGCCCCCCCCAAGAAGAGGGGTCGTCCGAGGAGGGAAAAGTGAGAGGCCGATGGCCAAGCGCAACTCCCAGGAAGCCTGAACCTGTTCTGGATGTTCGCCTTTGTGCACAGACTGTTCACCCTGTTGACGGCAACACTACTCCCACATATTGCATGGGGAGTACAAGTTGGACCAATGTGTCAGACAACTGTGGCCCCGATACTGGGGATCCTGTCTACCCGGACTTTCAATTCACCTAGGAACTTGGGATTGCAAGATTCATGTACAGCACAACCCATCCTATGCACTATTAACACAAATGTATCACAATAAACACACTAATACACCATACTTGCCTCTGTCGTGATTCCAACGTGGGTGCAGTTATGGGGATGATGAACTGCAAAATTACACTGTGTATGCGAACTGCAACAGCAAGGACAACACAGGCATGTGAGTACAGGAAACGTGTCACACATGAGGGAGACACACCACCAGGGCTACACGACACATACACACCTAGGCCATCTGACTCATTGCCTACACTGATGTTGCCAGGGAAGACGGTGCAATGCACAGACACCACACCCATTCCCAGTTGTAGTCAAGTAGCCCACAGGTGCAGTAAGCAAATGGCAGTCAAATATGTGACCACAGACAACGCACATCACAAAGTGAAGCACAGGTTTATTACACAGTTGCAACATGCCGTAACCACTACAGATGCAAGGTAACCCCACCTGGCAGCGGGCACACAGTCAACAACTGTAGACGGAAGGAAGTCCATGGGTGTGGCGCACATCACCTGTAGGGACACAACAGCTACCAGCCTGGATGTGCAATCACGTCGTCGGTGGACACAGTTGACCAAACGAATCTGAAAGTACCCTGTGAAGGACAGAAATGACACACAGTCAAAAGCAATGGAGTACAGGACAGAACAGCAAAACACATGCACAATACATGTTACAAGATACCCACCCAGAACCAAGTTAGCATGTCAACACTGTTGGGGAGTACAGCCCACCTGTTAGCACACATCGCAACACACATCCAGTCAAGTGGCCCATGGACACACTCCCACAGCACCAGAGCACCACCCACACATCATGCCAACTCACATCATTGACATGACACCTCAGGATACTCACATTCAGCTAAAGAAGTTGGTGATGAGCTGTGTGCGGACATCACCATCACCATCATCATCATCATCATCGTCACTGGCATCGTGGTCCAGGCCAGGATCCTCCACAGGTGGCGGATGTTGGTCATTGTCATCCTGGATGAGAGGCAACTCCTTCCGCACTGCCAGGTTGTGGAGCATGCAGCAGACGATGATAATCTTGCACACTTTCGCAGGGGCATATGGGAGGGACCCTCCGGTCTTGTCCAGGCAGCGGAAGCGGCTCTTCAGGAGACCAAAGGTCCGCTCAATCACTCTCCTGGTCCGACCATGTGCCTCATTGTAGCGCATCTGGGCAGGTGTCACAGGGTTCCTGAGGGGTGTCAGCAACCACGGCATGTTGGGGTATCCCGAGTCACCTACGGACAGACAAGTGCACATTAGCTGACTTGGAACAGTGGGCGGAATACTACAGATCAGATCACACACAATGGCACAAAGTCAGTACACACCGACAAGCCAGGCACGCTGGTTCTGCATCTGTGCCATCATCCTGGGGATGCGACTACTCCTCATCACAAAGGCATCGTGTGCTGAACCAGGGAAACGGGCACACACGTGTGTGATGGTCATGTCTGCAAGACACACCACCAGTGCATTGACCGAGTGGTAGTGCTTGCGGTTCCTGTAGGCCTGCTCCTGGGCCTGTGGTGGTACCAAAGCCACATGTGTCCCATCAATGGAGCCAATTACATGCGGCATCCTCCCCAGGGCATAAAAGTCACTCTTCACGTCAGTGAGTCGTCGCAGTCTAGGGAAATAGATGTACCGGTTCAGGAAGAGCAACATTGCCGCCAAAACATCGCGGAGCACACGGCTGAACATGGTCTGTGACATCCCACCAGCAGTCGCCACAGTATGTTGGAAGGTACCAGTGGCAAAGAAGTGTAGGGCTGCCATCACCTTCACCTTGGGGGTCAGCGCTGTAGGATACGGCCGGCCAGGCTGCAAATGTGGGGACAACTGCACTGCCAAATCCTCAATCAGCTGCCTGGTGAAGCGGTACCGTCGGATGCTGTCCCGTTCCACCATCGTTGCCAGGTCTGGGAATGGCCGATGGACAGCAGGAGCCCTGCAGTGCAGAGGAGAAGTAAGCAAGATTGTCAGTCACCCCACATATGCGGCATTGAACACACTCAAGATCCCAACATACATCATTATGAGGCACAACTACATGAAGTGTGCAGTACCGGAAGGACATGTATGGTACATACATGGCCAACATCTGTCAACACGGTCCAACAGGTGGCATCAATTAGTCCCAGGTTGGCCCATTGGATATCATGAGGCCGTGTCACAGTTCCCATCTCCTGCTGCCGTGTCACAATAACCCCCCACAGGGACATGTGAGGACAGATGTGCCCCAGGCACCACAGCTCAACGACAGGTACATTCCCAGGGACCCTGTAATGCCACATGGACACTGGCATTACATGGAGTATCATGTATACACCACAGCAAAACAACCATGACCCCCACAGGTAGTGGCCCCACTTGCCACGGCAGGACAGACATGGACGTCTGTGACACACACGCACAACATCAGAGTCCATGCACACACAACGTGGATGTGGAGACTGTCTCCCATTGTGCACATGAAATCAGAGACATTGTAAACACCACATGCACAAAGACTGTGGAGGACCATCACTATTGTGCCACTGGGACACCCTGGCTCAAACATACCGTCCCACATGGGACTCACGGGGTATGTGACATGACATACACATACACCACTGTGAAATGTGACCATGGCACATGCACAGATATGAACAGTTGCACATCACAGTGGTCACGTACACGAAACACCCAGGATCCTGTCCCCATGAACACGTGCACAGCCTGGGGGTGGCTGCCCACAGGTGACACCCACAGGACAACATGTACACCAACATACACACAATAGGAAATGCAGCCTTACATGCCTTATGATAAAGTTTGGACAGGCTGTCGTGATGTAGGTGTGCCCCTCACTCCCTGGGAGCTATCTGTGGCTGGCATATGTCCATCTGAGACAGGCATGCTGACATATGCCAGTCACATGTACAGTGATGCGTTGAACAGCAATGGACCGACCGGTGCCTCCGGCCGGCCCATTGCTTTCAATGTGTGCGGGTACGCGTTGTACCCCTGTGCGCGTTGAACTGCAATGGACCGATCGGTGCCTCCGGCCGGCCCATTGCTTTCAATGTGTGCGGGTACGCGTTGTACCCCTGTGCGCGTTGAACTGCAATGGACCGATCGGTGCCTCCGGCCGGCCCATTGCTTTCAATGTGTGCGGGTACGCGTTGTACCCCTGTGCGCGTTGAACTGCAATGGACCGACCGGTGCCTCCGGCCGGCCCATTGCTTTCAATGTGTGCGGGTACGCGTTGTACCCCTGTGCGCGTTGAACAGCAATGGACCGACCGGTGCCTCCGGCCGGCCCATTGCTTTCAATGTGTGCGGGTACGCGTCGTACTCCTGCGCGCAGTTGAACTGCAATGGACCGATCGGTGCCTCCGGCCGGCCCATTGCTTTCAATGTGTGCGGGTACGCGTTGTACCCCTGCGCAGCGTGGAACAGCAATGGACCGATCGGTGCCTCCGGCCGGCCCATTGCTTTCAATGTGTGCGGTACGCGTTGTACCCCTGTGCGCTGTTGAACTGCAATGGACCGATCGGTGCCTCCGGCCGGCCCATTGCTTTCAATGTGTGCGGGTACGCGTTGTACCCCTGTGCGCGTTGAACTGCAATGGACCGATCGGTGCCTCCGGCCGGCCCATTGCTTTCAATGTGTGCGGGTACGCGTTGTACCCCTGTGCGCGTTGAACCGCAATGGACCGATCGGTGCCTCCGGCCGGCCCATTGCTTTCAATGTGCGGGTACGCGTTGTACTCCTGTGCGCTGTTGAACAGCAATGGACCGATCGGTGCCTCCGGCCGGCCCATTGCTTTCAATGTGTGCGGGTACGCGTTGTACCCCTGTGCGCATTGAACTGCAATGGACCGATCGGTGCCTCCGGCCGGCCCATTGCTTTCAATGTGTGCAGGTACGCGTTGTACCCCTGTGCGCGTTGAACTGCAATGGACCGATCGGTGCCTCCGGCCGGCCCATTGCTTTCAATGTGTGCGGGTACGCGTTGTACCCCTGTGCGCGTTGAACTGCAATGGACCGATCGGTGCCTCCGGCCGGCCCATTGCTTTCAATGTTTGCGGGTACGCGTTGTACCCCTGTGCGCGTTGAACTGCAATGGACCGATCGGTGCCTCCGGCCGGCCCATTGCTTTCAATGTGTGCGGGTACGCGTTGTACCCCTGTGCGCGTTGAACAGCAATGGACCGATCGGTGCCTCCGGCCGGCCCATTGCTTTCAATGTGTGCGGGTACGCGTTGTACCCCTGTGCGCATTGAACTGCAATGGACCGATCGGTGCCTCCGGCCGGCCCATTGCTTTCAATGTGTGCGGGTACGCGTTGTACCCCTGTGCGCGTTGAACTGCAATGGACCGATCGGTGCCTCCGGCCGGCCCATTGCTTTCAATGTGTGCGGGTACGCGTTGTACCCTGTGCGCGTTGAACTGCAATGGACCGATCGGTGCCTCCGGCCGGCCCATTGCTTTCAATGTGTGCGGGTACGCGTTGTACCCCTGTGCGCGTTGAACAGCAATGGACCGATCGGTGCCTCCGGCCGGCCCATTGCTTTCAATGTGTGCGGGTACGCGTTGTACCCCTGTGCGCGTTGAACTGCAATGGACCGATCGGTGCCTCCGGCCGGCCCATTGCTTTCAATGTGTGCGGGTACGCGTTGTACCCCTGTGCGCGTTGAACAGCAATGGACCGATCGGTGCCTCCGGCCGGCCCATTGCTTTCAATGTGTGCGGGTACGCGTTGTACCCCTGTGCGCGTTGTACCGCAATGGACCGATCGGTGCGCACCCATTGACAATGGGCTTGCCTGGCAACGGACGCGTTTTCGAATTTCGAACGAGTCGGTTGCTGGAAAATCAGTTGGTCACCCACAACAATGTTGCAAAATCATGTATGTCATGAAGTTGAAGATTTGAAGGATGCTGTGGGCGTGTTTTGGTGCTGCTATTCCATGGATTGGCCAGATTCAGAAGATGCAAACGACTTGGACCTATCACTTTGGACACAAGGGACAGTATCTGCCTCTCCAGCACATATATATTGCTGGCTGTTCCCCTGAGAGCCCACTTGCCTGCACTACATGCTCCAAGACGACATCTGCCACTGCACTGCTGCTGTCTCTGCCCCTCTGGACCCTGCAATGGCACGTACTGTGGAGAGAGCCCCAGCCTTCAGCCTTGAAGAGAACCAGGCCCTGCTGGACAGCCTACTTCCACAGTACAGCAAGCTGTATGGGACACCAGGGGAGCAGGTGAGTGTTCTGTGCACTGCCTTTCTGAATGTGCATTTTGTCTGACTAGCAAGGCTGAGAGTCTGCACGCCACTGGCTAGCAGGCTCACTGAGTAGTTGTCACCCCCCATAGTGTGTAGTGACTTGCACTGGACAGGTATGGTGCAGTGACAGTGCATTTGAACATGGTTTTACTTCCCATGCAATGATACCATGTAGTGACGTCTGGCAAACTGTCCATGGTCAGCTTTGCACTGCCTGTGTACATCATGTGCCCCTGTGATTGAGACATGTATATACAACTGTGTCATGCACGGATATGTTGCATGTGTGGTAATGGCCTTTTCACTTTGTCATCCTCACAGGTTAATGCCCATCGGAAGCAGGAAATCTGGAAGGACATCGTCCGGGCTGTCCGGTCCGTGGGGGTCTACAAGCGCCGGATCCGCAACTGCCAGAAGAGGTGGCAGGACCTTCGGGGCTGGACCCGGAGGATTGCACGGGTCCAGCTGAAGCTGTCGCCTCCTCGCAGGAGGGGCGGAACACGGACCCTGACTCCCCACATGCTCCAGATCCTGGCGGTGGTCTTTCCAGACCTGGATGGGCAGCTGAAGGCCAGACAGCAGCAAGGAGGGGGTGAGTCAAAGACTGCACTGTGAACTCTGTATTACATGCTTTGTGCCCTCCTCTGGCCTGGTTCAACTGCCACAGTGCAGCAGTCATGTTGTCCAGGAGCCATGTCCCTCTATTGTGCACTGCCCACTGCTCATCTGATACCCAGGTGTGGCCCTTACAGTCAGGGAATTGTGTCACTTGGGACTGTGTCCTTGCAGTTTGCTTCACTAAAGGTGGGGGACAGCATCTGTTTCCCTAACTCTGTTGTGGGCATCATGGGTGGGTCCATTGTTCACACAACGCCTGGGTTTGGACATGTGATCTGCGTGTTGCTTTGATATGCGGTCCACTTGCTGAGCTGAGCCACCACATGTGCCTGGGGTATGTGGCACACGCCCATGCAGCGGGTGGGAACAATGTTTGTGCCCCAGGAGTGTGCAGATTACGTGTGTCACACATACATAGCCAGCTATCCACTGTCCAGGGCACATCCCTCATTCATGTGGAGCAGGACAGTCATGCCTACTCCAGGCCATGCAATGCACTCTGTACTCCCACTCCCGTGTATCAGCTGACACATTGTGCACAGTGATTTGACCCCTCCGGTGTCTGCCTCTGTGTCAGTGTGCTGTGGATTAGTTGCCAGGACTGCTGGGGTGTTTCTTGGTAGGGGCTCAGCATGCCCCTGGAGATGTGACCATAGGAGACGATACTTGTGTGTCACATAGGTGTTTGATCAGCTGCCCGTGCAGACTGGGGTATGCGAATGTGATGTTCAGGCAGCTGTTCCCCATTCACAGCAAATTGTGAGGGGCTCAGGTTCAGAGGGTAGTGTCACAGGTCTCCCATATGTCCAATAGGTGTGACCTGGACAGATGAGGGTTGAGATGATGTGTTGTGTGGGGGATGTACATGTGCACTTGTGCAGCTCCAGGACTTGCATTCCCCATGACCTACTATTGTGACACAGTGCATAGTGTTGTTGTCTGGCTGCCAAGTCATACATCACTGAGACAGTGATGTATGACTTAACAGTCATGCCTCTGCCATGGCATGTGTCAACTTATTTGTGGTCCTGCAGGGGAGTGACATGTGCTACATGCACACCATAGTGGCGCTGGCTATCAGGACATGGGTGCATCATGGTGTCTGTCGCTGGTATGCATCACATGCATTTCCTATTTGACTCTGGGCATCCCTTTCATCCGGAAACCTGTACTGACTCAGTGGCAAGAGCTGTGATGTGTCCACACCGTGTCCTCTGCACTGTCCAACTACTGTGTACTTGGTGCATGTGTCCACACTGGGGTGTTGCAATCCAACAGACACCAGACAGATGGGTGCAAGGCCATGTGGGATGTGAGTGCCATGCTTGGCATCAGACTGACAATTGGCTTCTCCTGTTCAGTTAGGGCACTTTTAGCAATGTACAACTAATGATGCCAGGGCTTGCTCTGTGATGTGCTGTGCTCACAGTGGTGTGTGCGTTTGGTGCAGGTGACTGATGTCTGTCTGTTTCCCCATTGTTTGCAGATACATCCACGGCCACGGAAGGGGACAGCTCCACGGACCAGGAGGAGCCAGAGAGCCAGACTGGGTCAGCAGCCGAGGAGTGGTCGGAGGGACCCAGTGGCACGGAGGGCGAGGGGAGCCACACCGAGGAATCCTCAGCACCATCCACCTCAGCTGAGGACCAGAGCATCTCGGAGGATGACTCCCTTGTGGAGGCGGGTGTCAGCAGCCACCACACCCCAGCTATTGTTGCCGTCCCCGCCACCACCAGCACCACCACCGCCCTCCC
This sequence comes from Calotriton arnoldi, assembly GCA_963921515.1. Taxonomy (NCBI): domain Eukaryota; kingdom Metazoa; phylum Chordata; class Amphibia; order Caudata; family Salamandridae; genus Calotriton; species Calotriton arnoldi. The sequence goes on along the minus strand of CAWUFW010000754.1, from coordinate 1,070,612 downwards.
ATCGGCTCCCATTCCCAAGGTCCGTGGAGGCTCCCATGTTCGGGAGCGTGTCTCCTTTGGCCCAGGCACCGCACCCCCTGCCCCTGTGTCCCCTGCTGCCCTGAGTGAGGAGTCTGTGTACCTCCTTCGCCAGCTCCATGTAGGGCAGACAGCCATGCTGAGTGTCCTCCATGCGCACACCGCACTGTTGACTCAGCTGGTGTCGTTCATGGAGGGCATCTCATCGGGCATGTCTGACCTACAGAGGGGCAACAGGTCCATGGACTCCTCCCTGATGGCAGCAGTGTCCCTCCTCAGACAGTCCCTCACCCCTCCTGCCTCTGCTCCATCCACACTCCCCAGCACCTTGCCCGTCCCAAGCACACACACACCGGCACAGGCACACACCAGCACACACACATCCAGCACACAGACACACACGCCACAAACTAAACGCACACGCACGCACAGTCAGGGGACTGAAACCAGACTCACAGGGGATGGGGCCCTGGTACACACACACGCATCCACGGGCACTGCGCAGTCCTCAGTTGCCTCTCCCTCCAAAGCACCCTCCCTTGCCTCACCTGCAACCCCAAAGACCCAGCGCCTCTTCCTCAGTGACCTCGGCCTCTTCCCTCCGATCCAGCTGCCCCAGCATCCAGGGGGAAGAGGAAGCCCCCCACACGGAGCAGAGTGCCCCTCGCCCCTGGACACCCTCCCCCAGGCGCAGACAGACTGAGGCCCCCACCCGCAAGTCCCCCGGAGTGGTAAGAGCAAGACCCCGCCGCCGTCCTGCAGCTCAAGCACCAGGTCACCTTCCTCCATCCCTCAGGCCCCCACTCCACAGGTGCCCCCGCCACACCCTGCCCCAGGTTCCCCCACCCACAGATATACCATCCCCAAGAGGCTCCGGCCTTCTCCCCCTGCCACTTGCTCTCCCGGCACCACACCCCCGCTGCGCTTGTCTGTGCCACTGATGTGGTGAGGGTGTCCTCCCCTCTGTCCAGCCCACCTTGCCTGTTCCCCATTCTCCTCCCCTGGTGGTAGGCACTGCAGTGGAGTCCACTACCACCCTGTCTGACTTGGGCACTGCAGTGGCGGACCTGTCCACTCCATCTGCAGGGTCCACTGCAGTCGTGCCGGCACCCACAACATCTGAGCCATGCCCCCCAGTTGTGCCGGCACACACCATGTCAGACACCTCCACTGCAGTTGTCAGTGGCTCTCCAGCACCCACCACCCCTTCCCTGCTTCCTCCTGGTGAGCCCTGATCCTGTCCCTGCGTGTGCCTGGCCTACCCCCCGGTTGCCCCTCCTAGTGGATTGTCCCTGGTTTTGTGCAGGCATGTGTAGGGTGGCATCTGCCACTGTCACCCACTTGTGACTTTGTTGATGGACTGGCCATTGGCCTTTGTTTATGTTCTCACCGGACTTCTACTTTTAATGCCACATATGCTGAATAAAGCAACTTTCTGTTCTCTAGTGCTTTTGCTTCTGATGTACATGATGTTGATGATGCTAAGAATGCCCTTGCTGCAGTGATGGTGATATTTGGTCTCATGATAATGAAGTGTTACTGTGCAGGAACCCATGTGGTCCAGGGGTTATGTGTCCTATCCTGTGGTGTATCCATGTCATCCATAGCAGCATCTGAGGGTGTCATGTGTTCAGTATTTGGCAATGAGATTTCCTACTTAGATTGGCAACTTCACATCTGTGGCTTCCACCCCTGCACATCTGTTGTGCCTGCCATTGTTCTATTCGTCTACTTCCCTGACCGTGTGGCCATCTCCAGTGAACATGCAGGTTTGGGCATCAATGGGGAAGGACTCATCTGTGTTGTCAGTGCAACATTGCTATACAAGTGTGTTGGATCTGTGCTGATGATTCCGTTGGCACTTCCATGACCAGGCTGATGGGACGGGAGCCCTCATTTGTTGCTAATTGTTGATTGTGTGTCCCATTGCTGCCATGGTATGGTATCTGTTCGCCTCACATCTGCAGTCTCCACAGGGTATCTGCATGTGTGTGCCCATTGGTGCAAATATGTGGGTCTGCATTCGGATGATCACTTCTGTCATTGTGTCATTGATGATTGTTGACGGTGTCAGCCCCCATGGGTGTTGTTTGTCTGCACATGGCCAAAGTTATGTCTTATTTGCACTGCAGGATTTGGCTCCCCCAATTTATGTTGCAATGGGACACATACACTACTTTGCCACTGATGTGTTTGTTGTTCTGTGACCAGGAATCATCCATGCAGTTTGGCAGTTGCACCTCTTACTTTGTCAACACTTGCCTTTTGGTCACTGTGATGATGGGGGTTTGGACCCCATTGCCACAATGTTCAAGATGTGCTGCAGCTATGGACCCCACACTTGCCTTTTGGTCACTGTGATGATGGGGGTTTGGACCCCATTGCCACAATGTTAGAAATGTGCTTCAGCTATGGACCCCACACTTACATTTTGGTCACTGTGATGATGGGGGTTTGGACCCCATTGCCACAATGTTCGAAATGTGCTTCAGCTATGGACCCCACACTTACATTTTGGTCACTGTGATGATGGGGGTTTGGACCCCATTGCCACAATGTTCAAAATGTGCTTCAGCTATGGACCCCACACTTACATTTTGGTCACTGTGATGATGGGGGTTTGGACCCCATTGCCACAATGTTCAAAATGTGCTTCAGCTATGGACCCCACACTTACATTTTGGTCACTGTGATGATGGGGGTTTGGACCCCATTGCCACAATGTTCAAAATGTGCTTCAGCTATGGACCCCACACTTACATTTTGGTCACTGTGATGATGGGGGTTTGGACCCCATTGCCACAATGTTCAAAATGTGCTTCAGCTATGGACCCCACACTTACATTTTGGTCACTGTGATGATGGGGGTTTGGACCCCATTGCCACAATGTTCGAAATGTGCTTCAGCTATGGACCCCACACTTACCTTTTGGTCACTGTGATGATGGGGGTTTGGACCCCATTGCCACAATGGTCATGGCCTGCTTGCATTGTGGGTGCCACACACATATATGTGTGGCACATGTGCTAGGGGGTCACATTGTATGTTCAAAGTCATGTTCGGTGTTGTAGGCATTTGACACAGTCTACACACGCTTGTCATGGTGTTGGGGGATGTCTTCTTCTTGCATTCCCTAGGTTGTGGTGTGCTGGTTGTGTCATGCATTGTCCATCCTATGAGTGGGGGTGGTAGTAGTGGTAGGCATCCTGCCCCCTGGCTAAGGGTGGTGGTAGGCATCCAGCCCCCCTGGGTGAGGGTGGTAGTAGTGGTAGGCATCCTGCCCCCTGGCTAAGGGTGGTAGTAGTGGTAGGCATCCTGCCCCCCTGGGTGAGTGTGGTAGTAGTGGTAGGCATCCTGCCCCCCTGGGTGAGGGTGGTAGTAGTGGTGGGCATCCTGCCCCCCTGGGTGAGGGTGGTAGTAGTGGTAGGCATCCTGCCCCCCTGGGTGAGGGTGGTAGTAGTGGTAGGCATCCTGCCCCCCTGGGTGAGGGTGGTAGCAGTGTAGGCATCCTGCCTGCCCCCTGGGTGAGGGTGGTAGTAGTGGTAGGCATCCTGCCCCCCTGGGTGAGGGTGGTAGTAGTGGTAAGCATCCTGCCCCCTGGCTAAGGGTGGTAGTAGTGGTAGGCATCGTGCCCCCCTGGGTGAGGGTGGTAGTAGTGGTGGGCATCCTGCCCCCTGGGTGAGGGTGGTAGTAGTGGTAGGCATCCTGCCCCCCTGGCTAAGGGTGGTAGTAGTGGTAGGCATCCTGCCCCCCTGGGTGAGGGTGGTAGTAGTGGTAGGCATCCTGCCCCCCTGGGTGAGGGTGGTAGTAGTGGTGGGCATCCTGCCCCCCTGGGTGAGGTTTATAGTAGTGGTAGGCATCCTGCCCCCTGGCTAAGGGTGGTAGTAGTGGTAGGCATCCTGCCCCCCTGGCTGAGGGTGGTAGTAGTGGTAGGCATCCTGCCCCCCTGGGTGAGGGTGGTAGTAGTGGTGGGCATCCTGCCCCCTGGGTGAGGGTGGTAGTATTGGTAGGGCATCCTGCCCCCTGGGTGAGGGTGGTAGTAGTGGTAGGCATCCTGCCCCCCTGGGTGAGGGTGGTAGTAGTGGTAGGCATCCTGCCCCCCTGGGTGAGGGTGGTAGTAGTGGTAAGCATCCTGCCCCCCTGGCTAAGGGTGGTAGTAGTGGTAGGCATCGTGCCCCCTGGGTGAGGGTGGTAGTAGTGGTGGGCATCCTGCCCCCTGGGTAAGGGTGGTAGTAGTGGTAGGCATCCTGCCCCCCTGGCTAAGGGTGGTAGTAGTGGTAGGCATCCTGCCCCCCTGGGTGAGGGTGGTAGTAGTGGTAGGCATCCTGCCCCCCTGGGTGAGGGTGGTAGTAGTGGTGGGCATCCTGCCCCCCTGGGTGAGGGTGGTAGTAGTGGTAGGCATCCTGCCCCCCTGGCTAAGGGTGGTAGTAGTGGTAGGCATCCTGCCCCCTGGCTGAGGGTGGTAGTAGTGGTAGGCATCCTGCCCCCTGGGTGAGGGTGGTAGTAGTGGTGGGCATCCTGCCCCCTGGGTGAGGGTGGTAGTAGTGGTAGGCATCCTGCCCCCCCTGGGTGAGGGTGGTAGTGGTGGTAGGCATCATGCCACCCCTGGGTGAGGGTGGTAGTGGTGGTAGGCATCATGCCACCCCTGGGTAGGGGTGGTGGTGCGCATTCAGGCCCCTGTGTGCATATGTGGCATTGGTGATGGGCATCCCGCCCCTATGGTGCTGCTGTTGCTGGTGTAAGTATATTCTGCATCCCTGTGTGTGTGTGTGATGTGTCGTGTACGTGTTGTATGGTTGGTGTCTGGCTTACCTTCTGCGCCGTACGCGTCTGTGCCTGTTCCGGTAGTAAATGTAGAATATTGGTATGATCGGGACGAAGGGATTCATGGTTGGTTCGTGTCGTTCGTCCTTCTCGTTGCTTCGCGTCGCCCTCGCCGCTTCGCCTCGTCCTCGCCGCTCGCCTCGTCCTCGCCGCCGCCTCGCCCTCGTCGCTGCCGTGTTCGCCTCGGAGCCGTGGATCGTGTTGTGGCGCGAATCGGAGCTTATGTGCGCCTCTCCCGGATGCTTTGACGTGCCGTGCGTAGCGACGGGTTCGGGCGCGTACGGAAAGCGCATCGTGAGTTGTCCGGCCGGACGGGGCTGCATTTTTCCTTCCGTGCGACTCGATCCGGCGTTTCCGGATTCGCCCGGTCGGAGAACAGGACCTGGTTTGGGTGAGTACGGCTCGGCCGGATTTTTTGCTGTTGTGCGCATCGTACTTGCTCGCTCGGTGTGTTGTACGGATCGGTCGGGAAACAGGATTTCGCATGGCTTTTTTCCCGACCGAATGGTATTGGGTGCGCCTCCGACCGAGATCGGAATCGGCCCCTAAGTGTTTGAAGAGATTGCACCTCCCCGTATGTTAAATTAAGTCTACCAAACTTAGAGCTGTGGATTGCAGGTTCTTTATCTTCTAGGTTATGCACATCCTATATCACCTTTTTGGCAAATACATCAATGCTGATATTTTGTGTATTCTATAGTGTAAACTTTGGAGTGTGGATTTAAGCCACTACAAGGGTGTGAATATGGTTTTATGTCACAACTAATATCAGGCATGATTTTGAGATCTTTCAATAAGTCCTGTAAGTTCTCTTAGTACTCCTCCTCTTGTGTCATTAAGCAATACACATCCTTAGTGTCTGAAATTGTAATATCTCGTAGCACCATACCCTTGTCCTCTATAATGGGTCTTGAAATGTTTGTGGAAATTTTGTTTTTAATTTCAATGCTCTTACAAATGTATATACGTCAACATGAACTTTAGTAAAATTACACTTTTTATCAGGACACAAACCCAGTTTGATATTTAGTACGCTCATTTCACTTGGACTCAGTGAATGATAGATAAATCAGAGCATTTGTAAGTTTATGACTGATGACATGAAAGGCCGCTTATAGATTGAGTAGGATCAGCACACAGAAATTATCATTGTGATGGATATTGTGAAAAGGTCTCTTTTGAGTGGTCACCCCAATCTTTTTAGCCTGATGCTGTTGGTTTTCAAAATCAGCACAATGGGGTACTGCTATCCAGTCACCAGGGTATTTGATCGGACCCCTAAAGCATTGTAAAATTGACTGTCCCCTAGTTGGCATATTTAACTCTCCTGTAAAACCATAGTATATGGTGTAGAAACTACACCCATGGCAGGGAAAGCTAAATGTCATCAGTTGCAGCACTTATTGTGCCATCCAATTGTGTAACAAGTAAAACATGGCTTCAGACCTAGAAATGTAGCCTGACTGCTGAAGTTTAAACCTGCAGTCTGACCTGTCAAAATAACCTTTTCAACAGGGGAAAACCCTCCCTTTTAAATATTAATAGCTCGATCCCATGTAACCCTTGTAGCCCACAAGGTAGGGTGCCTAGAATATAAAACTGGGACATGTAGATATTTATTGTTGCCATGGTCCAGGTCTCCAAAAGCTATTTTCATTGTTGAAGGCTCTGGCTGTCCTATGATGAAAACTAGAGCGCTGATTATTCTACTTATTTTGCTATCTTGGGTTTAGGCCAAGCTAGAGAAATGGTTCCACCAATATGTTTAGTATTAATTAAAAATGAAATTTAATGGTGAAGTTAGAATATTTAAGCACTTAAACAATATTTAGAAAAAGTACCTTTTAGAAAGTTACCTTTCCCCTGGATGAAGCTCCTAGACAGTAATTTACATTAGCCTGCCAATAATTGACCTCACAGTGCCTAACTGTAATGAGATGTAGAAACTGCTCCTAGAGCAGTAACAATGGCTTAGGCCTTTTCACATGAAGACCTGGGTGTGAGATAGGTGACAGATATCATCTCTGAAAGTACAGCTGTGGAGGGTCCAGGAATCTCATTAACTCGAAAGAGACAGGTCTATTCACAGTTAAGTGTAAGTGGAGACCTTTAGGCTCTTTGTAGCCAGTTTGGCGCCAGCTCAATAGCAGGGGAGTTGTTCCCAAAACCTGTTTGTTGCAGCTATGGAGGAAGGGACTTCTCATTTCCTAAACATACCCCTGCATGGTCCACAGACTCCTTTCAGGGGCAGAAGGCTTGTTCCATCTTTGATTTCATATAGAATGATGTAGTGTGGGGCAGTTTGCAACAAGGCAAACAGGATGTGCTGTCAAGTGGGATGGGGTGCCCGCAGAACTTTTCTTCTTTGGTTAGTCAGTGTCCAGAAGTCACCCTCACCCACTGCCTAGTGAAACCTACAAAGCTGGCACCTCACCCACAGCTCATCAGAAGAATCTCCGGACCTAACAAAGAACAGAAGAAGACTGGACCTGCTTGTTTAAGGTGGCTTCTACTGAAGTGAGCCTTGGCCCTAAGTGTTATACCTGAGGTTATGGGAACCTTAGACGTGACCAAGCGGAACCCCTCCTTAAATTCTGAAAGGTTGGGTCGTCTAAGGATTTTAGATCGTCATTGGGACCTTGTAGCAAAGGTGTCTGATTTTGATTGTTCTTCTTCACGCTTGAAGGATTTTGAGCTCCATAAAAAAGGCTTAGGGCCTCATTATGATGTCAGTGGGTCTGCCACCGACAGGCCGTTGGTGGCGGTCCCACCAACAGACAACCCTTCGGTCTGACCGCCGCATTACAATGCTGGCAGTTGGATCATTGTCTGTCCGGAAACAGACCGCCACCTCCGCCAGGATCAGTGATTCCGACGGGGAGGCGGTCACAATTGTGGTCCCAAATGGAGGCCGAGGCAGACACAGCCGTCGGGAGTACGATGTCCCTTTCCGACAGCCATTTCATGGCAGTCTGACCACCATAAAAAGGCTTTCGGAAAGGGACTTTAGGGGCCCCAAACAGGGCCCCCATCCCTTGTGGGCCACTGCATAGAGTCCCTGGGGGCTCATGTAGTGCCCCTACACACATCCCTACACTGTGTGCCTTGCACCACATGGTGCATGAGACATGGTGCATGGATGTGCGTAAAGCAGCAGTGTAAAGGAGCACTTTCCAACAGCCACCACGGCAGTCAAATCGTAATTGGGCGGTAGGATCGCTGACTGCTTTTCAGGTGGTCTCCTGACCACCACAACAGCAGATTGCGGTCCGACCGCCTGATATCATAATAGGACCCTAAGTCTGAAGGTAAAAATCTCGAACAGGTGGAGATGTTAAAGGATCAGTCTGACAGGAAGACTTCGTCAGATGCAGCATTTAAATTTCTCCCCCTCAGAGCTTTTACAGCCAAAACCAAATGCTTTCTCTGGACCTCGTCTAGCTGTCTGTCTTTGATAGGACTTTGGTAGATACAGCCTGCAACATTGCTTAATTGGAGGATTTCGACTTCCATTTCAAAGACTAAGTCAGAAGGTAAAATGTTTGACTGGATGAACCTGCTTTGTATATCCAATCAGCGCTCCATAGTGGTGAGCCTGAAATCGCACTTAGGTCTTAATCAACCAGGGACAGTGACTACTAATTAGCACTTTACTTTTCCTTTATGCTTTTTGCCTTAATTCTTTAAACAATCATATCTCTGGTTCCTCTTACTGGACGTTTGTTGTTTCGATGTAATTTTGCTAACTAAACTTTTGTCTATTTTTAAAAATTGGAGTGGGATTTTTATTATGTTGTGTTTTTGACTTTTTAACTGTTTTGATACTTCTAAATGCTTTACACATTTTCTGCAAGGTGCACCTGTCTGCTCTATGCCATTGCTACCAGGGGTTTATATTTCTGAAACCTTTGAATGGACTTAACAGTTTAGTGACTTTATTACTTGTAGTGTACTGCCATCCAAACCAATTGGCAGATCACTCTCTTACAGTTCTGGAAGGCATTGTGAATGATTTGCAGATTGGCTGTTCAGAGCTATGCCCATTTCTGAATCCAGATTGGAGATTTTCCATGAGATTATATCTACTGACAAATTGTTTCAGTTGATTAAGTCTGGCAGTATCAGCAGATACTATTTTGATGAAGAGAGACTTGTCCTACTTGGAGGCAGTCCTGGAACACAATATGGATGAGGTAGAGATAGATAAAGTTTCCCTAGTGCAGCACTAACCATGTTCTAAGCTCTTTGACTATGTCATGTTAATGAAATTTTATAAGCCCTTTTCACCCCAAGAACCCGTGACATTAAAATGGAAGACCTGAAAACTAATTTAGTTTAGGGAACAAAAAGCAAATTTTTCAGTTTATTCCTGAAACATATATTTATGTTATTTTATTTATGATTTTTAGTATACCACAGACTAGACCTGAAGGGGTCAGATAGCTTTACATTAACAAGTTACACACATCAAATTATGAAAATGTCTGAGAGAAATTACTTTTCTGTCCCTTCTTGATCCAGAGAAGTCATTGCCACTGTTCCAGCAAGTTGGAAGTTTGATGCTATGAATATGAGTGATTGTTTTGGACGTATTAGGCATATCTTAGAGGGATAATATAATGGGATTCTTAAAAGAGTTTAAAGTGATCAATGTGCCTTTGTTCATGAAGCTTTTATGGATCAAGAGTATTTGTGGCTCTATTTTAAAGGACTCAAAGGAGGGATTGATGTGAATTTCTGTAGGGAGAGAGTTCCACATTTTGGGCATTTTGTTTTTTAAACCTCAGTGGTTCTAGAAGAAACAAATGCTCTTTGAATGGGGCAGCTTCTGTCAGATATTCAGAATTTTCAGTGAGGTGTTCCAGGGTACAACAACACAAGGCTATGCAGGTAATGCTTTCAGCTTCGAAGATGTTTCTGCCTTCAATGTGAGCTAGTTGAGTGATATGAGCACAAGGAAAGGTGATTGTAACTTCTTGATTCTGAGATGAGTCTTGCAGCAAAGATTAATACAGCCTTCATATAGCCCAGGGTGGTTTTGAGAGTACCTATAGGGAGAGCATTTCCATAGTCAAACTTGGAGCTGGCTAATGCCTATCCTGCATGTTTAATGTCAGAGGCTGGAATAGAAGGTTTAATTTGTTTTAAGCATCTGAGCCTGTTATGTTGTTTTTGTTTGTTTGAAGATTCAGATGTTTATCGATGGTGATCTTGAGGGATTTGAAGTAATCAGTCAGTTTTGGAGTACAATCTACGGCATTTAACAAAATTAGACAAACTTAGACTGGGACTGAGGCCTAGGGAGGGAGATGAGAATTAGTATCCTTTTAAGAGTGTTTAGTTTCAGGTGGTTGGCAGATCGCCACATTTGAATATTTATGAGTGTTTGATCAAAATATAGGATATCTTTTGGTGATGTGACTTTGGGGTGTAGCTAGGTGTCATCCATGTAGAGATGGTAGGCTACGCCTGCCTGTTTTAAAATGGAGGCTAGCAGTTGCATGTAATGATTGAAACGCATCAGTTGAAGAGTGGATGCTTATGGTACTCCTTGGGTAATGTCAGTTTGCTCAACAAGCTACTGCTCCTCTTGAACTGTTGTGATTGGGTGGCTATGTAAGAAGAAAGCCAGTTGGGGATTCAACCCTTTATTCCTACTCAATCATTGAGTGTTTAGTAGGATTTTGTGATTAACAGATACAAAAGCTGCTCATAGGTCTAGTAGTATGAGCATGCAGGTATGTCCCTCATCTAATAGGAGCAGTGCATCATCCAAGATATGAATCAGAACAGTTTCAGTGCTATATCTCAGTCTAAAAACAGACTGAAAGTCGTCTAACAGGTTTTTTTCCAAAATGTATTGATTATGCTGAGTTGCGGTGCAGCTTTTAAGAGTTTTTTCTTGAAACAAAAGGTTAGTTACTGGGCAGAAGTTGTTCATGTGAAATGGGTCAGCATTAGTTTTTTTTTTTAGAAGGGAAGAGCCTGTCCCATTTTCAGACAGACCAGGATGTCTCCTTGGGCCTCTGAGGTATTGATAAGCTATGTCTGATATGGTGCAATGTCCCCATTGCATTCTTTAATTATTGTGAAGAGAACTTTGTGTGTGGTTGATTTAGTGTTAGCAGTGGTCCTCATAATTAGGCCTGGGCAGTGTGCACGGAGTCACGCTATGTGGAGCTCTGCAAAGTTGCTCCAAGCACTCTGCCGCGCTATGCGGAGTTCTGCGAGTGAGCAGAGCTGCACTAAGCTCCTGTTCGCTTTACTTTTTTATGTCATACGCAGCGCGTAGCCTGTACTCGTGTTGGAAATCACGCACAAATGGCACCACGCCATTCAAATAGGCATGGCCATCTTGTTTTTTTTGTTCTGTTCATGGTTCTGGGCCTGCTTTTCAATCTTTTCCAAATCTTTTCAATCCTCTGCCCTCCTAGTTGATCTACGTTTTTTTCATTTTTTTATGTTATTTGTGACTTTTTGTACTTTTTTATTTTTCCCTTACTTCCTTATTTTTTCCTTCCTGTTCCACTTTCTTTTCTTTCTAGTGCATCCAGCTGCAGCTGACAATTCGCTGGGTGGATATTCTGGACTTGGAGCAGGACCTGCTTGACCTGCTAGGCGTAGAGATTGTGGGGCTCGGTGAGTAATTATTTGTTGTGTTTATGTTCGACAATGCTAAAAAATGTTCTCCAAATAACATGCTGCTCAGACTTAGAGGTAAGCAGAGACGTTTTAAGGCATGGGCAAAGTGGGCTTTGGCCCAGGGACCCAGCCTTTCAAGGGGCCTCCTAATAGACCAAGTTCTGTTCTGCAGAGAGTCTTGCCCCGATGACCGTGAGTAATTCTTAAACATATTGTTTTAAATATGTTTTACTTTAATTTATTTTTAATGTGGGTGATATGTTAGAGTTTATTACAGACATTTTGCAGAGAAATGTTGAGTTTATATTTCAAGCAACATCCATAAAAAAGCTCCTTTTAGATCAAAACAGGACCTCACATACGAGAATTGGGAGGGTGTCACAGAGATTATTTGCAGTAATGTTAGTGAGCTGCTGCTCTGTTACAATCTTGAATTCAGACACCGCTATCCTTGAATATTAGATGTAAACACATTTAGAATTAGGACGAGTGTGCCGCTGCACTGTCAGTGAGCTGGCCAGAGAAGGCAAAAAAGAGCTGAAACTGGATCATATATTCAAAGCTGTTCTAAATAGGGGCCCCCAAAATACTTTTGGCCCAGGGCCCCCAAAATCCTTAAGATTTCCCTGGAGGTAAGTTATGTTTAGTTTACGTTAAGAAAATGATGTGGAAATTATGTGATCCAGTTTGGGCTAGGCAGGTGCTCGGCACTATCAAATTGGGCTAGTCGACGCTAACTTTGGCTGATTATTTAAGAAGCCATTAATTCTCGGTTATTTTTCAATGTTTTGAATAAGGCATCTACTCTATCTTATTCCTTGGCTGCGATATCTATTGATGCGGAAAAGGCTTTCGATAGAGTTGATTGGTCTTTCTTATTTAAGACACTCCGTTGGCATGGTTTTGGACCTAAATTCATATCCCTGGTCTCATTACTTTATACGACACCTACTGCTTCCAATATAGTTAATGGTCTTGTTTCAAATTGTTTTTCACTTCATCGGGTGTCCGACAGGGTTGCCCCTTATCTCCTCTTCTTTTTAATTTATCCCTTGAACCCTTTCTGACTCACATTCATCACAATACTTCTATTTCTGGATTTCTATATGGAGACGATCACTTGAAGCTCTCTGCATATGCAGATGATATCTTACTTTTTATATCCAATCCAGAAACTTCTATCCCACCGTTATTACAAGAATTTTCAGACTTTTCAGTGGTATCGTGATATAAAATTAATTCTGACAAAACGGAAATTCTTCCCATAACCAAATTTTGTCCTAAGCATTACTGTGACTCAACTGGATTCCGTTGGAATAGCTCTAGAATTAAATAACTAGGTTTATGATTTACTAACTCCATTTCAGACTCGATTAAAATAAATATGAAAGAAATTCTTTACCGAGTTTCCAAACTACTCTCCTCCTGGAACCCTCTTTTTCTTTCTTGGTGGGGACGCCTTGATTCTATCAAGATGATGGTCGATCCTATTATGTTATATATCCTTTCAATGATCCCAGTCCACATTCCTTCTATTTATTTCAAAAAACTTGACTCCTTTCTTTCCAAATTTATATGGAACAGTAAAAAATCCAGAATCTCTTTATCTCATCTTAAAAAACTAAAATCTACCGGAGGTGTGAATTTTCCAAATTTTAGATTGTATCATAAAGCTTTTTGTCTTAAGCAGGCTTCTTACTGGCTTCATACGGACGTTTCCTCTTTTACCCCTTTATGGGTTAGTATTGAATGCTGCTTATTTTCCCCTTTCTCTATCCCGGAGATTCTCACTTTTATGGCCAAAACCAGTCTCACATCTCTTCCACTATTTAAAAACACTTGCTCACTGTTAAGACCTCTCTGTCAACCAAAGATAATTTCTAGGAACACATTCTTGTGCTCTCCTATTTGGCATAATCGTCTTCTCATCATCAACAACAGACCTGTGTTTTGGAGCTCTTGGAGAACTAAAGGTATCATTTGGGTTCAGGACATGTTTGATGGCATTTCTCCTTGTTCTTTTCTCTAGTTCCAAGCCACTTTTCAGTGTCCCTGCTCGTTTTTACACAAATTCTCGCTTCTGATGGAAGCAATTCTAGAAGTTAGGCTAAGACTAAGATGGAGCTCGCATGGGAGACAGACTTCGGTTGTGAATGGAGCACTGATTTTTGGAGCAAGATATGGACCAGATCGTTAAAAATCTCTAGATCTGCATCTACCACTCAATCTATGTTATTTCTATACCACAGACTATTTTTACCCCCATCTCCATTGCCAATTTTACACACTCTAACAATAAGACCTGCTGGTCTTGCAACCATCCTTGGCTGACCTGTACCACCTCCTATTTTCTTGCCCCCCGCAGCTTCTTTTTGGTTACAAATTTGGTCTCGGATCTCGACTATTTTTAATCTACATATTCCTTTATCAAATGTCCTTCTTTTTACGGGAAGTTTATCAAAGTCACTTGGGTTATTGTCTTATGAGTGAGGGTTGTTTGACCTCATGTTAGCTTTAGCTTTTCAACAGATTACACTCAATTGGAAATGCTCAAACAAGCTCTCAGTCAATTCTTGGTGGAACAATGTATGCCACTATCATAGGTTGGATACTGCTTTTGCCTCCTGTTGTAATCCACAGGTAAATAGAGATTTATTTTGGTTACCACTGACTGTCTATTTAAATAAGATCTCTATTTCTCAGGTCTCCCGTAATCGTTCTAAAAACTTCCAGCCTCCATGAGTTTCTACTTCTTTGCCTTTTTTCTCTTTAAGAATATTCAAATTGTAAAATTTATATGAAAAATATATTAATTGTATCCTTTCTTGTTCTACTGTGTATTTATAGCTATTTGATCCTCAGTTGCAGAGTATATTTTATCTCTCCCCCTTTCTTTCCCTTCCTCCTCTTTTTCCTATGTAAACCCTAAAATTGTAAATGGCTTTCTGTTATGTTTTATGGCATATTTTTATCTCATATGTTGGTTATTCTCAAATATTGTTACGCTTTTGCCCTATGCTGTATGATGAACATTACGTCAATAAAGCTTATTAAACTTTAAAAAAAATTAAGAAGCCATTGCACACTCCCTATCCTCCTGTCACCATAGTGAATTAGTGGTATCAGTGAGCTGGTGTAGTCTGTGAGCTCGTACAGTCCCAGGCAATCTCACAGAGATGTGTAGTATGCATCTATGCACTGCAACAAAGGGAGACTGAGTTGATCCATCAAGGGGGTTGAGAAATGAGAATAGAATAAAATATTATTCATTGGAATGTATTAGTTCCAAATGTGGTTCTAGTTAGGAAAATTTGGAATAGGGATTTTAGGATTAGTAAGGCCAACTCGAAGATAGTTGATTATAGTACTCTAGGCGATCTGCTTTAGAAAAGTACAATGTTACTGCGTTTTTCATACTTTTAGGGAGATCAACTGTACCGCTGATCTATTTTTTTAATCTTCTTTATTTCTTACATCGCACACAAGGGCAAGAAGAGGGGCAGCTCGGAGGCGGATCTGATTTGAGCTGGTGAGGAGGCGCCGACCACCAGCGCCACTGCTGACGGCTCTGCTCCCCCCAGTAAGTCCTATTATTTATTATCAATATTTTTCTAACTTTTACCTTTGCACACCCTTATACTACTTTCAATTTTGCCTAGTTTTTTTCATGCGGTCTCCTTTTTTTCCTCAATTACCCAATCCATTTTTTGTGTAATTCTGGTTATCCTTTTTTCCATATTCCATGTTTTTTTTTGTAGCTGACATTCTCCTGTCTGTAGTAGTCTATAATTTTCTTCTGCTTGCTTTGTTGGTAATCTTTCCCTGTCCCTATATATCTTGTGGTACTGTAAGACTAAGGACAGATTTTGGTACTCTACTATCTACTGTGAAGATTGCAGGCACAAGTAAGCTAGTATTATAAATAATATTCACCACGCATGTTTGTTGAGAAGGATTTCTTTTTCTTGCTCATGCTCTAACAGTTAACAAGAAAGTGCTGTGTAATTAATTAATACAGTATACTAGCAGTTGTAATGACAGTGCATCATGGCTGGAAAGTATGAGGTCCCATTGCATTTGCCAACGAACACCATATGCCTTTCATTGGCCATTATTCCACCCCTTCATTGCACTTCAATGACTTCATCGTAGGCTATAGCTCCCCCCTTCTTTACGAAAGGTTTTTGGTTGGCTTGACTATCTGGCTATTCTAAAATTGTCAACCAACAAAATGCCCAGAGTGATATTTTTGATAGAAGATACTGCTAACCGAACTGTAGTGATGTATTGCGGTTGTATCTTTTTGATTAACAAAATTGAGGGGAGGCGTATCTGGCATCTAAAATATGTGTAATTTTTTTGCTAGCATCACAGACCAATAGTACCGGCTCATGTTCCGCTGCAGGAGAAGAGTCGGTTGGAGGGGGAGAAGCAGTGGCAGAGATGGTCATGGGCAAGTCACATTGCTTGCTTATTGACAATTACAATTATACTTAATAGCTACAAGGGTGTTGTCGTGACTCGTGATTGTGACCCACCCACTTCTATCTGCAACTCAGCAAAAGCTCACATAATGAATGCTAAAAATGATGGCTTGATGGAAACGGGAAAGAACGGAAGATTAAAAGAAGGATGGGTGAAATGGTATATGAGTGAAAGGATTCGTGGGTGGGTGAAAGGATGCGTGGGTGGGTATTGGGTAAATGGATGGATGGATGGGTGAAATGATAGTTGAAAGAAAGGGTGGTTACTGAATGGATGGATATGGATTGGAAATTTTGGTGAAAGACAAGATGAGAGAAAGTAAAGCTAAAATCATGGTGGCTAGGGGTGAATATTGAAGAATGAAAGGGTGAATGAATAATTGCTTGGATGAATAAACAAGGGAGATCTTCTGGAGAGGGGCATGCTGCTCACTTACTTCACCTACTTGGTTTTATGATTATCAAAGCTATGATTCAAAGTGGGGGGTATTTTACTTTTTGGTCTACTCCCTTGAAATGGATGGACCTCGATCGCATCACTGAGGGCAGCCCTAAGAAAGAAATGGTGGGAACACAAAAAAGCCCACATAGAGAGGGAATGGATCAAAGTGTTCGCCCTGCTCAAACAGAAGAATTCAGCAGGATTATGGAGACACATAAACCAGCTAAGTAGCAGAGGAGTTCAAAGAGAAAACGGAGTGGCAGCGCAAGACTGGCTGGTCCACATAAAGCATCTATATTCAATCGCCTTTGTAAACACAGGCAACACAGAAGAGTCTAACTGCTGGGTGGACCACTTCCATCAACCCAGCACGAAGATTGATGAAACGACCTCCAGCCCCTGAAACCCACCTGAGGGTCAGGGAGTCCAGGCAGAGATGCGTTGCAAACCGTTAACCCAGATAAACCCTCAAATGGGTGGCGATGGGGCCCCTGGGTCAAACGGGATACCTGCACCTGTTTTTAAAAAGGCCCCTGATTTCTGGGCAACCATCCTCACTCCTCTTTATAACCATGCTCTAATGACAGCAAAAACCCCTGATTCTTGGAGGGGCTCCATATTAGTCCCAATTTTTAAAAAAGGGGATCGATTAAAGCCATCAAACTATAGGCTCATTGCTCTGCTCGATCTTGAAGCCAAGGCTTATGCCCGCCTCATATTGAAGGACCTGGAGACCTGGGCCGAAGAAAAAAGCATCATTCCCTGCTACCAGACCGGCTTCAGACCACAGTCATCGACAATGGACAAGATACTGGCGTTAGCGCACCTAGCAACTGAAGCAGCAAAAAAGAAAAATCCACCACTCTTTTGCTGCTTCATTGACTACAGCACAGCCTTCGATAAAGTGGTACGAAATAGATTATGGCGAAAATGTGAAAACTGGGGCATTCCGCCAAACCTACTGAAGGCAATCAGATCACTATACGAAGGCACCTGGGTGCGGGTCAAAACCAGCTCCGGCACAGTATCCCCCAAAATAATAACCAATAATGGGCTGAAACAAGGATGTGTACTGGCCCCCATCCTTTTTAACCTGTATACGGCAGATTTGGGGGCCGCCCTGATAGGAGCCAGCCTAGTAGAACCGAGATTAGGCAGCATGAGGCTGACGGTGCTACAATATGCCGATGACACTGCTATAATGGACCACACGAGGGTGGGCCTACAGAGAGCCCTAAATGCACTGAACCAATTCAAAAAAGATAACAATCTTATAGTCAACCAGGGGAAAACAAAGGTCGTCATTTTCGGGAGCTACCACCTGAAAAAGAAAGCGCAGTGGCTAATGGGAGATCTGCAAATCAGCACAGTAGCAGCGTACAACTATCTAGGGGTTTGGCTCACGGAACGGGCCAAGGCAAATGTTCACCTGAAACAGCAGTCTTCTAAAGCCAATAAGGTGACATTCTTGTTAAAGCAATTGAGCTTACACCTGATAAGCCCCACTGCCGGCCCAATACTAACTGCCCTAAAGGCAAAATTGCTGCCAGCCATCAGTTATGGCCATCAGGCTTTTCCGGGGTCGCAGGACGCCCTTCTCATCGCAACCCAAGCCAAAGCATATAAATCAGTTTTCTCTATCCAAAGGTTTGCAAGGAAGTCAAGGCTAAGATTGGAGCAAGGCTTGGTAAGGCCAGACCTGATGTGCCAAGGGGAGATCATAAAACTATACTTAAGGATTATAAGGGCCCCAATAAATTCCCTAAGACCTCAACTGAGAGTCATCTTTGAGGGGCCAAGCTCAGTATGGCACACCAGTCTTGGCAAAGCGCTCAAGGCTTTAAAGATCGAGGAAAAGAGCATACCATTGCCGGAAATTCCACTAAATGCCTGGAAAAAAGCCATTAACAGACAAGTCCGCGAAACCTCATTTGATCTGGACCTTAAAACTCTTCGTTCTAGCCCCCACCTAGCCCCGCTGAACAGCTCCTACATGGTAGGCAAGGCACAACCCTACCTAAATGAGGCCTTGACACCACAAGTGCGAACCAAAATTCTCTCCATGAGACTATGCACACTAGGAATCACCGACTTCAACCCTGCATGGGCTCGCAAGGGGGAACTCACAAATTGCAGACTGTGCACCTACAGGAGGGAATCCTGGCTACATCTCCTGTGCTGCTGCCCCGCCCTTAGGAACGAACACCGATGACTTCTTCGCCCAGTTTGTATCACCAAGGGAACCAAGACATGTAGCGAAGCATCAGCCTTGTGCTTTTCTAAAACAACCACGATGGCCTTGGCGAGACTGGGGAAATTTACTCATCTGATTAGAATGGCTCTAAAGGCTGCTAACGAACACAATCAAACCAGGATCTCCTGCACGGTATAACAAGGGGGATAAAGCAGCCACCCACCTAACAAGTGTAGAGCCCTGACCCTACTCACCTGTCCTACAGAGACCGTACCATATAAATGGCTCCAAATGGAAGGGCCAAGGAGAATCACCCACAGATTGCCGACCTATAGACTGCCGAAGTAGAAAAACACCAAGGTTTATGCAAGTATCTTAGAAACTTCGTGCAAGGACTCATGACAATGACCACCATGCTGGCAGTTTGAGCGGGAGCCGCGGGGAGGGGATATAGTACATGAACAAAAAAAAGTTTATCAGTAGCTTCTACATTTTTACTGCAATCATTCTTTTATCAGCCCGTTCTTATGTTTTTTACTGTAATGATTTTAATTAATTGTACAGTTAATAAAAATAATAATAATAATAATAATAATACAAATAATACTCCCTTGACTCATTGTTAAGAGAGGCAGATGTCTATCCCACCCATCATCATTCATCTCCCTCCACCCTGCCCATGGCATTTCGCCGCCCATGACATAAGTGCACTATGGTTCAATTTGTGACTGCAGTGTTGGTTGCGCAATGTGCATCTGCTTCAGTTAATGCAGCATTTCCAAAGTTTTCAATGTATTGCAAACCAAACACATAAGGTGTGTTTCTCCCTTCGCCCACCTAGTCTTCTCTTAGTACTTCACTCCTTTATTCTTTCCTAAGTTCTTCCATCCTTGCCTATCAAAAAATTTAGAAATGCATTGTGGGCATGTGCCACATTTTTATGACCATTTAAAGTGATTCATAAATATATTTCAAGGTTTCCCATAACAGATTTACACCTGTTCACATTTTTCCCTTTCGACTTCTGTCATCTACATTGACTGAATAAGCCTAAGCTTAGGCACATGAGGATGATCAGTGAAGCCCTACTGTTCTATAGCAAAATCTCTACCTACCCGGTCTAATCCCTCTATCTTACCTTGCAGTAGAGTAAGTCAAGTTTCCTTTCCTTACTGCCCAGCGAATACATTTGTTGAAAATAATTTGTGGTGGAGTGCAAAGCTAGTGAGAAAGTGGAACTAAGTGCCTGATTTCAAGTTTGGGGTATGGAATACTCTATGATGAATGTGCCAAATACAATCTATATATCCAGTTCCTTTCCCTGTAGTGCAGTACATAGTTTTCCCCACCATCTATTTACGGCAGATAGGATATCCGTGTTTTATCTGTGACGTGTGTGACATAGTATCTTATTTATTATTCATCTGCCTCTTTGGAGTCAGGGTAGAACGTGAAAGGCATTTGGAGAAGAGCATTATAATTGGAATTAAAGTAAGACGATTGTCTTTTACAACTGCCCCAGCTGCAGACTGCAGAGAGTAGCAAAGTACCCACCGTGCTGTCTAGCATGCCTCCATTAATTTAGCACAACAACTTGTACTCTGTAGTGCATAATACCTTACTCATTAATAATTTTTTTGTATTTTTCCACAACAAGTGTCCATTTCATTATTTACTAGAAAAGCCTTTAAAAGAAAAAAATTGAATGCCTCTGTTTTTTTAATCTGGTGTTATTCTGACCTAATTCTTTTCTGCCAGACAGTCGAAATCAACTTCCTGCTGAAGAAGCCATCTGCTGACCATACAGACCTCAAGAACTTCAGACCCATCTCCCTGCTCCCCTTCCCAGCCAAGGTCATAGAAAAGGCCATCAACGTCCAACTCTCCGAGTTCATTGAAGCGAACAACGTCCTGGACATCTCCCAATCCGGCTTCCGAAGCAACCATAGCACAGAGACTGCACTCCTCGCTGCAATCTATGACATCCGCTCCCTCCTCGACCGGGGCAAAACTGCAGCCCTCATCCTCATGGACCTCTTGGCTGCCTTCAACACTGTCTTCATGACGCCTGCATCCACGACAAGGCCCTGGACTGGATCCACTCCTTCCTTACCAGTCGAACACAGATAGTCAGACTACCACCTTTCCTCTCTGAACCTACAGAGATCAGCAGCGGAGTACCACAGGGCTCTTCCTTGAGCCCCACCCCCTTCAACATCTACATGGCTCCGCTCGCAGCCATCGTCAGGAACCATGTTACCAACATTGTCTCCTACGCCGAAGACACCCAGATGATCCTCTCCCTCACCAACAAACTCACAACTGCCAGAAACAACTTCTACAGTGGGATGAAGGCCGTTAGCACCTTGGTGAAAAACAGTTGCCTCAAACTCAACTTGGACGAAGACCTAAGTCCTCATCCTGGCACCCACCCCCTCAGCTTGGGGTGACTCCTGGTGGCCCGTCGCATTGAGAACCCTCCCATCCCCATGGACCACGCACGAAACCTCTGCATCATACTGGACTCCTTGCTCACAATGAACCGCCAGATCAGCATAGTGTCCTCATCTTGCTTCCACACGCTTTGCCTACTTTGTAAGACATTCAGATGAATCCCCAACGAGTCCAGAAAGACAGTCACCCTTCACTTTCATCAGCAACAGACTCATCTACGGCACCGCACTCTATGCTGGTGTCACCCAGAAACTCCTCAGAAAACTAAAGAACATTCAAAATGCAGCAGCCAGAGTGGTCCTCAACCCCCCCGCCGCAGTCACATCAGCGCAGGAGCAGCATATCTGAACCCATGGCCTCTCATTCCACAAACCCACCAGACACCTCCTCTCCGCCCAACTGGTCCCACAGATCCGCAAGACCAGAACCGGAGGAAGATCCTTATCATACCTCGCCGCTAAGACCTGGAACACCCTGCCTCTCCACCTCAGCAATTCCCGTCGCTGACCCAATTCAGGAGCGATCTCAAGACCTGGCTTTTCAACTGAACCCCAGCACCAAGACAGATCAGCAGCCCCCTCAGTGCCTTGAGAACCTCACGGGTGAGTAGCTGCGCTTTATAGACTCCTGATTGATTGATTGATTGACAGTCAGTGCTTTAATGTGAGACATGTGTGGGTAAAAAATAAATTGGGCCCTTTGACTGTCCTAATCACATCATATTCTAATGGTCCTAGGGGACCAGCAATGTACTGCTACTGTGCCACCCACTATTTAATTTTTAACAAGTGTTTGCACAGAGCATTATTTGCAATTTGTCTTTTTGTTTTTCTCTTTATATAACTACACCTGCTGGCCCACCACCACCACCGACTAGGTAGGAGATAGTGGCCCGGCTGCTGCAGCAGAGGCTGAAGACCATCCTGTCCGAATACCGGTGGCTGGTTGCCCTGGAGGAGGAAGAGGAGGAACTAGCTGCCTCTGACCCAGGCCCTAGTTCAGCAAGCCAGCCACAGCCTCCAGCCTCCTGGCCATTACATTGCTGGCACTGCCACCACCTAGGGGCCCTAACTTATGGAGGCGGAGCCAGCCCATCATGGCCGCTCGGAGCTGATGCTACGTGCTGAACCCTCTTCCCAACTCCTTGAGCGGCTTCCCCACGTTTTGTTCTCCCGCCCAGAACATCAATTCCCATACCGGAATACATGCTGGTTACCCGAAGCTCACTTTCGCCCTTCTCCGTTAAAGCATCGCGGAGAATTGAGCCGTAACGTTCCTCCCTTGGAGCTTGCTGGTGGTCACGCGAACGTCCATTTCCTACGACTGGCACTGCAGCGGTTCCTAGTGAGTTGCTTCTCGATCCTTTCCGCTTTACCGGTGCGGGAGAAGGCTGATCACTTCACGATCTACGTCCCGCGTTTCTCCCGCCATCTGTATCCACTGCTCCTGATGGGTCCAGGAGGACCACAAAGTCCATCCTGCCTGTTGTTTTCGCAGCGCGCGGCCGCACACGTCATCCGGTAGCGCCAGGAGGCGCTACATAGCTGGCCGCGGGCTCCTGCAGTACGGGTCCCGCGTTTCTCCCGCCATCTGTTGTCCACTGCTCCTGCTGGGTCCAGGAGGACCACAAAGTCCAGCCTGCCTGTTGTTTTCGCGGTGCGCGGCCGCACACGTCATCCGGTAGCACCAGGAGGCGCTACATAGCTGGCCGCGGGCTCCTGCAGTACGGGTCCCGCGTTTCTCCCGCCATCTGTTGTCCACTGCTCCTGCTGGGTCCAGGAGGACCACAAAGTCCAGCCTGCCTGTTGTTTTCGCGGCGCGCGGCTGCACACGTCATCCGGTACCGCCAGGAGGCGCTACATAGCTGGCCGCGGGCTCCCGCAGTGCAGGACGCACGCGGGCCAAGGGCGGGCCCGTCTGCGCCCGTCAGAGGCAGACTGAGGCAGGGCCACCTCCCTTGGCTGTGACATAGCACAAAGTAAAACTGTGCAAGCTGGTAAGAACGCTCAAATTTGCATCCATATTTTCCCACCTGGATCTGCTATAAGTCAAGTCGTTATATCCCTAATTGCATCCCATATTTTAGGATTAATCACAATAAGTAACAGCCTTGGGAACATACGGAACTCAGCTGAACTTAACTGGATTTTATTGGACCTATTGCATCCTGCAGTCTGTATACGAATTTTGTATCTCATTCTGTATAGTCTAAAAGGTTGCTGTACCATATATTGATTAGTGCTAGTGCCTAATAATTGTGACCTGGATCCTGGTAGCTTGCTCAAGGCTCCCTTTTATATTTATTTACTTTTACTCTTCATCCCCTTTTTCCCCTTTTCCCTGTAATTGGGTATACAGTAGGGTACTCTAAAACATACTTAACCAGCGATTGCTGTAGAGGTTGGAAAAGGTTGACAGTTCCCTTAAATTCTACTAATTACTCCAGCGGAAGTTTGAGTGGCTCCCGCTGGTATACACCAAATGGGGAAAAGAAAGGCAATCGAAACAGCCGCTGGTAGGAAAAAGATAGCTAAGACTAGTAAGACTAGTAAAGCAGGCAAATCTGCAGCAGACAACTGCACTTTGGAAGCAATTGATGATTTAATCGAAGAGGTGGAAACCATGATAGCAAATGAAAATGGTACTGCACAAAAAATATCTCCACATATTTTAGAAAACATGGCCAAACAAGACCTTCCAAACAAAGTATAACATCAACTATACCGCCAGTAATTGTACATCACACCCCGGCGTCCACTATTATAAGTCAGGTTGAGCCCCCCAATATATCACTCGCAGGGCAAAACGCTACAGAGGGTAACAGCAGCTTGCTTAACATCTCTTGCAGAATATTACCCCAGCTGGAGCCCAATGTCATCTGTTCAAATAGGTATACTCCCCTCCTGACTCTAGCTGACAATTTAGTGGAAACCCAATACCAACATTGTCCCAACTTGATAGAGTCGACAACTGTAGCTAAATCAGCTGCCCAAAGTACACACCAGATTATTGAGGATTTGAGGGCTGAAGTAGGGTCTTTAAGAACGATGATAGAGGGACTTACTATATTAGTTAAAACATTACTAAAACATAGTACGTCTCCAGCACCTCTGGTCACACGAGATTCATGTGCTATAGTAGCGCAACAATATGAGGCATTACAAGATACGAGTAACCGACATCAGTCCAACCCAGTAAACATTACCCAGGGGACGACAGGCCATCATTGGCATTCTCAAACAGCCTTGGCAATCACTGCCTATCCCAATCAAAAACCCACTGATCGAGATGGAAATTCTGTTAATCATTATTCTACACAAGTAGGTGTACCTAACACGTCTAGCCACCAGAGGACTCATAACTCGCTTCAAAATATGCCGCAGGCCGAGCGCAGTGAGAATTATCCAGTACACACACACACCATATCCGACTGCTGCCAGTAAATAAAATCACTATGGCAAATGTTCCAAAATTAAGAGCAAGGCAGGGACCAGAAGGGGAAGATTCTCTGATTAATAAAGTAATCCATTGGATTCGTCATGTGAGGGGTTGCCGTTCAATAATCCGAGAGGATATTATCAGGGCGCATAAGCGCATATTACCAGGACAATCATTAGATTGCATAGAACTGACACTAATAGGACCAGAATTGGTAGACAACCTGCTCACCTTGGAATTCCGCACGTGCTCCCCAGACTCTTCGCAGATTCAATTTAGAAGTTTTATTCCCTACAGGCCTGACCAACCAATACAAGCACGTGATAAAAGATCCAATAGTTCCAGACTAGACAAAAATGATTGACTCAAGGATGAAATTCAGCGATATACCAGATCCCAGACTCTCTTACCAACCCAGAGTGATATTAGAGAGAATAAAGAACCGCAACGAATAGTGCCCAATTCACAGGCTAGTGCTAGTGGGCTTGACATAGCGATAGAGACAAGGAGCGCCGCCAATGATCATAACGATTCTATTATGTTGGGGGGAATTTCAAGATGCGAGGGTGTGCATCCAACTATAGATCCTAATAATCACACTCCTAAAACCACCATGTTAGGTCAAGAAAGCATAGCAATAGTATCCTGGAATGTATCAGGTTTAAAACGAAAACTTGAAGATCCTGATTGGCATAACTACATAGACAGTTTTGATATCTGTCTTTTTCAAGAGACTTGGTTACTGACACCCCCGCATAAGCTGGGTTATAAAACATTCTACAAGAATGCAATTCCCACGCAGAGAGGGAGACCATCGGGGGGCCTGGTAATATGGACAAGAATCACATTGGGGTCGCGACTCGCGAATCTTAGCATTGACTCCTCTGACCTATTGGCAATACATATAAATGATAAAAAAGAAAATCTGCATTTATTTAATATCTATAATAGACCAGCAAGGCAGACATTAATCTCGGAGACTATTAATATACTTAGTAATTCCCTGGATCTTGTAGACCCGAGTGACACTGTAATTATATGTGGGGATTTTAATTGTACCTACGAGCCACTAATCGGATTAGAAAGAGCTACAGAAGAAGAAGACACAGCCCTATGTCTACCTCAACTAGCGGCTGGCCCCTCAAAATCTTGCACTAACGCAGCAACACAGATAGTACAGTTAACTGTAGAACACCATCTAAGGGCATGTAATGGAAGGGTACCCAATAACGGGGAGGACGAAACTGCCACCCCCAATACTTTTAAGCGCGGTAGCATACAGTCGAGAATCGACTATATAATGCATAGTACCCATAGTTGGAGTAGAATAGTGAGTTTTAAAATAGACATGAGAGATGACAGTGATCATCGACCACTATGCCTTGAAATAACAGCTAACCTAGCAAGGGATAATCGATTAAATACTGGCACACAGGATGTGCATCACATAGTTGGGAATAATCGAAGATTCATTGGGTGGCCAAAAATCACAGGTAATCGGGAAACCATGACTAATATTTATAATACCTTTACCGAAATAGTGGGTGCTCACTTAGAGGCAAGTAAATTGCCCATTACATCTGCGCATGCTGACCTGGTTTCAAAGCTAGAGCCCCTGCTTACTAGAAATAACGGAAAGAATAGGAAATCTAACCTTAGGGCAGGATTAAAAGTAAATCCATGGTATACAACCGATTGCAGAAAGTCCAAGTCCGCTTTACTTGAAATAATAAAGCAGGGAAGTGCAGATCGAGTGAGGAATGCCAGGGATGCTTACCGGAAAACATTGGCTATTGCCAAGCGGAACTGGGAAGAAAATAGCTGGGTGGATCTTCTTGAGGCAGCAAAAATGAACAACCAGATAGAGTTTTGGAAAATTATAGCATGGGGGGTGAAGGATCAAGCCCAAAGAACAGAGCACTATCTGGACCAAGCTACCTGGACTGATCATTTTACCGTCCTATACTCAAGTTTTAATCCCACTGCATTGACGAGCGGTGATAGACTGCCTACTCTCACAGAGGGAGACAGTGGGGCGATTATCTTTTCTCTGCAAGAAACGGAGCAGGCCATAGACTCCATTAAAGCAGGTAAAGCACCGGGATTAGATAAACTCCCGGGCGACTTGTTTAAACACGACAAAAACATATGGGTTCCATATGTCAATGCTCTTAGTAACGCAATATCGGCTGGTGCCCCAATACCGGGAACTTGGAAAGGGGCTGAAATCGTGCCCATCCACAAAAAGGGCTGTAAACACAAACCTGAGAACTACAGACCAATTAATCTGATAGACATACCCCAAAAAATGTATGCCAGGCAGATATTGAACAGGCTCAATGATTGGATAGAGACTAATAGCATACTGCCTCCATACCAGGCAGGATTTAGACCCCGTATTAGTACAATAGACCAAGTTTTTAGACTCCTGTGTATTATTTGGAAATACGTTAAGATCAGGAAGGGACATATTTATGTGGCATTTGTCGATTTGAGGGCAGCTTTCGATCTTGGGCCCAGAAGCCTATTATGGGATGCACTTGGAGAGCAGGGTGCCCCCCCAAATTTGGTCATGCAGTTAAAAAGATTACATAATGGGAACTATGCTAGAGTTCGCTGGGGTATGAACGGGGAACTAACAAAGCCAATCCCAATAGAGAGAGGAGTGAGACAGGGTTGCGTATTAGCTCCCACCCTGTTCTCACTCTATATTAATGACGTGGTGGATCACTTGCAAGACCAAGCAAATGATCCACCAAAGTTAAATGGGAATTTGGTGCCGGCGCTGCTTTTCGCAGACGACACCATTTTGATATCACAGACCAAAAAGGGGCTACAAAAGATGTTGAAT
Source organism: Calotriton arnoldi (assembly GCA_963921515.1). Lineage (NCBI taxonomy): Eukaryota > Metazoa > Chordata > Amphibia > Caudata > Salamandridae > Calotriton > Calotriton arnoldi. The sequence continues at coordinate 1,043,264 of CAWUFW010000754.1, read as the reverse complement.
GGTTTTAATAGATACTGCATAGAAAAGGGTCTAGAAATAAACGCAAATAAAACTAAGTATATGGCTATAAACCCACAATAGGGTTTTAAAAAGAATCTCGTGTTGGGTAACCAGGAAATAGAATATGCCACTAACTTCACCTATTTAGGCATATTACTAGACACAAAATTGTCCTGGAATCAGCAAATTAACCACTCAGCCTTAAGGTTAGCCCAAGGGTCAGGGGCAATTCTCAAGAAGTTTAGCTCAACCACTAGTAAATCCGTGACACCAGCTCTTGAGATATACAAATGTAAGGTCCAGGTTGCATCATTGTATGGATCAGAGCTATGGGGCCCAAGTAACACCAGGCAATTGACAATTGGGGAAAACAAATTTGCAAGGAGAATATTGGGACTCCCCCAATCAGCTCCACTCGTCCCAATGTTCCATGACCTAAATTTGATGCAAATAGGACATCTTGCAACCCTACGTCCCTTGCTTTACTGGATATGGCTATGGACAACACCGGAATTACTAGTATACAGAGAAGCTGCCCGCGAATTACTAGATATAGATACATGCCTTACTTTTCCATGGTTGAGATTTGTCCGGAAATGGCTGATAGAGTTGGGTCTCGAATCGTACTGGTCTAACCCGCACAGTCTAACGCCAAGCTGTAAAAGTAATTTGAAGGGCATTTACTGGCAACATACACTGAATGCACTCCACTGCGACCCTAGATTAGGAAAGTTAACAACTGATTTCCTCTCCATTAAGCCCAGCCCAAATCGGGAGGACTTTCTTGACCAGGTACAACCATTCTTAGCAAGAATTTTGTACCTAAAGTTGAGATATAACATACTGCAGATTAAGAGCTATACTGCAAAGTGGGGGGAGGAAGATTGTGCCTGTACTTTATGCACTACTTGCACCTCAGGGCCTAAAAACAACATCGAGAATATTGCACACATTTTGTTCTTTTGCCCGGCGTATGAGAGGGCAAGGAGCAAATGGATTCGACCATTATGCAATACATTCGGATTTAGAAAACATCAGGAGGCTCTGAGGATAATGACAACAAGTACCCTACCACATGTGATATTTGCACTATCAAGATACTTGTTTTATAGTGGGCTTAATAAGGAAGAGAAGGGGGTTAAAGTTGTGATGTATTAATGTTTTAGATATTATGTGGAACCCTCTTGGATTTTATGAATAACTAAATATTGATTCTCTGTACATAGCAATAGTATTTTATCGTATGAAATTGTTTTATTGTGATCTTGATTTTTAATCGAAATCATGTAACATTGGCTGGATATATTTTAGATCCTTTTATGAATGATGTTTTATAATGAATCTTTTATGGCCTTCGGCCGAAATAAAGAATTTATAAGACTAACGATCTACACCCGCTGCCTCCCGGTCTACGGAGGCGGACGCATGCACAGGCTGTTGACGCCCTTGGGGCGTCATGCTTGGATTCCGGAGCTCCCGAGACCGCTTTTAAACCTAAGCACCAGGCTTAGGTCTCTGTTGGTGCGCTGCTCCTGCGGGTGACATCGAGATTTTAGGAAAGGCGCCGGTTGAAGCAGAATTACCACTTCTACTCCGCCATCCAAAGCAACACGTAGGAACAAAACGCCGGATGACGAGGAACATTGTTAAAATCATGACAGAAGGCAAGGAAAAGAACCGGATTGCCCTCCTGAGTACCCGTTTCAGGTGTTGTGAATGACCTCACCTCTCGACAAGGTATATCAAACTTTGTTACTTCGCTAAAGAAAGTTTGCACTACGAGTGACTTTTAACTAAAGCGGCCTGACCCTAAGATGGCGGCTGTTTGAAAGGTGCAGGATGCGCGTAATCGTCCCCTACGGAGCTGCGCTGCAGTCTACTGGCAATTTTGAGCATTTACTGAAATAAGGCTGGGTCTGCTATATATGGGGAACACTTCTGCACGAAAATTGATCTTCTCAGCTGGGCGATCCCCCTCAGTGCGGTGCCTGACCCTAAGATGGCGCCCGGGACTTAGACCTCGACAAAATCAATTCAGCAATACAACCATCTGAAATTGCTGCAACGTTAAGCTCAATTCATCCATTCCCTTTATAACAAGCTGGGGGGCTATCTGCCAATACTATCAACTTGAGACCAGCTTATCTTGCAATGTGCCAGTACCAGTTGTAAACTTCATGATGTTCAGCATTTAAGCCCCTGTCGACGATATTCTGCCCGTGGCTCCAAAAAACTGGCGGTTCCCACATCCCCCCCTGCTCTGCCTCTAACAGAGAATAATGGGGACCGTCTGAATTCGAACTTCAAGGACTCATCCCTCTTGCCTGACCTCAAGATGGCCGCCTCAGTGGGACCCTTCTCAATGCTCTCTCTCTCCTGGTCTAAAATCATTGGTCATCGTCCTGATCTTGACCTGCCCTCACCCGACCCTGTTCCTACTCACCCACCAGGACATTTACTCTGAGAACTGTCCCTAGACAGTTGAGACCTAGCCATTTTGACTGATGCCCGGTGGAGCTACCTCATGAGCTAAAGAGTATATGGACTATGGATTCCCTCCGTGGACATCATCTACCCAGCCGGTCTTTGGACAAACTCTCCTGCGCCTCTCCTGACCTTATCTCCCTCCTCCCCCTTCACCCTACCCCTTACCCCTTTCCGCTCTACTCTTCTCCGCTTTCCAGCTATTGACCTTTACCCTCACCCGTCCTTGCTCATAGATCCCACCCTGTTTATCCACTGGACTTTCTTCTGTGAACTTTCCCTCGTCAGTTGAGACCTAGCTATTTGACTGATGCCCGATGGAGCTACCTTGTTTAGCTAAAGGGGAGACGGGCTGTGGATTCCCTCCTCAGACGTCACCTACCCAGTCGGTCTTTGGTCAGACTTCCTTTCATCTCTCCTGCCATCCTTTCCCTCATCCTCCCCCCTTACACTTCCCCTTTCCCCCCTCCGCTCTATTTGTCTCACCTTTCTTTCCTCTCTCAATGTGCTGCTTATTTTTGATGTAATGTGTAATTGTTATTATTTTCTGTAACACTGTGTAACCTAATGTAAAGCGCTCTGATACCTACGGGTCTAGCCAGCGCTATATAAAACTCATTAAATACAAATACAAAAATACAAAAAACTGCCATGGCTGCCCCCCTCCCGCTCAGACAGGGTTTTCCAGAGCTGCCTTTTGCAGCGGATGGACCGTTTTGAGAGCCGTTTGAGCAGGATTGAGCAGAATCTGGACCAGCTCTGGACCCAAATTGACAACGCCCTCTTCTGAGCCCTTTTTAAAAAAATTGTTTTGGTGGGAGGGACTTTTGTTGTGGGTGGAGAGGGTAGGAAGGGAGTTGGGACCGGGTGTTTTGAACTTTTTCTTCTTTGGACAATGGTTGGGGATGGGTTGATTTGTTTAGGAGGAGGAGTGGGCCTGTTGTGGGTGGAGAGGGTGGGCTTTATTGCTGTAAAAATAAAGGGTAAAATTATTTTTTATCATACTTTATGCCTGAAGTTATTTTTTTATGTTTTACTTTGCACTGCTGCCTTTTTGCATATCCTGTTCGTTTAATCTGTTCATTGAAGTGCATACCGGTTAGCTATAGCTAGTTATATAGCCTTGTCTTACTACCCTCTGTCACTATCTTGACCATTAGGGGGTATGCTGCCATGACCTGTACGGCCTACAACAACCTAGATAAGCAATTTCTTATCTGCAGTAGAGGTTAGTGGCTTACTTACTAACTAAACTAGTTCACTTCAGACCATAGTTCTCTTACCTGAATATAGATGAAGCAATAACAGGGAAGGCATCACAAGCGACGTCCTACTCCCACCTATATGAGCTCCAACTGTATGATTAATCAAAAGGATTATCTATCTCAGGCAACTAAATTGAAAGTAAAACACAGAGTTAGTGGGTTATATATTTATATCATAGCTTTACAAAGATTGAGACCAGACTACTACATGACACAACAAAGAATACCTAATAATATAACAAAAAATAGCAATAGTAACCTTTTCTGAGAAATGAGGAGATAGTATTTAATTAAAACTAAAGTTATAAAATCCTTGAGTCATGAAAAGTGGACTCAAAGTCTGGAGTGGACAAGGTTAAGCGTTTACACAACACAAGGCCTGGAAGATGATGCTGATGAATGATGTTCTTCTATATCTGAAATATGGATCGCTTTTATGTGTGGGTGGGTAAATGGGGCCAGTGTGGGATATTGCTTAGGTAATAGAAGATCCTGCACTGAGATGGTGTCACTTTCACCACATCCGCCACACTTGGGGGCATATTAGCAAGACCGGCGATAAAATTATCGCCGTTTTAGCGGCAGGAAACTGCCGCTAAAACGGCGATAATGGGCTTGCTAATATGCGTTATAGAATTCAATAGAAGCCCAGGTTAGATGTCCTGCACATCTAACCTGGGCTTCTATTAGAATTCTATAACGCATATTTGCAAGCCCATTATCGCCGTTTTAGCGGCAGTTTCCTGCCGCTAAAGCGGCGATAATTTTATCACCGGTCTTGCTAATATGCCCCCAAGTGTGTGATCCATTTATGGTTTAAATTAAGTCACACTTCAATAAATCACACAGCCCAGGGAAAGAGGGTTGGGGGTTTGATGAATGGATGGGAATGGGGATTTGGGGAAAGGTGTGACAAAGACAAACACTACACAATTACAACATCCATCTGGGCTATGAGCAGCACATTGTCACTCTGTTGAGGAAGGAATGAAGGAATGAGTATGATACAGTTCAGTTAAATTCATTGCAAACAGTCCTTCGGCCCCAGAGACCCAAGTTATTAATATATATCTAAATGTTCTGTCATCTAGGTTTGAAAAATACAAATTATGGAGGAGTGAAGTGAACCCACACAGTTCTAAAAAATGATTCTTAAAAGAAATATGATACTGTATTGCCAAACTGGGCAGAGTATCTGCATTCTTCTTGGATTGTCCATCGATCTTGGGTTGCTGTCTGTAGCGGACCTGTAAGGTAAGCAGGAGGGTTGTGGAGCTTTTGCCTTTTGTGCAGGAGAAGAGAAGGCCTGTGGATTGTAAAACAGAAACGATATTGTAGAGTCAAAGAAAAGGACAGAAGGTAAGCTTCATGAGGAGAGTACCAAGAAGACTCAGAGATAGAGCAAGAGCATAGTCTGCTGTAATCATTCATTTTAAGACTCATGTGTGATCGATTAACTGAGAAGTGAGAGCAAATTACAACCAATCCCAGACAAGTGGATGCATGTACCGGGCTGATCAATCTCACAACTGTCATCATAACATTTAACCAAGCGTGTGCATTATTTTATGATGTGATAAGTCTGTCTTCAGTTACTTAAGTTACAACGTCAGACTCCCCCACCCGACCACATAATACAGGAGTTTAAAATGTAAGTCAGCACACACACTCAGCAGCATTGCATTCCCCAAATTAATGCACCTCTCAGCAGTCTGAGTCAGCCTCTTAGAGTAATCATCATCATCATCATGTTGGTTTCCTGAAGTTGATAAGTTCCTTCCTCTGGCTGCTGTTGAAGTAGTCCCACCCTAGGTCCTACCATCATACTCCTCCTGACTCTGAGTAACAAATCTGTACAACTCCATTTTGACCAACCCAAATGAGAGAAATCTACCTGTAGTACACTACTGTAGATGAACAGGAAGATAAACATTCAGTAATTGTTTTGTGTAGATTTGTGTTTGTTAACTAAACGGACTGGTCTGGTCTTTGAAGAGTGTGAACCAGAAAACAAAGGAGTGGACCTGGGAAGCAAATCACGCTAAGTGTCAAAGGGGAATGGCCAATCCCTGTCAAGAAAAATGATCACCCATCTGGCCACAAACATTGCAATTCATCACAATCAAGATTACAAATTATACTAGTTGAACACCCTCCCTCGCTTTCTGCCACCACATGCATCATTACTCACTATCACTCATATATCATACATAGTGCAATAGTTACCTGTTCCATCCAAGCATCGTGGTACACAATTGTCGATCATCTTTGATGCATGCAACAGACATTGGGCTGTCTTGTAAATCAAATGTTCTGGGGCAGTCCTGCTAGGGGATGGAAAAAAAAGGATAGGCACAGGATGGCAGGCATTTTTTTTCTCTTCAATGTCCTTGAAGGGAATGTGGGGAAGGTTTCTTCACTGCACACTGGTGAAACTCTGTGCCTAAAATGTTGAGACTGCATAAGTCAGTCAGACACAAACAAAACAATATATAATGTTCCACTAGCTATATCCATTTTTTGTTTTTGGGCAAAGCCGTGCAGCAATAGAAAGTTTTATGGTGGCCCAGGCATACTTAGTCAGGGAAGTAGAGTTTGTCCTCAAACTCAGGTGGTTCGCCCAGAAGTTGGTAAGCTAACACACTACTATGACCAGAGTCTGACCAATCACCCTTATCCGCCTCCTGTGTTATTTCAGGTCTGGTGTAATTTGGTGGTATAAAGTGTGGTTTATTTTGATCATGGTCAATCTCTCCACATTTTGAGGCACGAGACTGGTCCTTCTCACTGTGACCACTGCACAAGCCAGATACTTTATTGCCAGCCTGCTGAGCACTGGCCATTGGCACCTCTCCCTTCTCATACCAGTACTCCAATGGGTTCTAATCCACATAGACATCTGTTGGGTCATGCAGATAGTCCTGGACCATTCTCTGAATGGTCATTGGTGCTGCAACTTGCTCAATCTCTTTTGCCTTTGCCTCTGCACAGGACTTAAGACCTGCCACTTGAAACCACAACGGGATGCATGCTGTTCAGACGCTCCATTTCAGTGCTTCGTATTAACTGGCTCACTAAAACCACCGCTACGTGCGGTTAACCGCAAACGCGGTTCCGCCATCAGTCCTATCAGCTTCATCTGGCAATCTTTACGCGATTACGGTTCTCCCAACAGGAAGACGATCTACGGATTATACGGATCCTCTACAGCAGTGTAACCGCAGACACGATACACACCACTTCCAGGCATTCTCCACTGGAAATTGGCATCCTTTGACTCAGGCATGTAATCACATTGTCCTGATGATGATCCAAATATTTTCCAAAAGGGATCGAAACGTCGTCGACCTTATGTACTCCGTAAACACTTTCTCCATGTTTATCATTTATGTGTAATGGTGTTCCACCATATTTCTGCTTGCACTAATCAAATGTATAATATACAAGCAAGTTGCTCTGCCTGAGCTTTCCTCTTTGTTTTTTCTGTTTTACTATATGTACACCTAGTAGGACGCAGGCTTGTGTCCCACTTTATTGTTTCGTGTATACATTTTAAGAATTAAAAGTATATCTGTCTGTTAGAACTGGGGTCACCGATTCCGACACGGTAGCTTGGCGCGAGGCAGGAAGGCACCCGAAGGCAATGTGTTAAGCAGTTGTGCAGCACTCACTCACACTGACTCAGTAATGCGCACGCAATGAAGAGACACCACACCAGGCTGTTTGATAAAACAAGACTCTTTATCTGGTTCAAGTTAGAGCAGTAGATAGGGCAGATATTCTCAGGGCAACAGTAAACTCATTTCACTTTAAAACATGCATAAATTCATTCAAGGGCATCAGAACATTAGAACGTTATGTAGGCAAAAAGGCAGTAGCATTAACCTCTCTAAAAGCAAGTATCACGGTATGTAATGGATTGCATGTTAAAACATAGGCTTAAGTTCATTCAGGTACATCCAGTCAATTAGGATCTCAATGCAGGTATGCGATTAACATGAGAAACATTTCTTAATCACTTTCAACCATGTCACCTCCCTCGTGTAGGCATTCCATTGCAGGACAGTTAACAAGCGCTCATTTCACTTTTAAGGCAATTTCCCTGTGTAGGCCTTCCATTGCAGGAACAGTTAACAAGCGCTCATTTCACTTTTAAGGCAATTTCCCCGTGTAGGGCAGGTAACACAGAGCCTTCAGCGATGTGGCACATAGAATACCTATCAGGCAGGTAATAACATTCAGTGAGCAGGCCTGACCGGTACCGGCCTTCTGCACTTAAACACGGAGGGGGCAGTCTGAGGAAGTACAATGGCATCTGCCCCTCTTCGTTACGCTCAGCGCTATGTGCACGGGGGGCGCCGTCCCCCGGTCCCTCTCACTCACCACTCCGTCCCGGCGGGGAAAACTTGTGCCACACGTAGCGCCGGACGCCTCCTCTCCGGTCAGCCCGTTCCTTACTCCACGTGGGGCTTCGGCCGGGGAAGGCGGATCGGCGCGCTGACAGCGTTGATGGAATTCTGGGGTTCCCTGTAGGAGGGGGGGCGGCAAGGCTCTTCTCCGACCCCCGGAGCCTTGCAGGTGCAGCCGGCGACCGGCCCTGGGCCTCCGTAGGCCTCGAGACCTGGGAGCCAATCCCAGCGCGGCCTTAAGGGGGAGGGGCACGGCCGATGACGCGGCTGGCGCCCTGGTTACTGGGCAATGCCTCCTCCACGTGGCAGGCCTGGCGCGGCCTGGACAGCGATCGAGGCTTCTCTGATGCGGCACCTGGGCTGCGGCGGTGATTTGGGCCTCAGCTTCCTCTGGCTTAGCGGCGCCTGGGCTGCAGCGGTGATTTGGGTACAACTCTCCTTCTTCAGCGACCCCGAGGTCGCGGCGGTGAGTTTTGGCACAGCGCTTCGCAGAGTCTCAGCGCGGGGGCCGCGGCGGTGATCCTGTGCACAGCGCTTCTTCTACTTCAAAGCGCAGGGGCTGCGGCACAGCGCTCAGCAGCACAGTTAGTCTCTTTGGGCCAGCGCCTCGTGGGCAGCAGATTCTGGGTGGTGCAACCCTAGAGGAGTACAGCGCTTGTAGCAGGACACAGAGGGTGACAGTCCAGCGCTTAGAAGCACAGCGCTTATAACAGGACACAGAGAGTTGGCACACATCGCTTGAAAGGGGATAGCACTTTACCTGGAGATCCCCAGCCGTAGCATACGCAGGTTGCTCAACCCTCTCCCGTTCCAGTACCGGGGGGAGCAAATCAATTGGCAGAGTTCAGGTGGTAGTAGAGTAGTTGCAGGTTCTTAGTTGGTGTAGCTTCTTGGTGGCAATATTTTGGATGCAGTTACTTGAGGGGAAAGGGGGTTGAGTTGGCAGGCACAAGAGGCAGGTAGGTGCCCTGCAGGCACACTGGAGGTGGTTCCCTGGGTCCCCTCACGCTGGGCAAGGTCAGCAGGTGGAAGGTGTTCCTCATCTATCTTAGCACAGCAGTGCCTAAGCCCAGTCAGTACCAGTAGTGTAGGTCTCCCCCCTAGGCCCAACAGCCTGTACTCCGGCAGAGGTTCCCCCAGGTCCAGTGGTGCCCCAACTGACTAGCTAGGTTTCCCTCCAAACCTCTTATACCCCTAGGTCAGGTGACCCTCATGAAAGTCGGCAAAACATAACTCCTCCCTGGGCTGGAAGGTTCTAGAAGCTTCCGTCATGTCTGTCTATGAGGCCCAGAGGCGGGACGGCATGGATACAGTAACATTATGTCCCAGCCTGATCCTGACTACTGGTGCGTGCATGTACCATGGCCACTCCGCAGTAGCAGGGGCCTGTGCCAGCCATCTTGTTAGGAGAGAGCACCTGCACCTCAGCACTGTTTGGCAGTGGTAAGGCGCCCAGAGACCTAGGTCCAACAAAAAGATGGTGGCAAAAATGAGGCGCAAAGAGAAAAAAACGGGGTAAGACCACCCTAGGGCTGACAGGTCTAACACGCGTCCCTCCCAGCCGAAAGTGGGGAGAGCTACCCAACCTCTAGGGAGTTCTCATCGCTAAGGCGGAAAAACCGGGAGAGACCGTCAGCGTTGGCGTGGTCTACTCCGGGTCGATGTTCCACCCGAAAGTCCATCCCCTGGAGGGAAATGGACCACCTCAACAATTTGTGGTTTTCGCCTCTCATCTGCATGAGCCAGCGAAGGGGTCGGTGGTCGGTTTGAATAAGGAAGTGAGAGCCAAAGAGGTATGGCCTCAGCTTCTTCAAAGCCCAAACCACGGCGAAGGCTTCTCGCTCTATAGTACTCCACTGCTGTTCCCGGGGGAGTAGCCTTCAAGAAATAAAGGCCACTGGCTGGTCTTGGCCGTCATCATTCAGTTGCGAGAGCACAGCTCCAATGCCATGCTCAGAGGCGTCTGTCTGCACGATGAATTCTTTTCCAAAGTCCGGAGTCCTGAGCACACATCATGGGTACACAAGTGCGTGATCCCAGGAGTGAGGGAGAACAACGAGGAGTACTGCACCAATACCTGGCGGCAGTCCCTCTGTTGCTCAAGGGTCAAGGATGGGGAGAGGACCATTCCCTCCACCGATCCATCCTTCTCTTGGGCCGCCAGAAGTTCTGACCGCTCCTGGTGTGGCTTAAGGCGGTTGACGTGAAACACCCTGTGGGGTTGTCGGGGGGTCTTGAGGTCTACTACATAAGTGGTCTGGCCTCTTCTCTCCAAGATTTCGTATGGTCCAGTCCACCGGTCCTGGAGGGCACTAAGCTCTCCGGGCTCCATGACCCACACCTTCTGTCCAGCGTCCAACTCCACCGTCCGAGCATTCCGGTCGTACCACTCCTTCATGACGGCTTGACTAGCCTCCAGATTGTCTGAGGCTTCCTTCCACAGCTTGGCCATCTGGCTGCGGAACGCCAGCATATAGCTGACCACATCACGGGGAAGTTTCCTAGAAGACTTCTCCCACCCCTCCTTCACAAGACTGAGGGGCCCCCTAACGGGGTGGCCATAGAGCAGCTCAAAGGGGCTGAAACCGACCCCCTTCTGCGGCACCTCTCGGTAGGAGAAGAGCAGACAGGGTAAGAGGACGTCCCACTTCCTTCTCAAGTCCTCTGGCAGGCTTCGGATCATCCCCTTCAGGGTCTTGTTGAAGCGCTCCACAAGCCCGTTAGTCTGGGGGTGGTAAGGAGTGGAGAACCGGTAGGTCACTCCGCACTCCTTCCACATGGCCTGCATGTAGGCCGACATGAAATTCGTGCCCCTATCTGACACCACGACCTTGGGGAATCCCACTCGGGTAAAAATCCCCATCAAGGCCCGCGCCACCGCAGGTGCAGTGATGGTCCTCAGAGGGATTGCCTCCGGGTACCGGGTGGCGTGGTCCACCAACACCAAGATGAACCTGTGTCCCGAAGAAGTTGGCGGGTCCATTGGCCCGACAATGTCAATTCCTACCCGCTCAAAAGGGGTACCGACAACCGGGAGCGGTTCCAAGGGGACCTTCAACTTAGTCCCAGTCTTGCCACTCGCCTGGCAAGTCGTACAGATCTTGCAAAAGGTGTCAGAGGCAACTCGCATTCTGGGCCAGTAAAAGTGTGGGACCAAAGAGCAAATGTCTTGTCCTGGCCCAGGTGTCCTGCCAGTGGTATCACATGTGCCAATTCCAGCAGGAAGGCTCGGTAGCATTGGGGGACCACTAAGGCCCTTGACGACCCATGCACCGGAGCCTTGGGCTCACTGTAGAGGAGGCCATCCTCCCAGTAAACATGGTAATTACCAGTCTCTTTACCAGTCGCTTGGGCTTCGGCCTGCTGCCGCATGCCTTCAAGCGTGGGGCACTCTCTCTGCGCCCGACAAAATTCCTCCCGGGTAGGCCCTCCTTCCACCTGCCACTCTGCAGGGGTTGGCAAGTCCCCCATGGGAACAACATCCACCTCAGCGGACTCCGGGGTCACCTCCGCGGGCTCCCCATCCATCTCGCCGGGTGCATCCTCAGAGATGTCCTCTTGTCCAGCAGTGGGCTGGGCCATTGTTTCAGGCTCCAACCCGGGTTGAGTTCCTTGCCGGGCAGCCATGGACCGCGTGACTACGCAAGTCCACCCTGGTAATCCCAGCATCTCAGCGTGGGCGTTGAACTCCACCTCCTTCCAGGCGGTATGTTCCAAATCGTTTCCGAGCAGACAGTCAACTGGCATGGCAGGGCTCACCGCAACTCTCAACAGGCCTGAGACTCCTCCCCACTCAAAGGGAACTTGGGCCACGGGGTAATGACCCAGGCTATTATCAGCCATGACAACCGGGTGGAATACTTCAGGAATCACCTGCTCTGGGGACACCAGCTGACGTCTTACCATCGTCATGCTGGCACCCGTGTCCCTCAGAGCCTCCACCTCCTCCCCGTTCACCAGGACCCTCTGCCGGTACTTGGCAGTGTTCGAGGGTACCTGAACCCGTGGGACCATCTCTCTATCCCCCAGGGAAACTAAGTTCAAGCCTGTCCACTCACCCCCCCTACCTAGGGACAACTCCTCCCCAAGCGCTACACTGGCCACCCCGGGCTCTTACCTCCTGTGGGGGCTGGGGTCCTCTTGCGACACTGGGGATCCCCCTTGTAGTGTCCAACCTCCCCGCACTCGTAGCACCGGACAGTTCTGGGCTGCTGACTCTTGTCAGGGTAAGTGGGTTTCTGGAATCCAGAGTGGGGTGGGGAACCTACCCCCTTCCCCTGCGGTCTATTTTGGGGGCCTTTAAAGAACTCCTTCTTTTATCTCCCCCTCTCTCTTCTGGGGAAAACCCTGTCCACCTTTCGGGGGTCTCCCCGGATCCCTTGTGGGACACCCGAGTGCTAACCCAGGTATCCGCCTCCTCCGCAAGTTCCCGAGGATCGGTCAGCTTGCGGTCCACCAGGTGTTGGCGCAGCTCTGGAAAACATTTATCAAGAAGGTGCTCCCTTAAAAACAGATTGTACAGCCCTTCATAGTCACTCACTTCGCTGCCACGCACCCAACCCTCCAATGCCTTACGGGCATAATCAAAGAAATCCACCCAGTTCTGTGTGGGAAGCTTGTGGCTGTTGCGGAATTTCTGGCGATACTTTTCTGGAGTGAGGCCAAACTTTATAAGCAGGGCCTCCTTCATCACAGGGTAGTTCGTCTGATCCCCTTTGTCCAAGGTCAAGAGTGTGTCCCTCGCCACCGGAGGTATGTACCTATACAGGCCTCCCCCCAATAACTCTCAGGCACCCCATGGGCCACCAAAGACACCTCATATGCCGCCAAACACTTATCAATGTCATCCCCTACACTGAAACTGGCCATCACCTCCTTAGGTAGGTAAAACTTAGGTTCTCGAGGAGCCCCAGTGGGTACGCTGCCACCATTCAAGTTGCCCTGCGCCCCTATCTGCAATGCTCAGAGCTCTAATTCTTTCAGGCTAAGCTCATGCGCAAGCTTCCTCTCTTCCATGGCTAGCCTCGTCTCTTCTCGCTCCTTGTCCATCTTAGCAAGATCTAGCCTCAATTGCCTCTCCTCCCTCCTGTCCTCGTACTCCTCCACAGACACACTGCTCGCTGACACACTACTGCCTGCCCTGGAACGTCTCCCTGGCAACACATTCTCACTGATGTCTATTTGCAGTAGGTCCAGCTCTCCTGGAGCGTCCGCCTCCCCCTGTTCCTCGACCACTCTCCCTCCCGGGTGGGCCAATACCCATGCCCTCAAGACTTTCTGAAGATCCTCTCTCTTGGCGCCTCGCTTGACGGGCACCCCCATCCCCGGACAGAACTCCCTCAGCTGCGCCACCGTATACATTTCAAGGTTGGCCAGCTCGAACTCCATCCTGACAGGTGGGGCCCCAGACAACTTAAGGGAAAAACTACTAGGACGTAGGCAACAGGTTAACACAGGAGTCTGTACAGTCAGGCAGTGAAGGGCGAATTGTTAGGCTTGCATACAAATAGGTGTCCAATTGCGGCGCACACTGAATCCCTGTGGGGTGCTGCACAAGCACAAGTCCTTATCCCACCGCTGAACACCAATGTTAGAACCGGGGTCACCGATTCCAACACGGTAGCTTGGCGCGAGGCAGGAAGGCACCCGAAGGCAATGTGTTAAGCAGTTGTGCAGCACTCACTCACACTGACTCAGTAATGCGCACGCAATGAAGAGGCACCACACCAGGCTGTTTGATAAAACAAGACTCTTTATCTGGTTCAAGTTAGAGCAGTAGATGGGGCAGATATTCTCAGGGCAACAGTAAACTCATTTCACTTTAAAACATGCATAAATTCATTCAAGGGCATCAGAACATTAGAACGTTATGTAGGCAAAAAGGCAGTAGCATTAACCTCTCTAAAAGCAAGTATCACGGTATGTAATGGATTGCATGTTAAAACATAGGCTTAAGTTCATTCAGGTACATCCAGTCAATTAGGATCTCAATGCAGGTATGCGATTAACATGAGAAACATTTCTTAATCACTTTCAACCATGTCACCTCCCTCGTGTAGGCATTCCATTGCAGGAACAGTTAACAAGCGCTCATTTCACTTTTAAGGCAATTTCCCTGTGTAGGCCTTCCATTGCAGGAACAGTTAACAAGCGCTCATTTCACTTTTAAGGCAATTTCCCCGTGTAGGGCAGGTAACACAGAGCCTTCAGCGATGTGGCACATAGAATACCTATCAGGCAGGTAATAACATTCAGTGAGCAGGCCTGACCGGTACCGGCCTTCTGCACTTAAACACGGAGGGGGCAGTCTGAGGAAGTACAATGGCATCTGCCCCTCTTCGTTACGCTCAGCGCTATGTGCACGGGGGGCGCCGAACCCCGGTCCCCCTCACTCACCACTCCGTCCCGGCGGGGAAAACTTGTGCCACACGTAGCGCCGGACGCCTCCTCTCCGGTCAGCCCGTGCCTTACTCCACGTGGGGCTTCGGCCGGGGAAGGCGGATCGGCGCGCTGACAGCATCGATGGAATTCTGGGGTTCCCTGTAGGAGGGGGGGGGCGGCAAGGCTCTTCTCCGACCCCCGGAGCCTCGCAGGTGCAGCCGGCGACAGGCCCCGGGCCTCCGTAGGCCTCGAGACCTGGGAGCCAATCCCAGCGCGGCCTGAGGGGGGGGGGCGCGGCCGATGACGCGGCCGGCGCCCTGGTTACTGGGCAATGCCTCCTCCACGCGGCAGGCCTGGCGCGGCCTGGACAGCGATCGCGGCTTCTCTGATGCGGCACCTGGGCTGCGGCGGTGATTTGGGCCTCAGCTTCCTCTGGCTTAGCGGCGCCCGGGCTGCAGCGGTGATTTGGGTACAACTCCCTTCTTCAGCGACCCCGAGGTCGCGGCGGTGAGTTTGGCACAGCGCTTCGCAGAGTCTCAGCGCGGGGCCGCGGCGGTGATCCTGGGCACAGCGCTTCTTCTACTTCAAAGCGCAGGGGCTGCGGCACAGCGCTCAGCAGCACAGTTAGTCTCTTTGGGCCAGCGCCTCGTGGGCAGCAGATTCTGGGTGGTGCAACCCTAGAGGAGTACAGCGCTTGTAGCAGGACACAGAGGGTGACAGTCCAGTGCTTAGAAGCACAGCGCTTATAACAGGACACAGAGAGTTGGCACACAGCGCTTGAAAGGGGATAGCGCTTTACCTGGAGATCCCCAGCCGTAGCATATGCAGGTTGCTCAACCCTCCCCCGTTCCAGTACCGGGGGGAGCAAATCAATTGGCAGAGTTCAGGTGGTAGTAGAGTAGTTGCAGGTTCTTAGTTGGTGTAGCTTCTTGGTGGCAATATTTTGGATGCAGTTACTTGAGGGGAAAGGGGGTTGAGTTGGCAGGCACAAGAGGCAGGTAGGTGCCCTGCAGGCCCACTGGAGGTGGTTCCCTGGGTCCCCTCACGCTGGGCAAGGTCAGCAGGTGGAAGGTGTTCCTCATCTATCTTAGCACAGCAGTGCCTAAGCCCAGTCAGTACCAGTAGTGTAGGTCTCCCCCCTAGGCCCAACAGCCTGTACTCCGGCAGAGGTTCCCCCAGGTCCAGTGGTGCCCCAACTGACTAGCTAGGTTTCCCTCCAAACCTCTCATACCCCTAGGTCAGGTGACCCTCCTGAAAGGCGGCAAAACATAACTCCTCCCTGGGCTGGAAGGTTCTAGAAGCTTCCGTCATGTCTGTCTATGAGGCCCAGAGGCGGGACGGCATGGATACAGTAACATTATGTCCCAGCCTGATCCTGACTACTGGTGCGTGCATGTACCATGGCCACTCCGCAGTAGCAGGGGCCTGTGGCAGCCATCTTGTTAGGAGAGAGCACCTGCACCTCAGCACTGTTTGGCAGTGGTAAGGCGCCCAGAGACCTAGGTCCAACAAAAAGATGGTGGCAAAAATGAGGCGCAAAGAGAAAAAAACGGGGTAAGACCACCCTAGGGCTGACAGGTCTAACACTGTCCGGCTGGACAGCTTCAAATATAGTGCTGATTCTGGCTCTATATTCATTTGTTCAAACTTTATTGTCCTTGTTTAGGGACCTCTGTGTTTAAAACTTGAAACCAAGCCATTGCAGAGGTTAGGGCTGATGCTCCTGTGGCTGTGGTTGTTACCAATATTCTTGTTGCTGGTGTTGGCTGCTGTGAGACAACAGTACTGCCTTCTCTGGAAGGCAGCACCTCAAAACTTCTGGCCGGGAGTGGGCTTCTAATTTCCACTCGTTCTTCTTTCAGGTTGCTGGCTTGTTCAGCAATCCATGTCTTGTACTGTGAAACATCCCCTTCAGAAAAAGGAATGAAGGTGGGCAGTAATTTTTTGTACCCTGGATCGAGAATTGTGGCACAGATGTATTGTTTGGACGACACAATGGGGCATATTCTCAAGGACTCATCGCCGATTTATCGGCACTTTAGCGCCGCAAAAGTGGCGATAGATTTATCGCCCTATTCTCAAGCTGGTGCAAACTGCCGATATCACCAGTTTACCAGCGATAGCTGCCGCAAAAAACATCGCCAAGGATGAGTGCGACAACTAACGCTAATGATATGCAGAGTAGGCGTTCCAGTGCAAAAACACACAAAAACACTACTTCGCGAGATTCACAACGACCAGTCAGATCTGCGATGCGAACCAAGAACAGGCAATAAGGCGCATTAGCAGCAGGGATTTAACACCTGCCTTTTACTGGTGTTAAGCAGGATGACCAACTGCAGTAGAAAGGGAGCCCAGCCCAGAGTCACATCTGAAGACCAACAGATGCCATGGAGACACTGATCATGCAGCTCAGAGACCCAAGAGGGCCACAACACCTACCGCCACCACCCCCAGGCACCCCCCCCCGGACCCTTCCCCCAAGGTCATGAAATCCAGTAGTCAACGGTAGTGGAAAAACAGAACTTTATTACAAATACATAAATCAACAAAACGAAAAGCTCAGCCAACGCGTTCCATTCCCAACGGGGAACTCCAACAGGGCAACGTGTCTTCAGAAACCTGTGGGAGAAATGGTGACAATGGTCAAACTTCCGTATAGTCACAAGCCTAATCTGGTACAGTGTACTGCACTTGGACAAACCGGAATGCTCACAGGCCAGATAAACCATGCATGAGAAGACCGTAACAGAACTACGTGTGGCCGTAACCGTCGTAGGAATGAAGAGGAAGGTAACGACCACACGAACTGCTGTTACGGTCACATCATGCAGGACTCATCACACCCGGAAAGCATCACAGTGTGTGTCAGCTCGATACCCCTGCCCCTCACACCCCCCACACTGCGCAGGAACATCTTGAGACCACGCAAGGGAACTACCCAATAGCTGGCGTCACACACGTGTTGGGGGCAATTCACAGCACACGTGTATGACTTGTGCCCCCTGCCGACACTGCACACAATCACTGCAACAGCAACCACACGCATGCCATCACTGTGCATACAAAAGTGGACCACCGTGGCCTGTCCACCAATGTCGTCGCAAATACCCCAGGCAGTGTGCATGATCCCCACATGTCCGCAAGTCCGCCACCAACCAGCGCTTTGAGGATGGTCCCCATGGAAATGCACTGCCCATCGGCAAGTACCAACTGAACACACCACACACCTCAACTCCACAATCCCCCAACTCACAACTGTGGGAATGCACACGTCCCCAATCCACCACCAAAGTGTCTACTGCATGTGTCTCAGTCTCCTCCACAACCTGCCCATAGGCCTACACACACTTGGCCGACCACCTTCAACGGGCACATTCACATTGGAGACGAGGTGGCTACGTCCCAAACTAACCCGCGCACATTACGAACATCGCATGCAGGGCCGTGTCAGCAAGGGTGGCGCCCCCCACCCAGCCACGAGTCCGCCGCCGTGACTGGTGGTGCCTGCGCGATCCTGTGCGCCTGATGCACCCCAGCCCAGGTCCCCAGACCGGTCCTCCGCCCAGCGATGACTGGCCGCCCCTGCACACCCAGGCCTCAATGCTCACCTGCCGCCACCGGCGTGTCTCCAAGAGGGCCCACCACGTGCCAGTGCATCCTCCTCAGCCGATCACTGGATTCCGCGCCACAGGCCCCCAGTGCACCCTGCGGCACCGCACCGCGGAGTCATGTGTGTGCTGACTGCTGCCTGCGCGTACACTGCGGTCCAGCAGGGCACACTGTTCAATTTGAGTCTTGATTCGCTGGACGCCGTATTGAGGCCAACGCATCATCGCAGTCTGCACACCCGCTCAGCTCTTCAGGTGCCACTAACCCTGTGCAACACAAGTCATAGTCACGTGGTGGTAGGCCCCTGCCAGCTGCAGTGCAGCGGGTGTCACTGACCCTGTGCAACGCAAGTCATCTTCACGTGGCTGTAGGCCCCTGCCAGCTGCAGTGCAGTGGGTGCCACTGACCCTGTGCAACGCAAGTCATCGTCACGTGGCGGTAGGCCCCTGCCAGCCGCAGTGCAGCGGGTGCCACTGACCCTGTGCAACACAAGTCATCGTCACGTGGCGGTAGGCCCGTGCGGGCCGCAGTGCAGCGGATGCCACCAACTCAGTGTGCCACAAGTCATGGACCCTTCATGATTGGGTCGCGTGGTGCGGACGCCATCATGTCATCTCTGGCAGTGGGGTATGTGACGTGCTAGGCCCCTTTTATTGGCAGGGTCACATGTCCTGTGACGCCTGTGCTGGATGGGTGTGATGTGGGTGTGAACCAGCCCACAGGGAGTGGCTGTGGCATGCTGACGACCAGACCACTGATCAGCAGATCACTAAAGAGAAGACCTGGGACATGTAGCTTTGTCGCCCCCCCTGAGCGTAAGCGGAGTGGACTGGCCTGGCGTATGGCAGGCCAGCGTAGGGGTGGGTACAATGAGCCACGGGCTCTGGGTGTGCTTCAGTTCTGGGCTGGACATGGAAGTAACTGATGCTTGTGTCTCTGTTGTAGTGTCTACGCCACCCGGACCGCAATCGGCAATGTTGCACCCTGTGACTCAAGTCCCACGACATGAGCAACATGGACGTAAGGGGGAATCACTGACCCTACATTCATCCATAATCTCATACTTGAATGATCAAAGACATGAAACATCTGTGGGATTCTGAATGTTTAATTCACATCCAGTGGAGTGTTGCAGATGGAGCAGTACAGGGCCATGCAAAGGCCACTTCACATTATTGGCCCGTGGAGGGCCAGCCAGAGGCCTTCAGGGAATGACAAGTACATCGGAAGGGGAAGAGTTCAGTCCGCAGTCTGATCGCTCTGTCATTGGTAACCAAACAGAAAATGGCAGTCCATGTCGAGGTCCAAGGTGAGTGTCGTAGAGTGTATCGGGGGACAGTGGAAGGTGATGATGCAAATGGCAGAACCAAGCAGAAACAGGACATATGGCAGAGATGAATGCTACTGCCTCCTCCTTACCAGTAAGGTTGATTCACCCACATCTTCGTCCTCTGATGTCACATGTGCCTCACATGTGGGTGGTGGTGGATTGCCTGCCACACTGTGAGGCACTGACACATCAGGGGGCGGAGATGTGGATGTAGAAGCAGCAGCAGCATTCATCTGCGCAAGGCCTTGAGGCAGCAATGCCATGACGATGTGCTGCAGGGCATGGAAGGTCCCAGCCACATCTCACTGGTGTGCAGCCATGGCAGCCATTCTTTCCACTGTCATCCGCTCCATGTTCTCCATGAGCCCCCGCATCTGTCCCAACTCCTGGCTGACATCGCTGGAGCCACTCTGACTGGACAGTTGTTCTTGTCTCAGCGATGTCAGCCATGGATCGTTGGAGAGCATGGAGCGGACTGTGGGTGTCCGTTAGGGACTGTAAGTGGTCCCTGATGGTACTCAGACACCCATGTATGGCATCAAGTTTGGCTGCCATGAGGTCGAACCCCACCCGCATCTGATCAGCCATCTTCTCCTGGACCTCTAACACACGGCGTCGAAAGGCCATGTGTTGGTCGTGGGGGTCCTGGGAGACAGCCGTGGTGGTGGGTGCTTCCTGCTGTGTGGTCTGTGCAGGGGGTGGGGTCTCCTCTATGCAGCTGGGCTGCCCTGCTCCTGGAGGTGAGGTGCCGTAGCTGTCCATGAACTCTTGGAGGGCGTCGGTGTCGAAGGTGTGGAGGTCCTCTTCGTCATCAGTGAAGAGCTGTTGGGTCTGCTCTGCAGGAGGTGTTGGTTCTCCCTCTGCAATGTGATGGGGAGATGCAGTTTAACATTGTGTTCACATGTATGTTGACGCATTGTACAGGTTTACATACAAACTGCATGACAATGTACATTGTAACTGTTTGGGAGGAGCTGCCTATTTGATGCGTGAAAGTGGACATTTCGACAACATCACGGATGTGTGTTTGTACTTGTACATTATCATCTCACATTTCCCTGCTATGCCAAATGTGATTGACCAGTTTCTACACACAAGCGGCACCAGTTGTGTCCTCTGTTCTGTTGTGAACGTGTTGCAGTTTATACCACATTGTTGTCAATGTTGATGTGCTCTGAATGTTATGTGTGTGTGCTGCATTTTGGGAGAGTCGCCCCTGCAGCTCTGATTTGGCTGGCCCTTATCCCTTTCAGGCGGTGTGCCTTTAACTTCTGTGCTTCTACAGTGCTGAGATGTTGCATTCTTAGGTAAATTGGGCTCTTGGTGGGACTTGGGACTCTGGGGCATGGTTTGTCCGCAGTTGTGTTGTTGAGGTCAGGGGTTGTTTGTGCACCTGGATGTGTCAGAGTGTGACCTGCTCCTTTACAGATGTGGTCCACACTCAGCCACCAGTGTCGTGGCGTGCAACATGTCATGATATATTGACTGCAGGCATGCTATTCGTCATGCAGTGTCACTTGCATTGTCAGTGTGGCTCACAGACATGCCGCTTTGCTGGGTTCAGCACATTTGCATGAGTTTGTTGTGAGATTAGTGATGTGTGGGGAGAGCCCCCTCTGTGCACATTGTCGACGGGGGCCTACTTTCTGTTTCTAAGTGTGCTGCAGTATGCCAAGAAGATCAGGGACATGATCCAGAGTCATTGTGGGTGTGCACTGTGCTATACTTTATTGTGCATGTGTGCCATTGTGCCCATCTACCCCCTTCCCCCCAGTCCCTGGTGGATACTCACCCTGTTGCTGTTGTGTCAGGTCATGTTGAGCAGTGTCCGGTGCCCTAACTCCTGCCACCGTCTCCACACTGATGACTGTGGACACCATTTCCTCCATCTCATCCAGCTCCTCCTGTGGCGCTGGACTCCCACCTCCAGTCTGCATTGCTGCCTTCTGGTTGTTGCCGAGTTTCTGCTTGGTCTTGCGCTTCACATCATTCCAGCGCCTCTTGAGCTCTTCCATTGTCCTCCTCAGCACTCCGACTGCATTCACCTTGTCCAGGATGGACTGCCATATTCCATTTTTTGTTGCCAGTGACACAGTGGAGGTGACGAACAGTTGTTGATGGTGTTCTACCACCTCCGTGATCAGGATCCTGTTTTCCTGCGGACTGAACCTTGTCTTCCTCTTCTTCTTGTCCTTGCCCTTCCCTGTCCCCGAGGTCCCAGGTTGGTCCTCCGTGGGGCTTGTGGGGTTCTGGCCGTCCTCTGTACCTGCTCCGGCTGCCTCCATTGTGCTTCGCTGTAGTTCGGTTTTTGTTTGTTTATTTATTTTTTCTGCTTTTGTAGTGATTTTTCCCACCTGACGTGTGTGATTTGCAGGCCTGGCGCTGCTTTTCGCTGATTGTCTTATCGCTGTTGGGCCCATCGCAACTTTTTTCGCGTTCGGGTTTGGATTTTCATCGCCGTCCGGGTAGTGTTATCGCAGACATTTGATGCGTTATCGGGGTACTATCGCATGTTACCGCCGTGTTGTGAATGCAACGTTAACACAGGGTTATTTTCCCGCGATATGTAAACTTGCGTTAACCTATTTTGACGATGTTTATCGCACGTTCTTGAGAATATCCCCCAATGTCTCTTAGGAGCCTTGTATTACCAGCCAAGCTAAGGATTAAGCCCTTACCAACTCATGCACATCTTTCATTTGTCCACACCTGTGAATATTTCAGACGCATTCTTTAGCTGTTCCTGTAGCATATGCAACAATGGGATATCTTGGCACATTGTACTGTCCTCCTTGCTGACCTCCCATGTGAAAGCCTTAAAAGGATGCAGCATCTCTGTCAGGCATTTGACTAGGCCCCAATTGTCCATCTTAATGATCATGCCTTTCCCAGTTGCATCCCCTCGTTACATGACATAATCATTGATCGGTCTGTACTGCTCAAACAGACGTTACAACATGCAATAGTTCGAGTTCCAATGTGTTGGCACCTCCTGTATGAGGGCTTTAACTGGCATTCTAGCCTCACGCTGAATGATCCTCAACTGATTCCAGGCTTCAAAAGAATGGCTGAAATGAGTGCAGATTCTTCTGCAGGTGTGCAGTAAGCTGTTGACTCAATCTTCTTTTTTGAGAAAGTCCGGTACAACGATGTTGATGCAGTGCGCTAAACACAAGACTCTGAAATAGCCACCATCTGCCCTGGCCTTAACTACATTAAGGCCACTGTCTGTGGCAACAATTTGAATGTTAAGTCTCTGGGTCATGGCATTCAAAGACTTTGCTGTTAAAGTCTTCCAAGATGGTTGCAGCTGTATGGGATTTCTCCATGACAAACATGGCTACTGTTGCATGCTTCCAGGCACCATTAACAATTTAATTAGCATCCAAACCTGAAGATATCATTTCTCTAACCCCCACAAAAGAGATCCAGTGTGCAGTGATACACATGTAGTCAGTGGCTTGGCCACTGGTCCACATGTCTGTCACCAGGTGGACAGTGTGAACAGCACTCTGCCGCAAAGCTTGTCCAACAAATTCCAGGACATCATGATGGAGCGCTGGAACAGCAACTCTGGCAAAATATGTCCGGCTGGGAACCTTCCATTTTGGGTAGATGGACACCACAAATTGTAGAAAACCCACTCCTTTCATAAAAGAAAAAGGCAGGAGGTCCAATGCTAACATTTTAACCAGCTTACAGTGGCAAACGTGCCATTGGATGGTTAGGTGCGTACTGCCCTTCCTGCCTAAACATGGAAGTAATAGTAGCCTGGAATTTTTTCTTTTCTGGTGCCTCTGATGCAGGCAACTTCTGGAGAGAAGAAGGTGGTAGACTCGATGTGCGTCTCAGGGGAGTCACTGTATGCTGTGCTGTTTCCATCTGACTCTGAGTCTTGTACCATTTTGACGCTACTAATGTGGTCGATACTAGTGCACTCCTGGAGACAGGGCTGCTTTGCTTAAAAATGTCACTCTTTTCTTCCTCATCACCTTCTGCCGTGGGTGGCTAAATGCTTTATTCGCTATCCGGTAGGGTCTTTACAATTCTAAGGGGGAGGAAGAATTTGCAAAGTCACTCATGTTACAGGGGGAAAACAAGCAACACATGAGCATTGAAAGCACCTAGTACTCAAAGATGCCCTCATCAATGAGCATCAGATCCTGAATTTCCTGCATCATCATAACGGAAATTTTGTTATCGCTTCTTGGCAATGTTGGGGTAGGCGTACGTTTACTCATACAATAGGTGCAACAGTCTGGAAGGCAATTAATGCATAGGCAACAGGTAAAGATAACTCCTGCGATGGCTATTAGGACCAGTAATATCTTCCAACCCCATGATGTCATGAGACCCCAGAGCCACCCAGTGAGAGACCATGAACCATTATCCTGATGGATATCTGAGGCGAGTCTGTGTAATTTCTGGATTGCGGAGTATACAGTAGGGGCATTATCAGGAATGTACACACAGCAGCTGCTGCCGATGACGCGACAGGCTCCACCCCTATCAGCCAGAATGACGTCTAAAACCATCCGATTTTGAAGAGAAACGAGCCTCGTAGCCTGAAGCTTGACTGTAATATTAGTCAGTATACCGGCAGTAGTATTAATAACTCCCTCAACTACTCTAGCAAGGCGACGAATATTATGACTATTGAACATGGGACCCAAGAACGGCAGAATGCCCTTCATTATGTCAGTAAATTGCTGCAGGGAGGTATCTGTCTGGATTGACAACCCTCTTAACTCGGTGTACCTGGAGATCCCTACGCTGTAGTCTATGATCCTTGTGGTAATTGGGCGGTGCAATATAAATGGGAGGCAAGAGAAAGGAAACATAACACCGGCCAGACCACCGTCTCGGAAGCCATGTATAAGCCTGTTCCCCACAGATGAAGTATACATTCGGAGGTGTAAGCAAAGGTGGGCTGCTAGTAGTGTTCAATCAGTATGTGTAGTTACAATGACTCTGTACTACTGAAATGTTCCCTGTTCCTTCAACACAGAAACTAGCTGTTGAGTTGATCACAGGGACAGGCATAGCTTTGTCCTCAGTGATATTGCGTTCCTGGAAACATTTAGAGTATTCAGTGACATTAAATCCTTGGAAATGTAGCATTTCATTTCGTAACCAAGTGATTTTTTCATGAGCTTCAAATACATTCATACAAGCGTCTGGGTGCAGGGTACCCTCCTTGCCATCTGGACCGGGTGTATATCCCTGGTGTACCACTATATACTCTAATACTGCTTCGTAGTCAGCCTGTACCATTTTCATAGCGTCAGCATAATAGTGCATGTATACCATAGAGAGCAGTTGGAACCAGGCTTCACAGCTACTTAAGTATGACAGGGGCAATGACACCAGTAAATCATTTTTATGCATAACTGAGGGAAGTAGCCCACACACCCAGCTATTCGTGACATTAGTAGTACTGTGTACCTGATGAAGCATCTGAACTAAAGCATTTTGTGCATAGGTCTGTCTATGTCTCGCCTTATGTGGGGCCAATGAAACAAACGAGTGCTCTGCTGGAACCGGAGTAGTCCCTATCAAGGTGTGCACAGGATGTTGTTCCTCTAGGTACCAAACCACCCCAAATACGACTAGCAAGGAAAGCAAAATTATTACAACAAACACTACTTGATTCTTAGTGGACCAAGAGGACCAAACAGGACCATTTGGAGTGGGACGCGGAGCCGCACAGGGCAGCTCCTCATCAGGGATAGGACGACCAAAGGGATACATTTGGACAATTTCAAGGACAACTTATAGGTGTCAAAAAGGGAAAGAAAAATTCACAGGCTAGAGCCACTATTGCAATAACAGTACCAGAGGGCACAAGTCACCAGCGTCCATTTAGAGCCTCGCCGGTAGGCTCCTATTGTTCATCAACGACGGTGCTATGAAGCACTCCCACGGAGGAGCTGCACAGTTGCAGCCCTTGCAGCAAAACAAATCCTTCTTCTTTCAGGATAGGGCACCCTCCCTCCTGGGCAAATGCCCTCAGCTATCCTGTCCAGTGTCCAGGGCAGTGCACCAGTGTTGTTCACCCTAGTCTAATACAGGCACCTTAGGCACAGCACCTGCGCCCTAAGCTCAAGTCCTTCCCTAGCTCCTAGACTGTTCGGCTGGTGCACCGTCCTTCTTTCGGGGCCTCAAATTATATTTTGTAACTCCAGGCATTGTTTCATCAACAAGAAGGGGCAGAAACTCAGAATCAGATGGGCATCGAGATTCAGATTCCGGGGTATTAGAGACGGTGTTATCCGGGCGGCCCTTATCTCTGGTGGGATTGCCTCAGACAGAACTGCATCACTTTCTTCGTCCATCTGCGCCCACCTCACCCGGGCGTCAGACAAGGGCACGAAGCGTGGCACCTTCTCGAACTCCTGATCACCGAAGCCTTCGTTGACCCAACGGGTCCAGCAACTTGCATATTCCTTTGGCACTAATGTGCGCCGGGCCATGGGCCATGGTAACGACAGGGAGCACATATGAATTAGGCAGCAACCATCGCTGCTTCCCTGACAAGTCAGTCCAACACCCATCCTCATCCAAACGACCTGTTCTCTCCTCCCACATTGCTAATTCATCTAAAGTCGCCTCACCCTGGATTTCCCTGACATTCTCCAATGTGTCCTCGAACATTCCATTGTCTGGGACCCACCTAGCGGGACCTGCCACCAACATCTTTGTCATCTTTGATCGAGCTGTCTCCTTAGCTGTCTGGTCTGCGAAAGCATTTCCCCTCCCAGCATCATCTGTAATAGCCTTATGAGCGCTACATTTCACTATTGCTAACTTACTGGGAAGTGTCAATGCGGACAGCAATCTATGTATCAATGGCCCGTTCTGAATCCGCAGTCCGTGTGAAGTCAAGAACCCTCTCTCCGTCCAGAGGTGCCCAAAATTATGGGCAACCCCAAAGGCGTACTGGCTGTCGGTGTAGATATTAACAGCCAGTTCCTCACTCAACTCACAAGCCCTGAGGAGGGCAGCCAACTCTGCAGCTTGAGCCGATTGGTGCGGGATATGGGATGTGTCAACTACAGTGTGTAATGTTGTGATTGCATAGGCTGCAGTGGTGGTGCCATCTGGTAATTTGAAACAAGAGCCATCGACATATAGTTCCCCTTGGGGGTCAGATAAGGGAACGTCAGTCAGGTCTACCCGTCCCTTCGTTTCTTCCTCAGTCCGAAATAAACAATCATGGACATCATTGTCCTTTTCTTCTGAAGGGAGGGGTAGTAACGTGGCTGGGTTCAGAGTAGCACATCTTTTGGTCGTAATGTGCGGAGAAAACAGAGTCAGTTTGTATCCAGTCAGACGCGCACTAGTCTTATTCAATAGCGTATCCACAGCATGAGGTACCATGACTGTGAGGTCTGTGTCAAGAACGAGCCCTGACGATTGTCTGATAGAAACTGCCACTGCTGCGGCAGCTCTCAGACAGCTTGGGAGCGCTCTGGCGACATTATTAAGCATGGCAGAGAAGTAGGCGCAGGGTCTCTGCTTACCACCGAAACCCTGTGTTAGAACAGAAAGCGCGCAACCGTCCACCTCATGCACGTAGAGCACAAAAGGCTTCTGATAATCAGGAGTACCAAGCACAGGAGCAGAGCAAAGCGCAGTCTTTAATTGCTCAAAAGCTTGCTGGCATGCAGGTGTCCAAGGCAGGGGTTCATGCACATCTTTGGTGGTCAGGTAAAGAAGGGGTTTTGTTAATAGGCAGTAGTTAGGGGTCCAATGCCGACAATAAGATGTTATCCCTATAAACGGTCGTACCTCCCGTTGGGTTTTAGGGACAGACATGTTAGTAATGGCAGCTATGTGCTCAGGAGTTAGTCTGCGACCCTCCTTCGACAGTAAGTGACCTAAATAGGTGACCTCCTGTCGACAATACTGAAATTTTGAAAGTGACACCTTGTGTCCATGGCGCGCCAGATGCAATAATAATTTAACTGTGGCGTCTTTGCGACCATCCTCATTGTCCGAGGTCGTCAACATACTGCAGCAGCACATTACCAGGGGGAAGCTCCAAAGAATCCAATTGAGCTTTCAAGGCTTGGCTATAAATACTAGGGCTTTCAGTATAGCCTTGTGGAGCACGACAGAATCTAAAGCTCCAACCGGCTATTGCGAATCCAAACAGATATCTGCTATCTGTATGGATTGGTATGCTGAAGAAAGCATTTTTTAAGTCAATTACAGAAAATAATTTTGCTGATGGGGGAATCATTGTTAAGATCGCTGTATTGTCCGGAACCACAGGGAATTGGGGAACTACGATCTTAGTAACCTCTCTGATGTCTATCACAAAACGGTAGACGTCAGGGTGGGCATCAGAAGAATCCAAGGGTGCCTTTTTAAGAATAGGAAGAATAGGGCTATTACACACATTTGCCGCAGTCTCCTCAACCACACCAGACTCAATCAAATACTGTATTATTTGCAATAGGGCCTTTTCACCTGCCTGGGATATCTTGTACTGGGAAATACGTGGCAATTTAGCATTGTCCCTGACCTGTATAGAAACTGGCGGGATCTGGAGTAACCCCACATCTGTGTATCCCGTAGCCCATAACGTACGTGGCACATCTCTAAACTCAGCTGGAAGGGGGACATCCTTTGCAAAACACTGTTTGGCATGGGCAACCTGCGGTCAAATAGTCATGTAAACACTGTCTGGAAAACAAGAAATTGTCGCATGCAACCTTTTTAACAAATCAAGTCCTAACAAATTTTCTCCACAATTCGACGTCAGTAAAAATGGTGAATCGACCGTAAAGGGGCCAATAGTCAAAGCAAGAGGCTTGGAAATGGGGCTAATGACCGGAATGCCTGAGAAACCCACCGACACATTGTTTTGGCCAGACAGAGCTGCCCCCGGGACCAGTGAACTTGAAACAGAGCTATTCATAGCCCCTGTATCAACTAAAAACTTTTCAGTAGTACCCTGTAAATCAGCAGTGACATAAGGTCCATTCTGATCTATTGGCACAGGAACTGGTCCCTCACCCTGCCCTCGGCTGTCCTAGCTGTGAGACAATCCCGTCACTTCGTCCATGTCATAATCGTCGTGATAGTACTGCCGTCCTCTGGGGTCGTCAAAATAATTCCCGCTCTGCCTATTGTGTGATGCATCCTCTGACTGCATCCCCCCTCTACCTCCAGTTCCTCATCCGCGTCCTTGAAAACCCTGACCTCTCGGGGCCTCACCTTTCTCTAACAACTCCAGACACTCATTCCGCCAATGTCCCTCCTGCTTGCAATACGCACATTGATTGAGCCCGAGGGGCGCATTTGAAGCACCACCCCTGCCAGACCGGGGCGGCCGTTGGGCCGAACCCGAACCTCTACCTCGTCCATTTCCCCTTGCAACTTGCTGCA
This sequence comes from Calotriton arnoldi, assembly GCA_963921515.1. Lineage (NCBI taxonomy): Eukaryota > Metazoa > Chordata > Amphibia > Caudata > Salamandridae > Calotriton > Calotriton arnoldi. The sequence continues at coordinate 1,014,387 of CAWUFW010000754.1, read as the reverse complement.
TCAATACCCTCGTCTTCAAATCCTTTGACTTTTTCTCCACCCTTTCCTTGTCCTCATTCTCTTTATGTTCATAATATTGTGCCATACTCAATATCACCGACGGGGATGATGTCGTCCAAGTACTTTCCGAAGCCTGCAACCGTGTTGCAATCTCGGGAAGCAAGTTAGTGACAAATCTGTTGACAAATAAACGAACACCACCCTCCTGTGATAGGTCCTGCCCACTAAAATCTAAAAACACCCCTTCAAATCTAGTAATGAAATCCGACACACTTTCATCTTTTTTCTGGCGACATGCAGTCAACTTATCCCAATCCACTCTCTTTGGCGGGATAAGTGAGTGCATGTATGTGATAATACGCCCGGGCAAAGCGAGGAGCTCCGCTTTTGGCTTGTCGCCGGGCTTACGCTCCTTATCCCAAGCCCTGATCTCATCCCATGTTCCCCCCAACTCTAGTGCATGATCCAGCGTATGGACCTGCCTCCATATATCCACCGGTACCAACAGACCGAAAAACAGCTCTATATCAGCTAGCGTCATTACTGTGGAGGAGGCCGCCTCCGTCAATTCTTTATAATATGCAGTAGGGTTTTTCCGGGGGTCCGGCAGCTGGCTCTTTAAGGATAGGACCTCACTCCTCTTCCAAGGAGTATAGATACATTGCTCCGGAAACTGAGCGTTGGCCCGTTGTCTAATCACAGCATTGGTGGAATCGCGCAGTTCTGGAATATCAGGGTGGTAAATGGGATGAACTTCCCTCATGGGATGCTGTGTCCCCATTGTCAGTACCTTCTGGAGCAATCTAACTCGGTAACCCACTAGTGTCGTTATATTGCTAAAAACCTCATTGGGAGCCATACCTGCAGCATATACCCTATCCCGTATGTCATATATTATTTGCGGTGCAACACCTTGAAAACACTGTTCCCACAAGTCTATCAGCATCGCTGACATGTGTTTAAGGGCATGCTGCGTATAAAAGGCTCATAATCTTTCATCACACTCCACACATCCTCCACTCTATAGATCGGGTGCCGAGCCCACTGAGCTGCTTGATTCGCCACCATTTTCTTTTCCACATCACCTACTGCAGAACGCACCAACAGTTTATCCATTCGATCTCGCACTGCTGCCCAGTTCACATCATGCACACCACGTGTAGGAGTTTCGACATTTAACTGTGCCTGGTGTGTCACACTCACGGGGGAAGGAGCAGACGCAGAGACAGGCACCATTATGTAGGGGGACAGGGTGGTAAAGGTATAAGGGGGAGTAGCGGTCGATCCAGAGCTGACAGACTGAATGGGGAACTAACAGCACCCGCCCCGGTGACTGGTGTGAGTAGAAGTGAAGCAAGAGGGGCCGGGGCTGAAGCAGTAGCGCTTGAAACAGGAATGCTAGAAGGGGCGGCACTAGAGGCCAAGGACTGAGAAGTCGAGACTGCTGGGTATATCCGCTCAGGGGCATAAGGAGGAGGAGGACGAGAATCCAATAGCTCTTCGACAAAATCATCACCTTCCTCTCTAGTAACATAGCACTTATCTGTCTGTAACCGAAACTTTCTATCTGCACATTCTTCTCTATCTTTCCTTTTTCATAGGCTACTGCTTTATGTGTTATAGTTTGTGTCTGCCTCTTCCGGGCCTCTTTCTCTGCTCTCAGTCGTCGCTGCTTTGCTTCTTTCTGCCATACTCTTAGAGAATCAAACATCAACTGTCTGCTCCTCCTAGCGAACAACTTGTCCTGCAAGAAGTTCAATTTCTGTTCATCAAACGAGCCAGTAAGTGGCCACTGTAACTAAGCATTGTCCCTCGTATATTTCTGCCACAATGTGCTAAACATAACAGGGCCAATACCATCTTTAACATATATATCAAAATTTGGAGAACCCTCCGGAGGTGCAGGCTGGCTCTCTTCCAATCGAGCATCAGTAGAACAACATCGACATCCAAGACACCCCAATTTGCTGAAACAAGGCATCTTAATATAAGACACAAGCACTGTCCCTAACGGACAAGTAGAACACCAACAATCAACAAACTAAGACAAGATAAAGTAACAAATATTAGTCACGAAGCCAAACAAAACCGGTCCAGGGACCACTCCCTACAGTCCGGGGACTGTATCAAATTCAAGAAGACAGGCTCCAGCCCCAGACCTTTTCAAGCATTAGCCAAATTACCAGTTGGTCTGGCAGATTGTTCGCGGGCAGTCCTGGGCCTTTTCAAGCGCGGGCCAAATTTCCAGGTGGTCCGGTGAACTGCTCACAAACACTCTGTGCCTTTTCCAAGGGTCCGCAGACCCACCAAGTTCAAGACAAGACGGTTCGGAGACCGCACCAAGACACATCCCGTCGACTCGTGTCGTTCAAACAAGGCAGTTCAAAAACTGCAAACAAGACAGTCCGGAGACTGTATCAAGACACATTCCGCAGGCTCATGCCGTCCAAGAATGGCGCCATTTTTCCAAGAATAAAATCACTCACCTGGTGCACACAGGTCGAGTCAAGTTATTCTCCACTGCCGACTCTTCGGACCAAACGGTCAACTACAAGGTTTCGCCTTCTCAGGACCCCAGCCGATGACCACTAGACGAGGGGGCGCCCGATCAGTCGGGCGGGGCAGCTGTGAGAACCAAGCTCGGTCTTGTGTGGGGTACCCCGATCCGCCTAACCGACCAAACGCACCCCCGACCCTACAACCCGATTACGGGCGAGTCAGATCACCTTGCGGGGTACCTGTTCGGGCGGCAACTGAAGGAAGTGGCCCTCTACGGCCACTCGGGTTTTCTCACAACCACCTGCTATGCCTTCCCAAGAATGAAGAGTCGGTCAGACAGTAGAGAATACAAACTTACATGTTTATTAGAAATGCTCTGCAGAGGAGTTCATCATGACCTGCACCCTAAGATGTCTGCCGAGGGACTGACTCCCCAACGGTCCACAGTGAGTAATCCTTCTTTCCCAAGAGCCTCCAACCCCGCCCACCATGGAAAACTACCGGCCGGGGCCGAACATGAACAAAGGAGGCACTGGGAGATGAGCTACCACCTGCCAGATGGGTACATGTTATCAGAAACCCAAGGCCACTGCGCTGGGTCTCAGCGTCTCCTAACGTGGGAGCAGAACTACACACTTGAATTGGTATGTGAGAGCAGAATGGTCTCCTCATTAGCAAGTCGGGAAACAGCCTTGAACAGAAAGAAAAAATAATAACGAAATACAGTGTTCTGCTGATGGAAGCATTACGGGCCATGAGGCCTAACTCAGGCACAGGCTAAGCAGCCTATAAGGATTGCGAAAAACAAAATGGAGTCACATTCACTAACTGAAGCCTGCACATTACGGGGATAACGCAGTGGGTTGCATAACGTGAATACAAATGGCATCTATTTAGCCACACATTGCTAACCTAATATAACGTGAAAAGAGTGCGTTGCAGGGATGGGAATTTGAAACCTAACAGATTGTATCAGGTTCCTTGCTCTCATCACTTTCACCACCTGCAGCAATGTTTTTAAGATGTGCTTTCCAGCAGATAGCGTGATGTTTTTTCATATGAGTCATTTGGTCTCCAGTACCATAGTGTGTACCAAGCTTACCTCGTCAAACACTTGCATGACAAATGGAGCATATGGCAATGTTAGGCTCCTGCTTGCTAATCATAAAGAAGTGCCTAACTGGAGAGGTCAACTTTTTCACGGGGCCACTGGTGCCTCTGCCAATGCCCAAAGAAGTGGAGGTAGGTGGGCATGTCGATGATTTTCTCTCTGCAGTGCGTACTTCTATTGAGGTAGTTTTAGATGGAGGTTGGAGGGGCCTTGCAAAGATGGCAGTGTTGGTGGTAACAGTGCCGATTCCCTCAGAGCAGGTTGAGGAGGGGTAATGTCAATCTCATCTGGGGCTGCGGTATCATCCATGATGATGATTGGCTCTTGTCCTCCTCTTCTTCATCCATAACTCCAAGACTTTCAGGAACTTTCCTTTTCCCCTGCCTCTCCTGTCATGTCTCGGACTTAGGCGGGTTCCAATCCACATCCAGATCATTAGAATAGGGGCTTGGAGAAGGTGGTGGAGTACCCTTCCTTTTTCTTGCTGGAGATCTGGAAGCCAATGGATCTTCTGAAAGAGGGGGTTCTATTTTCTCTACAAGAAGCTTAATCTCCTGTTTAGCTCCTACTTTGGGAAGATCTACTATTGCTGTGTACAGTTGTTTTAGTCTACTTAGCAGAGTTTCCGGCAAGGATTGGGTACTACTTTGCGAAAGAGACAAATCCAATTCAACGTCACTGCTCGTTGGCTTTGCAGTGATTGCAGTGGCTGCCTCTAAGCCAGACATGGGCTTAGGCCTAGGTTGGGGTGGGGCTGTTGATGCAGGATTGCTGCTTCACAGAAGCCAGTGCAGTAGGCACACAACGTTGCCCGAAAAAGGTTGGACCGACATGCCATTGGTGGGAAGCTGCTTCTTCTCACTGGCCACATTCTTGGCAGCAACTTTCTTTAGGGCCATCTTGAAGCTGTTCGTTGGCAGTGTCACTTAGCTGCACAAGCTGAAGAGATTGGAGGACTGACGTCACATGTTGTTGTGTGGTCATGCATCACATGTACAGGCCTTCCATCTGGCAGTACTGTGGGTGATGTCTCGTCTCTTGTGCACCTAAAAGCAAACAAGCAGGAAAAACATTAGTGAAACATGGCATTGTCACACTTTGAATTAGTACAGACAAAGACAATATAATTTAGGGTGGTTACTTAAGTTATAAATTTATAATTAACAACAATATGTGTATCCAACCACACCAACATAACATAATGTTTTATTTGCAATCATAAAGGATAACAACAACATACAGATGTAACTGTTTGCTTTATGCGCATCATTTAGGGAAACACATGTGGCACTCAGGGAGATGCAGGTGGAAATGGAATAATCCTTAGAAAATAAATGCTGCTGTGCAGCTGTGCACCTATGCCAGACAGAGCATTAATGAATGGTGAGAAAAGGTAACAATTAAAAAAATTAAGACAAATATGTGAAAAACAAATGAAAATATATATTTTTGTAATTTAGAAAAATAGAAAATAAAAAATGAAAAAATAATTAGATAAATAAAAATGTGACAAAAGAAAATTAAAAACATTCTGATGTGCTAAGGGACAATGAGAAACCCATTTGGGACTTGAGAGGCAAGGAGGTTCAGGTGAAAAATGCAAAAAAGCATATAATATAAAACTCTTATAATCATACAATACATTTACTATTCTCCTATCAATCTTCAAAAGGCTTTGAAAACTGGAAAAATTGTGGCTACACAAAATGGGCAGCGGCCACATGGTCAACCAACAAAGAACGGATGCAGACCTATGGCATAAAGCACAGTAGCCGGCTACACAAAATGACACCAGCCACATGGTCAAACAACAATAACAAGCAAGGAGACATGGCCCCAACAAAGAACACATGCAGGCCTATGGCAAAAGAACCCTGGCTGGCTAAACAAAATGGCCGCTGGCCACATGGTCATGGAGAGTGTGAGAAGTGTGGCTCAATGGTTAGAGCGGCAGACCCTGATGCAGAGATCTGGCCCGGGACCAGGGTTCAATACCCGCCTCGGCGGGTCTTGGGCTCAATTTCCTCGGACCTGATAATTCTCGCCTCGGTGCCTATTCTAATCATGGGTCCCACTCTGCAACTCTGGGCAATAGCTTGCTTAATCTCCACAACGGCCCCTACAGCGCTGGGATGCCTGGCTTCACCCTGGGGGTGCCCAGGAGTGGACATTTCACAGGGAAAAAGCCAGGAAGGGTTCCACAGCGGTATGCGTACAGCGCCAGGACACCTCTTTGGGGGTATAAGTGCGCTTTACAAGTACGAATTTCATTTCATTTCATTCATGGTCAAACAAAAACAACAGCAAGCAAGGAGGCTTTGGAGTACAAAGAACACATGCAGACCTATGGCAAAAGCACACTGATTGGTTAGTCAAACTGGCCATCGGCCACATAGTCAAACAAAAACAACAGCAAACAAGGAGGCATGGAGAGCATAGAACACATGCAGGCCTAATGCAAAAAACACACTGGCTAGCTACACAAAAAAGCCACCGGCCACATGGTGGATAGATAGATAGATAGATAGATAGATAGATAGATGGATAGATGGATAGATGGATAGATAGATAGATAGATAGATAGATAGATAGATAGATAGATAGATTTTGTATTGTTTCAAGTTATTTAAAACCATCACAATATAAAACACCATAATTCTTAAAGCAATAAAAGCAGTGAAAAGATATGATATGGCCATTGGCCACATGGTCAAACAATAACACCAAGCAAGGAGGCATGGCCCCAACAAAGAACACATGCACGCCAATGGCAAAAGCACATTGGCTGGCTGCACAAAATGGCCGCCGGCCACATGGTCAAACAACAACACCAAGTAAGGATGCATAGACAACAATGAGCACATGAAGGCCTATGGCAAAAAGCACACTGACTGGCTACACAAAATGGCCACCAGCTGCATGACCAAACAACAAGCAAGGATGCATGGAAAACAAAGAACATATGCATGCCCAAAAACACTGACTATACAAAATGGCCCCTGGTTACATGGCATGGGGAACAAACAGAAATGTGGCCTATGGCAAACACACTCACACACTGGCCAGGCAAAGGAGGCATGGTAACACTGAAGAAAACACTAGTGTTGATTCAGCAATGCCAAAAATGAAAATGAACTGAGCTGTAAAGTTTTATAACACACATTCTCCAAAATACCCAAAAAAAATACATTTTAAAATGTAATCCAATGCCATCCCTGGACTAAATGATGTTTCAATGCAACAGACACCACAGAAACAGTTGTTTCATGCACCCATGACTACTACTGAGCCTACTGGCTGGTTGGCCCATTGGGAGACTAGGCCACATAGTAAATTACTTGAATATTGCACATTTATTAAAAAAACATAGAGAAAATGTACTGAACTGTGCAACATTTTTCCTTTACAAAAGAAGAAAAATTCAATCATAACTAGGCCTCTACTGAAACTGTAGGCCACCCACCACATTAAATTTTAAACATTGAATAAAAGAACAAATAAACAATGGTGCATGCCCTCTATCAAACAAACAACACTGTTAGACAACAGTTTTTGAACTTACTTGTGATATCACAAAACCAAAGTCCTTAAATCCAATGGTATATATGCAGTAGACAAAGAGAGTGATCCTTCCAGCTGAAAAGTGACCAGGAGATGGACAAAGCACTAGGAGGAGTCTGCTGGAGAGGAACAGGAAGTTGGAGTCTCTGGGGCACTTTCTCCTTGTTGAAAAAAAAAGTAAAATAAAAAAAGTCTCCTCGCACTAAAAAACAACTTGACCAGTCCGTTGGAAAACAATATTAACTCAAAAATGTATTTTCAAGTAGATTTAGCGGCTTCTTGAGGATGATTTTGCGGTCACTGTCATCAGAAAAAGGTGCCGGATTTCGCCGGCCCAACCTGAAGCCACACTAGTGGCCATCAAATCCCATGAGCACTCCTGGGAGGCTGGCAAGTCTTGTGGGTGCTCGCAGGTGGCCGGAAAATCCCGCAGGTGCTCATGAGCACCCTGCAAGACTCGTCGCACTTGCCAGCGTGCCAAAAAAATTCAAGTGCACCAACCGAAAAAAATCCGCCACAAGGCTGAAAGCAGGATTTATCGGGGAACTCTGCGTTCTCTGTCTAGCGCGGAGTTGCCGAATTCCACAAACTCTGAGAGCGGTATGTTGTTTTATGTCCAGGCCTACTAGTAATCTCTCTTTCCTTGATGAATCTGAACTCATCCCATTCTGCAGTACTTTTTTAGAGTTAGTGGAAGCTGGGTGGGCTAACTGGGATAGTTGTTATTGATAGTTGTATCTTTTTTGTGTTCTTATTGAAAAAATATTAAATCTTCTTTCTTCTCTCTTTAGTGGGGATGACCATGTAATTCATGGTGGGCATGATACTATTGAATAGTTTCTTCAGTCTGCTTCTTACTTGATTGAGTTGTGATCTGAAGCAGCTAGTTTTAGTGAATATGTTGGCTTTCTATTTCCTTCTTTCTTTTGGAGGAGAGTTAGGGCAGGGTGCAGGTTGAAGGGTATTGTTTCCATCTCCGTTCCATCAATCTCAATTGCCTTCTTCCCTTGTTTAGGTTTCCATTGTACAGAGATATTTCGTTTTGCTCTCTCATGTTTCTGGAAGGCCATTTCATCTCCTATATTGGGGATGATATTGTTGTAATGGTTTGCCAGCTAGCTGGGGACTAGAAAGGAATTAGATTACGTGTACCTGCTCCATATTTTATTATCACTAGACATCAGGGAGTTGATTCATCAACACTGAGTTAAAAGAGAAGAAGGAAGACGTCAGACCAGCCCACTGGAAAAGCAGTGTTAATAGTGATGGCCCCATCCATGGCAATCTGTAGGTCAAGGAAGGAACCCTTTATGTGTGCTGGGTTTGTGCAAAATTACCTTAGTGAGCTGAACTTTAGAAAGGCTGAATGAGAGTCCATCTGATCATCCCAAAGAAGGCCAAAGCTTTCTTAAAGCATATTGTTGGAGAAAGAGATAGGGAGGATTTGGTAATGTGGTCTATACATTGTTCTATCTACTTGGGAGGCATATGATGTTCTTCTTTGATGCGGTTCAGAGTGGATTGGAGAGTTATTCCCAGGGATTCAAAAGCAGAGTTTTTCTCACCATTGATGCATTTTATTTTGGAGCAAATTTTTGTGGGTGACCAATAAACCACCACCTGTACATCCTTTTGACCCATTTGTATCATCTCATAGTCGGGAGGCGCCAGCATGTCCTTTGAAGGGGTGGAGGAATCATTGAGCCATGGTTTGGTGAGCAATAGGAGATCATTATATCATGTGAGTGTAAAATCTCCACAATCTCCCTGCAGTATTTTGCAGCAGACCTGGAGTTTAGAAAGATGCATTTGACATTGATTTCCGTAGTATTGAATGATTCCATCAGAGAGCCCTTAGTGATAATGAGGTTGACAATGGGAGGCTTTCTAACAGGCTTAGAGAGATCTCATCTCCTGTTGCCTTTTATTGTGTTTATTTTCTGAAGTTGATTGAGGATAATTGCAGTAGTATTTATGGTAGTATTTGAGGATTCCGTCAGAGAGCCCTTAGTGATAATGAGGTTGTCCGGTGTAGGCTTTCTCCCAGGCTAAGAGATATCTTGTTTCCTGTTGTCTTTTATTGTGCTTATTTTCTGTGAGTTTAATGGCAGTTGATTGAAGATAATTGAGTTGTAGTCTTGTAATAGTGAGACAACGTCCTCTTCAGTGAGATCTCAGCAAGTTCTCTTCAAAAGGTCTTCTCTGTTGCTCCTGGGGTATGAAGTCGCAGATGGCTAAGGTGGTTAACTGATTGGTACAGATGGCTCTGAAGTGTCAGCAATCTTTTGTTATTTGAGATAGTCAATTCAGTTGTCAAGGAGTCAGGTTTACATGAGATGTTATGGAGGGAAACGTGCAAGTCTAAGGAATCCAGAGATGCAAATGGTTGAGCCCTATGTGGATAGTGGAAGTTGTTGAATGGTGCATATAGCTTTCTTGAAGTATGGGGGGGAGAGGAGTGCAGTTCTGGGTGATAAGGAATAGGTTTGCTCTATTACAAGGTGGTTGGCCAGTAGGTGGTACATGGAAGGGCAGGAGGTGGCAGGGAAGGTAAGCTGGAGGGATAGGTGGAGAACGGGAAGTGGATTTTGGTTAAGCCCAGGTATAATGAGTTGAAGTAATCCATCTTGGAATATCCCAGTGCATTAGCAGCTTCTGCCATCCTTCTGAATAAAGAAAATGTGCCAGTCTGTGATGCTTTCACACCTGGTAGTGTGGACTGATACCCCGAAGGAGGTCTGGGCAGACATCATCAGCTTGTAATGTACTTTGACACCTAGTCTCTTTACAGTGGTGGAGATAGGCAGGGCTTAGCCTACTTCCATTAGCCTAAAGTTTGCATTCCAGAGGGAGAAGCTACCTCCAATGGCAAGCAGCAGTTTTGAGTTACAATTTACACAATTGTATTTCATTCATAGTTTTATTTTTAGGATGCATAGACATAGGGCCTGAGCAGCATGAGGTGGGAAACTGAGATCAAAAAGTAACTGCTTGCCATCCATGTCAGTATAAAACTTCAAGTTAAAAGATCAGAGCAGCAGAACAAAGTTGCTTATATCAGCCAGCCTTTGAATGAGAATTGTATAGTCAACAATGTCAAATGCTAAAGGTGTATACAATAGGATCAGAGCGCTGGTTCTGCGGGCATCTGCAGTCCTATTAAGGTAATCAATGGCAGCGACCATCGCAAACTCCCTGCCTCTGCCTGGTCGAAAATCCATTTGGTCATCATCCAGAATGTTATTTTCTTTCAGGTGCAAAAGAAACAAATGGTGGACGGAATGCTGAACAATGCAAACATTCATCCCAGTCAATCAATCAATCAATCAATAAAAGCATTATTCGATTTTTGTAGGAAAATTATAAAAGCATACATAATAAAAATAGACATTAAATGCATGTTCTTAAACTAAATGGGATGGCATTACTTAAAATATCATTACAAGTGCATAAGTTAAAAATCCAGCTGTAATACGTTACCATTCAGATTACTTCAAGAACCTCATGTAACAATGCTTTTCTACCTTCTTTTTTTTTTAAATTTGTTTATTGATTTTAGTACATAGTTACAAATCGGAGTACACAAGCAAATATTCAAGTCAATGAAATCAGAAAAAAAATTACAGTAACTCCCACCCATACCCCCCCTCCCCCTCCCTCCCAGGCAGATCCTTATCAGAATTCCAGAACACTTCGAATAGTGCAAAAGATCAACGTAGGCATGGTGGGTGGCAATACCGATAGAGGCTCTCTTACACAGTCCACATCTATGGCCAGCAAACTTGAACACACCTTTAGTAATGTCCCGTAGGGAGACAGCATTTGCCATGCCAGCTAACGGACCCCTCTCCTAGGGGCGCCCAACGCTCATGACAGGTCAGGGTGGGACATCAGATATATTGTAAGGGGAGCCCAAAAGTCCTTGGGGCGGGAAGACTCAGGTAGCTCTTCTCCATATATCCGAAGCTGATCCCTGCAATACAGTAAGTCCCTAAGCCATTTATTAACAGTGGGTACTACCTTGGCTCCCCAGCACTGCGCAACCGCCCTTTTTGCAAAAAGGATAGAAATCGCAACTAGACGCCTGTTACATGGCTGTTCCGACACAACATCCGTAAGCATGGTCGTCACTGCAGTCCAGAACGCAAGCACACCGGGACACACCCAAGCTACATGAAGAAAATCTGCATCCGGAGCTCCACATCTCACACAGTTAGCAGTCTCTCTCAGGTCATATTTGTGTAGTTGTAAGGGGGAGTAATATACCTGATGCAAGAATTTAAAATGAATAATTCTAAGGTTACAATTAGCTGTGAGACGGCCCGTGAGCTGACAGCACTCCCTCCAAGTCTCCGGTGTAATAGGGGTGCCCAACATCGTTCTCCACCGTACACACGAGGAGGAATCTCCTTGCTCCCGCTCACGCAACGAGGCGTTGTACAGCCTAGTAATTAGACCCCTCCGGGACGCACCTGAGAGCATCACCTGCAATGCCCGCAGAGTGATAGGTTCGGCAGGATAATTCGGGTATGCCGCACGGATAGCCTGCCGGACCCGGACATAGGTAAAATTAAACATAAAAGGGCGATTTACGCCGCCCTGCGCCACCTGTAAATCTTTAAATTGACCGCCCATATATAAGTCGCCCAGTCTGGTGATGCCCGCAGCTGTGAGTTCTTTCCTGGCAGTCGCCTCACGTGCCGCCGAGATATCAGGATGTGAGGCTAATGGTACTAGTGGAGCATACAAATAAGAAAGATGAGCCCGTAGCGCAAGCATTCGCCACGCCCACGCCGTGCACTGCGTGGGGTTGATCTCATTTCGTGGGCCACCTGTTCCCCCCGTAAGATCAACTGCCTGCACCGGAAGAGGAAAAACAGCATCCGACTCAATCGCCACATGAGGCTGAAAGCGCTGGGGGAAGTGCCAATAATGTGCGAATTGCGCTTGCGCACATAGATAGTAAAGACGAAAGTCCGTGTAGAAATAAAAACCTTCTTAGGGGTTCACTGATACATCTGGTCCTTAAGACCAACAAAGAAGAGATTGGCACAGAAGCTGTAATATCAAAAAAACATGTTTTATTAACCTCAGATGAGGGAGATTGCATCTTACGGTACCCGCAGGCCACTGTAGGAGGCATTCTAATGAGTGCAGAGAACAGGGTCCTTATATATGTATTTGTTACATAGTCAGCATAAAATCAAGGGGAGGTCCTAGCACATACAAGCATGCTTATTGACTAATATGGGTATACAAAATTTGCTTGCTCCACAAAGTGGGAGGGGAGACTAAACTGCTTACATGAGTAAGAATAGCCTGACAGTTCTATACTAGGAGCAGGTGCATTCTACCAGCTAGGCCTCTCTGAGCATGTGCAAGACTCTGGAAGAGGGAGAAAGCACATGGCGAGCACATGGCTAACTAAAATGGCTGCCAAGTACAAAATGGCTTTCAGCTCATGCTAACAGCGATTCCTGCAATCTTTAACAGATGATCCTTTTAGCATGAGCTAAAGACATTCCCATGATCTAGTAGAGACATAGAAAATATTTTGCACATTTTCTTCTCATAAATTCATCAATATCCTATGCTAGGTGGGCATTTACATTCTAAACATTTCATTAAGCAGGTATATACAAGGTATAAGCAGGAGTACAAAGTGAACAGAGCATTGGGTCATACAGGTAGCAAGAGAGAATAATGACTATTATCTCAAACAGAAATCTCAATATTTTCCAATCCTAAGCAGAAAGCAAATACCAAAACCATCTAGTCTAATTTTAAGTTTCAGGGCTCTGATGTATTTCAATGACTATTTATGTCAATTTCAAAATAGCCAACAGCACATACCTAATAAAAACATTTTCAATAGACTTTCTCAGTATTTTTTATGAGGGCTAAATTATCAATTAATATACTTAAGGAAAGAGTAAAGTAACATGCTCAGATGAACTTTTCTCGTGCAGAATAAACATTACTCTTAAAAAATATTAAAGCAATCAGACATATTATTACAAAAACAATCCTGGCTCCGGGGGACCAGGAGGACCACACAGGGCCATAGGAATTAGGACAAGGAGCCGCAAAGGGCTGCTCCTCCAAAAAAAAATGGGACGACCAAAGGGGTACATTACTAACAAAAAAAAGAGTCCTTGGGAAATTGTAGTACAACCAGCCAGAGGGGAGTCTTCTCCCTGTGTCCGTTTTGAGCCTCACAGGCAGGCTCTTGTTGTTCCCACGGTGGAGCTGCACAACTCGCAACTCAAGAATCACGGAGAAGGAAAAGTCTTTCTTTCAGGATAGGGCAATCACCCCCCCAGGGCAAATACCCTCAATGATCCTGTCCAGTGTCTCAGGCAGTGCACCAGTTTTCTTCACTTTAATCTAACAGGCACCAAGGGCACAGCACCTGTACCCTAAACTCAAGTCCTTCCCTAACTCCTGTATTGCACCTCTGGCGCACTGCTCTTTTGTTAGGGCCACAAATTGTACCCAGTGTGCTCGGGCATCTCTTGATCAACAAACAAAGGCGTAGACTTGCATTCACTTGGGACCAGGACTCAAAGGCCTGAAGCAACCCTTGTTTCAAAGGGGGTCACCTCAAGCAAAAGCCTCCTTGCCGTCCTTGTCGTTCTGTGACTCTCTCAGCTGGGCATCAAAAACTGGATCCACACAAAGATTTCTCCATCCTGATTTGTAACCCCGTCTTTCGCCCAAGACAGTGGCAGGGGTACACACTTCACGTCCCAGTGCTTCCGCCTTCACTGAGGTCCTAGTTGCCAGCAAGGCCTATGCTGGTTCCTTTCGTTTTGACTGTAGGCTGGACTGGTGCTGACTCCCAGGCTGGATCTGATGTCCGGGCCCCTCTGGCAATGGTTGTAAGGCAGCAAATATCTATTGGTGGACAGAACAAGAGGGCTTTAGACAAGGCACAGAAATAATCTAACAACAGAGAGGATAGTCTCAGAATACTTCCTTAGTCTCGGGGCGCCCCATACATTAGCAAGGCACCCAAGAGCCACTTCATCTATCTGAGAGTAGAAAACCCTGGACCTATTGGCAAGTATAAAAGGAACGTTTTGGTGAACTGACAAGAGTAATACATCACCCAATCCCAAACAGCCAAGGAAGTCTGTGTTCATTTACTAAATTCTGAGGAAAAGAGAAAAACAATACAGACATACTCCAAATACTTACATTGGTGTATTCCTATATTACCAATCTGAAGAACCCTCAAGAAAAAGGAAATGTTCTACACTTTTACTCATAGATTTTACATTACTTGTACAGGACTGCAGACACTTGTAAAATAATTTCTCTTACATGTTATGCTTAGGACCATGCTCTCATGTTATAGGTGCAGCAGGAAAATCTAAAACTGCTAATTTAACAGGGATTCTTATTGCAAAAAGAACTAAACTTCAACATAGTGAGTACATTTTCTCCAGCAGAACATGTTATGACAAACAAACTCCTATAAAACAATATTTTCCTTCAAAATGTTTGCTAAGGATCACATGAGCGTCTTTCCTGCATTGTACTTTTCACGATCTGGACTATGCAACATCATTTTCAAAAGGAAAAAAACCCTATCTCCAGCTCTAATAAGGGCTGTCAGCTTATTGACAGAGACTAGCTAATAAAAAACTAGCAATGCCCTTGCAAAACTGTATAGAACATGAGAATAACATAAACAATAATAGTGTTGCCACCTGAGATTTTTGAACAGAAACCACCACTATACAGTTCTCCTTAAAGATCAAATAAGGGAACATCAATCTGTTCTACTCATTCTTTCATACAGGATGGACAGTAACATAACATAGATTTTATCATTTTATTAATGCTAACAATTTTTAAAACAGTATTACTGAATAGCCAATAACTATCACATGGCCATTTCCTAGACAGCTTAGACAGACTCAAAAAAAAGTAAGAAAAAGAAGAGAGAAAACATAATTTTGCCTACCCTTAATTTGTAGAGGAGCTAGCCTCCTTCCTCCATTTTGACAGTAGGAAAACCTGAAACAGGTTTTACTTCTGTCAACACTTTCAACCCCTATTTGTAGCAACTGGGCACAAACAAACCAATGTATCAATTTCTTGAGCAATTGTACTAGATTAACATGAGGGCGCATGAATGCAAACTAAAATCCATTTCCTCCTTATCGTAGCCCCTACACAGTATTCTTTAAACTAAAACCATTATTTTGATATACATGGCAGATCAATGCTCAACTGAGGGCTGTTTTCCTTCGTTTCATATGACTGCGCAAAACGTGTGTTTGCCAAAAATAGGAAGCAAAGCTTCTCTTTCTCTCTTTGCGCTATCATCTCGTCTTTCAAAAACTTTTCGAAGGTCGAAGTGTCCCAGCAAACATTACCCTTCACCCTGCTAAATTGCTAAATGCAGAACTCCGACCTTTGACCCGTTCAGCAGCTGTTCATTTTGTTTGTGCAAGGCTTGCCATGCGGTTTTCGTAATGCAAAGCAACTCTGGAGAATCATAGCTAAAAGGCAGTCCTGTCCGATCCGTTTGCCAGTAATTTAAAGGTAGGATAATAACGTCTGCTGGTTTCTGTATACTTATTTTCATTTGTGTACAGTGTGTTGGGTGCAGTAGGTCAGCTGTTTATTCTATACTTGCATATACTTTATTGAAGCCTGAGAGCACGTTAAAACTGCCTTGAGTGGTAGAACTGCTTGTAAAATTGTGAATTTAGCTCAATTTCGACTTTGGTGGTAGGGGCACTTAAAAATGAATATCCTACAATATTTTTGCATAATAGGAACCCCCAGAGTGTTCTCTAGATAGCCCAGGAATGGGAAATCAGAAATGTATAAGATATACCCTTATAAAAATGAGTTTTGTACGGCTGGGTAAAGTGACATTTCACATTTAAGTTCCCTTCTTATTGCGGTACAGCACTGCTTAAATTCAACTTTGATACTAGGAATTCACAGTATGATGATTAGGCTTTATAAAGATGAAAAAACGAATTTAAAGCATTTATGTTTAACAATATATTTTTTTTCATATAATTAATTTTATTTATTTTTTTAATCAAAACCAACCATTTTGATGATTCCACATTTGAAAAGCAAGCTTCATTCGTAGCCTATCATATTTAAACGCATTCATTCATAACCCTAAGCACAGAAGCCTTACTTGAAACAGGAAAAGTCTGCGCCACTTTTTAAAAGGACAGTTATCATTTAACATCAGAACCACAGATGTACTTATGTAAAAATGGCATTAAGAAAGGAAATCCCTACTTTCAATTTTGTTCTCTGTTATCCAAAATAATGAAACTGGTTTTTTGAAACTTTTAAAATAATGCAGGCCCTTATACCAGTTTTACACTGACTTAAAATTTCGCTGACTCAGCATTCCTGTCTGTGGCCGTGATCAGGAATAGCCATATGCTATTTATGCAGCTGTTGTTTGTCAGCAGGCGTCGAATTTTCACGCCTTTCTCAGGAAAAAAACCCTTTATTATTTGAAATACCCTGACAGAGTTAAATCCCCATTTGCTGTGTCAAACAGTTTCTTTTCAGTTAGTCAGTTTAAACACAGCTGTTGGAAAGCTTTTTTCTCGGGTGCTGAAAGAAAAGCATGTCACAGTCTATTTAAAAACTGAGGCATTTCAATGCAGTCAAATCTATCTTTCTATAATGTGTATTTAGTTCAGCAACGACCAAATTCACTCATATGATGTGCATGCCTTTTAATGTCTAATACAATGTATTTAAGGAAAATGCTGTAACATGTATTTTAGTCTATTGATTACAAAACACACAATTTCGTTTTTTTTTCCTCTGTATGAGGCCTATTTTAATCCTATTGAATACGAATTCTAATTTTATCTTTAGCATTGTGGCAATTTGCACACATGTATAGTATCTTACTCTGTCAATTTAAATAGTAACATGCAGCTGTTTAGCGTATGTTATATAATTCATTTCTGGATTTTTATTTAATATGTAAGTAACTAAATGACATTTTGCATAACAGAATGATGACAGCAAAAAAACATAAACAAACTCATTGAGCTCATTCAGATATTTACAGAAGGGGGGTCATATACGCAGAGCACACAACACAGCGCGCTTAAAGCTAGACATTCTTTCACAAAGAGTACTCACACAAGTATTACCAATGTCAAACCACAAACCCCACATAGACATTTAAACACACATTTAACCCACAAATCAACACTTAGGACTGCTTACAAAGTGTACGCAAGACCAACCTATTTGTAAATACTAATTGTAAGTCATATTTACAAGAAGAGCTCTCAAAAGTAGCCCAAAAAACTGTTCCATGGTCAAGAAGCCAAAATACACCAAATTCGCCAGTTTTGGCTGGTAGAACACTCAAAAAGCGCTCTGCATATCACCACTTATGAATGTTACTAAGTGCGCAGATCCGGATCCGTTTTATGTACATATTTAGTTCCATGGGGTACTTAGTCACCAAGGAAGAAATATCTTTTTACTATACGTAAACCTATTTAGGTATCCCCTCTGAGGGGAGTCAGCTGAGTACTTACTAAATCCATATCGGTACCTCCAAAACAGCAACACTTTCTACGAAGTGTGCTAGAAGCAGGCATGTCAAGAATATTATAGCATATATAATATTATACTCCAAGTGACACTTAACACAATGTGTGCCGTTCAAGTTTTCAAAGTTAGAGAAAAATCTCCTCATTACCTGCCTATATGAATTGCAATGCATATATAACTTACAAAACAAATTCCAAAATTGGCCAATCATACAAACAAAGCCACAGTAAGTGTTACTAAAACTACCTTACCAATCAAAGGCATCAAACCAACAGCAAGTGCCGCAAAACGGCTCTTACCAATCAAATGGTGTCCAGATTCCAACTGCCAAGTTCTGAGTGACCTAACGGTCGTTTTAAAATACTCACGCCAAAGAAGTTCTCAGTCGGGAGCGGCAAACACTTGGAGGATCAGATCAGGAAGACCAGAAATATACTGGGCTGGAAGACAAACAATCTCCGTGCGCAGGGTACCTCCTCAGTAGATTCCTGTCCTGTACTCCTCAGTAGATTCCTGTCTCCCTTCAAGACCACTCCCTTGGATAGCCGCTGCACCGATGAGGTCCACTTTCGGGCGCCATTTGTAGAAATAAAAACCTTCTTAGGGGTTCACTGATACATCTGGTCCTTAAGACCAACAAAGAAGAGATTGGCACAGAAGCTGTAATATCAAAAAAACATGTTTTATTAACCTCAGATGAGGGAGATTGCATCTTACGGTACCCGCAGGCCACTGTAGGAGGCATTCTAATGAGTGCAGAGAACAGGGTCCTTATATATGTATTTGTTACATAGTCAGCATAAAATCAAGGGGAGGTCCTAGCACATACAAGCATGCTTATTGACTAATATGGGTATACAAAATTTGCTTGCTCCACAAAGTGGGAGGGGAGACTAAACTGCTTACATGAGTAAGAATAGCCTGACAGTTCTATACTAGGAGCAGGTGCATTCTACCAGCTAGGCCTCTCTGAGCATGTGCAAGACTCTGGAAGAGGGAGAAAGCACATGGCGAGCACATGGCTAACTAAAATGGCTGCCAAGTACAAAATGGCTTTCAGCTCATGCTAACAGCGATTCCTGCAATCTTTAACATCCGGGGCCTCAAAACCACCACGGTCAAATGGTAGCACCAGCAGATCCCATCGGCACCGGGGCTTCTTACCGCCCCACACAAACGTTAAAAGCGCGGACTGCAACGTACGGAACAGCGCAACATTCAATTTGATAGGGATGTTAACGAAGAAATACAACAGCTTAGGTAAAAAGACCATCTTCACGACGGCAATTCTATCCGCTAGTGATAGAGGTAAGTGTGCCCACCGCACAGCTTGTTCAGATATACGTGAAATCGTGCGACCATAGTTCTCTGAGACAACTACAGCCGGATCCCTGTGCACCCAAACTCCAAGATATTTGACCGGGTCAGATGTCCAGGCCAACGGGAAGTTCACCTCGACCTCAGTTGTTTGCGCAGTTAGTGGAAACACTACGGATTTGGACCAGTTAATCACCAGGCCCGAGAATCTTTCAAATTTTACATACTCTCGCAGCAGCGCAGATAGGTGCGTAGCAGGTTCGCGGACATACAGCAGCATGTCATCTGCGTAAAGGGAGACAATTAAGGGTCGCAGCCTGAACCTCAGAGCCGCCGCGGCGAGTTTCTGATGCAGCTTGCAGGCGAGGGGCTCCAGCGCCAAAGAAAAAAGCATAGGAGACAGAGGGCACCCCTGTCTTGTACCCTGTTCAATGCGAAACAATGAGGACACCCACCCATTTACCCGAATGCGAGCCACCGGTCCGCTGTAGAGCACCCTAAGCCATTGCAGAAAGAAAGGTGGGAAGCCCATGCGGCCCAGCACGGCAAACATAAAGGGCCACTGCAGGGAGTCAAAGGCTTTAGCTGCGTCGAGCAACACAGCCACCGCCTGGAAATCAGGTTCAAAATAGTGTAGCGTGGCGAAGAGCGTACGCAAGTTGTGTGTCGTAGAGCGCTCCGTGACGAAGCCAGACTGATCAGGCAACACCAGTAGAGGAACTAACGGTTGCAACC
The DNA here is from genome assembly GCA_963921515.1 of Calotriton arnoldi. NCBI lineage: Eukaryota > Metazoa > Chordata > Amphibia > Caudata > Salamandridae > Calotriton > Calotriton arnoldi. The sequence goes on along the minus strand of CAWUFW010000754.1, from coordinate 994,592 downwards.
TGGTGGCTATCATTTTGGCGAGAATCTTTGCGTTGATATTAATGATGGACAAAGGTCGGTATGAGCCGCACTGATTTGGGGGCCTATCTGGTTTCAATAGGGTGACAAGGAGGGCCTCCCGGAGGGAATGCGGCAGTGTCCCAGTGTCATAAGCCTCTGCATACACAGCTAGGAGCCGAGGGGCCAAGTCCGCTGCGTAGGTTTTATAAAATTCGCCAGGCAGCCCGTCAGGTCCTGCAGCTTTACAGGTTGGTAAAGACGTAATGGCCTCCCTGACATCTTCCACTCCGAATGGTTGTACGAGGTGCTCTCGATGTGCAGGAGACAACCATCCTAGCGCTATATCGTCGAGATAGGCATCCATCTCCGCTACAGATGGAGACTCTCTGGTGGCATAGAGACTTGTATAGAATCGTAATACGGTGTCGCAAAGGTCCATAGTTGAATGGCGGGCAACCCCATTTTCATCCAACAGCTCAGCAATATCATCTTGACTGCGCGGTTCCGATATCTTTTGTGCGAGCGAGCGGCCCGGTCGGCCACCCTCCCCGTAGTAGCGCGCTATCCGACGTCTGGAGCAATGTGACAGCTCCTGATCCACCGCATCATTATGTTCCCAGATAAGCTCCCTCATGGCCGCAAGTTTAGCTGTGGAAGGATCAGACTCGAATTCTCGCTCCCGCTGGGATATGTCAGATGTCAACTTCCGTATTCTACGGCGAATGTCTCGCAGGATACCAGACTGGGCCCCAATACAAGATCCCCTTATAGTAACCTTAAACGCTTCCCAGAGCGTACCCGCGCTGTCCACAGATCCCTCATTGTCCCGAAAATAATTTTTAACTGCCTCAGCTACGGTCTGGTGAAAAACCGGGTCCTTGAGCTCTGAAGGTTGGAGCCTCCACGCAAAGGGCGGTCTCCGGTAGGCCGGAAGCTGCAGTTCCAGAAGTACAGGGGAATGGTCCGACAGAGTACGTGCCTCATGCGACACCGCCGTGGTCCAATTACAGACCTGCGCTGAGACTAGCCAAAAATCAATGCGGGACCAGGAACCATGGGCCGCAGAAGCAAAAGTGCTCTCCCGAGCATCCGGATTCCGGGAGTGCCAAATATCATTTAGTTGACCCGTATCCATCAGACCCAGCAACATGTCGGTCGCAAGTTTAGGCCGCAACATACCACTACTTACCCTATCCATGGCTGCATCCAGGCACAAATTAAAATCTCCCCCCCACACTATGGCGGCCGGGGGGAACTTCGATATTCTCCGCCACACATCAGAATAAAATGAGGGGTCATCCACATTTGGACCATAGACATTCACTATCAGCACCCTTTCTCCACCCAAGCGCCCATGCACCATCGCCACTCGCCCGCAGTCATCCGTCTCAGATTTGACCACAGTAAAGGGCACACCCCTCTTTACCAGGATAAGCACGCCCCTAGAATAGCTAGAGAAGGACGAGGCAACCTTTACACACGACCAGCGTGCACCTATCTTGCCAGCTGACTCCCGGGTTAGATGTGTCTCCTGCAAAAGGGCAATATGCACACCCACACGATCTAAATAGGCAATCACTGATCTGATCTTTTTAGGCGTGTTCAAGCCTCGAACATTCCAAGTGAGGAATTTAAGTGTAGAAGTCATTGTGGCCGGCCGGCCATAGTGGGACATCGGAAACATAAGAATGGACAATCATCTTCAAGAATAACCAAAAGTCAGCGCCTACCCACACAGTGATAATCCGAACAATAAACCCCCGCATTCTGCCTGCCCAGCCCCGAACCCCTCCACCCCCCACCCACTTTAGCTTCCCCAACACGCCAAAGCCATCCCATAGCTCAACCCTTCCCCCCTCCCCAATCTCAATAAACAAAGCACAACTTTGGGGTGCACCCATTTGTGGGGGGCACTGAGTGCTACTAACCTCCAACAGAAAAGGAGGTGGCCGAGCAGGTCTACAAGATGCCAATACAGGGATTCGCCCATGTCTACAGGCACAGATGTATACTAGTGCCATGGCCCCGGCCCCAGTAAACACCTCATACGGACATACATCAAACAGGGCCCTACTAGTTGCAGCCAAGTAGTGCCAATAACAGGGGGGGACTCCCTCCCGAAACCAGTGATGGAAAATTCAAGATATCATTAAAGCCTAGAGAGAGGAGAATTTATAAGACAGCAGCTCAGGGAAAGAAAGCAAGATAAAGACAAAAACGTAGCCAGCATTGAGGCCCAATGACACATGTTACATAGCAACCGCAGGTTCCAGTATAGTTGGGCACCCATCGTATATAAGCCAATGTAAGAAACCTAATGCGTGTGCCAGTTCGAGAAAGTGTTCAAAGCACACTATTTCTATTCGTCCTCAGGGGCTGTACCAGACTCTCGTCGCCGTCGCTTCAAATGTTTAGCGTGTTCCATCGCGGCCTTGGGAGATGCAAAAATCTTGGAGTCGCCATCCCCGCCAATGCGAAGACGGACCGGATACAGCATGGCGTACGGGACCCCATCGGCCTGCAAGAGCTTTTTTATGGAGCCAAATTCACGGCGGGCCGCTTGCACTGCCACCGTAAAATCGGGAAAAAAGGAGAGAGCGTTGCCCTGATGTACTATCGGACCCTTCTCCCTGGCTAGCCTTAAGATAGTGTCCCGGTCCCTGTAATTAAGGATCCTGGCAATAATAGGGCGGGCGGAGCCCCCGGGGCCGGGCGGGCAGCCAACGAGTGGTGGGCTTGCTCCACAATAAACATTCTGGAGAGGTGTTCAGACCCAAAGATCTCCGAAACCAGGCCCTCAATATACGTCTCCATTTTCCCCACATTTGTGGACTCCGGCAGGCCAGTGATACGGATATTACTGTGCCTCGATCGCGCCTCTAACTCCTCATTCTTGGCTTGAATTACGGCCAGTATTTTTTCCATGTTCAGCGCTTTTTCTGCCTCGGTGCTCAAACCATCCTCAGTGTCCGACACCCTCTGCTCCACCTCCCCCATGCGTGCATTTTGTTTCTCCAGCTGGGAGGACACATGGTCGAGGCGGTGGTTGACTGAGGCCATCGTGCCTTCTATGGCCTGCAGAGAGCGTTGCATGGCTAGCAATGTGCTTTCCAGTGTGGAAGGGCCGTCCGCCTGCGCATCCGCCTCCGAGTCAGAGGCCGCCTTTTGTGGAGTTTTTGCGGGCTTGCGCAGGTCGAAAGTCAACCGTGGCTGGGACTTGTCCGTCTTCCCCATGTTACACCTGCACACCCCTCACGGAGGGGATCAACGCCTATGTAGCCCCGGTAGCCTATGTAGCCCAGTCCGCGGTCCAGGCGTAGTTCCCAATGGTGTGCCACCACAGCCCCGTCAGTGCGCCACCCGGCACCCAAAGTGAGCAGGCAGCACCACCGCAGATCGCAGACACAGCAGGGGGGGTGGGAAGGCTGCAGCGTCACTCACTGGGCCTCAATATAGGACCTCTCCAGCGCAGGCCCGCCAAGTGAATCAAGGGGGGAATGGTGATGTTGCTCCAAGGTCACACACCAAGCTGGGGGGGTATTCGCCACAGACTCCCAGGAAGGCCAGCACCCAGCGCAGCTCAACGCCAGGCGGCAGCAGGCAGACAGCGATCCCGTCCGCGGCCCCTCCGCCGCAGCAACAGCCGATGCTTTTTCTACCTTCAATTACACTTTTTAAAAAGGATGTGATTGACCTCGTAAAGCATTCACTATCTAAAAATTGCAATAGTAAAAAAGCTGGACGACATTGTCTCAAACCCAGTAACCTTAAAATGGGCAATATCCATCTCCTTCTTTGTAATTCATAAAATCTACAAAATAAAAGTACATGTATTGTCGATTGCTGGGCCGAGTCGTCGCATGGGCAGTTACTCAGCATTTTGGACCAATCATTTTTTTGTGGGGAAACTTGTTATACGATGGAAAATCCTGAGTCTCTGGGGCGGATTCCGATCTCGGCCGGTAGGGCACCGAATCGGATTCGGCTTCACCGGATCCGATTCGGAGCCCTATTTCCCGACCGAATCGTACGTGCGTCCGGGTGAGCGAGTACGATGCGTGCGCTCGCGAAATCTCCGACCGACTCGTTCGCAGGACCCGACCGCTCCAACCGACTTGCATGGGGACGACGCGCACCTCGCAATGGAGATGTTCCCCGGCCGGGTAAGTACGATGCGCACCTCGACCGCTCCGACCGACTCGCGCAGTCCGGCTCCAAGGAGCTGTCGGAGCCGCACTTTGGGGGTCCATGTCGGACCCCCCTGGCAGCGTAGGCGTGCGAGTCGCACACAGGGGGGACCCATGGGTCCCCCGTACACGTGCATGTACGGTGCGACCCGCATCGACGCGAACACGCTGTAGGGGGCGCCCTTGTTCGCGTCGTGCCCATTGAGTCAATGGGAGCTTGTGTACGCGTCGTACGACTGGCTCCCATTGACTTCAATGGGAGTCCGACCGAATCGAGTCCGATAGCATACGTGCGCATCGTACTCGTTCGGTCGGACTGCTAGGGTCCGATTCGGTCAGAAATCTCTCCGGGTCCGGCTCGGTCGGGGAGATTTCCGGCCTGAATCGGAATCGGCCCCTAAATCGGGTCAGTACAAATCTGCCGTATCCACTTAATATGGTTTTTAGATATGGCTGAATACCATAAGAGGTCAATATCATTTGGTTAGACTGTACTGAAGGATTAAAGGCCTCTGCTGAGAATCTGATTGTCTCCAGGTGCGTCAGGCAACATCTTTTAAAGTCCCTTCTGGAGACAGAGATTAAGGACCCCGGGTCATCGTAATATTCCGGGTGCCCAAGATCATACATAAAGTCTTTTATGTATTTTAGCCAAGGGATATCTAGAGCCCGCTGTAGCTTAAGGCTATCTTTTATATTCTCGCAATTGAAAGCAGTTTTTGAGCAAGTTCATATTCTGTGCCACAAGAGGACAGGATGTACCTTTATTAGGTCTGAGATGTATGGTAACATTTGTTCTGAGTGACATATGTAGTTAGATGTGCTACCCGGGATGGCCAGTAAAAATTTTAAAAATGAATTCTCCACCAGCTGTATTGGGTTAGGATCGCAGTAGCCCCACACGCCCGCACCGTATATGGCTGTTGTGACGCACTTTGCCTGATATATCTGCAACAGCTCCACGGGGGTGTTCTGCCCAACTTCCTTGAGAAGTTAGCTGGGGCTGCCGTGGCTTTCATAAATAATAGCTTCCTGGCTTTGACTGCTTGGGTCCAAGTCCCCTTCTGCTCAAAAAGGATACCTAAATAAGAAAATGCCTTTGTAAATTCCACCTTTTTATTATCTATAAATAAATCTATACATTCCTTTCCCACACTTTATAATAAAAGTTTTTGATGGATTTACTCTGAGACCCAAGTTTTCCATATATACGGTGTAGCTTGACAATGCCCGTTGGAGCCCTAGTTGTGTTCGGGCCATTATTACTGCATCTTCCGCGTACAGTAGGGCAGGTATAGAACGGTTGTTTATTTGGGGCAGGTCCTGGCACTGGTCCGCCAAGGCTTGGCCTAAGCCATTGGTGTAGAGTGTAAATAAAAACGGTGCCAGGACACATCCCTGTCTGACCCCCCTTTCCATGTTGAACGGTGCAGTACATTCGCCCTTAACCCCGTATCTAACCCTAGCTTTCGCGTCACTGTAGAGCTGCCTCAAAAACTGTACTAGTGGTACTTCTACCCCCATATCTACCAATATCTTCCATAATTTGCCATGCATTACGCAATCAAAAGCTGCCGTTAAGTCTACAAACGCCAGATATAATCTGCCCTATTTGGCCAGTGTATACTTCTCCAGCAAATATTAAGGTTAAGACCTTGTTCCACTGTACCTAGACCCTGTCGGAAGCCGAATTGTAATTCAGATAAAATGTTATTATCTTCTGCCCAGTCCTGTAGTCGGTTGAGCACTATGCGCCCCGCGACCTTAACCAAAGAATCTAGCAATGATATTGACCGATAACATGCAGGGTTTTGGCGGTCACCTTTTTGAATATTGGAACCAATATTGATTCTGATCATGTTTCTATAAAACCAGTGGAGCAACAGGCTGCTAATACCTGTGTTAAGAGGGGTCCCCATAAAGATAAGTTTAATTTAAAAAGGTCTACAGGGACGCCATCGGGCCAGGTGCCTTCCCTCCCTGGCTAGCCTTGATTGCATTGTTGATCTCCTCTAAAGTAAAGCAGAGGTCTATAGGATATTTCACTGGAGAGATTGTTCCCTGCGACAGCTGTGGGGCGTTTGTGAAGCTCTCATCTGATGTCTGTTTATACATTTTTGAAAAGTGTCCCACCCATTGAGATTCGTCTATGGCAATCTCTACAGTGGGTATATCTTGGGCTGTAAGGAATGGGGCGTTTACAGCTCGCCAGAAAGCTGTATTATCTCTAGTCAACGTGGCTTCCTGCTGGGCGACACATGCTTTCTCTTTTAACTCACACTTGTGAGCTCTCAGGGCCAGTTTGTATTCCCCTCTACAGGCTTTTATTTCTTGGATGTTTCTAGTTGGTTTGTGCAGTGCGTATTTCAGTTTCATATAAGCTTTTGTGCATCTGGTATCAAACCACCCTTGGTTGTTCTCATAGGCTTCTTTATTCTCCACCCTAGGAGCATTTTTATCTCGTGGGTAATCTGTGCATAAGAATCTAAAATGTCAGAATGGCAGTTGTTTCCTCAAGGCAAGTAAAAAATAATGGAGGTAAGGGTGGGGGTTTTTATGTTTAGTCAGGAAATGGCGCTCAGGCAATTGCGTGTGCTATTAATGAACCTTTGGTAATGCGGTGCTGCCAGATCAGGGGAATAACCCGATAACCCCTGGGGAATCTGTGGGTCATGAGATCCACAAATTATAACATGAGCATAGTCCTGGGCACACGCAGTGAGGGTATTGGTAATGTGATACGCAGTATAGGAGCGTTATTCAAAAGCAACGGTCAACATCAGTATTTATCCAAATAGAAGTTATTTATTTCAACAACTGTGTTGAATATAGTACATCAGCTTAGTAAACCAGCCGACACGTGTTTCGTCACCGGGAACAGTCCCGTGACTCATCAGGGCTGGGAAGGATACAAAGAATAAAAGTAAATAATAAATACAGAAAAACTGATAAACAAAATGGGGCCTAGTCTGTGCCAGACGAGTAATTCGAATGGAGCGGGATCACCCGAAGTGACTTACGGGAACATGAACAGCTAAATGTGACCCATGTAGTCATAAGTGACATTCGTGTAGGTGCCGCTGCCCATGGGACACGGGCGAAAGCGCGGGAAAACATCTCAGCATATTGTGACCGGTGTGATGGTGCCGCTCTCATGTGGAACATCAAACATGAGGAAAGCGCGGAAAAACTGTAACATTATATAAGTGTTCAGTGCTAGACAAAGCATTAAGTAGTAGTTGGAGCTAAAGGTGAAGAAAGGAAAATGTAAGCAATAAGAAGGCCTGATATGAAGAGGAAGAAAACGGGTAAAGGATCTGCACTAAGAAACTGCTAGACAAGTACTGAAGAGAGGAGGAGGAGGAAAGGAGGGGACTCAAGAATCAGTGGGAAGAGGATCAGAAGACGTGACATGGAAATGAGGGAAGGAGAAATAAGGTGAGCGGGTGGGTGAAGAGTCCGAAGAAGGGGGAAGCTACTGGAAGGGTTCTGATGATAGACGGAGAGAAAACTCAAGACGAGATTGGAAGGTGTGGGTGGTGGTGAAGGTAACAGGGGAAAAGAAACAAGATGAAGGCTTACCAAAGAACAAGAAAGGTAACGACGACCCGTGGGGGTAGAGTCGAAACCGAGAGTAATGATGACGTAGCCCGGTAGAGGGGGAGGCGAGGTGTTGGAAACAAGGGTGCAGCGAGGAAGGAAACTGCTGGGAGAAGGAAGGAATAAACATGACACAACTGGCACAATGGTAATAACTGGTGGGCTAAAGCAAGGGTAGAGTATGAGAGTCTTACCGAGTGGGGTCTCCCTGGGCTGTCGCACGTACGACGAAGAAGCGGGTACGCCTCGGCCGTAGTAAGAGGCAGAATCTAGAATAACATGAAAGGCTGTCCAGTGGCCGGCTCGTTGGGGAGGTGCACTATGCCGGGTAGGCGGGGTGCGAGGGTTAGGCTGGGGAAAAGAACGGGGAGGGGACGTATGAGGAACACGATACAAAGGCGAGGAGAAAGGTGAATGAAGGAGAAGAAAAAGAAAAACTTACCCCGGGTTCGGGAATAGGAGAGGACTCAATAGGTGTGCATGGCAGGGTATTGGAACGCCTATTGGGAAACAAAGGAAGGGGACACTGCTGTGGTAAGCAAATCGGAGAGTACTGGGGTTGAGGAGCTGGGAGGAACCGCCACGACTCTTACCTGGGGTCCGGATCGGAGAACAGCGAGGGCGTACTGGAGCCGTGAAATGAGTGAGACAGGAAGGTGGGAGGGGAGCTATAACGAGAATAGAGGTGAAAGGCTAGAGCGGGAACAATGGGAGATCCGACCTGGCGGTGGCCATGTTGGAAAACTCGGGAAAGGGCGGAAGTAATGCGCATGAGCGGGGGACGAGACACTATCTGTAAGGCACCCGCTGCCTCGAAAAACTAGCATGGGAATTAGGGCGAAAGACGAAGAGTACAGTCAGAGGTACGTGACAGAGTACAGACAAATCTCAAAGGCAGTCAGTTATGAACAGATAAGACACTGAAAGGATAATGTATGTTACAAAGACAGTGGGGACATGTGAAAGGATATAAAGAGGGGAGATCCTGACCCCGAGTATTACGTATGTAATGTCAAGAAAAGACATATCTCGAAGGCAGTCAATTACGAACAGTTATGACAATGAAAGATTAATGTGTATATCATACTTACATTAGGTACATGTGAAACGATATAATGAGGAGAGAACCTTAGACTGAGTATCAAGATCGTTAGGTTAAAAAGGACAGACATGAGAAGTGCGGTAATGCAGATCAACTATATCAAAACCTGAATCGTAGGAAGCTTAGTCAGTGGGGAGATGTAGAAATAACACGGAAGTATGGTTAAGGGAGAAAAACTCAGGGGGTTAAACATGCAGGCAATGATAGGCACACATTATGAGATACTGAGCCGACGATGCCACATGAGTAGTATGGAGAGTAGACATACCAACATCTACTGATTATATGGGAAGAAAACAGATGTCATGACAAAATAATGGCACAATTTAAAGATTCAAGAGAGCAAATTTTGTCATAATAATCATTCACCCAGGAAGTAATGTAACTCCGTGATCAGTGTTCAGTCCATGTTGTACTGTTCGCAGACGCATGATCCAAGTTGCTTCCAGGCGTCTGAGTCTGAGTTCTCTGTTGCCACCTCTACATTGGTGGCTGCCATGTCAAATCCAAAAAAGGAAATCCGTTTTTTAGGGCCCTGGTTGGGACAAGTGGCAGCATGGATCGCCATGGGATATCTGGTGTCTAGATTGTTGAGAGCTCTGACATGTTCATATCAGGCCTTCTTATTGCTTACATTTCCTTTCTTCACCTTTAGCTCCAACTACTACTTTACAGTTGTTGAAATAAATAACTTCTATTTGGATAAATACTGATGTTGACCGTTGCTTTTGAATAACGCTCCTATACTGCGTATCACATTACCAATACCCTCACTGCGTGTGCCCAGGACTATGCTCAAGTAAAAAATAATGCTTGACAGTTAACCAGAATTTTATTAGTAAATTCAGTAGGTTCTACCTTAGACAAACGTAGGGAATAGCCATTGATTTTGTTCAAGGCTATATCCTCAACCAGATATTCTGATTTATTGGGGCGCTTAACGCATTATTGGGGAGGGAAAAAGTTATGCTCAATGGAAAGTGGTCGCTCAGGGCATTCTTGTGTGTTTTAAAGCCTTTGAGTCTAGTCGAATATCTACTGGATACAATTCTAAAATCAATGATCGATTTCATACCTCTCCCATTGAACGTCTGACTAAAGGATACTGGTGGAATGCATAAATCATTAGCGAATCCTAGGTCAAATGAAAACAAAATTTCATTTAAGTGTTCCCCATAAGTTGAATGCAGGAAATGGGGAAAAGGATTATCATCAGCAGATAATAGACCACAGGTAGCCCCGGCAGTAAGCGGGCACACAGCAGTATTAAAATCCCCACCCCAAATAACAAGCACATCTTTTGCATTATCATTATGGAGCTTGTTGAGATCACTCATTAGTTTTTTCAATACACCCACAATTTGGTCAGGTAGGATATTATTATAAAAATGTATCAATATAATACAATGGTATTTATCAATGTATATATTAATCATCTGATAATATATCTCAGAAACTGACAGAGTTATCTTGGTAGCCTTCACATGATTTGATACGTATGTACACAGGCCCCCTTCGGTCTCCCAGGTATGGATGGAACCACTGCAATGTGGAAGGTTTTGTAACCATTAATGTGGATAGTATCCACCGCCCAAGTTTCTTGGAGGCAAAGAATATTAAATCTTCCTACAAACTCCTGCCATAAGGGATTTTCAAGCTTTGTACGTATACCTGCAATGTTCCAGAATAGTACGCAAGTATTATTTATCTTGTCTTTACTAACATTATACCTATTTGATATTGCTGTGTGGGTCGGTGGTATCTCTTGTGTCGAACCCATGTCTTGAGTGGCTCTGGTGCCCAGGCTAGAAGGTGGAATGTCAGGGATCAAGTGAGTACTGCCTGTGAAACATTCCAGAAGATGTACTGTTGTGCCTTTGTCTGGATTTATTCTAAACTCAGGGCTGTGCCCTTGTACATCTAAGGGAGAGTCTGATATATCTATCTTTCGAGATGTGTCGTTTGCAGCTAGCATATTTAGTCAGTCTACCTCTTCTAATGTTGGGAGGGACTCAAAGCGGTTTTTAACCGGAACGTTATACGTATAATGACCTTTATCACATATCTCTCTCCTCTTAACATTTATAACTGCGTTCAGTGGTGGCTGGTAGAAATAGCCCAGCGGCAATAGATTAATGACATGGGTCATTATGGAAAGATTTCCCGTTCTCCTAAAAATGCTTTCCACTAAGTGTGGAGATTTAAATGTTAGTACCACACAATCACCCTGTAGAGTTTTGTGGTCTCTACCAAGCCAGCTGACTCTTCTTGCCATTTTAAACCTCATGAAAAGTGCTTCAGGTAGGCCTGTTTTAATGCCTAGCCAATGCAGAGCCTTATTTCTCAGGGTGTCCCAAGGTTCATGTTCCTCAGCCATTAACCTTGGGAGGTTAGCTTAAACTACTGTATATGGAGTGGCTGCTAGGGGTAGATCCAGATGGGTCGAGTCAGGCGGAATCGGGCATTTACGCGAGTGCAGGTTAGGATTATTACTATTTGACTGGGTGAAGCTACAGACAGTTGGACTGGTACCTTTTATAGCTTGATCTCTTTCAGCGTCTGGTTGATTAGATGGCTGACGGGTCTTTGTTGAGTCTGCTGTGGTCCTTGGGCCCTTCTCTCTGTGACAAGCGTGCAGTGCATCCCTGTACTATTGTTGGATGGTGTAGGGTTAAACTGTCTAGGTAGGTTATTTGCTCTTTCAATGCTACTATCTTCTCTTAATCCCTCTTGGTTGCGGGGTAGACTATCGTGTGATATCTGTCCTCTCGCTTCCCTGATAGTTTTTCAGCCTCTCTTCAATCAGGGCCACTTTGTCAGTTAATCTGGCAAGGGTGTCTCTGAGGAATTTATCTAGTTCTCCCACTAGGTTGGTTAAGTTCCCAAGCTCATTTGGTGAGTGGGCAGATTGAATTTTGGGGTAGGACCTTCCCTTTGGGCATGCCTCAGGGTAAGCCGGTGTTTTAGTGCGTTTGATACGTTTCTTACAGGGTTGTGTAGGTAGAGACCTGGACTCTGGTGATTTTCGCATTTTCCCTGGGAGCAACCTCTGGATTTCTTATAGCCTCCGGATTTCTTGGGCGTTTCGGTGGTGGTTGTGTATCAGACTCCTGGTCACTGACTATGTGATCTGACACATTTTGAACACAGCTATTTTGGAGTTCTTTGTCCGTTGGGGGGCTTATGTGAGCCAGCCTGTTCGGCTGTTACTTCATTATTGATCAAGATTGCTGCCCCAGTTTTTCCGAATTCAATGTCTCCTCTACTGAGCTAATCTGCTTTTCAATAGCCCCCATTGCCCCTCTGAGATTGTTCATCAATGTCAGACGAGACGCCCCCACAGTCTTTGTTGATGGTAGTGGTTGTTTAGTTATTGCCTTTCTTTTCCCCATCGTAATTGAGGTGTGAGCATCGTTGGATCGTCGCAGTACACGCGATGTCCGAAGCTCAGACCCACGGGATGTAGATGCGTCAATACTTTTCTGCGTTCTCTTATGCAAATAATTGGAAATTGTAATAAGTTTTAAGTAGCTGTATAAAATCTTAGGAGAACTTACAAAACCGGTATGTCCTACTTGAGGTGCTCCTTGGTCACAGGGCAAAACTGTGGATTTTGGGCGTCGTATTTGTCGCTCTTCTCAGTCCAGCCCAGAAAGCCAGGAAAACCGAGATCAAAAAGCCAGGAAGCCAAGAGGGGGGGCCCAGCCCAGCCCAGCCCAGCCTCCTCCAGTCTATGACGGGCTAAGACACGCCTGTCTTGGCCCGGTCTTTGCCCGGGCCAAGCCCAGGCACACCCCGCACGCGTCCTGCGCTGCGGAACGCGTCTCTGTGCTTTATGGCGCTACTGCGCCCGTTCTCCGATGTGGCCCCGCCCCTCCTCTCAGCCAGGGGATGAGGAAAAGTGCAAGATTGCTTCAGGCGGCCAGAGGCAAGGTGCAAGATACTCTGAGGGTCTTCATCCCAGTCACAAAGAGCTGGGTTTAATCCATTGTTAATTGTTCTTTTTTCATTTGTCACCCAGAGTGGTACAGGTATGCCCAGACGTGGGTCCCGTGCTCTCCATTCCACTGGAGTCGAGCTAGCCTGGCTGATTAGGGGTGAAACCCTGACAACGGTTCCAGGATGCTTGTTCCAGTCCAGGGAAGATCTGGCCTGGCAGTTCGGGCTGGACTGCTCCCATGGGGAACAGGGTCAAGACTGATTTGCATATGGCTGGGTTTAAACTGGAATGGCATGGGGAGAAAAAAAACGATGGATTTAGGCCCAGCTCTCTGTACTGGGGGAGTGTTTGACATTGTTCAGCATTCTATTCATCAATTGTTCTTTTTGCATTCTCTTGCAGGTGAGCACATAGTTGGACGACTACCTATTGTTTGAAGACTTTTCACACTGCATGTTGTAGGACGATGGCTCTGGCACCATTTATAAGAACTGAGAAACGGGTGAACGGTTTGCATTTAGAGCTTGATTTTAAAACTTTGGTCTTAGATATCTCTTTGAATTGAGATTGATTCTTTGATCATGGTTTCTTCAAGGTGGTATAGAAGTAGGGTTTGTATAACTAAGCAAAGATGTACTAGGCTAACTATCAAAAGCTATCAGCTTTTGGTGTGTTCCATTATTCTAGGATTTAATTTCTCCTCATTATATTCTTTGGTGTATCTAGCTGCTGATTTATTACTCTTAGAGCCAGATATGAAAAAAAAAAAACATAACATAACACTTGTATTTGTAAAGCGCACTTATCACCCATGGGTCTCAAGGCGCTGAATAACAGATGTTTATTGTTACCCAACTCAATGGTAGATATCCTAGTCGGTGGTCACAAAATACTTGTCGCAATTTACAACCATTCATTTTAAGACCACTGTGTTATTTAGCAACTGACCTTTGTAATAATAAATACCGAACCCTAGAATATCAATGAGGTAGGTCAGAAATTACGACCCACTACAATTCATTGCCATCACAGGGATGGTGACCTGCTGGGTTCAGTAGACCAGCATGTCCATGATTGCTTTTGAATAAAGCAATCTTTTTTTTAAATCAGCCTGTTTTCCATGAAGGAAAACTGGATGTTTTAAAAATTAAATGTTTTACAAAAAAGTTTTAAGACCTAAAAATGTTTTTGTCAACATTCACAAAGGCCGAACGAATCCCATGGGGACCTTTTCCATTTTGTGAATAGTTTTCCTCTACTTTTGTGTACCCTGAAAAATATTATTGTTTCTCGACCAGATTTTGGTCATCCCATTCAAATCGTAATTTGGAAGTAACATCCTAAACATGCCTCTTCCAAATACCCAATAAGGTATTTAGTTACAAATCCCAATTACGATTCAGTAACATGTTCCAAAATCACAATTTGAATTGGGTACATACCAAAAGGACAATTTGGACTGCAAAAGGTACGATTTGTCGAATTGGACCATTTGAGACACCAAAAAGCCCTCGAACATCTGGCCCATAATTCTTTTCTGATACAGAGGTGCAAAAATATTTATAATTTCAGACATGGTGGCACTGTAGCATAATTTACATCCTAAAGGACAGTAGGCAGGGAAGATTGCGTGAAATTCACGAGGCGTGCTTAGTGAAGTTTACGTTTCTGGTGTCCACAAACCATATAGTTGTTCTTTTGGATTGAGCAATGATCACCTATTTGGAGGAGGACATGGAGACTCGAATTTGAGAGTTGCCTGACCAGTCAATGGGCATAGGATTATCAATCAACCAATTACCAGTCCTCATTAACAATAACAAAATCAAGAGTTGAAACTTTGATGTTTGCTGGTTTCCGGCAATGTTGGATCAGATCATTATCCATTAGAAATAAAGAGAGAACGTGGGTGCACGATCATTAATGTTGCTCCAAATAAAGTTGAAATCCAAGGGAGAGGATGTGGCATAACGGGCAGAGCTGCCAATTTTAGATGTGGGGAACCGGTTTCGAGTCTCGGCGTCAGCTCAACATCCTGGGATTCTGGCCAAATCACTTATTCTCCCCGTGCCTACCAAAAATTAATGTGTGCTGCTGCTCATATAAAGCGCTTGAGTCGATCTCCCGCTATATAAAACGGCAAAAAAAAAGAAACACCTACTAAATACAAATAATCTGTTGAGAGGTGGCATTATTCGATAAAGGAGTTATTAAAGCAAATGTTCAAACCAAATGACTTTAAAAAGCAGCCATTTAACACGAAACATAATGCATACATGTAGAAAATTTGACATAGGACTAAGGAAAACAAAAAGCACCCCTAAGAAAAAGTTGTTCAATGCTATCTAACGGAAAACACAAAACTGTATAAAACAAACAAGTCAGTGACTTGGCTTAACCGTGATTACATGTGAATGGACCAGCTAAAAAAAGTCGGTCAGAAACATGGTTGCCCTGTACTCGCTATTGGAACCAAAAAGGTTCTAAGAAAATCTACGATAAGGAAACCATCTAAGGGGCATATTATCAAGGGCTTTATCGCCGCGTTAGCGCCACTTTTAGGCGATAAAGCGGCGATAATCCTAACGCCCTATCAACAATGCGTCGCTAACCCCTATTAGCGCCAGTATCCCGCGATAGTACCCGGAATTTTTATCGCCCTTGATGCCAGCGATAAACACCGCTAATGAGATGCGAAGTAGGCGTTCCTGACTAAAATCCACAGAAAAATATCGCTAACACAGCATCGCACTATCAACAATGCTATCGCCGAACCGCGTAGCTACAAAAAACGAGCGCTAACACACGTTAGCTCCAGTTTTTAACACCTGATACAAACCTGACTTAAATTGCAGATAAGTGGACATATATAAGGGAGACTAGGCCAGAGCTCCCTCAGAACAGCCACAGAAGCCATGGAGGTAGTCATCATGCAGATTGGAGTCCCACGAAGGCAACAACAACCACCGCCAATGCAACCCCACCCGGACCACCCCCACTGAGGCAGCGACAAAGAAGACAGCGGGCACTGCGCAGACGTGTCTGCCTTGCTGATTTAAAGCCAGAGGATGTCATAGCCCACTACAGGCTCAAAAGGACATCCATCCAGCATATCCTGACCCTCATTGCCCACAGGCTGACGCCACCAACACAGCGGAGAACAAACATCCCTCCGCAGACCAAACTGCTTGCTGTGCTGCACTTCTTGGCCTCTGGGACATTCCAACCAACAACAGCCAGAGTTGGCGGAGTATCACAGTCAGCCTTCTCAGGCTTCCTCCCCACTGTCTTGGATGCTATACTCAGCCTGATACCCCAACACCTTCACTTCCCCAACACCATGCAGGATCAGATTGCTATCAAGCAAGGATTCTATGCCATCGCTGGATTCCCGCAGGTGTTGGGTGCAATTGACTGCACACATGTATCATTTGTGCCGCCTGCGGACAGCGCACACATATACCGCAACAGAAAGCACACGTATTCAATGAACGTGCAGGCAATAGTGGATCACCGGGGACTGTTCACAAATGTCATTGCCAAATTTCCAGGGAGTGTGCACGATGCATTCATCTACCGACACTGCGTCATAAACCAGCGCTTCCAGAATCACATATATGGAAACTCACTGCTTGTCGGTAAGTACCAACTGGACACACCACATGCACTAAATCCACTAGAATGTTGCCCCATCAAGAATGAGGATTCAAATTCGTTGCCTAGGTACCGATAGGGGGGGCTGCAAAAGGCAGTGGCACACCACCTGGTGTCACATGCTGATGTATTGTGTACGAGCATGAGATCACCATGCTCCTCTGCGTACAGTACCCACCATCTACTGAACATCCATGTCGCAAATCAAAGTTAACCTCACTGGCATCCCAGTCTGGTGTGTTGGTGTATTGGTGAGGATGAACATAATGTTGTTGTCCATGTTGCTGGTGACACATGATGGTTGACTAAATATCGCACAAGTACTCCCCCATGTCTCATCAGTGTGTCAACTCAGAGCTGTGGAGTGACCAGGCTTGTATCAATGCATGTGGAATGTTGGATTTGCCAAATGTTGCAAATGTGTATGCGCAGGTGGAGAAATCTGTCCAGAAAAACAATCTTTGGCCATTGCTGTTAAATGCAGTGTTGATGGTGCTGCTGTTGATGGTGGTGTGTAGCATCTCATCACCAACTCAGCTACACAAAAGTCTCATTGTCCCATCTGTAATATGGTGTGTCATGTAGTTGCACAATGAGTAAGTGGATGTGTCCGTGCACACAACATGTGTGTAGACTATGTATTGGCAAACGCCAAAACATATCAAATTACAAGAAGTGTGCTAAGGTGTGCCCTGCGTATCAGTGTGGTGAAGTGCACGGACAATCAGATGTCGTTAAACAATTCACAGAGTGCAATTGACCTTGAGTATGTATGGAATGTGAGTTTGAGGCTCTGCTTGCGACAGAGGATGTAGTCCATGAAGTTCATGTCATGACATGTGAGGCTGTAGATGGCGTGTGCAAACCGTCAATGCCCTCAGTGGAGCCTGCAAGCGAGGGGTCTGCTATCAGTTGCTGTGTGTAAGCTCCGGACATTCAATTGCATATGTTGTGTGGTGTCACAGGTCTGTCGTCAGCACCAGATGCAGATCGGAATGTGATTTGTGCCAGGTGTGGCCCATGTCATGATAACATTCACATGGCGTTGACTGCGAGGAGTGATGATTAGTGCCATTGCTAGATGTGTGGATGCCACCTTGCAGCACACACCAGCAAAATGGCTGTTTGAAGGATCAACACTGAGGCAATGTACTTAGCATTGATGCTGCCAAATAGCCAGAAGCAACACATGGCCTACCTAAATTTAAATCTGCAAAAATCAGAAATGTACAATGCCTCTCTCAACACTGCCAACACAGTATGCACAATGAATAATGGACACATCTCCCTCTTACTTGTGACAGGTGACCAAGGATATGCTCTCTGCCCGTGGATGATGACACCCATACGAAATCCCACCACCCAGGCACAGAGGCAGTACAATTCTGCACATAGACGTACACGTGGCATCGTTGAGCGCACATTTGGCGTGCTGAAGTCACGTTTCCGTTGCCTGGACATCACAGGTGGCAAACTTCTGTACAGCCCTGAAATGGTAAACAAAATCATACTAGCATGTTGTGTATTGCACAACATATGTGTGCGCACCAAGGCCCCCTGGATCCAAGTTCCTGCAGCACCGGACGATGACCAGGATGATGAGGAAGATCACCGAGGTGGACCACACCCCACAGCCACTGCAGCCGGAATTGCCCGAAGGGACAGGATAATAAACAATTACTTCACTTGAGCACATCACGTTGTGACTGACTACAACAGAGACATGTGTCGTGAACATTACCACAACAACTGTTTGTGACAATAAACAAACTTAACACATATACCCTGTCTGCAAATCACTCTCCTGCATAAGTATATCCCAAATGAAACTTTCACATTGTTCAAAATTAACTATAATGACTACTAAAGTCAAACAATGGCGTGCATGTCAGCTCATCACAGAGATGCCATAGTGTGTCAATTGTTCACCACTTGACTTAAGAAGGTGTAAATTGTGGCACACAATTACTCAATTAGTGTGACATACTGTACGTAAATCATGATTTACAGGGTGTACTCGGTCCTAAATCTTGAAACGTATGTGGGCGTATGGGGAAAACAATGATCATGAATGTTCAGTCTGTGTGAAAATATCATTACAATGTAATGAAATGGGGCACAAATATGGAAATTGGGTGTGAAATGGGGCTCAAATATGACTATTGGGCGTGAAATGGGGGTCAAATATGACTATTGGGCGTGAAATGGTGGTCAAACATGAAAATTGGGCATGAAATGGGGGTCAAACATGAAAATTGGGTGTGAAATGGGGGTCAAATAAGATAAAATAAACTCACCTTGACCACAAGACCATGAATGAGCCATCAGCAGACCCCACATGCGCACCATCCCTGAACACCTTCATGAAGCACATCAAGACCTATCTCATTGTTGAACTAATCTGCGTATCAGCGGATTCACCCAACAGACCTGAAGAACTATTGGGCCATCTCCTTCCCACACTTTGCAGACAAAGTCACCTAGAGACACATAAAGCCGCAGATTAGTGCCTTCACTGAAGAAAATCCCATCAGGGCCCCCTCTCAGTCGGGGTATGGCAGCAAGCACAGCACCAAGATCGCATACCTCACCACCACCTACGACATACGCATGCCACTTGACCAGGCCCAACTAGTGGAACACATCCCATAACACTTCTCTGCAGCCTTCAACCCTGTCACACAACGCAGCACATCCGCCAGAAACCACGACACCGGGATACGATGAACCGCCCTCTCCTGGATCCACTCCTCCCTCTCCGTAACAAACCACAGGATCTGACTCCCCCTTCATCCACCAACCGACAGAGATCAACTGCGGAGTACCACACGGATCGTCCCTAAGCCCCACAAGTATTCCACAACTACATGGACACACCCACCTTCATCGTCAGATAGCATGGGCTCAGCATAGTCTCATACGCAGACAACACACAGCTCATCCACTCCCTCACGAAGATCTGAAAATACTACCAAATCTGCTCCCAGCTATGAATGTTGGAAAGTGCAGATCGAATGAAATACATCAGCCGAAAGCTCAACTCAGAAAAGACTGACATCCACATCCTCACGCCATCCACATCCGCATGGGACAACACCTGCTGGCTCTCCGCCCAGGTAAGCCTGCCATCACCGACAGACCACACACGCAACCACGGCATCATCCACTACTCTACTGTCACCATGACCTTCCAGATCTACTCCATAGCCTTCAACAGCCCTAACTGCCCACGGATCCTACGCAATACATCCAAAAGTATATCCCCCAAATGCATCAAAAAGCAAAACCACGCATTCACAACAGCAGACTGGACTACGGCAACGCCCTCAAATCAGGAATCAACAAAACACTACTACACAAGCACCAAAACATCCTGAAGTGCGCAGACATACCTGTCATCACAACCCCACGTCACAAACACAAAAGACAGAACATACTAAACCTCCACTGGATCAACCTCGAGATAAGAGTCAACTAAATATCACTCACACACATACAAATCACTCCACCTCATCATTGGACAGAAATACATCAACAAGAGAGTCACCTTCAACCTCCCCAAGAGGAAATGACGCACAGCAAACCTAGGCCACGCAGACTCACCCCGGAACCACAAATCAAGAGTGGGAGGAAGAGCATTCTCCTACGTCGCTGGCAAATCCGGGAACAAGATGATAGTCAACATCTAATGCTCTACCATCCTGCAGGCTCTCAGGAGGGACAACAAGACATGGCAATTTGCCAGAGACGGAGCTGCACACTTACTCCCCCAAGCGCCTTGTGAGATTCACGGGTGAGTTGTGCACTTACAATTCACATAATCAATTCAATGATTGTAGTTGCAAATTGCTAGTGATCTGGGGATGAGTCATGTTAAGTGACAACAAGGGGCATAACATCAAGGACCCAAGATAACATCATCGCCGCTCTAGCGTCCGTATACAGGCCAAAAGCTGCGACAATGTAATCGCACCATTAACAAGGTTACACTTTCGCATGAATCCTTGACGTAGCGGCCCTTACCTTAACGCCCAGCTCAGCATCTCAAATGAGATGCAAGTTGGCCGTTCCTTGCAAAAACAATGTGAGTAATGTTGCAAACCGACATTTCTCCTATCAACAATGTGAACGCTAACCTGCAGAGCGATAAGAAAAGTAGCGCCAACCTTGGTTCTCGCTACCTTCCTCACGCCTGCTTTCAGGCTGACTTTGCCATAATATCCAATGGAAGGTTGATATAATGGCAAAGTCAGCCCTGCCCTATCAACAACGTATCGCCAATCCGTGTGCGATTAGCACTGGATTAGCTGCGCCAATCGCACATTTGGCAGCTAACTCAGTGACTAGTATCGGCTCGGCGATGCGCGTTCTTGACAACGCGCTAACCGTGCAATTAATTCCAGAGTTAGCTGGCAATAAATATGCAAGCGCTAAGTGCGCTTTGCGATATTGATCGCCGGCCCTTGAGGATATGGCCCTCAGTCTGTCACCTGTCTTGAGATCTCAAATGTAGGCTGCCCTCATTGTGCGCAAGAAACATCAGCCTGTATTCAATGGCTTAGAGAAGACATTTCCTCTGACTGTCCATCTAGGTTCAAAATTGGTCTTGCAACGTGCGTAGGGTAGCTCATCTGGTTCAAAAGGTCCGCCACTGGGGAACCCCCGCTTTACTCCTATCCCTGGACGTGGAGAAAGCTCTCGCCCGGGTTGACTGGGCTTTTCTCCGTGCGGTCCTGCACCGCATAGGTCTCAGTCCTCTCATGATCGCCCGCATAATGGCCCCCTACTCCGCCACTAAGGCGCGGGTACGCATCAATGGCACTTTAACCCCGTCCTTCCTCATTTGCAGAGGCACCCGCCAGGGCTGTCCACTCTCGCCGCTGCTCTTTGTTCTGTCAGTGGAACCCTTGGCGATTGCCATCAGGCGGTCGGCGGAAGTTTGGGGCATTCGCATGGGGGCAATGGACCATAAGATAGCTTCATTTGCGGACGACCTTCTGTTAACGCTCACTGAGCCGTTGACCTACCTCCCGACACTCCTGGATCTCCTGTCTCTCTTTGAGCGAGCAGCGGGCCTTCAAGTTAACCTTTCCAAATTGTGTGCGCTTAACCTAACTCTTCCCTCCTGGTTGCATGAAGAAGTGCAAAACATCAGTCCCTTACGCTGGGCTCCTACCTCTATCCGGTATTTTGGCATTAATATTACAGCTGATCTTAACACCTGGACACAGGCTAACTGGCCGGTAAGTAGGACTTCCATACGGGCGGACCTACGCCGTTGGAGGTCGTTGCCCCAGTCCTGGTTAGGACGCCTTAACGCGATTCAAATGTCCCTATTACCAAAGGCCCTATACCTCTGTCAGACACTCCCCACGCCAATCACACACAACGATATCCTGACACTCCAGAGGGAATTGGTCGGCTTAATTTGGGGAGGGAAGCGGGCCCGCCTATCGACTAAAGTCCTGATGCTACCAAGAGATCTAGGGGGCAGGCCTGCCCTGATCTGTTGTCCTATTATTGGGCCTCCCACCTGCGGTATATCTTGGAATGGTCAGTAAGAGCTAGTGAGAAGCACTGCTTCCACATAGACCGCGCTGTGGCGTGCCGTCCGCTTTGGGACCTGGCATGGTTGCATAGGTCTGCGAGACACCCCAGTGCTCATGTCGCCACTCCTACGCGCACAGTGCTGGAGATCTTGGACAGGATTGCGATTCACCGACACCTTACTACCTTCCCCTCTCCTCATACGCCGGTCTTACTTCATACAGATTTTCGGCAAGCATCTCGCCCATCTGAGTTTCCACACTGTGCGGCAGGTGAATGTCGCATCATAGAACAGCTTTCCGAAGGAGGAATCTTCTAAACTCCAGACCAATGTAGAGCGGATTGTAATATCCCCAAAACGGTGCTGCAGGAATATGTTCAAATTTGCCACTGGCTGCGGGACCCATCGTATACTGAGGGCGCCACGCGCCAGCTTACGCCTTTTGAACGTCTGGTGCGATCGTTTGATGGGTCTAAGGGATTGATCTCCCGGACCTACAAAGTACTTCTATATTCTCAGGCGATACTCCCTCTCACGTATCGAAACCAGTGGCAAAGGGATCTTGAGGAGGATGTCACCCCGGAGCGATGGGTGCAGCTCTGGCGAGACATACGGTGTATTCTTAAATCTATAGCTCAACAGGAGTCTGCGTACAAAATGATGACGCGCTGGTACTACACTCCTCTTCGGCTCCAACGCATGTTCCCGAGCTGTACCCCGGCCTGTTGGAGATGTCTGAAATCTCGGGGCTCCTTCCTCCATATTTGGTGAGAATGTCCATTGATCCTACCTTACTGGGAGGACATCCTCGGCCGAGGCAAAACAGTGGTGGGATACCCCCTACCTAGCGATCCTGGAGTGATAATCCTGGGTCACCACTGTACCTCGCTAAATACGATGAAACTGGTGGATTGCCGCCGGAACTTTCTAATGCTTACTGCTGCCAAGAAGGTCATTGCCGTACATTGGAAAAAACCATGCACTCCTCCGGCCTCAGTGTGGATTACACGGCTTTGGCACCTAATGGCCATGGAACTCCTGATGCATCGGCTGGCGCATACAGACGCTAAATTCCAGCGTACTTGGCAGCCCCTTATCCACTATTTAACTCGGTTGGAACACGCTCCGTATGTACCTCCGCGCTTGTGCGCCCTGCAACTCCTTGAAGATCCACTCCAGCCCAGGGGAGTCCCTCCCGATGACAGTCAAGAGTGATATGCCCTGCACCAGCCCTGCGCTAAGCTCACTACCCGTTCCTATATGGGTAGCGCCTCCTCCGGGGGGTTGCTGGCTCCGTCCCGGCTTCTCCCCCGTCCTTCCCGCATCGCTAGCCAGCCGGAGAGTTGAGTCCTTTCTCTGCCTCTTCTTTTCTCCTTCCTTCCACTCTTTCTCTTCTGGGTCACATTTTACTTCGGATCCCTCGGGATGGCCATCACAACCTGTTCCCAGTGCAAATCCAGGTTAGATGCAGGTGGTACCCCCCGAAGGGGGTGTCGGGGGGAGGGGTGGGCGCAGGACTGGCCAGTGTCACAGCTGGCCGCAGTGCTGCTGATTTGCATGATACCCACCCCCCATTCGCCGTAGGAATTAAACCTTCCATACATGGGAGCCTCCTGCCGGGGGAGACTCGTGATACAAGGCCGCCACGTCCAAATACACCTGTGGGGACGGAGCGTTTCAGGGGGGCTCCTGTGTGAAGGCCAGGCACGAACAAAGATTATACAATGTCGCTCACTTATATGCATAGTGGAAGAAATGTATGTAATGGGTGGGGTACGGATACGCTCCTGTCATACTGCTGTCAGCTCCCCCGACGCGGCCGGCCCCAATAGGGGTTGTAGGCGGCTTGCTGTGTGCTCCCTCCCCCCCCGAGATTAGCTTTTGGCTGGCACTGACAATTGCGCTGCCGGCCCATCTGGGATGTAGGCAGTACGCTGTGTATGTGGCCTTTCCATCTTCCAATGAAGGTATTTGAAAACTGAACAAATAATTAATATGAATAAAAAAAATAAGTTGGTCTTGCCGTAAAATCTACACGCAAACGCAATGTCTAACGTTACATGTGCCAAGTAGAAAACATCGCTAGACACACCCAATGGACAACACAGTACCAACCTAAGCCTATTTGCGTCCTAAATGCGTGCAGATGAACATTACATTCCCAAAAACTGCCCGCATACACATTTCACCAACAACATAAGCACCTTTGCGAGCTATTTGCGTGCAGAAATCAATCGCAGACCTAAAAACGGGCCGCATACACAATGCAATAACATGAGCACCTTTGCGAGCTATTTGCGTGCAGAAATCAATCGCAGACCTAAAAACGGGCCGCATACACAATGCAATAACATGTGCACCTTTGCGAGCTATTTGCGTGCAAAACTGCATCGCATACTTAAAAACGGGCCGCATACACAATCCACTAACAACATGTGCACATTTGCGAGCTAGTTGCGTGCAAAAATTCATCGCATACTTAAAAACGGGCCGCAAACACACAGGAAGTGATGTATGCATGCTTCCTGTCTACCAGGGGAGTGTCCTTCACTTTCACTTTCGGTTCTGAGCACATTGCTGGTTATTGCTGAGTTTGAGGGAGGTGTCTGGTGGTTTGTGCTGTTGGTGTGAGATTCTGAGAGTGTTGCTGTGTCCTGTGTCCTGTGAAAAGTGTCTGTTAGCTTGTGTTAAATTGTGTTAAATTGTTTTAAATTGTGTTAAATTGTTTCAAATTGTGTTAAATTGTTTTAAATTGTTTTGAATTGTTTTGAATTGTTTTAAATTGTTTGACTGTCTCCTGTCCTGAGTCTAGTTGTGTGTTTGTGTTTGTGTATTTCACGTAAGTTGTTTTAGGGGGTTATCATTTTTCTTTTTGAGGGGTTACTGGGGTGCAGGGAGATGCCGGCTGTGGGCAGGTCCGGAAGGATGTCTGAGGGGGCATTGGGGGGCTTCCTTTGGCTGGTTAAGTTCAACCTGCCATTGATGTTGGAGAGGGGGGACGTATCCTTCAAGGGTACAGTGTGGCAGTGCGGAAGGTGCGTTGGGAGCGGGTGCGGGTGCAGATGCTCCGGTGCTTTGGAGTGGACCGGAACGTGCGCCAGTGGAAGCACCGCTGGCAGGACATGCTGGCACGTGAGGCCGACATCCTGGACTTCACAGGAGTAATGACTGGCATCCAGGGTGGTAAGTACAAACACTATTTTAACCCTGAATACTGTTACGTACATTGACTATTGACGTGTGGGACATGAAGGCATGATGTCATAATGCTGTGTTGACACCGTGATCCTGTTGCAATTTCGTGAATACAATTAAAGTCTTCAAAAAGACATGCGCATGATGCACTGGACTCTTGAATTGCATGATTTAGTCTCCCCACTACAGTGTTTGCAACAGAAGGGAAGGTGTCGGAATACACTATCGTAATATCCCTTATTGTAGAGCGCAATCCAGCGCCAGTTGTATTATCAATTTCTGTTGTGATGACCGGGTAGTAAACATGTTGCGCTGTAAAGCGCACATTGTAATCTAGGTCACCTGTAGGACACATTCCATCAAGCACATGCTTATTGTGACCGTCTACTCATTTGTAAGGGTCGCAAGGCACGATGGGGGTGTGTGCATGTTCAAGTCCATCAAGGTGTGTGTATGTGGTCAATCCATTTACATTAGTCTATTTCTGAAGATGGGGAGCAATGTGGTCTGTCGAGGTGGAAGTTGAGGACTCACAGTGTGTTGTAGTTGGGGGATGCAAAGGCATGCGTGGAGATGATGTGGGTGAGGGAGTTTGCTATAGGTCTACGGGGGCAGCAGCGGTAGCAGGGAAAGGGGCGTGGAAGGATGAAAAGTCTGTAGAGAGGGAATACAGAGTACGCATCAGGAAGCCGGATACTGACAAACAATAGATTATGTATGAGTGTGGAAAAAAGTGAAGTAACAACTTGATGAGAGTGAATGATGGAGCCGAATGCCTGATTCAGAGCTCAAATTGACCACCAGGGTTGGTGCACAGGTGAACCTGCGTGTGGAGGAGGCCTTCATAAGCACACTCCAGAGAGTGCATGTGTTTGGGGGAGGCCTCATTCAATGGTGGAGCAGCAAGGCTGCCAGAGCAATTTCACTGACAGTTTGTCAGTGGCCTTGCTAGTCTGTCCCCGCAGCGGATGTCATGTATGAGGGGTCCAATTCATGTACATTTGATCAGTGATGTGTGAGGTGCAATGTGTTTACACATGATGTGGTCACATCAGAGGCACAACGCAGTACCATGCCGACAATCATAGGGGGCTATGTTGGGTGACCCACTGCGCTGGATCAACACCTAACAATGTTGTGCCAAAGCTGGCACACTTGTGCCAAACCGGCGTGCTCATTAATGTATGTATGTGTACAGTAAGGGTGACTGTACATGTACTAGCCAAGCCATTGTGCGCGTGTGCTGTGTGCTTGGCAGAGTGTAGTGTAAATAATGGCAGTCACACATCACTTGTGGAACCATTGCTACGCTGCCCCTGTACATGGTTTATGTGTGAGTATGATTTGGAGAGGTCAAAAAGACACACCGCAAATGGGACATCTCCAGGGTGTCATAGCCCAAATATCTCTGGGTAACTGCCCGTTGTAATCGGCCGAGATGCAATTGTACACAGAGCTATTTTAATCCCATGTCCGTGTAGTGATGGGGCCTTGACATTGTGTCACACGACTCAAATGTGCATGTCTGCCAGCAGTAATGTATTGTGTGGTCCGGCTCTGCATTCACAGCTCCTGCGTGAATGGCAGTCTAAGTTGTCACAGTAATGTGGCCAACATGAAAGGCAACACCACAGTTATGTTGCATCATCAGTTACTGTAATGTATTTCATCATGAATATGTGATGTTTGCTTACGTCTGGTAACAACACGTTAACATTTGTTGTCTCGCAGATGGTCGTCAGCCTATAACCCAGGGGGACATAGACAGATACAGGGACCCGCACGCCACTGGTGAGTATGGACATATTCTAGTGTCATGTAGCAGTGCCATGGATGACTGTTACATATGCTACACTTTGTTGATAAGCAGTATGGGTGTGTATCGCATGTCCCTTACCCACAATGTGAAGATGCATTGTGTAAGTCAGATTAGTTTACAAATTGGTAGGTAAAGGTGGGCCAATGGATCTGTTTCACAGTTGTGAGTTTGCCCATCAGCTGTCAGTGATACCCATTCCAATTGAGGGGCATCCTTGTAATACCCAAACGTCGCCACTGCGTCACTTCCACTGAAGTGGTGTTGTCAATCGGGTCGTAGCCTTTTTGCCAACGTAGAGTTACGCTGCCTTGTCAAGAAGGCACACTTACATGCTGTGTTTATTGTAAACAGTGCGTGCAGTGGGTGTCAAGTTGTGCACAAGGATGCAGTGCTTTTCAGGGGGTGCAAGCTCAGAGACATGTTTGAACAGTGCTTACTTATGTATGCTGCATAGCAGCTTCACTGAAGTGGCAGGGTGTAGCTGAGAGTCAGACATATCAATGGCACATTACACAAACACATTTCAAAGATGTGCATGTTAACTGCAATTGCATCTTTGTGCACTGCATTGGTGTTGGCAGCCTGTGTCCGTGGGGACATTCCATGCTTGACTATGGATCATGTGTACATACTCCTCGGACACAATTGGTGACATTCCTCCACACACATTTCCAACACACGCTTGAGGTATGCATTGTACAAAGTACCATATATTACGCAATGCAGGGCTCAACGACACTATCTGTGTGTAAACATTAGCCATGACAATGACACAACGCACATGACCCCAGGGTGCAGTTTAATGTTGAATGCATTGGAACAGTTGTCGTTGTAAAGGCATGCATGCTCTTATTCACTACGGAGTGAGGTCAGCGGTCACAAGACATGCATGTGTGACAATTAGGGTGGAATGACGCCTCGCCCTCTCAGTGGCAGAACATCAGGAATTGTATAGTAATGGTGGAGTGAGGGTCAGCGCATCCCGTCAATGTAAGCGGTCATACACCAAACATGTTCCCATGTGTGCAGCACGACTGGAAGTGTGAGTAGGGCTGTCCCAGTCTTGTTCCTGTGCATGTAGTGTGACATTACTATAGATTGACAAGCACACCTGCACACAGACACCCATTGCAATCTTGTGCAAGACTGGCTGTTTTTGTGCGGACTTGATGACCTGCACACAGTTGCTGGGATACACACAGGGGTGCACATGTGCATTGTGCATTAAATGCTGCAGTGTGTCACAGGACAGGATGAGGGTGGTTCTGTACTTGGAGGGCAAATGCCTCCCTCCTCCAGGCATTTGTACATGTCAACCGCAGTCAGGGTGTCCAATGGTGCCATGTATTGACCGTGTCTGTCTCATTTTGTAGTGACAGTACATGTTCCATGACATGCACTGTCATGTCAGTCTCCACAGCATGTAGTGAACCATTCAGGCTTATATATTTGGTTGACCACGTCCGTCTCGGACTTCACTTAGATACACTGGTGTGTTGGCTCACATGTTGAATCAATCTTTGATTAACGGTTTTATGGTGTACATTAACATGTTCAGATGTACTGGAATTGACATATATTATATGTTACAGACAACATGACACCTGCGGAGCAACATGCCTACCAGGTAGGCAAGGACCGGTACCTTCATGTGAAGAAGGTTGCAAGAGGTTTCCGACAGATGGCGAGGAGGTATCGGAAAGACAGGAAGGCTGGAAAATGGAGTGCATTGCAGGACGTTGGCCAAACCAACAGCCAGGCCCTCCCCGTACCCTCTGGTCCCAGTGTGGCTCCTCAGACTGTCATTCCCCCTCTGACCACACCCGCACAGGTGCCAATACCACCTGCACCTGCACCTGCAGCTCCCGTGGAGCCTTTTGACGCCACGGACAGGAGGATGCTTGCTGCGAACAATTCAATGCTGATCGACATACGGAGGGAATTGTTGTACCTCAACCGGAACTTACATGATATCCGGACACACCTTGGGCTGCAGTGATTCCTCCCCATTTTGGCCCCCACCCCCCTCTTCTCCCTTGCCCCGATGTTTATGTTCCAGTGTTGGCTAGTGTTAGTGATGTTATGTTTGTTTTAGGCAGAGTAGTTTTAGTGTAGGCCTAGTTAGTGCAAGTTCATATATTTATATATTTTTCTACAAATTATATGGTATTTGGGGATAAGTTTCATTTTCCTTTGGGTGGGGGGTTGATGTCGTTACAGTTTTTGCGTGTTTAGGAATAGTTAGGGTATGGGGTTAAGTGAAGTTCAAATTAATAGTTAGTTTAGATTTAGTGTTAGGATTAGTTCTTAGTGGTAGTGTAGGGAATTTAGACTTTTCATATTTGTTAAATAAATAATGTTATTCATATTTGGTCTGTTTGCACTTACATCAGGGATGATGTGGGGCAGTGGGGCTTATTCCATTGTATGCAACTCATGCCGTCAATGGGCAAATCATTGAATGTGTGACTATGGTCATGACCTGTTACTTAGCAGGATGGATAGTGTCAGGATACCATATATGTGGGCACAGTGAACTTGCATGGCTGACAGATTGTTAAGTATGGTTTACAGCTTAGTCTAGGGACTTTTAATTGTGACGTTCGACATCTTAAGTGTGACGCACAGGGTTTTACTGCACATGGTTGCTAAATTACTACACAATGTCGGAACATAGATATGTGAGTACATAGAAGTTGCTAGAGTTAGCCATCATGGATATGGATGTATGCACCGAGTAACACATATAGCGTATGACACATGCATATAAGATGCTCCGGCCTCTGAGTCCATATACATTGCACAGACCTTGGCACACTTGATGCGTGGTACCAGGCTATCAGCTTGCTTTGCCTTACCTGTCCCTGTGCATGGCAGCTCAATCCCCATGACATGCAAGATGTAGGTCATTTGTGTGTCAATTGGTAAAGTCACATGGCACAACAGTGTTTGTGAATCACATGAGTTACGTGACAATGAGTTCTGACCTTACTTTTGAGGTTATTCACAGATGTTATTTAGGAGTTGCACTGTAAGGTATACTGACTTAACCTCTACTATCTTCCTTTTCGGACTGCCATAATTATTAGAGTTCTGCTTTGGTCACAGTTGATGTTTGGTTGCATGCACACAGGTCTGATGCACACATGCATAGCTCCCTGTACCGACAGTGTAATGGGCACTTGTCACAGCTGTCACTTTTGTCATTGACTCATAGTGATGACACCCTTGGAATGTAGCCGCAGAAAAAGACTATATGCCAAGTGCAGTTCAACAGACCAATATGCTCACAGTGGGCACAGCATGAGAGGGCTCAAAGATTGTCAGGCATTGTTTGTGCACAGATAGTGGCTGAGTGACGCTTGGCCATAGTCACCATTGTGAACTACACTTCAGTGTGGCAGACTTTGTTGTTCCATATATATGTATGTTAGACATGTGCCCTTAGGTCTCCTCAGCAATGTGATACTGGTGTGCAACATCTAGGGTTGTGAGATGCAATGGGCAACATCGCAACAAGATTAGTACACCATGTTGAGTGTAAGTAGATATGCCAGGAGATTATGGTTTGCTATTGTTCAGGGTGACACTACTTGTGTCCTGAAACAGACTGCTACATTTGTTCACACATGCCTGTCTCATGAATGAACGTGGGTGGAAGTTGGTCTATTGCTAGATTGTGGTATCTGATCAAGGTGGCCACAGAGATTTTACACATTCAGGCTCATCTCACTGCCGATCCATGTCAGGTGACACATGTACCTAGCTTGTATTTCCCTTGCTGGACCTTCTTGTGGATTCACAGGACATGTATTATTGACGAAGTTCAATGCCTAATTGATCATGTAAACACGCATCTGTGTGAATAGAATATATTTATTTACAGTACAAAGGGGGAAGACAGGGACAGTACTTAGACATTCAACCCAACATTGCATCTATGCCCGTTAGAGGGGCAGACAGAGTCCTTAGGGAGTGACGGATCAGAGGGAAGAGGCGGAGTTAGCAGTGTCATTGTCACAGAAATAAGCTGGTGTGGAAGTCCATGTCTGGGTCCAAGGTGAGTGTTGGGTGACATTGGAAGACAATGGAAGGGGTCGTTCGGTGGCATGACAGTAAGAAGAATACCAAGGTAAGCCCGGCCTTCTGACGTCAATGTTTGCTCTGTGTTCTCCTTACCATGATGGCAGAATCATCATCATCTTCGTCCTCTGATGTGTCATGTGGCTCACATGTGGGTGGTGGTATGGTTGGTGCAGCACTGTGAGGCACAGACACATCAGGGGGCGGAGCTGAGGATGTGGAGCCGCCAGCAGCAGCAACTATTGGCGCCAGAGCTTGGGGCAGCAGTGAGGTGACGAGCAGATGCAGGGCCTGGTAGATCCCAGCTACATTGCGCTGGTGTTCAGCCGTGGCAGCCATCTGTTGTTCTTCACGCCGCTCCCTGCTCTCCATTATCCGGGCTATCCGGAACAAATCAGCGCTGACACTACTGTAGCCACCCTGCTGAGACAGTTGGTCCAGTCTCTGTGTCAGGACTACAGCAATGTCATCCAGGGAGCGTTGGAGAGCATTGAGCGGCCTGTGGATGTCTGTCATCCTCTGCATGTGGTCCCTGATGGGACTCAGACACCCACGTATGTCGTCCATTTTGGCTGCCAGGCTCTCAAACCCCAACCGCACCTGGTCACGCGTCTCCCGCTGGACCTCAAGCACATGGCGGTGAAAGGCCTGATATGTGTCCTCAAGGTCCGGGGAGGCAGCTGTGGTGGGAGGTGCCTGCTGCTGGATGGTTTGTGCATGGGGTGTGGTTTGCGCAATGCTGCTGGGTTGCCCCGCTCCTGTAGATTGTGTGTCAAGGGAGTCCAGCATCTGGAGGAATTCCTCCTGGTTGATGGTGGTGTAATCATCCACGTCTGACGTGAGTGGTGGGTCATTCTGCTGTCCAGGAGGTGTTGTCTCTCCCTCTGCAATTGGAACAGGAGATACAGTTTAACAGTGTGTTACATGTGGGTGCATGCATTAGTTAACTTGGCAAACTGACTGCGGGAGACTGTACCATCTGACAGTTTTGGATGTGCTGCTTATTATTAGCAGGTTGTTGCATATTTCAAGGGCATCACGGATGTGAGCTTGTCCTTGTACATTGCCATCTTACATTTTAGCAATATGTGAGTTGTTTTACGACAGTGTCTACACACAGGCGCTACCTGTTCTGTCCTCTGTTCAGTTGTGTGAGTGATGCAGTTTGTGACACCTAGTAGTCAATGTTGATGTACTCAGATTTGTATGTGTGTGCAGTGCATTGTGTGATAGTGGCACCTGCTGCTTTAGTTTTACTGCCCCACGTCCCTTTCAGACAATGAGCCTTTGACTTCTGTGAATGTACAATGCAGAGATGTTGTAAGCTGTGGTGACTATGTGTGTTGGCCAGAGTTGTGACACTTGTGCATGGTGGTCATGAGATTTCTGGGTCACATCGGGGGCTATGTGTACAGAAGGATGTGTCTCCCGCTTGACTAGTGGGCAGCGGCAAGAAGGCAGCGAAGCGGTGGAGCCCGGCAAGGGACGGAGCTGCGGACTATTTCTAACTACGCCGCCTCGACCTGGGGCTGAGTGCGGACTGCGACCTCAGGGGCTACTGAGAGTGTGTAGCGCGACGAGCGCCGAGCCGGCCGCCCTGCCCTCCCAGCAACGATGAGGACTTGCCCTCTACCGCACCGACTCTGCACCGCGGGGAGTGGGGGTGCTGCGCCCGGAGGAGCTCCGGCCCGAATGGCTAGCGGCGGCCGGCCCAGCGGGGCGGAGACCAAGGACCATTCAGGAGTAACCACACCCACACCGGCGGGGGAACTGGCAGGGGGCCTGCTTCCGAGCCCGCCGGACAGGGATCACCGCTGAGGATTGCCGGGCCCAGGGGAGGCACAGCAGGGGCCGTAGCCGCATGAAGAGGCCTGGCGTAGGCCGTGCCCGGCCGGGAGGTGAGCGCGCGTCGCCTGGATGCGGCTCTTTTCTCGAGGGGCCTGCACCGCATATCGGAGAGCTCAAGCCTGGGGCCAGGTGGCCTAGATTGGCACTGAGCAGCGGCGGCGCAAGACATCCCACGCAAGGTGATGTTTAGCGGGGGTACGTGAACTGGGCCCTGGCCCCCACCGGACCCGCTCTTCATATTTCACCCGTGGGACTCAGCACCCAGATCTGGCATCCACTCTCCCGTGCTGCCCACGGGTGTCCCAGAGGGGGTCGGCTCCCGGCACCGGGGGCTGAGTCTGCATGAGGCGGGGCATTGACGGGCCTGGGGCTCCGGCCTGGTGCGTGCAGAGGGCTCCGGATCTCCACGAACACTGAGGACTGTGCACCACGCCGAGCACTCAGGGCGCCACACAGCGTGGCGGGCGGGGTTACACTCAGCCCTTTCGCCCACTGGTGGCGCAGGAGCGCAGCGTATTGTGCCACAGCCATCCCAAGCATTGAGGGTCAGCCTGAACATATCGGAGGGCCCACCGGATCCAGCGCCCCACGCACCCGGGGGCCTCCCTTCCACAGGGCTCTAGTGCGACGACCGGGACCACCAGCAGCTGACCGGAGTGGAGGGCTAACGCGCCAACGGGCTTGTTCTATCGCCTGGCGCTCCATGTACCTGGCCCGCAACATGGCCTCCACCGGAGGGAAGAAAAGCTAATACCAGCAGGAGGTTTTTGCACATTCGCAGGGGGGGGTGACTCCATCACATCCCGCAAAGAAACCCGGCCCCTCCCCGGCCACCATGAGTGGCCCCGTAGAAGAGCCAGTCACAAGGGCCTTCCTGGAGTCCCTGTTTACAGCCCTTTGTGACAATATTCACACGGTACAGAGGGAATTTACGGCGGAACTCAAGGAGGTCCACAAAGAAATGGATGGCATCGGGGAACGGGTGGCAGCGTTGGAGAACGGAAGTGACGCCCAAGAATCTGAGGTCTCACTCATGCAGCAGGCCCTCATCCGCATACATGACCGACAAGTAGACCTTCAATCCCATTTGGAGGATCTAGAGAACCCCTCCCTGCGACACAATGTCCGGATCCGGGGGTGAGAACTGACGTGGAGGCGGGAGATATAATCACATATGTGCGTGGGCTCTTTATTCATATTTTGGGTAACCCTTTGGACGCAGAACTAAAGATTGACCGTGCCCACCGGGTGGGACTGCCCCACTCGGACACCGCCCCCCAGCAGACATACTAGTCTGTGTCCAAGACTTTTGCACCAAAGAGGGAATACTCCGTAAAGGCAGAACCATGCACCCCATTTCATTCCGCAACCAGACACCGGTTCTCTATCAGGACCTTGCCGCACTCACACTTCAAAAGCACAGGACTTTCAGACCCATCACTGTGGTCCTCCGCCAGCGCAATATCACATACTCCTGGGCTCACCCATTCCGCATCATCCTTCGCTACGATGTCAAGCTGTATCAGTTACGTTCCCTGGCGGAGGCCATTCGGCTCTTGGGCATTGACGTTCTGGAGGAGGACGACAGAGGAGACCCCAGGGACCCGGGCTTTGACGAGATACAACCGCGCTGGAGGCTGCAGAGTCGCATGCGCCGCCTCGGCCGGCACCAACGTCCAGACCCTGATGAGATGGCAAAGGGTCAGCGGGAGGCCCTAGAAACACTGCCAGAAGCCCTCACCAGGTCTCAAGCTTCCTGAATGGTCCTGGGCCCTTTAGCCCTGTTATTCTTTCCTACCTTCTATGCTCTCTACCTCGGGTGGTTCTGAGGGTGGAGACGGGGTGAGTTCAGGGCCATGAAAACCCTATGATGACGTTTGACCAATCTTCTGTGGAAGATGGAGTGCCTCCAGACCTTTGTTCGTGTTTTGATAATTTTAGGATTTGGTTAGTTTTTGTTTCTTACTGGGGCTATTTTTCCACCTTCTTCTCTTTTCTGTCTTCCTCCTGCCCTCCATCCCAGTCCTGGCTGCGCACATCTGCTGCCTCACTGGTGCTTTCATATCCGGGAATGGTAGCCTCACTCCAGCGGCGCTAGCTCACCTCTGCATACTACACTGAGCCGTAGATGCCACCCTATAGTCTTTGAGTCATCACTCTTAATGTGAGAGGCCTGAATAATCCTATCAAACGACGCACGATCTTGGCCTACTTAGTGAATTCGGGAGCTGAGGTGTGCTTATTGCAAGAAACGCACCTTCTGCCCAAGGATTGCCACAGACTTCGCTCACGCGCCTTCCCCACTCAGTTCTTCTCTTCCGGGCCTACTAAAACTGCGGGGGTGGCTATCTTGCTCTCCATGGCTTTCAAGGGGAGGGTTGAGCAGAAAGAAGTGGAATTGAAAGACTGATTAGTGACTTACCAACTCCAGTTTGGGGAACACACTCATTATTTGGTCTGTCTATGCTCCAAATGAAGGGCAGGAGAGATTTCTCCATTAAGCTTAGTACGGAGCCACGGCTACCTCAGAACGCAGTATCCCTATGGGGGGACCTACATTTGGTCTTTGATGACGAACTGGATGGCTCAGAGCAGCGTTATGGCCAGGTGGGCGCCCTCTCCCACGCAGGACTCAACAGACTGACTGACCTCGGCCTGACAGACATATGGAGATATTACCATCCACTGTCTAGGGAATACTCCTACTATTCCAGCGCCCATGAGACTTATGGCAGGTTAGATTATTTCTTGGGCACCCAGCTCCTCAGAGACACCACATCCTCCACAGACATTCTAGTTACTGCCCTATTGGATCACGCTCCGGTGGTACTGACATTGACCTTCCCTCCAGTCCGGAGGCATGCCCGACAGTGGCACTTTCGGGACACTCTTCTTCGCCGTGCTGACATCGTGGCACAGCTACAACACACTTTAGTCAACTACCTATCACATAACGACTACTCCGATATGTCCCTTTCCACTAGATGGGAGGCCCTGATGGCAGTGGTGCTGGGGTCCGTCATTGGTATATCCTCGGCGGATGACGCAGAACACTAACGCTAACAGGAGGATCTCTCCCAGAGGATTGGGGAGCTAGAAGTGATGCATCGCCGAAAAGGAGCCCCGAGGATATGGCGCCAATTAAAGGCAGTCCGGCCACAACTGGCAGCTATAGACCGCGATAGGGCAGATTATGCGGCTCTGCAGTTGCGCCACTACTTCTACGTGGGGGCCAATAAATGCGTCCAGCTCTTGGCGCACAAGCTGAGGGATACCAGGTTGCGAGAAGGGGTCAGTGAATTTCAAGTTCAAGCAGGCCGCACACGTACAGAAGACTCCGACATCGCAGAGGTCTTCCGGGACTATTACGCACAACTTTACGATGCACAGTCCTTGGGGAGGGATGCAATGGTGGCATACCTGGACCAGATAACCCTTCCATGCGTCTCCCAGGCTCATGCTGAACATATAGGAACAGTGATCCGCCCAGAGGAGGTGTTCTCACCTATCTCTCGCTTGAAACTGCCCAGATCCCCGGCTCTGGACGGGTACACCATGGCCTTTTATAGGCAATTATGCCCCACGATCACCCCGCTCCTCACCCGCCTCTTTAATTATTTTGGCAAGGGCGGGGCGATCCCTCCCTCGATGGTAGTGGCGGCTCTGGTGGTTATTCACAAACCGCGCAAAGACAGGTCGCAATGTGAGGCGTACAGGCCCATCTTACTTTTGAATCTAGACCCGAGACTCTACACCAGTATACTGGCAGCACACCTGGCCCCTTACAAGCCCGGCATTATCACCCCTGATCAAGCCGGGTTCATACCGCAGAGACAAACTGCCGACAACACGAAGAGAGTCCTTGATCTTATCGAGAGAGCCTCCCGCATCCCAGGTGAGTACATGCTCCTTACCGTTGATGCGGAAGAGGCGTTTGGCAGGGTCCATTGGCCCTACTTGGACTCTGTGATGTCCCATTTTGGCCTAGGGGGAACGAATGAGGACTTGGATCCTCAACTGCTATCAAGACCCCTCTGCGACAGTTAGGGTCAATGGACACGCATCGAGCCCCTTCCGTATTCACAGAGGCACTGGGCAGGGGTGCCCGGTGTCACCCTTGCTCTTTGCTCCATATATGGAGCCCCTTGCTCAGAGAGTTCGTGAACATCCGAAGATCATGGGCATACGCTTGGGCAGTGACACACACACCATCTGCCTATATGCGGACGATGTCCTGGTTACCTTAGCGGACCCTGCCACGTCGTTGCCCACTTTTCTGGAGGAGTTAGTCTTCTTCTGAGGAGCGTCCGGGTTTAAGGTCAATGGTGCAAAGTCCATCGCTCTGAGCCTCTCTCTGCCACCCCCACTTCTGGTGGTACTTCAAGCCCATCACACCATACAGTGGTCGGCTACCACGGTTCCGTACTTGGGTCTTCAGCTGGCCCCTACACTACAGGCCACAATGGCAGCTAATTACAGGATCCTGCACTCCCACATCCGCACGGACTTGAGACACTGGAAATGTTATCCCATTTCATGTCTGGGGCGTATTGCAGCCGTGATAATGTTCATACTCCCAATACTTCTCTATCTATTCCAAACACTCCCCTTACGGCCTCCTACAGGTTGGATCCAACGTGTGCAATCAGAACTATCCCAGTTCATTTGGCAAGGCAAATAACCGAGAATGAAGTAGTCTGTTAGCTTCCTCCCCCCAGCGAAGGGGGCCTTGGGATCCCAGGTTTGGTGCTTTACTTCAAAGCCGTTCAATTGCAGTATTTGGTGGAATGGAGCCGGGCGGAGTCATGAACACACTGGCTCTTCCAGGACCACGCGTTCACTGGTACCTACTTAATGAAGTTCCACTTTCTTTGGAAGTCACAACGCCCTCCCAACCTCTATGCATCCCAAATTGCGCACACCACTGTGGTGGCCTGGGATCTAACGCACAGTCGACACAAGCTCACGACATTCCCCTCCCCACTCACTCCCCTCTTTGGCAATCCCGATTTCTGACCTGGGCTCGCAGACACATCATTCCCTATCTGGAGATGCACAGGCTGCCGTGCATTGGGCACACTTTACGACACGGAAGGGGTTATCCCTTTTGAGCAACTGCATGCGGATTATGACCCCCCGAAACTGAACAATTGCATTACCTGCAGCTCCGCCATTGGGCCTCCCATCCCAACAACCAGGCGCAGGCCCACAGACTCCTCACGCAGTACGAGCGGTGGTTGATCACTCGCTCCTCGGATAAGGAGTTGATCACGGACTTGTACAGTATGCTCCTGTCACGCTACACCCACTTTTTCCATGCTGGTAGTGCTCGGTGGGAGGGGGACTTGGGCCGTGATCTCACCAACACCTAATGGGAAGGGGTCTGTCACAGGGTGCGACATACCGCAACTCACACAGGCCTCACTGAAACATACACCAAGCTAGCGTGCTACTGGTACTACACCCCCAAACGCCTGCACCAAATAGATATGGCACACAACCCGGACTGTTGGAGAGGGTGTGGGAAGGTGGGTGCACTTGTCCATCTGCTTTGGGAATGTGACCGCTTGACTCCTTACTTGACCCAAGTGCTTGACGGAGTAGACAAACACCACGCATATCCTATTAATCAGCACAAGGCTGCATCTCCCAGACGCCCAAATGAGCATGCTGTGTGAATGTGACAGATCACGTGCACCAGTGTGCATGCCGACAACAAGCTCAGCACACCTGTAACATTGCGCATGTGTCTGACTTGTGTGCAAGGTTGTGCATGGCCATCCAGGGTGACTTTGATGGCCATACACAACCTTGCACACAAGCCAAACACATGCGCCAAGTTGCAGGTGTATAGAGCTTGTTGTCGGCATGCTCACTGGTGCACGTGATCTGTCACATTCACACGGCATGCTCATTTGGGTGTCTGGGAGGTGCAGCCTTGTGCTGCTGAATTGGATATGGGTTCTGATGATGCAAGGTGTGCATTTTGCAGGCCCTCCACATCTCTAGGTGATGTTGCATTTTGCTATTTGATGTTGCCCTTATTTAGTAATCTGATGTTGTACCTGGACTGTGTTTGTCCGACTTTACGGTGCACATTTCGAAATCTGGGTACATGTGAATATGTGTCTTGCAAGGTTTTGGCTTGAGTCATGTGATCTGTGTCCATGCAACCATGCACAGGGCTATCTGGGACCTGCTACACAGTGATTGTGGGTCTGC
Source organism: Calotriton arnoldi (assembly GCA_963921515.1). Lineage (NCBI taxonomy): Eukaryota > Metazoa > Chordata > Amphibia > Caudata > Salamandridae > Calotriton > Calotriton arnoldi. The sequence continues at coordinate 955,394 of CAWUFW010000754.1, read as the reverse complement.
AATGCAATTCATTGTGCATGGGTGCCATTGTGCCCATCAACCCCCATCCACCCACTCCATGGTTGGTACTCACCCTGTGGTTGTGTCTGCTCACATTCAGCAGTGTCCTGACCCGGCACTCCGACCACCGTTTCATCGGTGATGACTTGGGCCACCATTTCCTCCGTGTCATCCAGCTCCAGCTGGGGCGCTGGACTCCCACCTCCGGTTGCACTTGCTGCCTTCCGATTGGCTGCTATTTTTTCCTTTGTATTCTTCTTGCTGTCATTCCAGCGCTTCCTGACCTCATCCACTGTCCTCCTCTTCCTCTCTCCAACAGCATTCACCTTGTCCGTGATGTCTTCCCATAGTTCTTTTTTCTGGACAATGGCACTGAGCGTTTGATGAATAACTCCTGCTGATGTTCAGCCACCAGGCTACACAGGACCTGATTTTCCTGGTGACTGAATCTGGGGTTCCTCTTCCTCTTGGCCTTCTCCTGGGTCTCTGTCTGCTCCTCCTGGCTAGCTGGGGGGTTGTTGGTGGCCTCAGCACTAGTCCCGGCTTCCTCCATGTCTATCCTGGCTTCTGGTGTATTCTCCATTTTGTGTGTTTTTTTGTTTCCCCTGCTTGTTGGCCTTTTATGGGGAATTTTGGTGCTTGATTGATGTGACCTGCAGGCCTGCTGCCAATTTAGCGGCCGATTTCGGCGCTATTTGGCCTATCGCCACTTTTCTGTCATTAGCGTGCGTTTTTTTATCGCCGGCGCACAGGATGTATCGCCATCCATTTGCGCCGGGATTGGTTGCTATCGCTGGGTTGCGGCGCGTTGTTAATACGTCGATACCACGGCGATGAACTCCGGTTAGCAACGGCGATAAAATAAATGTCGCTAATCTCGCTTCGCGATAATTATCGCGGTTTGTTGATAATATGCCCCAAAGTTACCTATTTTCGGGCCGGATTTCAGGTTGTCACATTCATTCATGAGTTAAACTATTTCCAAGTAGTTTTAATAAGATTTGACAACACTACGACATTGAAGAAAATTCCTTCAGTTTCCAGGACTTTACCATAAGACTCTATTCCATTTTTCTCAGAACTACGAGGGTTCCCATACTCTGCTTCAGATTCATTAGAGTTGAAGACCCACCTCTTTAGAGAAAACTATATCACAACGGTCTTAAACCAGCTACCTCTCCTACCATTCACTGATTTGCGTTTGACCCTCTACCGTTCTCCGGTGCTTTTTGTCTACATGCATACATACCAAATGTTCAATTGTAATAGTTCCACTGCAATTCTTCAAGTTACAATGAACTGTATCTATTAATCAGTGCGGTTGCTTCTCTAGAAAAAAAGATGGTTCTTGTAGGGAAAAGTTGTGTTTGAAGGGTGTTTGTGTGGCAGTTGACCTTTCTATTCATTATTTGGAATATAGAATTGTCGGTGTATATGCTTATGCGCTGTGTTGCTGTGTCTGTGAGATGATGCTACTTTATGGGAAGGTTGATCTAGTCACAGTGAGGTATTCTGGTATGTTTGTGTGTGTAATCTCCTGCTATATTTGTTAGGACCATGTTCTGTTATGCCGTCGTCTGCACGCTGAATACAATCTTTTCGATGGAATCTGAAGGGGTTATACATACTGGGGCAATTTTTTTTTTTTTAAATGCCGGAGCGTGGTGTTACCCCAAATTTGGCAACACTGCGCTTTGACATTTTTCAAATGCAGGGATGCGCCGTATTCACAAGAATATGGCATACCCCTGTGTTTCCCCTAGCACTGGCGCTAAAAAAGCTGCCTAGCGCCAGCACAGGCACCCTACCGTCCTGTTGCAAGGGTGCCTGTGCTGCAGGGGCGATTGTTTATGTGCAGGAAGGTGCACCTTCCTGCACATAAACAATCAATAAAGGCGATTTGCTCTTTCTATGTGTGCTGCAGAAGAAATGAGGAGAAATTAATAATTTCCCCTCGTATCGCCATTCCAAAACCAGATATTCCCTGGCCTTCATTTTTGGCACTGCCCCAGCCTTGTAAATCTGGGGCAGCGTCAAAAAGCAATGGGTGTTGCGGTGGAACACCCACTGCAACACTCATTGCACGCCCCTTTGACGCATGGGACGGCGACAGAAAGGGGCATATTTACAAGGTGGCTTTAAGTCACGTTAAGTGGCTTAGCGCCACCTTGTAAATATGGGGAATGCTGCTGTGCCACCGGAGCGTCATAAAAAGTGGCGCTCTGGTGGCGTTAAGGGCTTGTAAATATGCCCCACTATTTTGTAATGGCTCAGATCATTTTACTAATAGCGTGTCCTAATCTGGCACAATTCAACCCTCTCTCTTGAGTGTTTGTCAGCAGCGACAGAGGACGTGTTGCTACTGGCACGATGCTACCACACATAGTGCAAGCACACATTCATAATGAAATCAGAACCACAGAGAGAAATAGGCCTTTCAGCCTGCAGTAGGACTGCCAGTTGCATTAAATTCCTAATGTGAATATATCCAGTTCTGTGTTATGAGGAAAAGCATGTTTCCTGCAAATGAATCATGTACTGAGTTAGCAGGCGTTTTATTTGTGGGCAAGGGCGTTAATTTATGGCTGAAATGTATTTTATTTTTATTTAACAATTAACAGTGTTAAGAGTAATTGCGAGCGACGTGTTTCTACTGCTGCCTCTCTACAGCCCTACTGTGATATCCCTGACACTTTCAGGTTTTCAATGAGCCGCATCAAATGCGTGGAGCAGAGGAAAACTCACCATAGTGGATCCCCTCCGCTCCCAAGGGAGAAATGAAGAGAGTGACGTGCATGCATTCTGTGCACAGTAATAGAAGACCAACATGTGACCATTCACAAGAGATCACAACAGAAAACAGCATGAGCTATTATGCAACATCTACGTTTCATTCAAAAAATATAATCTACCTAACTCCCCTTGGAAATCATTGGCTAATTTGTGCTTCTTGACTCTGAGTTTATTTGCAATGCTTATGAGTTTAATTAAATAATGACCTTGGTTGTTAATCAATTGTCATTTGTGCATAGAACTCTATGAGTGGTAATAATTATAAGAGGCTTCATGGTCCAAATTACATATAAATGGTGCACGGTCTGGGTTTGTGGTGGGCACCCCCTCTTCGAGGGTGGTCAAACAGACCAGGACCATGGAACATGTTGCAAAAAATTGCTCTATCTCCAATGAGATCCTGAACATGTGCCTGTCAGCCCATCCTTCGATGCACAGAGATGCAGGACTCCGTTCAGCTTGGTTTAGTGAATGACTGCACCCGGCTCAGTGATGGAATTGAAAAAAAAAATACCCTGGGAACCCATAAATTGGGGGTCAATGTATGGCAGAGGAGAGAGGGTGGAGATGAGGGGTGGATCTTGAAAAACAGAGTCTGACAGTTAACTTATACAAAGAAATTGGCAACAAAGACATTTGTGACAGTTAATCTTTTCCAGATTTCTTAATTGGCCACAAAGTGGCTGCATTTTAAAATACCTTACAAGGCTAGGACACCTGCTGCAGAGAATATTGCGTGCCCAGCAATTTTAAGGTGATTATAATAGAGGTAAAATAACTTTTGTGGTTAACACAGCTCCAGGAGAGTTCTGTGTTTTGTCCAATCACAGTTTTGACTCATAAAAGTAGCACAGAGGGCCAATGTGTCTGCTGCAAAGCACATTGTGTAATATGCAGATAACAGATTCGTATCTTATTTAGATTGCTAGATGGGCTACTGTTGTTGGCACTGAGATTATTTTGTTACCTCCAGTTCATAAATTGCAAGCCTTCTAATACAGCACAGTGATCTATTTACCAGCATCAAGGAGCTGCATGTGAACTGTAAATCATCAATTTAGGTCCTTATTGTTTTTTTCTCAATTTGATCCTTTGGGAAGTATTAAAGTCTTGCTAGTGCAGACAACCACAATCACTGCATTACATTTTATATCATGGCTTTGTGTTTCTCCCGACCATTCACTCTTAACATACAATCTGGCACATGCATCAAGCTAGGATTTTGCGAGTCCTTAATAGCGAATATTAAGGATTCGCAATTAAGGATCGCAAAATCCTATGCATGTAGGAATCGCTATAATAATAGCGATTCCTTCACATTCCTTATTTGCGACTCGCAAATTGCGAGTCGCAAATAAGGAATGCCTTCCCATTCATTCCTATGGGCCTACAGGCACATAGGAATGAATGGGAATATGTACGCGCTATTTGCGAGTACCAATAGGTACTCGCAAATTGCGCATGCATTTCAAGGGTGCAGGGTGTCAAAAGGACACCCTGTTGCACCCTGAAATTGATCTGTGCACATATGTTGCGCACACACATGTCCCAAGGACGTGTGTGTGTAACCTTCAACTTTGAAAAATGCACTTTAGTGCATTTCTCAAAGTTTTGCAATTTACCATGAAGTTCAACTTCATGGTAAATTGCGCCCCCTAGTAGCGAAATCGCTAATTTTTTTACTTTGTTGCATTGCATTTAAGGAATCTCAATTTGCGATTCCTTAAAGGCAATCGCAATTTAAGTAATCGCAATTTTGCGATTCCTTAAATTGCGATTTGTGCATTTGGGATGATGCATCCCAAATGCAAAAATACAGGTCGCAAAGGGGCAGATTCTGTGAATCTGCCCGTTTGCGACCCGATTTTCGAATGATGCATGGGGCCCAATGTCTACAAGGATGGAGGATATGAGAAACCACTTATATGATTTATTGTGCCTCTGAGAGTGATTAAAGCATTCCGCCACCCTACACTGGAATGAGTAGCATTATTAAAGAATACAATTTAAAAAAATGATTAGGTGCCATTTAAATCAATATTTGTGTTTTACTCATACAGACAGATAAATATTGTATTATTACAGTGCAAGCACTTCTCTTACGTAGGGAATTGCACAAAGTTAAATTACTATTTACAGTTACAGATGAACCCATGGTGAATCTAGGTGGGTAGGTTTTGAACTAAGACTATTGGTGATAATTCTAAAATAAATCTTGTAAATGGAAACACATCACAAGGAATGTGCCAATAGGAACTTACAGACTCCAATGGTGTAAGAAATTGGGCTACTGGATGAGGGAGTGAAACCCTTATTTCTCTTAAGTACTTGTGAAGTGTTAACAAGATGGGTGCCTTTGTTTCCTTTCATTGCATTGGTGTGTAGGTGTTAGGTTCCAAATGTCTCCCAGCCAGGATGACACTTGAATGAAAGGAGGGCTGATGGCAGTTTAAATCAGATCTTTGTTTTGGTTAAGGATGGATGTTAAAGTATGATACCCCCCCTAGCCACCCACCGCCGCTGCCTGCTTCTGAATTATGCTCCAGTGTCTGTAAATGACACCGGGACAAATTCAGCATGTTTCCCTGGGTAAGCCAGATCCCAGATCTGGCCTATAAATAGCTGCTTTATCTGGGATCCAGAGGGGTTCCAGCACTGACCTGGCTGCAGATGGATAGATGTCTAGTGAAGTCTCTGTCCACTTTCCCAAAAGGCTTCAATGGAGGAGCATACTAACTCTTCACATATTGTACACAGTTTGGGCTTCATTTATGAGGAATTGGCGTAGGACAGCGCTGCAAGACTTCTTGCTGCGCTGCTCTACGCCAATGTGAAAGGGCAGGAATGTACTGTATTTATGAAATACAGTGCAGTCTTGTAATTTCCCCCTGTGCTGGCTGACTATTTGCAGCCTAGAGCCAAGCACTCAAACAAAGGGGGCCCCTATATAGGCGGATAAAGGTAGGGGGATCATAGGGGAGACAACTGAACAATCAAACAAGGAAAACCCCTACCTATTTATTTTACAATATGCATCACGTCATATAATGTAATGACCTGAACAGAGCTAAAGAATAGAGAAAACAGAAATATCACAAAATACATTTATTATTCCATTGAAATTTGGAAAATACACAAATGTAATACAAAAAATATACGAAAAATATACAGTCCCACCACACATTCAATCGCATTCACACATACAAGCATACTATCATACCTCTTTCATTCAAACTAACAACACTCATACAGTAACAGACGCAATTTGACAAAACAACATTCACAGCAAGGTAGTCCCCAATTTTTGCAGCCTAGAGCCAACATAGACCCCCTTGATGGTGCAAGGGTACCTTTGTTGCAGGCAGTATTGTTTTTGTTCAGGAAGGAGTACCTTCCTGCACAAAAACAATCCTGAGAGGCGCTTTCCTCTTTCCATGTGTGCTGCGTAATGTAGCACACATGGAAAGAGGAAATAATGAGGGGAAATAAAAATATTTCTCCTCATTACACCTGCTCTTGGAAGGCATAAGGTTTTGGCACTGCCTCAGGTTTACGTGATTAAGTAAATCTGGGGCAGCATCAAAATCCATGGGTGTTGTGTGGGAAAACCCATCGCAACGCCCATGGAACGCCTCCTAAGCGCAGAGTAATGCAATGCAGTGACTTGCGCTGCTTTGTCTTACCCCATTGTTACACACATAGCAGAGTGGCTTTGCGTCACCTCATAGATATGATTGAGAAGCTTGTGCCACTGGAGTGTAAAAAAAAGTGACGCTCCGGCAGAGCAAGTCTTTCCTAAATAAGCCCCTAAGTGCACCTCCAAAGGTCCTGCCAGATTTTAAACCAGTGTTGGCAATATGGCGCAGGCTCAGGCAATGCCCCCTGTGAAAGAAAGATGCCTCTCTTTGATTGTGAAGCTGCAAAATCTCCGCCCACACGAGCAGCCTCTGCTGGCGCTTCTTTAATATGGAAGTTCCTCATGGGTGGAAAAATGGGCACAGAAGTGCATTGGGGCCAATGGGCACTACTATAGCAGGGTCCCATGTGGACTAACTTATCAGTATGACATAAAGTAAAGATCTTTCGGTTCAGTGTGAATGCTTCTAGAATTAAACAGAAGAGTGCGAAGAGGCACTATCAAAGTGAAGAAAAGATGGCGCCAGCCCTTGCTTATGTTTTTGATAATGAAAACTAGACCTGCTTCTGAGCACTGGAGAACAGTAATAATGAAAGAGCAAATCATTCAGTTGAATCCCTCTGGGCGAAGCAAAATTGCACAAATCAAATGTAGGCGCAGGAAATGGTTTTACTCTCCTGGTAACAGTATTTTTAATCTGCAAATAAATTGTGCACTTTACAATGTCGTTAACTGCAGCAGCAGAAAATCGTTACTTGGAGTAATCACGAACATGCCGAGGGGAAAGCTGAAACAGAAGGAGAACAGAGAGACCATTAGACCCGCGTGTTGAGTGTTTCAATATTATGTTGTCGACAGAAATGCAATAAGGTAAAAGCTTATGAACAGAACACCTAAAACGATGCTGTACTACTTTCCCATTACCGAACAGGTGAAAGATCCCTGGCTGAATGGCACATGCTAGACGTAACGAGAAGTATCTCGGCTCAGGGTCCCAAGGCGCTTAATAATGGAAAAGCCAGCAGTGGGTGACTGACAGAAATTGCGACTAATATGAGTAGTAAAATCATATTTAAATAAACCAGGAACCAACCGCCTATTTAGATGTACTACAACACCACACATGCCAAAATGTATGACTGAAGCCCGGCTGAGGGTTTTACATGTAAACCACGTTGTAGAAGAGAGACTAAAGAGCAAGAATCTGTAATTTTTTTTGAGTTTAAAGAGCTTTATTGAAGCAATAAGAACAAAGGCACAATATATAAAATACTTATATAGATAAAAGCAAAAAGGTAACAAACTAAATATCTAATGTAGTGGAATGCAAAACATAGGATATGTATTAATAATATAAAATTGTCCAGGAGAGAAAAGCACTAATACAAAGTTGTACCATGTAACTAGGAAGCATTTTACAATTTTCAATTTTCTAAAAGAAGAAAAAACAGAAAAGACAGAAAAGAGGAAAAAATAAGAAAAAGAGAGGGGAAAAGAGAAAAAGAAACAGAAAGAGAAAGAAAGAAGGAAAGAGAGAAGGAAGAAAAGAAAGAAAAGAAAACATAATAACATCCTTATCCAATAGTATATTGAAAACTATTTCAAAAAAGCAATCATATAGGATCCTAAAACCATGTAAAAACTATACAATGACATATAGAATACGTATAAAGAAGTGAAGGAAGTCAAATACTCATGGTGGTTGGTAAACAAAGGTGTTGTCCTTAATACGTAGCGCAGATGAGGATAAATGGTTGGTGAGAGGAGACCAGAAGGCTTCCTTCCGAATAAGTTGCTGCGGGGTAGTGGCAGAAGCTCTATCCAGTCTGTGATGGTAGCAAAGAAGGTTCCACCAGGCAGAGAAAGAGACCTTAGTAGCATCTTTCCAGTTAGAAGTAATTACCTGAAAAGCAATAGCAATTAACAGGTCCACAAAAATACCCACCTTGCGAGACCCAAACCAATTTATAGAATTACTTCCCAGGAATATGGAGTAAATATCAAAAGGAAAGTTAATAGAGCAAATGGAGGAGATTGATTCACATACTTTGGTCCAAAATTGAGCGACATTAGGACAATGAAAAAAGGAATGCATTAATGTGCCCGGAGTATTGAGAAATGACCAGCAATTCGGAGATATATCTGAACTAAATTTGGAGAGAGTGAGTGGAGTTAAAAATAGTCGCTGATAAAAATAATATAGAGTCTGAGTGGTACTAGCAGTACATGAGGTGCGGTGTATGCGTGTCCAAAGAGAGTTCCAAGTGTGTATAGAGAGGGTATGCTGTAAATCAGATTCCCATAAGAGCTCAACCTTGCTTTTAGGGCGGCTATGAGAGGAAAAATGAAGATATTTGTAGATATGAGAGGCCCGAATGGAAGAAGTAATGGGTAAAGGTTCTAACAGGGGGTCCGAAGATGTGGGGGGAGATCCAGAAAGGAGGGAATGCTGATTTGTCAAGAGCAGCCTTAAAAAATCATATCTGAATAGTGAGGAAACAGGTAAGTCAAATTTAGATTGAACCTCTTGTGAAGAGAGAAAGACAGAATCCTGTATTAAGTGCTTAACCAGAAGGATCCCTTTATCAGCCCATTTTTTCCAATAAATAGTGCGATTTGACAACTTGATGGACTTATTATACCACAGAGGTGAGTCTAAAAATATTTGTAACGGGCTGGAAGATTTATAATTAACAGGGTGAAAGGAAGAAATAAATTTTGAAATCGTCGGATAATTAAAAGAGCGAGGAGGATGAGTAAAACTGGCTAACAGGGAGAGAGGGAATGGGAAAATGAGAGATTCTTCCAATCTATGCCAAACAGAAGTGGGATCTCCTTCTGAAGCAAATAAATACGATAGCACTTGGCGAAGTAGAAAGGAGGAGTGATATTGCCGGAAGTTGGGGAAAAGAACACCCCCTTGATCTTTAGGAAGAGACAAAAAGGCCAGTGAAATACGGGCTTTCCGACCGTTCCAGAGAAATTTGCTCAGAACACCGTTAAGGGTCTTAAAAAACTTCAGGGGAAGTTTTACTGGTAGCATGGACAGGTAAAAATTAATAATGGGGAGCAACATCATTTTGATTGTGTCTAATCTACCCCACCATGACAGAAAAAGAGGGGACCAGCTGTTTGTCAAGTGATTTACTTTTGAGAGAACTTCTTCCAGGTTGAGCTGAATCGCTTTTGCAATAGAAGATGAGTATCTAATCCCCAAGCAAGTGATATTATCAGTATTCCATTTAAAATCAACATCATCAAACATACTCCTTAAAAAGTATTTATTTAAGGGGGGCACCTCAGATTTGGAAAAATGTAACTTATAACCGGAGAGAGCAGAATAAGAAGAAAGAAGATCTGTGAAAGCGGGTAACGAAGTAGAAGGATCTGAAACATATAACATAATATCATCAGCGTAAGCAGTGAATTTAATTTCCACAGCTTTGTGAGTAAAGCCTCGGAAGGAGGAGGAGTGTCGCAGAGAATGAAGAAAGGGCTCAAGGGAGAGGATAAACAATAAAGGGGAAAGAGGACAACCCTGACGCGTGCCCCTTTGTAAAGGGAAATAAGAGGATTGAGAACCATTAACAAAAACAGAAGTGGTTGGGGAGGAATATAATAAGTTAAGAAGAGACAGAATAGGGGGGCCAAAACCATGCCATTTAAGGGCGCGCGTCATGAAAGACCAATGGACACGATCAAAGGCCTTCTCCGCATCAAGGGTTATGGCAGCCATAGGGGAGAGACTTTTGGATGCGAGATGTATAATATTAAGAAAAGTTCTAGAGTTATCCGCAATCGTCCTACCCTTAACAAACCCCGTCTGCTCTGAGCCAATCAAATCTGGAAGTACCTGATTAATACGAAGAGCTAATACCTTTGCAAAAATTTTACAATCGAGGTTGATCAAAGAGATGGGGCGATAGTTAGCACACAAGGAAGGATCTTTATCTTTTTTGGGAATTAAACAAATCATAGCTTCAAGAAAGGATCCTCGGGCCTCACCATTGGAAATAAAATATTTGAAGAGAGACAAAAGATGGGGCAGAAGGATATGGGAAAAACAGGAATAAAATTCGGCAGTAAGACCTTCCGGGCCAGGAGCCTTATCCTTAGGTAGCATAGACAAAGCAGAAGTAATCTCGGATATAGATATAATTTGATTCAGAATGGAACAATCCGGGAGAGGAGAGGAACGGGGAGGTAATGAGTCAAAATAAGAGTCCAAGTCCGCTTCCGAGGGAGAGAATTCAGGGGTATATAAGGTCTTATAGAAATCTATAAAACAATTCAATATCTCTTCATTTTTAAAGCGAGGAGTACCATGATCATCAATAATTTTGACTATTCTGGATCTTTGAGACTTAATCTTCAGGTAACTTGCCAGCATTTTACCGGCTCGATTGCGACCACCATAGAATTTGGAATTAATTTTTAATAAGGTCCCTGAGGCTTCTTCCGTAGATTTCTTATTGAAATCAAGTTTTGCCTGAACTAGCTTCTTAAGGGTATCAGCCTTATTAGATGAAAAGTATTCATGTTCCAATTTCTTAATGGAGGATAGCATATCAGCAGATTCCTTACGGACTTGTTTCCTTTTGCTTGCTACATAGTTAATAATGAAGCCTCGCGCAGTAGCTTTAAATGCATCCCATACTGTATGAAAGGGCATATCTGGGCTGACATTGAGAAGAAAAAATTCTGACGCAAATTCTTTAAAGCGTGCAAGGAAGGAAGGATCTTTAAGGAGATAATTATTAAAGCGCCAACGACGGGATTTAGATGGAAGGAACGGGAGATCTAAAGTAATTAGAACGGGAGCGTGATCGGAGATAAGAATGGAGCCAATCTCTGCATGAAGTAGACTGGAAAGAAGATGGGGGCTCAAGAAAATATAGTCGATTCTAGAGGAAGAGTTGTGGGTAGGAGAGTAAAAAGTATATTCCAAGCTAACAGGGTTATATATTCTCCAAGCGTCAACCAGACCCCTCGAAAGAATAGTATTAGCAAAGGTTTTTTGCATTTTGGTGGGAGTGTATCTGGAGGAGGACTTCCTGTCTATAAAGGGGTCCATGATCTGATTTCAGTCGCCACCCACAATGAGATTAGAGTCAGAACACAAGTGGAGAGTGTGGGACATGGAGTGCCAAAACTGTGAATCAATGCCTGTGGGCCCATAAATGTTAAGCAGGGAGATACGGGATCCATTAATAATAGTATGAAGGAGAAGCCACCGACCATCCTTATCTTTCTCCTCTCTCTCCACAGTAAGGGATAAGGACTTATGAAAAAGTATCACCACTCCATTCTTCCTGCCTTTAGATGGGGAGCTATAAACCTTGTCCCACCCATTGCTTTTTGAGTGAATTAACATTGTTGTCATTAAGATGCGTTTCCTGTAGCATTGCAATTTTACATTGTAGTTTGGAAAGATGGGTTAGTACACGCTGTTTTTTGATAGGGTTACGCAATCCTTTTACATTCCATGAAATAATCCGAATATTATCAGTCATTGCAGAAAAGAAGAGCATTATTCAACACCATGAGCATTCCAAAATTCAGTAGAGTTGTACAGTTAATGTGCCAATAACCAAAGAAAATAGGACTAATGCATGGAGACGAAGAAAGATAAGCATAAAGGAGAAGAGAAAAAGAATAAAAAATCAGGATTGAAAAGAAGAAAAGGAGAGTATGAGATACAGAAAAGACGTATGAAAAAGAAGAAACACATTCAGGAGAAATAGCTAGAGGGAAAAAGGATAACACAAGAGAAACAAAAAAAGAAAAGGGGGGGAAAACCAGAAGATAAAGAATAGGAAAAAATAGAAAAAAAAGAGAAAGTCAGTGATAGACATCAAAAATCTGACACAGAGTCGAAAGACTTCGGTCAAGAAGGACAGAATACAAATCCAAGGAAAGGAAGAAGAAAGCGTGTGAAGGCGGGGAGCAGCAAAAGAAAGACAGATGGCAGAATCCACCAAGACACCCGGGACCATCGGAACCCGATACATATATAAAGAGCAAAGACGTAACAGGGAGCTAAGTAGTTGAAATATAGAAAAAGAAATAGGGAAAGAGCGTCACGCAGGAGGAACATACATTAAATAAAGAAAAACAATCCGACCACTAAACAGGGTGACTTATGAAGGGACTGACACTTACCAAACATCAGGATAAACTGTAAACATGAGGAGCAGGATGGGAAGGTACAGGGCATGGACACATCAGGAAAGGAGTTGGATACTAGGAGGAAGACATCTGTCGAGAGAGATAAACGTAAACAACGGTATGAGGTGGCTTCCAGAAAACAGTGAACATAATCAAGCGGTCTAACAGTGGAAACAACAAGACTATATTAACGCCTAGGAAGTAAGAGCAAAAATCATCCAAACACTAAAATGAATGAGGAATAATTGCAGAAGAATTGTAGTAGGACATTCTTCAGGAGCCACCGAAGTCCATTGTATCCCTCTTATGGCGAGAGATAAATTTGCGCAGATCTTCAGGACGATCAAAGGAATAAGAGCGTTCTTTATAGGTAACCTTGAAGAAACAAGGATGTACGAGGCCATATCTAGGGTTCATTGATCTGAGATCTGGGCGGAGAGATAGAAATTCTTTGCGATGAGCTGCAGTTGTCCGCGCCACATCCTGAGAGAAGAAAACTTTTTGGCTGGACCACAACATCTGCTTTCTGAGTTTCGCCGCCGAAAGGACCATTAGGAGCTCAGTATATTCCAAGAATAGAACAATTATTCCTCTAGGACGAGCAGCGACTGAAGCCACAGATTGGTCCCTAGAGCTAGGGCCAATGCGGTGTGCACGCTGTAAATTAAGAGGAGTGCCATCCTTAAGGCCAACAATTTTCGGAATGTGAGTCTTCAAAAAAGTAATCATGTCCGTGCCCTCCTCTCCCTCCGGGATACCATAAATTCTGAGGTTATTTCGCCTGTTGCGGTTTTCCAAATCCTCTGTCTGCATTTTAAGAAGAGCGATTTCCTTAGACATGGCCGCCACTTGAGGAACTACATCCTGAGTGTCACTGATTCTCTGCTCCACCTCAGACATCCGAGCCTCTAGATTGGACCACTTCTCCTCTAGCCGTTGAATTGTAGCGTTAGTGTCAATCACAAAAGGTTTGATAAGTTTGAGCTCTTCCATAAGGTCTTCCATGGTAATGGGTAGAGGAGACTTAGTGGGAGAATTCGGTTCCTTCTTATGACGCTTGAAACAAGCAGCAGCGTTCGAGTCCTTGCGGATGGTAGACATTTTCATTGATGTATCTCTATGAACAGGGGAGGAAGATTGCTCCATATAAGAAGAGGATAAATGATATCCAGAGTTACCCTGAAGATATGGTAGGGCACCTCAAGTATAATCCACAGCAATGAAACACAGGGGGTGGGAAAAAGCACCACCGTCAAAATTCAGCACCAGTCAGTTAATGACACTACAACAATAGGGGCGCAGATTATGTAGCATCGACACTTAGGAATGACCAACTCCTTTCTCACGGCATAACAAGCCAGGTTGAGGACCACCTATGGAGGAAAGTCTGTTTGAGTATGTGTCCAGCCAGCATTTAAGAGGAAAAGGCAGAGGCAAACAGTAAAATCAGGTGGCAAAAAGCAGGTCCCAAAGAACCAAAGTTAGTATAAATAAAAACAGCTCCAATAACAAGGCAGTCTAAAAATTAAACACTTCTCCTCGCCGTGAAACAAGCAGGTGAACGTTGTAGACATGAGGAGGTTCCATTCATCACCCTCTCCTCAGGAAGCAGGAAATTAAAGGCGCATACAGCGCTATCCAAGAGTGCCAACACGGTTGAGCAGAGGAGCAGGAAAGCAGAAAAAGGCAGTGGCGCCCGAACCCCAGCGCCGCTCGACCAGCGACACGGGAGCGATTCCCGTAATGTAAGCAGCGCGCACAAAATGGTGGGCGCCGCCTGAGTCTCTGACAGGAGCGGGTTGCGAGGGAAACAGGGCAAAAGGCAGCAAAAAATAAGAAATAAAAATATGCTACCTGTGCCCCCGCGCCCGCTCCGTGCAGATATTCACTCCATTTTCGGCAAGACTCGGCAGGTCCGCTCCGTAGATGAGAAAGGGATCCGCTCGGACGCGGAGCCTCAGCGGGAAGCGGCCATCTTGTGGCTGCTCAAGCCACGCCCCCGCAAGAATCTGTAATAAGAGTGAAAATGAAACCCTAGCACGCTTCGCTTTGCTTGCGCTGATTCACAAAATGTCGGGTTGAGGAGTTGAACATCTGTACTTCTACTTTTCTTATTGTATAGGCGGACAGAAGAAAAAGAAGAGGTAAATACCTTCAAAAGTCATAGCGAAAAGTTCCAAATTAAAAGATACATACATCATCAAATAAGAAAAATCATGAATGAGTGAGCAAGATTTGAACAAATAACAAAAGTTATTGGGAAATAATCCGGATACTGCCCACATTCAATTTGAAGGCCTAGGGGCATATTATCAACAAATGGCGATAATTATCGCTAACTCCCCTTAGCACCATTTCCCATATCGCCGCAGTTCACCGGAATCTATCGCCGCATTAGCGGCGTATTATCAACATGCCGATAACAGCCGATAGCTACCTTTTCCCGCGGGAATGGACGGCGATAGATTTAGCGTGCCGGCGATAAAGAAACGCACACTAACGTGAAAAAAGTGGCGAAGGGCCAATCAGCGACAGAATCCTATCGCTAATTAGCACCAGGCCTTCATTTAACGCATTTAGCGGGAAAATGCACCATAAAAGGCCCGCCAAGCAGAAAAAAAAAGGAAAATACCAGAAGAGCAATGGAAGAAGCTGGGACCAGTGCAGAGGCCACAAACATGCCCACAAATACCCAGGAGGACCAGCCAGAGACCCATGTGAAGGCCAAGAGGAAGAGGAATCCTAAGTTCAGCCTGCAGGAAAACCAGGTCCTGATTGCGGAGGTGACTGAATACCAACAAGAACTGTTTGTCACCTCCACAGTGACATTGGCAAGAAAAAAAGAAATATGGGAGGACATTGTGTCCAAGGTGAATGCTGTTGGAGAGAGGAGGAGGACAGTGGACGACTGCAAGAAGCGCTGGCATGATACCAAGCGCAAAACCAAGGAGAAACTAGCAGCCAACGTGAGAGCAGCCAGGCAGACTGGAGGTGGGAGTCCTACGCCACAGGAGGAGCTGGATGAGTTGGAGGAGCAGGTGTGTCATCAGTGAGGAGACGGTGGTTGGAGTTGCGGGCCAGGATAGCACTGAATGTGAACAGACACAACAACACCAGGGTGAGCATCAACCAGGGACGGGGGGAAGGGGGTTGATGGGCACAGTGGCACTCATGTCCAATTAAATTTATTGAAGTGCATACCCACATGTACTGTGGATCATGTCCCGGATACCCCTGTCCATGGTGGCATAGGGACATATCACCCTTCTCAAACAACACATTGCACGACACACATTGGCCGGCATACAGACCTTCAAATGAGCACAGGAAAGGAACCCAAATTAGTCTTAGGTCAACGTCACACCACTCCATAAGTGCCCCCTCAAATGACAAAGTGGAACAACAACCTGACATGCGGCAGGGTGGCTAAATGGCCCCCTTGCCACATCACCACACACATACAAATTGCCTGCACAAGGACACATCTCACTCCAACGCCAAAATGCATGTGCACTGTGAGTGTTACTGGTCATGTGCCCGATAAGGCATGCCACCACCAATGTCAGCACACCTGCAGCATTCTGCACATGTGTATGAGTGGTGTGCAGGAATGTGCATGTGCATATAGGTGGACTTTGATGTGCATACACAACCTTGCACACTACTTAGACACATGTGCACAATGCTGCAGGTGTGCTGACATTGGTGGTGGCATGCCTCATCGTGCACATGACCAGTCACATGCACAGTGCATCCGCATTTTGGCCTCAGAGTGAGACGTGTCCATGTACAGGCAATTTGTATGTGCGTGGTGATGTGGCAAGGGGGAAAATCTGACATCACCTGCATCACCATGCAATGTGCCCCCTTGCCTGTTCATGAGATGCAGTCTGCTGTACACCAAGTGGGGAAACATCTAGTGAGTCTGCATACCACACACACATGCAATGTCACAATGAATTGACCATGTAGGCTGCTGGATAAAGCTTGCACCTACAAAAATGCACACAAACAGCACACTTCACACATAGGGCGAGGGAATACAATGAGCAGGATGACGTGCCAACAACCACACAGTACCTGAACAATGCAGAACAGGAATGTACCACACCAATATGTACTGCATGCCTTGTCTGTGTGACATACACGCTGAACCACAATGTGCCTGTAAAGCTGTCTCACTGCCAACATCAAGCAAGGATAGCTAAATTGAAATAAATCATGTCAACCGGCCAAATGCCACCCTCGACCCCTATGCAAAATTGCACTCCACCCCCCAAGTGTACACATCTGACACACAGAATACAGCATCCCACATCAGTCCTGATGTAAGTTGACCATCACACCATCATGTGCAAGTCAAATTAACGGTTTGGTAAGTCAACTGTGTCAGTGAACAAATATGCAGTCAGGTAGTCATCACCCACATGCCAAGCCAGGCATTGAATGACAGAACCAGGACAGCAGGTATGATCCATGGCAGCAGCTGTGTGGCACATACACAAACACACATCACCCGCACATTTGCATCTCCTGTGAGGGTGGCGTAGACCAGGCCTCAGCACCATTAATAGGCATCATGAAATGCACATACATCAGAAAACTGACCACTTACACACCACACGTGGGGTCAACCATGAGGGTAATGGGTGTTGACACCATGGGGCATATTACCAAGCCCCTATCGCCACCACAACATCACTTATCTTTTGACGTTGGGGTGGCGATAGGGTCAGCCCACCATAATCAAGGCAGCGTCAAGTCACTCAATGTGGCTTAAAGACACGTTAAGTTGCTTTACGCTGCCTTGAGAATAGGGCCCCTTTCACACTAAACTTTGTGTGAAAGGGGGCGTGCAGTGGGTGTTGTGGTGGGCGTCCCACAACAACACCCATTGAAGTCGACGCTGCCATCCATCATCAAGTTAGGCGAGAAGAGGTGGCAGTGCTGATCTGAACACCAGAGAAATCATGGGCCGAAGGTTGCAAAAATAGGAGAAATGCATTAATCCCCTTGTTATTGCTCGTATCATGTGTGCTGCCTTGTGTAGCCCACATGTGAAAAGCCAAATTCCATGGTATGTTCATGTACAGGAAGGTGTCCCTTCCTGTACATGCAAAAGACACAAATTTGATGGACGGAATGCAGAACAAATCAAAACATTCACCCCCAGTCAAAAGATCTGGGTTAAATCCATCATTCTTTTGCTCACCATGCCACCCCAGTTTAGACCTGGCCATATGCAAATCAGTCTTGACCCTGTGCCTCATGGGAACAGTCCAGCCCGAACTGCCAAGCCAGGTCCTCCCTGGACCGGAAACAAGCATCCTAGGACCGGTTTAGGCCCAGATCTCTGTACTGGGGTGAATGTATGACATTGTTCTGCATTCTGTCCATCAACTGTTGTTTTTGCATTTGCCTTCCTGTACATGAGCAAACTGTACTTCTGAATGTCATTTCGTAACTTCCATGTGTGCTGCACGAAGCAGCACACATGCAAGCTACAAAATGCCGTCTTAGCTTTGTCCATGTGCAGTAAGCAACTACTTCCTACACATGAACAAACCTCCCTGCTCGCAGACACCCTTTCACTATGGTGCAAGGGAGCCTGCGCTGGCACTAAGCTATGTAATTTACTCCCATTGCAGGGGGAAATCCCAGGCTGCACCATATCCTTGATAACATGTATGAGCCTGGCGTTACCAAAGTGGATGCGAGAGCCGTGAAGACAAGATGGCTAACGCCTCTCCCGGACACTTCCTCGGTAACATGCCCCTGTCTGTTCAGACCGCAACAACTATCGAAACTCACGCAGAACCATACTCACAACGGGTCAGCCAAACGGAGGGCACTCAGCAATGCATGCAACAAAAAACATGAAGGACGACATGCACACCAGACAAATCCCAAAAGACAAAGCAAAATGGATGTCCATGTGTACCACATAGTGCAGCACATGTTGAAACAGCAAGTAAGCTCACATTGCTAATGTGCCTAAAGTGTGCCCTACTCACACATAACCACACTTGCACAAAACACATGCACATGTGCAGTACCCTGCAATGCTGCGTGTCCATGCACCACATTGACAAGGCAAGTGACAGTGCATGAAGAATAGCATGCCTGCAGGCCCAACCTATTAACATGGTTCAGGCCACCTCACTGAGGTGGCTGAGTGTGGACAACATCCTTAAACAAGCAAGTCACACTCTGACACATCCTCGTGTACATACAACCCCTGACGTAAACAAGACATTTGAAGTCAAGCAATGCACAACTCACACAACTCTGACCAAGACCCATATTCCACCCAGTTTGCCTCAGCAAAGCATTGGAAATGCACAGAACCCAAAGGCTCATTACCTGAAAGGTATAATGTGCAGCTAAACAAAAGCTGCAGGTGCCACCAGCACACAATGCAGTGCACACACAGACAAATCTGAGCACATGAACATTGACTACTCTGTGGGCCAAATAGCATTACTCACACAAATGAACAGAGGACACAACTTGTAATGCTTGGGTGTAGATATTGTACAATAACATTTGTCAAAGCTGGAAACTGTGAGATGACAATGTACAACTACAACATCACATCCGCAATTTCCTCAAAATCATCACTATCCTGCAACGAATAGGCATCTCCTCAAAAACAGTATGAATGGACACTGTCCTGCTGTCTGCTTGTAAACACATCCAATGCATGATTGTACATGACAAACACGGTTAAACTGTATCTACCCCATCATATTGCAGAGGGAGAGACATCACCTCCTGGACAGCAGACTGGCCCAACCTTCACTGATGACGAGGAGGAATACCCCACCATCGATCAGGAAGCACTGCAACATCTGCTAGACTCCTTCAGCACCCCACCTCCAGGAGCAGGGCAACCCAGCAGCATAGCGGCAAGCCCACCCCTGCACAAACCAACCAGCAGCAAGCACCTCCCACCACAGCTGCCACCCCGGACCTCGAGAACACACACCTGGCCTTCCAACGCCATGTGCTGGAGGTCTAGCGGGAGATGGCGGAACAGGTGCGGGTGGGGTTCGAGCACCTGGCGGACAAACTTGAGGCCATACGTCGGTGTCTGAGTCCCATCCGGGACCACATGCAGAAGATCACGGACACCCACAGCCCGCTCAATGCCCTCCAATGGTCCATGGCTGACATTGCTGGAGTCATGATTCTGAGACAACAACAACTGTCTGCTCAGAGTGGCGCCAGCAATGTCAGCCAGGATTTGGCCAACATCTGTCGGATAATGGAGAGCATGGAGCGGATGCAGGCACAAGATATGGCTGCCAGGGCCGCACACCAGCGCGAGGTTGCTGGGATCTATCATGCCCTGCACCTGCTCATCACTTCATTGCTGCCACAAGGACTGTCGCAGATGAATGCTGCTGCTGCCTCCACATCCTCAGCTCCGCCACCTGATGTGTCACTGCCTCACAGTGCTTCACCCACCATACCACCACCCACACGTGAGGCACATGACACATCAGAGGACGAAGAGTGAGTGAGTGAGTATACACTTATAAAGCGCATGGCTACCAAAGCCCTCCCAGCGCTAGAGACAAAGCCGACAACTAAAGAGTAACAGGGGGGATCAAGGAAACAGCAGAGTCTTCAGAAGTTTGCGAAAAGAAAGATGATTGACCTCCAGCCGGATATGGTCTGGTAACTGATTCCAACATTTTTCCGCAATGAAGGAAAACAGACGTCCACCACTCCGAGCTCGGTTTATTCTAGGGACAGCTGCTAGGAGTTTTTTCCCGGAGCGCAATGCTCGTAGCGGGAGGTATGGGGAAATGATAAATTGCAGAATTGGTGGTGCCCTAGCTGACAGTGACTTATGGGCGATGCACAAAGCCTTGAACTGAATCCTTTCGGCCACTGGTAGCCAGTGCAAAGCAATAATGTGTGGCTTGGCAGATTCCCGATTATGAGCCTGCATAAGAAGTCGGGCCGCACAGTTTTGAACCGTTTGGAGTTTTTTAATGGTAGAGCAAGGGGCTCCAAGATAGAGCACATTGGCATAGTCAAGCCTCGAAAGAATCAAGGCTTGCACCAATAATTTTCTTGCAATAAAAGGTAAAAAGGGAAGAACTTTCCTAATCATTTTTAAGAGACCATAACAGGTGCCTGCCACCCTGCGCGCCTGTTCCCTAAAGTTCAGGTTGTGATCCAACCACACCCCGAGACTTTTTATTTGCTCTTTGGGGGTGGGCATCACACCTAAGCATTTAGGCCAAAGTACGCTGGTATCAAGATTGGTGGTCTTGCCCAAAAACATCAACTCCGTTTTGGCTGCATTCAGTTTTAGGAAAGAGCCATCCATCCACGCAGAGATCCTTTCCAAGCAATTGGCCAAATTAATCTTAGAATTGTCCAGAAGAGGAGGGTGAAAGTGCATTTGTGCTAAGGAGGCAGCGGTAGCATCCATCTGTGCCAAAAGACCAGTTTCCTCCTTGGTGCCGGGCTTAGTATCATGCCACAGAAAATCTTCTTGCACTGTCTTCCACTGTCCCCCGAAAATCACCTTGGACCTCCACATGGACTGCCATATAACTTTTTCTCTTGTCAATGCCACTGCAATCAGCCTGCGGACTGAACTATGCCTCTTCCCTTGGACCTGTTACCACCAAATGACTCTGTCTGGCCCTCCAACGGGCATCCATGCAATGTGGGCATGTATGGCCAAGCACTGGTCCAGTCTTCATCCTCTGAATGTCAATAAAATTGTTTAACTCACACAGATGTGTGTGGTTCTTGACCAATCAAGTATAGAAGTATGTAAAAAGAGTTAGGACACTGATTCACCCAGAAGGTACGCCAAGGGAAATACGAGCAATGTACCAGTTTTACCTGATACAGATAGGCAGTGAGATGGCAGTGTATGTGTGAACTAGCGTTGCCCCCATTGCTCCAAAACAACCATCTAGCTATATACCAACCTAGCCCCACGTCCTCTCATGAAAAGGCATGTGTGCAAAAATGTCCTAGTCTGTTGCAGGCCACGAGTTGTGTCCTCCTTAACACTTATCTCTTGGCATATCTACTCACACACTACGTGGTGGATAAAGCCTGTCGTGATGGTGCACATTGCATGTCACATCCCAAAATACTGGACAGCATATTCACATTGATGAAGACACGGAAGGGCACATGTCCACCATACACATACGGAACCAAAATGTCAGCCTCAGTGAAGTAGATTGGCAAATAGGGGCTCACCCCAAAGTGCAAGCCCTCAGTCAGCCTAAAATATGCCCCCTCCCATGCTGTGACCACTGCGAGGGTATCGGGCAATGTGTGTAGGGATGTGTGTGGTACTGCACTCAGCATATAGTCAAATGCACCAACAACATTTCAAGGGCGTCATCAACATGAGCCAATGACAGGAGTAACAGCTGGGACAAGTCTCATGACACTGTCACTACAGGGAGCAATGCAAAATGTCCCCCTTGTGTGCAGCAGGACAGTGTGCCAACACCCAAACATTAGCTGTGACAAAATCTGAACTTGACTAGTCCAGTGAGTCACAGTAGGCATTTAGGAGATGTCAACTTTGTAAAGCAAAATGCACTACTCACAAACTACATTTGTGAGTAACGTAAAATGTGAAGTCATCACTTACTCACAGATCACTCCACGGAGCATACATCCATGATGTATACCAGTAGCTAACTGTATTCACTTGCCATGCCATCTCACTAGGTCATGTTCAAAATGTGCAACAATGTGCTGTCCAAATCCGTGAGTCACACAGAAGATGTAGAACATCACAGACGACTGTCCCTAGACCAGGACGTCAATCCAAATTGACACCCTGTCATCAATGCAAAGCCAGTGTGCTCCCATCTAAGGGATCCTGACACAATACATCCTGCAAACTTACATGTCATGAGAAGACTTAGCGATTCCAATGGATAGTCCAGTGATGTGAAAAGTTGCCTACAATGGGAAGAGCCACACTCCACAACCTCGTCCCTGACATAAGTGCAAGCAGTAATCCAAAGTATCAAAATTTTATAAGTATAAATATGCAAGTGACCTAAACTAACACTTATCACTATAACTACTACTAAAATCTAAACTAACTATAAAACAATCTTACTTACCTAAACTATCTACCCTAACTAATCCTAAACATGCAACAACACATCATAGACATCAACCCCCCTCCCACCCTTAAGGCACACCACGAGACAGGAAAAAGACATCTAATCTATACATAAACTAACTAAACATGTAATCTACACAAATATATATTTTTTGTAAGATTTTTTTATATTCTTATGAAGAAAACACACATCAACCCCCCACCCAAAGGAAAAGGAAACTTATCCCAAAATAGGGATGACTAATTAAAATCTTATATCTACCTAACAAGCTAACAATAACTAAAATCTACACTAAAACTACACTACCTAACAAATAAATAACTAACCTAACACTACATAATAAAACATTTCAAACATTGGGGGAAGGGAGAAGAGGGGGATGGTGTCCAACAGGTCCACCCATCATGGCAGTCCCAAGTGGTTGTGTATGTCCATCACTCGTATGTTGACATCAGACAATTCACGCCTGAGCTCGGCCTGCGATACAACAATGTCCTGTAGCAGCCTCCGTCCCGCAATGTGAATTTAACCACTTGATCCCCAGTTGCAGGTGGGACAGTGCCTTGGGGGGGGCCCTAGGGGGATGTGCCACCTGTACTGGCTGGGACACACCACTGACGCCTGAGGTGCCTGGGGGGGCTATGTGACATCCTGGGCATGCTCAGGCACCGCCTTCCATGTGCCCTTCCTACGTTCTTCATGGTACCTCTTGGACATGTTGCGGTACCCCTTCACAACCTTCTTCACATGGCGGTAACGGTCCTTCCGCACCAGGAAGGCATGTATTTGGCCAGGCGTCATGTTGTCTGTAAAACATACACAAAGGCAAATTAGAGCCCCTTCGCCAATTTCAATTTCCTCCATACACATCTGTAATACAAGTTCACTTCAACATGGGAGCATACACTACAGCGTAACTATGTGTAGTCCGCCAGTGACCTGGACAATGACATGTTGAAGCATGGATCAGTGACTACATGCTGTGGAGACTGACATGACAGTGCATGGCATGGTACATGCACTGTCACTAACAAATTAGGCTGACAGTGCCAAACGATTGTGCCATTACATACACGGGCAGAGGGATGAAAGCATTACCCCCCTGTGTGTAGCACCACCCTCATCCTCTACAGTGACACAGGGCTGCATGATAGGTACTATGCCCATGTGCAGGCATGTGTGTCCCCCAGCACAAGTGTGCGGTTCATCACGACAGCGCCAACACAGGCACCCTTGCACCAGAGTGCAAGGTTGTGTGTGTCCAGGTGAGTTTAGTGTCTGTACATGAAGGTGCACCTTCATGCACAGATTCCATCCTAGAGGACCATATTGTGACTATCATGTGTGTTGCTTAGTGCAGCACACAGGAAAGATACATTGGGGAAAAATGAGGCATGTTAATGTATGTACTGGAAGGGCCACCTTGCTGTACTTATACACACCATGTCAATTCTCTATTCCCATGTGTGCTGCACAAAGCAGCTCACATGTACAAAGCAAACATGATGATCAAGAAGCATCCCTGCTCATATGGCCAGAATACAACCGGGATGTAACTGTTGGTGAGTTGTGCGCTGCCAACTATGAATGCCGCACTTGGACATCAGGGCCAGCCTCTGATGAAATGGGTGTTGCCGTGGAACGCCGAACACAACCCCCAATGCACGCCCCGTTCACACTCAACACAGAGTGACAGTGTACCTCATTGACAAGTAAGCATTCGTGAAATGTATTAACGCTGCTCAGATTATGATGCTAGGCCCCTATTGACAACCCAACTTTGATGACAGTTACGTTGACTTTGCGATATGGGCTTGATGATATGCACCTCACTTCCAATGTGTGTCACTGACTGGGGATGGGCCAAGTCACAACTGTGAGACCAATGCATTTGTCCAGAGTCACTTCCCGAGTAGTGCACACTGCTGACTTCCACAATACATCATCACACTGTAGGCAAGGTGGACGTGATACGCACCCATACTACATACTGCAACGGTGATCATGTGACCCCGACATCCATGCCAACGCAACATGCTAGTCAATTATGTTCCAACTCACCAGTGGCGTGTGGGTCCTCGAAGCTGTCAATGTCCCCCTGTGTGATTGGTGGTCGTCCATCTGTGAGACAAGGAAAGAAATATGTGTTGGGATTAGACTTCAATTCATATGTGTCGTATTCCTCATACCAATCATCACCATGACAGCAAATGCTACGTACCTGTAGTGTGGCGTTTCATGTTGACTACATGATTGGGTCAACTTTGACTGCCTTTCACACCAGACCTGTGACAGCTGATTTTGGACAGACAAGACTGTAATGCTAGCTGACATGCCCATGATCGTAGTGTGAGTCATCCACAAGTCAACATTACTACATGCATCCTGATGTTCTACATGCACTTTGTACAATTGAGTAGCTGCAGATTGCACAAAGCAGTCACACAGAGGTAGGTGGTGTATGACAATCTGGGGATGTCCACTTTTCTTAGACCATTTGTACCTATACTATACTTTGTCACACAGCACCTATGTTCACAGGGCAGCGTAGCTAACATAACACAAATCATGAGGACAGCATTTTGACTCTACCTTTTGGCCAGCACACAGCTCACATGGACAATTCCATGGCTGGTTCATGTACAGTCACCCCTGCCGTACCCAAACAATCTTCTGCCTGCACGCACATTTTGCGCAGGTGTGCCAGCTATGGCAGTACAGTGCCAAGTGTTGGTCCAGCGCAGTGGGTGACACAGACTTGCAACATATGCTTGTCAATGTGATGCTGCGTTGTGTTTCGGATGTGCCAACAAGATTCGCAAACGCATTGTGTCTCCCACCTCAATCAGCAACCATTTCTCACTTTGACACCAGTGTCACACACGTCGTAATTTTCATTCGTTACAGTACACCAGATTAAATGTGGAGTTTGTACTTACCACCCTGTAGGCCTGTCATGACTCCCACGTAGTCAAGGAGGTCAGCTTCTTGTGCAAGCATGTCCTGCCAGCGGTGCTTCCACTGGCGCACGTTACGGTCCACTCCAAAGAACCTGCACATATGCACCCGCACACGCTCCCACCGAATCTTCCGCACACTCATGTTGTACCCTTGCAGGATACGGCCTCCCCTCTCCAACACCAGTGGCAGGTGGAATTTAATGAGCCACAGGAAGCCCCCCAATGCCCCCTCGGACATCCTGCCCTCCCTGCCCACAACTGGCATCTCCCTGCACACCTGTGAGCCTACAGCCAGAAGAAAAAAATATCCCTCTAAAATATCCCCAAAAACAATGTTAGTGTACTACCCCAAGACAGACACCCGACAAAACTGAGGACAGGAGACAGTTAAACACAATAAATCAGTACACAACACTTCACAGACACTATCAACAGGACACAGCAACACTCTCAAAATCTCCAAACTGCAGCACACACCACCAAACAGCTCCAACACTCTCCACAATCACCAGCAATGTGCTTAAAAGAGAAAGTGAAAGTGGAAAACACTCCTCCAGTAGACAGGAAGGATGCAGACATCACTTCCTGTCTCTTTCCGTCCCGTTTTTGGGTTAGCGGCGAAAATCTGCACGCAAATAGTCACATGAGTAAACGTTCTAATGGCAAAAAGTGTCGCGCGATGTATTTTAACATTGGGCGGATGGAAAGAGAAAATATCGCTTTTTCGTGTTAGCGGGCAGATCTGCATGCTAAGAGGGAATCAATGCACTGATGTACAGTCTTGGTGCAAATTTCATGTCAGAGCCATGCAACAACATGTTGAGGTTGGTTGGCACTGAAATGACACCATGTAAATTATGTTTCACAACACATGACACCCTAACTTGCAACATTCAACACAGGTCACACCATAATTGCATACCTAACAAGAGGACCATCAATCTATCATGGATTTTTTAAGTGTGCTACTCACCCGTGGGGGTCACAAGGCGTAGGGGCATGGCTTTCGGCACGCTTCAAGTTGTCTGTGTTCGTGCATGTGTTGAAGGTGATGTTGATGTTGCGTAGTGGTTCGTGTGCGGAGGCAGATGTGGCTCTGTGGTAGATGTGAGGGGGCCAGGGGTCTGTGTGGGCCCCCGGGTGAATGCCTTTCCTAGCGGAGGAGGTGTCTTCATCCGTGCATGGTGTCCATTTGGAGATGGCGGTCTGGTTGTTGTCTCAGGGGTGCTGGTGGTCCATCTGCTGTGTCAAGTTAGTGGTCCACATACTTGTTGTAGGGCTTGTTGATCTAGAGGTGGTCGATGCTTCAAAGCTAATTGCTTAGGACACACAGAAAGGCAGGTTTTACCCCATTGCACGCCCTATTTTCAGTTTTTACCCCATTGCACGCCCTATTTTCATATTTTACCCCATTGCACGCCCTATTTTCAGTTTTCACCCCATTGCACGCCCTATTTTCAGATTTTACCCCATTGCACGCCCTATTTTCAGTTTTAACCCCATTGCACGCCCTATTTTCAGTTTTTACCCCATTGCACGCCCTATTTTCAGATTGTACCCCATTGCACGCCCTATGTTCAGATTTTACCCCATTGCACGCCCTATTTTCAGTTTTAACCCCATTGCACGCCCTATTTTCTGATTTTACCCCATTGCACGCCCTATTTTCAGATTTTACCCCATTGCACGCTTTATTTTCAGTTTTTACCCCATTGCACGCCCTATTTTCAGTTTTTACCCCATTGCACGCCCTATTTTCAGATTTTACCCCATTGCACGCCCTATTTTCAGATTTTACCCCATTGCACCCCCAAAGTTTCATCTCTTACCCCATTGCACGCCCACAGTCTCATTGTTTTACACAACGTACACACTCCAATTAATTTTGACCACTGTCAACAGACTACAATTGACTGATTTACACAAAGGACACGCAACAATTTTGGATTGGGTAGCCCAATTTGCACCATGAATACTCTAGTCTTGCACATTTGACACACTGTAAAGCATCTCTGTACTGAGGAGACATTCCCAGCATGGATGACGTTTTGTTATTTTCATTCCACATATTATGCAACATACCCTTTTCAGAGTGATGTACCCATGCTGGACAATGACATGCAGACAGGGTATGTGTGTGATTTTTTTTTTATTGGCACACACCGTGATTGCGGTCATTTTGCTATGAGATACATTGGAGGGGGACTGTCACAATGTGACGTGCTCAGTTGAAGAAATTGTTTATTATTCGGTCCCTTCGGGCAGTTCCTGCTGCATATACTGTGGGGTGTGCGCCACCTGCCTCATCTTCAGCATCATCCTGGTCGTCGTCCGGTGCAGCAGGCACTTGAATCCATGGAGCATTTGTGCGCACACATATATTGTGCAATGCACGACATGCAAGGATGATTTTGGTGACCATTTCAGGGCTGTACATCAGTCTGCCACCTGTGATGTCCAGGCAACAAATACGTGACTTTAGCACACCAAATGTGCGCTCCACAATGGACCGGGTGCGTCTGTGGGCCGCATTATACTGCCTCTGGGCCTGGGTGGTGGGGTTTCGGAGGGGTGTCATCATCCACGGGCATAGTGTATATCCTTGGTCACCTGTAACATGTGATAGCAAGATGTTTACATTATTGGTTGTGCAGGCTATGGTTTTGTAGTGTGTCATTTGTGTTATGTTGGATTTCATGTTAGCCATGTGTTGCCTCGGACTGATTACAAGCATCACTGCAAATTAAATTGCCTCACTGTTGATACTCCCTTCCCCAAGCCTCTTCAATTGTGTGCCCTGCGCGGTTGCATGACTGGCTCTTCTACCATCTATCGATGGCACTCATCCACCCTCCTCACAGTCAATGCCATGTGAACGTTGAAATGGCAATGGGCCACACCAGACACGGTTCACGTTCAGTTGTGCTGCTGTCGCTGCTGCCAGACCTGCCCCAATGCACAACACATGCTGTTTCCTGTCCCGGCAAGACACATATCAACAGTCATCAGCCCCCTCGCATGCAGGGCCCATTGCAGGCAGGAACGCTTCACCCACACCATCAGCATCATCATACGCAACACTGTCCACTCCGTGGACTACGTACTCATTTGGGAGTGTAGTCTCCAACTCACATGCCACGACTACTCAAGGTACATTTGACTCAGGGACATGTTAGCTGACATCAGATTGTCCCAGATCTTCACCACACTGATGCACAAGGCAGGGCACACCTTTGATGGCTTCTTTGCATGTGTAGACTACGTCCAGTTCCTCGGCCCCACTAAACGCACATGTGTTGACCACTTACGCATGCACCACCTTGTTGATGTACCCCAAACCACCGTTGACCACATGCAAGCCCCTACAAAGTTGGTGTAGATCAGTCACCGATGAGATGCTACACACCACCATCGACATCAAAAACCACAACACTGCAGTCGTCAACAATGACGCAAGCCCACATTTTCCAAACATGTATCTCCAACTGCGCATGCACCCTTGTCCCACTATGCAACTGCAAAATACGGCAGGCTATGAATGCCACCTCAGTCGGCACCAACCTCAGAGTTGGCTGATGCAGCTGCTGACACATGGAGTGGAGCTGGTGCAAGCTTTGGGATACCAGTAAACTGCACCACCAACACGTACAGAATGCTCATATTCAACATCAACAATACGCACACACACCAAACTGCTCTTCCAGGTAGGATTGCTGTGATTTGCAACATGGTTGATCAACAGCTGGGGCGTGCTATACGCAGGGGAAACATGAGTCATCATCCTCGTAACAGTACAATCAGCATGTGGCATCACCTGGTGGTCCAACGCTTTCGGATGCCCCCACCCCAAATCTAGGTACCTAGGCCCCATATTTGACTCCTCCATCTCCATGTACCTACAGGTGTACGCAGTGGCCTGCAGCTGCTTCGCCAGCCTCTGCATCCTCCATGCAACCTTAGCATAGTTCACCCCATTGTCGGGTGTAACAGTGACCCACATAGTCATTGCCATCAGGCTGGGCTACAGAGACACACTATATGGCACCATGGGCACGTCTGCAGTCAGCTTATTCCCAACTGTCCAGCACGACACCTACACACTGGGCCTTGTGTTCCTACTTTCATTATGGATCGTGTGCCTCCATCGCACATACATGGTTCCCACCTCTCACCACATTTGCTTATGTGTGGCACAGGGGCTAAGCATTTGAGGATGGTTTGTCTACATATCCAGCCACAGTTCCCACAGTTCTTGGTGTTGTTGTGTCTGGTATGTGGGCATGTTGATTGACATGTTGTATGTGTGATTGTTACATGTGCATTTTCACAATTGTGAGTTGCATGAATGTGGAGTTGAGGCGTGTGGTGTGTTCAGTTAGTACTTACCAACAAGAACTGCATTTCCATATGTGCCATCCTGGAAGCGCTGGTTCATGATGGACTGTCGGAAGATGTATGAATCATGCACACTCCCTGGGAACTTGGCTATGACATTGGTGAACAGTCCCCGGTGGTCCACTATTGCCTGCACATTCATGGAATGTGTGTTGTACTTTCTGTTGCAATTGCAAAAACAACAGTTGATGGACAGAATGCAGAACAATGTCATACATTCACCCCAGTACAGAGATCTGGGCCTAAATCCATCGTTTTTTTGCTCACCATGCCATTCCAGTTTGAACCCAGCCGTATGCAAATCATTCTTGACCCTGTGCCTCATGGGAACAGTCCAGCCCGAACAGCCAAGCCAGGTCCTCCCTGGACTGGATACAAGCATCCTAGGACCGGTTTCGGGGTTTCACCCCTCTTCAGCCAGGATAGCTTGATTCCAGTGGCATGGAGAGCACGGGACACACGTCTGGGCATACCCATCCCACTCTGGGTGACAATTGCAAAACCAACAGTTATAAAAAAAAAAAATGTAAGTCCGTTTTTATATAGCGCAGCTACTCACCCTTACGGGTCTCAAGGCGCTGGGGGCCGTCGTGGAAATTAAGTGAGCTATTGCCCAGAGTCACATGGTGCTGAGCTGAGCTGCCGCCGGGGATCGAACCGTGAACTCTGTGCTCCGAAGTCAGCTGCCCTGGCCGCTGCACCACACCTCTCCAACAGTTGATGGACAGAATGCAGAACAATGTCATACATTCACCCCAGTACAGAGATCTGGGCCTAAATCCATCGTTTTTTTGCTCTCCATGCCATTCCAGTTTGAACCCAGCCATATGCAAATCAGTCTTGACACTGTGCCTCA
The DNA here is from genome assembly GCA_963921515.1 of Calotriton arnoldi. NCBI lineage: Eukaryota > Metazoa > Chordata > Amphibia > Caudata > Salamandridae > Calotriton > Calotriton arnoldi. The sequence goes on along the minus strand of CAWUFW010000754.1, from coordinate 924,455 downwards.
TGGGAACAGTCCAGCCTGAACTGCAAAGCCAGGTCCTCCCTGGACTGGAAACAAGCATCCTAGGACCATTTTCGGGTTTCACTCCTCTTCAGCCAGGATAGCTTGATTCCAGTGGCATGGAGAGCACGGGACCCACGTCTGGGCATACCCGTCCCACTCGGGGTGACAATTGCAAAAACAACAGTTCATGGACAGAATGCAGAACAATGTCATACATTCACCCCAGTACAGAGATCTGGACCTAAATCCATCGTTTTTTTGCTCACCATGCCATTCCAGTTTGAACCCAGCCATATGCAAATCAGTCTTGACCCTGTGCCTCATGGGAACAGTCCAGCCCGAACTGCCAAGCCAGGTCCTCCCTGGACTGGAAACAAGCATCCTAGGACCTGATCCTGTTGCGGTATATGTGTGCACTGTCCGCAGGGGGCACAAATAGGACATGTGTGCAGTCAATTGCGCCCAACACCTGTGGGAATCCAGCTATGGCGTAGAATCCTTGCTTGGTCGCAATCTATTCCTGCACAGAGTTGGGGAAGTGAAGGTGCTGGGGTATCAGGCTGAGTATGCCATCCAAGACAGTTGGGAGGAAGATTGAGAAGGCTGCCTGTGAGACTCCTCCAACTCTGGCCGTTGTTGGTTGAAAGGTCCCAGAGGCCAACATATGCAGCACGGCCAGCAGCTTTGTCTGCGGAGGGATGTTGGTTCTCCGCTGTGTTTGTGGCGTCAGCCTGTGGGCTATAAGGTTCAGGATGTGTTGGATGGATGTCCTTTTGAGCAATGACATCCTCTGGCGTCAGGTCTGCGAGGCTGAGACGTCTGCGCAGGGCCCACTGTCGTCTTTGGCGCTGCCTTGGTGGTGGTCCTGGGGGGGTGGCAGTGGCGGTGGTGATTGTTGCCTTCCTGGGACTCCGAGCTGAATGATTAGCACCTTCATGGCGTCTGTGGGTCTTCAGGTGTGGGTCTGGGCTGGCCTCCCTTATATACCTCCATTTATCTCCATTTTTCAGTTTTTAGACCTGTTTTTTTCAGGTCTTATTTTCCTGCAGCTAAGGGGCCTTAGCGGGATTTTTTTATCGCTTTGCGGGTCCTGGACATCATTGGTAATAGTGCGATGGTGTGTTAGTGACTATTTTCGTGAAATTTTGAGAAGGAACGCCTACTTTGCATATCATTAGCGGAAACTATCGCTGCCATGCACGGCGATAGTAAAAACGATAGCTATCGCCGGAAAGCTGTCGCTAACGCTTGTTAGCGACATCTTGGTAATAGGGCGATAAAAAAAAAACGCGTTAGCGGCAGGAAAGTGCCGCTAACGCGGCGTTAACTTCCTTGATAATATGCCCCCTAGTTTTAAGCAACAGTTTTACAAAGTTGAATATATCAACCATTTCCTGTGATCGTTGTTCCAATTCGAAATAATGCAAACCTTTCCATTCCTGTGCTAATAACAAATATGTTGCCAAATTCTCCAAAAATAAAAAAAAGGTTTGCGGACTAATTAATTAAACCTAATCATCGTTGATGAAGGATCATAGAAAACTTTGGGGGATATGTACAAAGAAGTGGCGGAGAGAGGCGTTAGCCTTCCTGGCTTAACGCCTCTCTCCGCCACTTCAGAAATGAAAGGCTGCACCATATTTACAAGAGTGTGGTGCATCCTTGCGTTTCCCCCTGCGATGGCGCTAACTTTAGCAACTTAGCGCCAACGCTGGGTGTCTGCGTGCAGGGGAAGATTGTTTGGGGGATATGTACAAGGAAGTGGAGGAGAGAGGTGTTAGCCTTCCTGGCTTACCGCCTCTCTCCTCCACTTCTGAAACGCAAGGCTGCAACATATTTACTAGAATGTGGTGCAGCCTTGCGTTTCCCCCTGCGATGGCGCTACGTTTAGCAACTTAGCACCAACGCAGGCACCCTTGCACCAGAGTACAAAGGTGTCTGCGTGCAGGGGAGGATTGTTTATGTGTAGGAAGGTGTACCTTCCTGCACATAAACAATCCTAGAAATGCCAATCTGTCACTTTCATGTGTGCTGCATCATGCAGCACACATGAAAGTGACAAAATGGCATTTTTAAAAAAAGTTTGTTTATGTACAGGAAGGGACACCTTCCTGTACATAAACAAACAATGGCATTTTGCTTTTTCCAGGCAGCACACATGGAAAAAGCAAAAACGAGGAGAAATAATGCATTTCTCCTTGTTTTGCCATCTTAAGACCAGTTTTTACCTGGTCTTAATTTTGGCGCTGCCTCCTATGTACGCCACCCTTGTACATAGGGGGCAGCGTCAAAATGAATGGGTGTTGCGGTGGAACGCCCACGGCAACACCCACTGCCCACCCCTTTCACGCTAACCATAGCGTGAAAGGGGGCCTCATGTACAAGGCAGCGTTAAGCCACGTTAAGTGGCTTAATGCTGCCTTGTACATAAGGCGCAGCATCTACCGCCAACACAACGCTGATATGTGTGACGTTGTGGTGGCGATAGGGGCTTGTACATATGCCCCTTTATATTGTGTAGTGGCAGATGTCCAGGGGAACACCTGGTTCCAACAGGCGATCAATCTCCAACAGGTAACTAACATACGGACCCTATCTGGGGCATAGATATCTTGAGTCGAGATCCCATTTATTTTACTTATCTGGGACAACGTAGCTATCACAAAAGTAACAGTAGTTTGTAAGCCGATATCTGACGATATGCTTTACTCTTAGGCTCATTTCAATAGGATCTACCAAAACATTGGGCAAGATTATGCCGCTATCCCACCTAGACCATTGTAATGCCCAATTCACCAATACGTTGCTGAAACGATGTGAATGACTCCTGAGTGTACAGAAGTGATTTGGAGCCACAGGGAGCCCCTAGGTGGGTCAATCCAATTAGTGATCAATTGTTCCAAAGTAAAATAACCGTATATTGCGACCAGTTTTATTTTTTAAAATGTCCAGCCAGGTCAAACCTAAATACTAGCTTATATTTAACATATTTTGGGTGATATCGAGGATTGGGAAATAGGAACAAAACATATTCAGGCGAATTGTCCAAAATAGCCACAGTAAATATGGTATAAAAATTTCGGAAATGTGTCAATCTTGTGAAGCGTGCACTTAGTGCAGCCCAATTTTAAAACTGTAAGTTAGGTAAAGCCCAGCCACCTTTATGTATGGTAGATAGTGTAACTTGATTGATCGTTGAGGTTTCCAATGTGCCCAATACTTAAAGAAAGGCAGCTGACAAAATCACTGGGATAGCCCTAAAAAAATATCATAACGTGCGGAGGATGACCATCTTGATAATATTAGTGCATCGATCATGGAGATTGGAAGACCCTCCCTGCTGGCCAAAAGTTTAGAGATTTCACAATAAAGGGGCCGATTCCGATCTCGGCCGGTAGTGCTCCGAATCGGATTCGGATTTACCGGATCCGATTCGGAGCCCTATTTCCCGACCGAATCGTACGCGGGTCCGGCCGAGCGAGTACGATGCAAGCGCCCGCAAAATCTCCGACCGACTCGTACGCGGCTTCAACACGCTCCGACCGACTCGCACGGACACGACTCGCACCGCGCTATGGAGACGTTCCCCGGCCGGGTAAGTACGATTCGCGCCGCGAGCAGTCCGACCGACTCGCGCCGTCCGGCTCAAAAGAGCGGTCGGAGCCGTACTTTGGGGGTCCGTGTCAGACCCCCCTGTACGCGTAGCCACGCGAGTCGCACACAGGGGGGACCCATGGGTCCCCCCTACCTGTGCATGTACGCCGCGATGCGCATGGACGCGTACCCGCTGTAGGGGGCGCCCTCGTTCGCTTCGCACCCATTGAGTCAATGGGAGCCTGCGTACGCGTTGTACGACCGGCTCCCATTGACTTCAATGGGAGTCCGACCGAATCGAGTCCGATAGCATGCAAATGCATCGTACTCGTCCGGTCGGACTGCTAGGGGCCGATTCGGTCGGAAATCTCTCCGGGTCCGGCTCGGTCGGAGAGATTTCCCGCCCGAATCGGAATCGGCCCCAAAGTGGTTTGTAGTTAGTAGAGAGCAGCAGTCCTAAATAGGATTTGGTAAGCCAAATTTCCAAATAACAAAATTGTTTAACCTCGCATGGGTGATTTAGGGAATGAGCAGGAACAAAAATAATTTCGGTCTTTTGAATATTCAGGGGCAGATTTACAATGAAAGTGACTCAGTGCGTGCTGCAAGCCATTTGGCTGCGCCGCACTGAGTCACTTTCAAAGCACAGGGATGCAACATATTTACAACAATATGTTGCATCTCTGTGCTTCCCCCTGCAGTGGCGCACAAGCTGCTGCCATGCGCCAGCGCAGGCACCCTTGCACCATGGTGCAAGGATGCCTACGTCGTGGGGAGATTGTTTTTGTTCAGGAAGTGTTCCCTTCCTGAACAAAAACAATCATTAGAGGTGATTTCCTCTTTCTATGTGTACTGCAGAATGCAGCACGCATAGAAACATAGAAACAGGGAAAAAAACGAGGAGAAATGAATACATTTCTCCTCGTTGCGCCTCCCTACGCCTTCCCTGGGGTGGCGTAGCATTCACACGCATTTCCAGATTTACGATTCCTCGTAAATCTGGAAATGTGTCTGGTTCCATGGGTGCTACGTGGGAACACCCACAGCAACACCCATGGAACGCCCCTTTCATGCAAAGTGCTGCGTGCAAAGGGGCCATATTTACAAGAACAGGAAAAGCCACGCAGGGTGGCTTTTCCTGTCCTTGTAAATATGGAGCATTGAAATGCGCCACCGGTACGTCACAAAAAGTGACGCACCGGTGGCGCAAGGGGCTTGTAAATTTGCCCCTCAATGTGTAGCTGGATAGCATACTAGTTTGGATGCTAAAAGTGCCACTAATGTATGTACCGATGTATGAACTGTATGAGGTGTATTGATTAATAGATCGTCTATGTGTATCATAAGCTCCAGCCTCAACTGGCGAAGTTGAACAGGTTTGATTAAAGATATATGCTGTAACATGCAATTTATGGTTCCATGTAAAGGACATACAAGCAGAGTGACAGAGGACTTTCCTGGCGGGAGCCTCTAGTAAATGAGAATTGGGGCAAACTATATCCATTGGCAAACGCTGTGCCAAGCAGGTGATGGAATATTGACTTAATCATATTGAGTTGTCTCGAAGGGATCCCTAAGTACTTCATTACTTCCCAAAGAAAAGATAATTTAACCCAGTTGAAGGACTTTTCAACATCCAGTGCTATCAATGAGATTGGGGTTTTGGTAGTTTCAGCCCAGTCAATTAATATAGCAGCGAGGTTAGCATCAGTCATGGTGTCGCGACCTGGGATTAACCCATGTTTTTATAGTGAATCTAGTTGGGTACGTTTTCAACTAATCCTATTGGTGATAATTCTAGAATAAATCTGTGCCAATAGGAACCAACAGGCTCCAATGGTGTAAGAAATTGGGCTAGTGGATGAGGGGGTGGAACCCTTATTCGAGCAGCAACCACAACCCTTGTCAGGTTGAGTTACAATCAAACTCCAAATTAACCTGTGTTCAACCCTCTGGTAGCTTGGCACAGAGCAGTCATGCTTAACTTAGAGGCAATGTGTAAAATAATTATGCAGCACTTCAAATAGTACAAAAGTAAAAAATCATCACAAGGAAAATACCACCCCAAATAAAAACAATAGAGCATAATTTAATTAATAAATCAAGACTAAAATGGTGAAGATCCAATCAGCAGAACCAGATATATGCAATTTTGAAGAAAAGTGAAAATACTGCCAAAAAGCCCAAAGCGCCACCAGCGGCTATGTGGTCTTGCAAGACCAAAAGAAAGTCACAATTTTTGGCCGACTGCAATGAAACGTACGTCAGACACAGAGACCAGGTTAGTCCTGCTGAAAAATTATCTTCTCAGTCCTATGCAAAGATTCCGTGGTCCGCAAGGTAATCATTTTAGCATGAAGAGAAGGCCAGGTGACACGCACTGTTGTTGTTATAGCATAAGGATCCTGTTGTGTCAGGGATTGTCAGGCCATAGCTTCATGATGGCACTCCTTGGGAGTGGTCGATGCTGTAGGGCAAAGGGTAGGGTTGATGAAACATTGTGTTGCCGGGCAGTACATGCAACAAGGTTTTGGGATGAATGGGCTCGTTTGCCGTCATAAAGAGCCCAAAAACTTCTCTTCAGCTCCACTGAGGCCACACCAAAGGTCCAGGAACTGAGGGGCACCACTTGGGGGTCAGCTGGATCTAGGAGCTGATTCAGGTGGTTAGGAGACTGTTATGTCCCTGCGGCTATGAACAGGAGGCCAGCAGACTAGCCCTTGGAGTCACTCTGGTAGTCCCACATTCAGGTGCAGGTCCAATCCCTCTGACTCAGACAGGAGGGCAGCAGCGCAGCTAGGCAACAGGGCAGCCATCCAGAAATGAATCTGTCCAGCAAGGCAGCAGTCCAATAGGGTAGCAGTCCAGCAGGGTGGTAGTAAGTTCAGCAGCACAGCAGTCCTTTTTCCTGGCAGAGTATACACAGGTCCAGAAGAGTACTGAAGGGTTGGTGCCTGAGGTCCAATATTTATAGCAAGTGCCTCTTTTGAAATGGGAGACGTTTCTAGAGGTTTTCCTTTGAAGTGCACGGGTCTCCTGTCGCCCCTTCCTTGGCTCCAGACTAACTACAAGGGGTATGTAATCCTTTGTGTGGAGGCAGAACTCAGCCTATTCAAGTGTAAGTAGGGCAGTGCCTAACTCAGCCTTTCTATCCTGCCAGTGATGGACCATCCAAGCACACCTAAGCCTTCTATTGTGTGTGGCTGTCTAGGAGGAATACACAAAGCCCAACTGCCAACTATACTCAGTCATGTGACCCAGTGACAGGCTGCAGGCACTAAATGACTAAGGCAGAAAAATGCCAACTTTCTCAAAGTGCCATTTTGAAAATTGTAATTTAAAATACGACTTTACCACAAGAGTGGATTTTTCATTACAATTCCAAAGACAGCAAACATGAACCGGATACCTGTTCCCATTTGGAAGTTAGAGCTTATTAAATGTAATAAGGTAACTCTAATGTTATACTTTAGGAGAAGTAGGCCTCTGTATACCCCCTTGGGAGGGGTACCCCCAGCAACCTGAGCTTTCAGGGTGCCCTGGGCGGCCACCCCTCCCAGATCTCCTATCACCAGTGGCAGCTAATTCCCCAGAAGGCAGTCTATGGGCATCTGGGGACTAACTATGATCTTTCTCTGGGTCACCTCCCCACCCTGCTCCAGGGATACCAGGGTAATGAGGTGAACAAGGACCCGCCCCTGGGCCTGAGTTATCCTGCACACCTGGCCAGTGTACTGCTCAGGGGGAAAAATCTTTCCCCTACCAATGTCTGGTTCACCCAAGTGACCTCCATAGCAGTGACAGAGACCCCTTCATCTTGACCTGGTGGAAATTGCAACTCCCACCTGGAGGGATCATTAGTCTACCCCCTGAGTTCACCTTCTAACTAAAGGAGATTAGGGCATGATCTACCTCTTGCCCCTGGAGAATACCTACCCTTAGAACCATATTAGCCACCCCTGTGGAGGTCCCAGCAGTAGGTGGCTTCTTAGGACAGACAGAGTCCCCTTGCTTGTGTCCTACCTGATAACAATCAAAGCAGTCGGGTTTGAAATGAGGCCCCTGGGCCACTGCCCACCAGACCTCCTCCCTGTGTCTCAGAAGGGGCATGGGAAACCTTTTCTCCCCCTTATTTGTCTGTGTCATTTTTAACCTCCCCCTCACTCTGCTGGAGAAAATCTGAACCACTCTTCTTGGGGTCACCCCTAGACACCTTCTTATGGACCATGGTGCTGAGCCTCCTTAGCAAACTCCCTGGGATCAGGAAGCGTACTATCAACCGGGTATTGGTGCAGACCTGGAAAACAATTACTAAACATGTGTTCTCTTGCAAAAAGATCATACAACCATTTGTAATCTTTCACCTCACCGTACTTCACCCAACCATCCAGTTCATTGCAAAAGGAATCCATGAAAACCGCCCAGGACTGCAAGGGCAGCTTTTCAAGGGTGAGGCCATATTCCTTGACAAGTGTTTCCTTCATGAGGGGGTTTATCTCATCCTGTACCCCTTCTCTAGGACCAGTAGGGAGTCCCTCCCCTACGTAGGGATGTGCTTCCAGAGACCAGCCCCACAATCCTCCTCAGGGATCTATACATCTGTAAAGCTACCTGATAAGTTTCAAACCACCTGTCAATGTCGTTCTTCACAACAAAGTCAGGCACCAGACCCTTAGGGATGTGGATCCTCTTGTCTCCAGAGGCCAACTATAGGTACAGTACCAACAATATTACTGGACTCTACTTGCCTAGTTCTCATGTCTGGCTCTCTGAGGCTCCTCTCATGAGCCATTTCTCATTTCCTCTGCCTTCACTGCAAGTTTCCTCTCCTCCAAGGCCCTTTCAGCCTTCTTTTGCTCTGCCTCCATGGCCAGTTTCTTTTGCTCTGCTTTAATTTTCACCTGGGCCATCTGAAGCCAAAACTCCTCTCTGCCACTCTGTCTGTCTTCTCAGTGACATTGTCTGTGAGCATTCGATGCTGTAGCATGAAGGTTTGGGCTGACGGATCTTCACTTTGCAGGCAGTGCAAGTGACATTTTTGGCAACAACTGGCCTGTTCGCAGTCATGAAGAGTCCAAAAACTTCAATTTCAGATCCGCTGAAGCCACAGTAAGGTTCTAGGACCTACAAGACACCACATGGGAGTCACGGGCTTGCTCTAGCTGGAACCTGGTGCTTGTCCAGGTGGCTGGGAGCCTGGTATGTCCCTGTGACTCTGAACAGTAGTCCAGCAGATTAGCCTTTGGAGTCAATCTGAGAGTCCTGAGTTCAGGACTAGGTTCAGATGTAGAAGTTCCTGGGTTCAAGCGCTGGTCCTGTTTTTATACCTGGTGCTTTATGTGAAGTAGGAGAAGTTTCTAGAGAATTCCCTTTGAAGTTCTTGGAGTTCCCTGCCTCCCCTGCCCTGGCTCCAACCAGGCTGCAGGCACAATGCATTAGTGTCAAGTCCTTTGTGTGAAGACAGGGCACAGCCTAATGATTTGCAAGTGGGGATGTGCTCAGATCCGCCCCACCATTTTGCCAGGATGGCCCATCCAGGCACACCTAATCCCTCTATTGTGTGACTGTGTTGGAGGAATACACAAAGTCCAACTGTCTACGTGGTTTTTCATGGCCTTGTATATATGTACCCCTTTCACGCAGTGTTCTGCATGAAAGGGGTGTTCCATGGGTGTTCCCACGCAACACCCATGGAATCTGAAGCATTCCCAGATCTACAAGGAATTGTAAACCAGGGAATGCTTCAGATTGCTATGCCTCCCCACGGGAGGTGTAGGAGTAGCACAAGGAGAAATACTTTTATTTCTCCTCGTTTTTTCCTCTTTCTATGCATGCTGCATTCTGCAGCATGCATAGAAAGAGGAAAATGCCATCAATCATTGTTTTTGTGCAGGCAGGTGTCCTTTACTGCAACAAAAAAAAAAGCATCCTCGCAAAGCAGGCACCCATGCAACATGACGCAAGGGTGCCTGCATTGGCGCATTGATTCTGTTTGTGCACCGGCGCAAAGGAGAAGGATAGGAATGCGCCATATCTTCTAGATATTGTGCATTTCTGCCTTTTTCTTTTGACGCACGGCAGTGCAGCAAAGGGCCGGCTGGGCTGCTGTGGATCATAAGTTTGTAAATGAGGCCCCAAATATTTAAGGCAGGAAAATGCAACTTTATAAAAGTGGTATTTTCAAAATTGTAACTTAAAATCTGAATTTACCATTAAAAATGATTTTAATTTACATTTTCTCAAACACCCAACGTGATATCCTTAGCTGCTCCCAATCAAAAGTTAGCACTTATTAAATGTAATAAAGCAACACAATGTTATCCTTTTTTAAAAAAATATCTTTATTCAGTTTTTAAACCGCAAATTTTGCCCTTCCCCCACCCTCCAGGTCAGACAAGCATACATACATTATAAAGTGAATTACATTTATCAAAAGACAAAATTAATACATACGTTAGTGCAACCAGATCCGCTTACACCTTAAGTCTGAAAAAGAAAACCAATTCAATCCGTACGATCTTGCGATTGACACCATTCTTTTAAAGGAGTCCAAATTTTTAAACCTCTTTTCCGTCGCCTGTTGCCCTTACGTTTATAGATAGCAATTTCAATATTTGAAATGGCGAGAAATCTAGCTTACCATTGTTGAAATGTCGGGGCGGTAGCATCCAACCATGCTGAAGCTATACACAATCTAAAAACGGCCATTGCTATAAAGACAAGTTCATGCCCATTTCTAGCGTTTCCGGGATCTGTTGCCCCTAATAAAATAACACCGCTAGATAACTCTATCGTGCTATGCACCACTGTAGATAGAAATTTCCCTATCTCTTGTTTAACAGATGTTAACCCTTCACAAGTAGAAAAAATGTGTACACAATCAGCATTAAAAAGCATACATCTAGGACATGTGCTCTTACCAATTCCCCACTTAGCTATTTTGTCCGGTGTATAATATAGAAAGAAACAGGTTTTAAAAAATTGTGCTTGGAGTTTAGTTGACATTAAAATTGTTTGCGACATTACATAAGCATAATTAAACTCCTCATTTGGAATTGCTGCTTTCTCTAGCCATTTTTGCGCAATTTTCTCCATATCATCTGGAAACATAGCATTGATGTGTGAATAAATACCCCCAATCGTGTTTTTGGTGCCAGATAAAAGTATTTCTACTAGATCGATTTTTTCCATCCCCCCCCTCCCACCTACCTTCCGTGTCAAAAAATCTCTAATTTGCAGGTACTTGAAGAAGTCCCGCCAGTCTAATCCGAAATTGATTTTAATTCTTCGAAAGACCAAATCCCAATAGAGGAAAAGAGGCAGCCCATCTGAACAATGCCTACATCATACCACTTGTGTATAGAACTATCATTAAAAATTTCAGGCAGTTCTGGGTTATTCTTTAAGGGCATATAGAAAGACAGTCTCCCTATACCAAGCATTTTCCTAATAGTCTTCCACACCTTAAATCCGCTAAATAGTGTTTTAAATTTGACCTTTTTGTGGTAGCTATCGTGCAAATGTCTCCACCAAAATCCTCTGCTCTCCCGGCCTAGTAATAATTGGAAAATAGATGGTGCATAAGCTTCTCCCTCCATACCTTCCTGATTATTCTGAAGTAACTCATCGCTATACAATAACACGGTAGCCCAGTAATATGCCTTCAAGTTTGGGAGAGCTAGTCCACCTCGCTCCTTCTGGAGAGTGAGGAACTTGTAAGCCCGCCGGGGTTGTGAATATGCCCAGATAAAGCTAGAGAACATCCGTTCTATTGATTTGAGCCAGGATGAAGAAAATTCTAAACAGATTGCCCTAAACATATACAAAATTTTAGGAAAGAATACCATTTTAATTGCGTTCACTCTTCCAATAATAGAGAGATGTAAATTATCCAGCCGTTGGAGATCTTTCCGCATTACATCAATTATTGGCTTCAGATTTATCTCAACCAGATTTTCTAGATCAGATGTGATGCGGACTCCTAAGTACATCGCCTGCTCCACAGCTCGAGGATCCCTCCATTCACTTTTCCTATTTAAAACAATCTGAGTTTTGCCCTGATTAAGTACATAGACGGACACATCTCCAAACTGTTTAGCCTCCCTTTCGATAGCTGTCATAGCCATATTTGGGTCGGATGTCACGATAGCGATATCATCGGCATAGGCTAACGATTTAGTGACATACCCCTGTGATATTATAGGTTTAATTTCTTCCTCCTGTTCCAATCGCCGGATAAATGGGTCTATATAAATTGCAAAAAGCAATGGCGAGCAAGGACAGCCCTGCCGTGTTCCACATGATATAATCAGTTCTTCAGTTAATATATTATTTACCAATACTATGGCACTTGGCTTCTCGTACAATTTTTGGACTGCCTGTATATAGCCTCCCTTGATACCCATTCTGGACATTACAGTCCACAGGAAGTGCCAGGAGACCCCATCGAAAGCTTTCTCCGCATCAAGCAGAATCAGCGCCATAGGGTCTCCTGTAACATCCATACCGTCAAACAAGGTAATTACTCGCTGAATGTGGTTGATAGTGGACCTGCCTGGAACGAAGCCATGTTTGCTCTGAGCAATCACCTTGTGGATAATGGGAGCAATTCTATTGGCCAAGACTTTTGAGTAGATTTTGGAGTCTGAGTTAATGAGGGTAATGGGACGATATGAACCCATTAGTTCCGGCGGTTTGTTCTTTTTAGGGAAGATAACTATTTTTGCCCGAGACCAAGATTTCAGGGGTTGGCCTCCTTTAAAGATATGTATAATGAGCTCTATAAAAATATTTTTAATTTGATCTAGAAAAGAGGCATAGAATTCTGAAGGGATACAATCTAACCCTGTAGCTTTCCCTTTTGGCAGAGCTTTAATTATACCAATGATTTCTCCCTCTATGGGTAACTCCTCTAAAAGATTTGCGTCCTCTTCTTTAAATTTCTCATTAGAAACCTGATCTAGGTAATCCTCAATGCTTGTCTGGTCCCCACCTCCTGACTCAGTATATAAATCTTGGTAAAACTGCCAAAAAGCTTCTCTTATGAGTTTGGGGTCTGCTACTCGGACTCCCTGAGAATCCTGGATTTCACGGATCAGATTTGATGAAGCCTGTTGTCTCATACGAACGGCTAATTGGTGTCCAATTTGCTCGTTCATTTCATATATCGTTTCCTTTTGTGAGAGTGCTTTTTTAATTACTTTTTCCATGAAGATGTTCATTATTAAAGCCTTAGCGATTGCCACCTGATTCTGGACTTTCTCTACTTCTTCCTGCCCTGCTGGAGCATTTCCCGTTGTAACACTTATTAGATCTTCCTCAGCTTTTTTCAGATTATCTTGTATCACCTGTATAGCTTCCCTAGCTAATTTATTAGCTTTTAAAGAATATTGCAGGGTCTCCCCTCGGATCCCTGCTTTTAGGGTATCCCAGACAATTTCGATTGAAGAACTCCCTTCATTATCAGATAAAAATTTAGGAATCCATTCTCGGATATGGCTGCAATAATTCTCATCTAAGAGCAGGGCTTTCTCGAACGTCCATGAGCTAGGAGTGTCACTTCTATTATCTATTTCCATGGAACAAATGAGAGGATTATGATCGGAAAGGATCCGGGGAGTTTCATGATTTGGCACTTAGTTTTAATTTCATTAGACATTAGAATATAATCTAATCTTGCATGGGTGAAATGCGGATTGGAAAAATATGTAAACCCAGGATCATCAGATTTTAAAGTCTGCCAACCATCTACTAGCCCGTGTATGCAACACATTTGTCTTAGCGCTTTAAATACTTTAGGCTTGCGGCCGGTATAGTACCACCCCTCCTTTAAGGACCAGTTACTTGGGAGATTAATGTTAAAATCCCCACATATCATTAAGGGTAATGGCCAATGCATCAATTCATTTGAGATCTCATCAAAAACTGATGCCTCGTCGCTGTTACTGCCATAAATGGCACATAGAGTCATCTTTTGCCCACTCCCGAATTGACACTCTGTAATTGCCCAGCGACCACATTTATCTACTTTGGAGCGACTAAAAACTAACCCGCTCCCCCTAGCTAAAATAGCAACCCCTCTTACCCTAGCTCCTTGTGACGTGGCACAGATCAACCTGTATCCTAATGATTTTAAGATATGTGCGTTTCTTGCAAACAAACAATATTTGTGCCCCAGGTTTGAAGTCCTACTGCCACCGCCTGTCTTTTCCTAAGATCGTTTAGGCCACAGATATTCACTGATAATACTCTTAACAGACCCATCTTTTGCCACTACAAGATCCGTATGTATAGCCACCCTTTTTTGCATTTTTCCCCTTTTTGCCGAAAATCAGAATCGGGTGCCAAACTAGATTGGTTCGACTCGTTTTTATAGTTTTCTTTTTACAGTTACCTTTTAGTACGACCTGTCTGACCTCCCCCACCCCCCCTTCTCCCACCCACTCCCCCACCCTCCACCATCTCTGGAGGTTACCTGGCCGAGCCAGGGATTTGACATCCGACGTATAAAGCCACGTGATCCCGCTGAGCCTCCCTACCAAGCATAGCCAAAAATGAAAAAAAGCTCTGGTAGCAGTTACCCCCAAAACAAAAAACACCCAACCGCAAGGTTAATACCATGCTTAATACCATGTGTGGAACAAAAAATACCTAAACTATGTCATGAACAGCAACCAGGCAGATTCGGCAGTTGCAAGGGCTGCTAAGCCTTGTAACCTGTCTTCCCTTTGCCTTCCCTTTCACCATACAGCTCGAACATTGTCGAACCTTATCGAACATTGTCTAGCCATACTTAGCGCCTTGTCTCAAATGTACTTGAGATAATTAACCACATTATTTGTGCCCCGAGAGTTCCTCTAAGTATTTTTGCGCCTGTATTTCAGAAACAAAACTGCGGGTAGTCCCTTTGTAAATTACTTTCAGCCGGGCCGGGTTCTGTAGATACACCTCGGCCCCCAACTTCTGAAGTGGTTCAAAGAGCTGCCGGAGCCTCCACCTACGCTCCACTGTGGCGTGAGCGAAATCGGGTCTGGTGAAAAAAGTAATTCCATCAAAGGTTCGTTTCTTGGTGGGTCTGGCCAAGTCAAAAAGACTTTGACGAAGTAAAAAGCTTCCAAAAAATAAAAGCATGGCACGAGGGTGCTGTGATGCTGCTGCATGTTTGCCAGGAAACAGAGGAAATCTGTGGGCTCTTTGAATTTCCCTGTCCAAATCCCATGATTGCAGTTCGGGAAAAGCCCCTTTCAATAAAGTGATCATAAATTTCCTGGGATCATCTTTTTCGACCCCTTCCGGAATTCCTAAGAAGCGGAGGTTGTTGCGTTTCTGTCGATTTTCTTGCTCCTCCAGTTTCCACATCATGTCTTTTACCATCCCCTCTTGTTCATCATGCTGAGTCTGAAGTGAGACAACATCTTTTCCCAGTTGTTCCGTCCTTTCCTCCACCATGGCCATTCGATCCGCAATATCGGCACAGGTTTTACCAACCTTTCTAACTGCCCCTTGCAGTTTTTTGGCCGCCATACGGGATCTACGACTGTCTGCCTTGACTTCCTCCTGGAAGCTTTTGATGGACCGTAAAACATCTATCAGGGCAGGTTCGTTTCTTGTGTCTTGGTGATCGCCGCCTTTGCCGCTGCCAATGCTTGTATGATTATGCACAGAAGCGGTGGAGGATTCTGGAACTAAGGTGAGAGGGGTGTTGTTGTAATCCCATGTCAGCTCTTTTATACCTGCATTATCATCATCAAAAAGGTAGTCCTTTCTTTGCACACGATCTCTGTTCTTTTTTTTCAGTAGTTTTTTGGTGCCGGGTTTACTTCTCTGGGTATCAGTATTAGAACTGCTGTACCATTTCTTTCCTTCCTCCCCACTGGACACCGAGATACTGATGTCTGACATTTCAGATTCCTCTGTCAGGGAATAAAACTTATCCTGATTGTCAGGCGTCTTTACATTCCAGTCTATAAGCGCACGATCTCCAAGGGGTGCTAGTGGAAGAGGGTTAACTGTGGCTGCGATGTTATTGGGAACAGACAAATTGCTAGCCAAAATACTGGGGTCATTGTGCATGCTGATTGAGTTACCCTCCAGACGAACCTCTGCTGGCATAAATACCGGCAAAAGGGCGAGGGCTTTACCAGTATCATCAGTTGAAAAAGTATCTACCAACTGCCCTGCCGCACATCTCAGCCCTCTTGTACCCAGGCTTTCTGCATCGCTGACAAGCATACTGTTCTCTTTCACTTTCTCACTAGTTGCTGCAAAGCGACTAGTGATTAAAGGTTGTGAGCCATTGGCATCCTTGGGTGTACGAGTGGTGCCCTTCTGCCCGGCGACCATCATTGTCGAGTCTTTTTCCTGCGAGGTCTTTTTTGTACCGTCGCCTTTCTCACCACCACGTCTGCCTTTCGCGCTTAAGGCATCCGCTCTTCTTTGCAGTGTAAGTGCCAGCGCGGCTTTTGATTCAGAAGGCACAGGAAGAGTCTTCCCAGCCCTCGCCCCCTTACCGGTCATCCTTGCTTTGGTGAGCTGGCAGGAGTTGCCTTTACTGCAGCACAGAGTCTCGAGGCCAAACCTACTCCACACTCCAATTCCGATTCCAATTCCGATCTTACACCAATTACAGTGCCACAATGTTGCCACTGCGGGAGGTTTCTCGGCTCTGTTTGAAGATCGCGCCTTCCTCCACACAACCCTCCGCTGCACAACCAGGAAAAGCGCACGCAGGCCGGGTTTCATCCATGACCCCAGAGCTACCTCGGCGTCCTCATGGTGAAGGCAAAACGTAATGGCGAGCAGCCAAGGTGAGTCTTGTAGTTTCATCCGCATTCCTTCCCTTTTCTTTAAAATTACTTTTCCTTAATGGGGGTTTAAATCGTCCTCATTTTCCCGCTACCGAAGAGGTGAGTAGAGAGCCTTCAAAGCACCGCAATTGGGGAGGGTCAGCGGAGCATCTTCACGGCGATATCAGTCGGTCACCATCTTGCCTCCTCGGTTACTATCTGACGACACAATGTTATCCTAAGGAAGAGTGAAGTAGTGAAAAATTAATTTGTGAGTTTTTCACTACCAGGATATGTAAAATTAAAAGTACATGTTCAACTTTTTAATTACAATGCAAGGTTGGTGCTCTAACGTGCTAGTGGCTGCATGTATATCCAACACAGGATCGCTCCCTTCAGGAACCAGACCAGAGCACACTACCAGCATGACACGTTTCAGCTTAAATGCCTTTTTCAAATGCTGATGACACATGTGTGCATCTTCAACATCTTTAACTATGTGTTGCCTCACTGCCATTGGAGGATACACAATCGCCAGCATGGAAAACCTTTCTCATTATGTATTCTCACTCTTTGGACTTTATTAGCATTGCCACCAATGTCCTGTTTTCAATTAAATCTGCTCCTGCAAAATCCTTCATCCAGCCGCATGCTTGCCTTCGATGTGAACAAACTTGAAATGTGCAGCATTGAGTAACCTGCACCCTTCTATGTAGTCACTGTCTGACTCATGCCAACAAGTTCCTATTTCTCAGAGGCTGCGGCAGTTCAGCGGCTTCCAATACCTTGGAGTATCCTTGAACATGCCACCAGGGCCACAGAACAGCTCAAGGATGGGTGCTCTAACGTTCTTTTGGCTGCACGCATATATCCACCACAGGATCGCTCCCTTCAGGAACCAGACCCGAGCACACTACAGATTCGCAAGACTCCATTTTATTTAAAACTAGCATGCCTTTTTCAAATGTTGATGACATAGTTGTGCATATTCAACATCCTTAAACATGTGTTGCCTCACTGCCATTGGAGGATAAACTGCCCCAGCATAGAAAGGCTTTATCATTAGGTATTCTCTCGGCCTTAATGCCTTTCCTTTAATTTCTTTCTTTCCCCTCCATCGCTGTGCTTTTGATTTTATTAACATTGCCACCAATGTCCTGTTGAATGTGTATAGATATAGATATAGACATAGATATAGATATATCAATGGAGCAGGGAGCAAACTCCAAAGCTCCCACCTGGCAAACCCCATCCAGCACCATCCTGACCCTATCCTGGGGTTGAGGGGGTACCTTTCACCCCCCCCCAACAACTAGAACTGCCTGGCAGCATGAGATGTCATCTGGCGTCACAAAGGAAGAACTGGCCGGGCAGGCAGATACGACCGTGAGGACCCGCTTCCAAAATGGTGACCATGGCGGGCCAGTAAGAGGCCCCAAGTTTTCTCTGGCATGCCCGCCCAGGCTCCCGCCAACTGGTGAGATGCAGCACAGCAGACCAGGGGGGATGGTCTGACACTGGTGTCCTGGCCTTGGGAAATTGTCAGAGAGAAGAGTGAATTCCCGCTGCCCCCTAAAGGAGGGGTCCCAAAGAGAAGTGAGCCCTAGCGGAGGCTGAGTAGGCCGCCTCCTTTTATAAGGGACCAAAGACTGGCACTGCGAGCCTGCAACTATGGAGTCATATATCAAGGCCCGTGCTCACCGGGACTGCCGAGCCACCAGAGCACAACGATTCATGACACTCTGTGGTGCAGGCCCTGAGACTCAACCGCCTACTATGCTGAATACTGTAGAGGCACGCCTCAATGAGGTCAGGCGCCTTGGGCCCTAAGACGCTCTTCAAAAAGGCAAAGTCTCTTCTAATTAAAGCCCTCCAACCCTGATCTCGGGTGGGCCCTGGGGCCCCCAGAAGGTGCTTATATGAGAAAGTGCCCCAACCCCATATTACTGGTGCTGGTGCACCCTGAGACTGGATGGGGGCTGCACATTGTAACCAGACCACTGATGCTACCCCACAGTGAGATCTGCTAGGCTCTGGGGATCAACTGATCGCTGCCTGAGTGGGACTATGCAGGGTGTGTTTGGATACAGGGAGGACTGGATGCTGCCAGGGAGACTGACCACAGTGCACCTCTTGGGCCCTGCTGAACCTGCTAAGCCCGTAGAGTGGTGAAGTTCCCTCCCTCCAAGCCTCTGCATTGGCACCTATCATCATACAACAGAACTAGGGGAGAACCAAAATAAGTGCTCTACTTGCTACTGGCACCCAGGAACTAGGGGGAAAGCCACCCGGAAAAAGGATGCATATGCTTGGGGACAAGCCCAGAATGAATCCATGGAATCCCTTCAGGATGTAGGTGTGATTCTCTCCCAACTGGGAGCCTTGGGGACTCATACTCTTCAAGACATACTCCAAGTTATCACGGCCTCTTGGGACGTCCTGGAAACAACATTCGCAACCCTAGTAGCTGACATGGGGATAATAAAAGGCAGCTGGCAGACTGTGTCACAACAGTGGAAAGGGATCTGGCAGAGGTTCCCCAAGTCATGACATCAGTGACATGAAAAATAACAGATATGGAAACTTGAATCCCAACACTATAAGTCAGGGCAGAAGGTGTACAAAACAGGTCACAATAGCATCAGAGTGATCGGCCTGCCTGAAAGAATGGAAGGGGACCATATGTTGAACTTCGTGGAACGTTGGTTAAAGTCAGAAGTGGAACCAGATGGGCTATGCCCCTTTTATGCACTGGAAAGAGCCCATCGGAGCTGCCAAAGCCCCTGCTTCCTGGAGCGCCGCCACACCCAGTGATTGCCGGACTGTTGCATTACAAGGACAAAGATCATATCCTGAACCAAGCCAGATTGAAAGGGGTCCTCAAAGTAGACAATATTAAAGTTATGGTCTTCCCAGACTTCACTAAGGAAGTACAAAAGCAGTGTTCCACTTTCTTGTAGGCAAAACATTGCCTCCACTGATTTGGGATCACCTATGCCATGATGTTCTCTGCCAGACTACGGGTGATGACCCCGAGTGGAGTGCAATTCTTCCAGACCCCACAGGACGTCTGGAAGTAGATTGACCATCTTTTGCACCCTGGCTCACCCCGGGGATCACCCTGAGGGAGGGCTGAATGAGTCAGATCAAAACGCAGAGCCAAAATCAGAAACAGAGTGGTCCCCTCCAGGGTGGAGTTTCAACAGGAATAACAGAGGGCGGTGGACGTGGGGCAACAATGAGCAGCAGTGGCATGAGCCCACCGTCTACGGAAGGGGACGATGGCACGGCTGATTTTGATCACCGGTCTGCCTTCTCCAAGACTTCAGAGGCCAGCATTCCCAAAGTGACTCCAGGGACTGCTGACAAAGCACACCTGTGTTGTTGGTATCATAAAACATTTCCTTCTATTGGGGGGTGTCGTGCCTGTGGTTTTCAATAGTTTATTGTGACTGTACTTTGCTTCTTCAAGAACACACAAGTCTATTTTCCCCATGCACACTGCTGGATGGTGGGGAGCCGGACTTGGGGCTTACAAAATGCCCACACCTCCTTCTGTAAAGCACATGAATGCACGGAGTACAAGCCATTGTCGATGCGTAACATCTACTAAAAGATCCTTAATAGGATCCTGGAAACGGATCACAGACATAACAACGATGTACTAAATATCAAAGTAAAAAAGACAGCAGAAATATCGACTCCTATACTTAAAAAGGTAAGTACAAAAATATTGAATAAAAAATATCGATGTAAAAAATATAGATGTAAAAATATCGATTTATATATATAAAATAATATATATTTAATATAGCAAATATTAATATTAATTTTAACAAAATAAATTTAATTTAATATACATTTTTACAAAATATAACGAATACTTAATTAAAAAAAGACAAACATAATATTTTATTATATATATTTACTTTAAAATAATTGATAAACTATTATCTTTAATTTATTTTAAAAGTTTAAAATTATATAAAAATATATATATATATATAAATAATTTAAAATATAAAAAAACATTCTAGAATAAATTAAAACATTAAACTATAAAAAATATTTAAACTTAAATTGCCCAATAAAATAAATGCAACAGTAGGGAAGTGTTGGATAGCAAAATAATTAAATTTACTATTCAAACTCCAGTGAGTGCAACAGTATGGAAAGTGTTGGATAGCGGAGGGGTAAAAATTACTATTCCCACTCCAAAGAGTGCACCAGTAGGGAAAGTGTTGGATAGCGGAGGGGTAAAAATTACTATTCCCACTCCAAAGAGTGCAACAGTAGGGAACGTGTTGGATAGCGGAGAGGAAAAAATTAGTATTCCCACTCCAGTGAGTGCAACAGTAGGGAAAGTGTTGGATAGCGGAGGGGTAAAAATTACTATTCCCACTCCAGTACGAGCAACAGTAGGGAAAGTGTTGGATAGCGAAGGGGTAAAAATTACTATTCCCACTCCACTGAGTGCAACAGTAGGATAAGTGTTGGATAGCGGAGAGGTAAAAATTACTATTCCCACTCCAGTGAGTGCAACAGTAGGGAAAGTGCTGCGTAGCGGAAGGGTAAAAATTACTATTCCAACTCCAGTGAGTGCAACAGTAGGAAAAGTGTTGGATAGCGGAGGGGTAAAATTTACTATTCCCACTCCAGTGAGAGCAACAGTAGGGAAAGTGTTGGATAGCGGAGGGGCAAAAATTACTATTCCCACTCCAAAGACTGCAACAGTAGGGAAAATGTTGGATAGCGGAGGGTTAAAATTAGTATTCCCACTCCACTGAATGCAACAGTAGGATAAGTGTTGGATAGCGGAGGGATAAAAAAATGTATTCCCACTCCAGTGAGTGCAACAGTAGGGAAAGTGTTGGATAGCGAAAGGGTAAAAATTACTATTCGCACTCCAGAGAGTGCAACAGTAGGGAAATTGTTGGATAGCGGAGAGGTAAAAATTACTATTCCCACTCCAGTGAGTGCAACAGTAGGGAAAGTGTTGGATAGCGTAGAATTTTTTTTACTATTCACACTCAAACACTTAAAAAAATATTAAAAAATAAATAAAATAATAAAACGAAATAAACAATTTAAAAAAAAAAAAAACATATAAAAATAACATATATTAATTATATATAACAAAAACAACAAATATTATATAAAATAAAATAAAAAATATATTTACATAAAAATAATTATTTTAAACTACAAAATATTTACAAACAAAATCATTAATTAAAACATAAATGTATTTATTTTATTTTCTACCCTATACACCACACCAATAACAAAACACTTAAACATGTTTAATTAAAATGATTTACAGAATTAACATAATTAATAATCAATTAAAAAAATATTATTAATAAAAAAACTAATAAACATTAATTGACTACACAAACTTTAACACTATAATATCCACAACACACACCTAAATTAAACTATAAAATAATAAAACACAATTAAAACTTATTTTAAAATTAAAAACTGTTACTATTAAGAACTAATAATTACATAATTAAAATGAATTTAATACCCACCCTTTACCCCTTTAAAAGTAAAAACAACACACAAAAAAATAAACATTTACCCAAAATAAATAACAAATAATTAACATTAATTAACAACTATATATTAGGTAAGTAAACACAAATTACTTCCCACCCTTTACTCCTATAAACACCACAATACACACCTAAAATTAATTGCACAATTACCATAATTAATTACCATTAAAATTTAATTAAAATTAATTAACAACCAATTATTAATTCATCAATTAAAAATAAATTACTTCCCATCCTTCCCACCTTTTACACCTATAAAAACCACAAAACACACCTAAAATAAATTACACAACTACCAAAATTAATTGCAAATTATTTAATTAAAATTAATTAACAACCAATTATTAATTCATAAATTAAAAATAAATTACTTCCCACCCTTTACACCTATAAACACCACAACACACACCTAAAATCAATTACACAATTTCCAAAATTAATATCCAATTAATTAACAACCAATTAATAATTAATTAATAATAAATTACTTTACACATTTATCACTATAACATCTCAAATAAACAAATATTAATAAATAAAAATTAATCAATACATTTAATATAATTAAATTACTTCCCACTCTATTCCCCTATAAACCCACAACCCGCTACAGAACTAAAAACGTAAAATTCAAATTAAAAAAAATTAATACATTTAACATAATTAAATTACTTCCCACCCTGTTCCCCTATAAACCCACAACCCGCTACAGAACTAAAAGCGCAAGATTCAAATAAAAAAAAATTAATAACTACTAAAAATTTAACACATATATTAAAAATACAAACAATTCTTATATAAAAAAACATACATAACATACATATAAAATATATACTAAAATACATAACACTAATAAAACCGATATTTTTAACAACTATATTTTTGCAAATGATATTAAACACTTCGATATTTTTAAAATCGATATTACTTACCTTAAATCGATATTCTTGACCACGATATTCTTGCTGTCGATATTTCTGATCCACGATATTAATGACTCGATATTTGTGCAACTCGATATTTTGTACTCGATATTCTGTCTCTGCACCCCTGGCTACCATACTACTCCCATATATAATGAAGATAGTACACCCCGATCAGGCAGGAATCATACCCGGCCGAAATATGGTGATCAACATCAGGCGATACCGGCCCCAGTGATGTAACTATAGTCCCTGCAGTGCAGGTGGCCCGAGCTCCAGAGGGTCCCCTTCGGCACTATGCACGGGCAGCACGTCCATGGCCTGAGTGCTCCTAACTGGGTCCAGAACATGGGGGGCCACCTCAATGTACTTTGTGGGGGCCACCCCCTCAAGTTTTGTTACGCCACTAGCTGACCGTATTGGAGGCAGTCACCTATGAAAGGGAAGAGGTGGCAATCTTTGTTGTGGACATAGAGAAAGCCTTTGATGGGTTTGAGTGAGATTTCCTTTACAGATTAATGGAACGCCTGGGATTAGGACGAGGTTTCATTGCCTGGACCCTGCTTCTCTATATGAACCCTACAGCCAGAGTCAAAACCAGCAGCATCATATTTGAGAGATACGAGGTGGGCAGAGGAACTAGGCAGGGCTGTCCCTCATCACCTCTGCTCTTCGCACTAGCCATGGAGCCTTTAACTTGCTGTGCCAGGTTAGGGGTCCACTATCAGTGCTTGATGGTCAGGGCCAACGGCAATATATCACCTTATATGCTGATGACCTCCTACTATTCCTTGATGATACAGCTGCGGAGCTCACATGGGCCGGATGGCTATTGGAGGTATTCCGATCAGTATCGGGATTGAAAGTCAATTGGTGGAAATCAAAGCTATTTCCAGCACTAGCTGCCAATAGCAGGGCAGGTTGGCCTGCCTAAAATGGTGGCACTCCCCTGCTTACTATATTTCTTTGTGACTCTGCCAGTGTGGATCCCTTGAGCCTTATTTTGAGAACTAGATTCACTCATGGTGGCTTTCCAATGGGGTAGAGGTTGCAGATGAGTGGCACTGAATACATTGCCGTGCTCTGTAGATGATGGAGGTCTGGGGGTTCCTGAATTCGAGGCTTATTACCTGGCAGCACAACTGCAGTGGCTCACCCAGTCCTGTACAATCAGGTTGATGCAATGCACCAAACACAGAAGCCTGAAGTATCCATTATCTGCCATGGCCTTGACTTTATTATTGCCATTGACTGTGTCAACAAATCCAATTCTGAGACCTATGGGTCAAAGCGATTGAAACACCTTGCTGTTAAACTTTTTCAAGATGTTTATATCTGTATGGGATTTCTCCATGGCAAACGTCAATACTGTTGCATGCCACTGAATACCCTCAACATTTTCTTTAGTGCTGAGACCTACAGATAGCTGTTGCCTTACCCCCACAAAAAAGATACAGTGTTCTGTGATATACATGTAATCAGGTGCTTGAAAACTGGTCCACATGTCTGTCATCAGAACTCTGCTACATAAAGTGGCCAACCAATGCAGCACATCATGATGGAGTTCTGGAACAGCAACTCTGGCAAAATAGGTCTGTCTAGTAACCTTCCAGTTCGGGCAGATGGCTGCCACAAAGTCTAAAAATCCCACTCCATCCACAAAAGAAAAAGGAAGGAGGCCCAGCTAGCTTCCCATTGTACAAACGTGCCATTGGGTGGTTGCGTTCATAGGGCCCCTTCTGCCTAAACATGCAGATAATAGTATCTTGAATTTATGTCTTTTGTGGTGCCACTGACACTGGCGACTTCCAGTGAAAACTAGGAGGTGGTAGGCTCAATGTGAGTCTTGCTGGAATCACTGTTTGAAGCGGTGTCTGCATCCAAGTCTTTTGCCATTTGGAGGTTTCTGATGCAGGTGATGCAGGCACATTACAGGGGACACTTGCTGCAGCAGGGTTGCTTTGTATAATGCTGCCATCTTCTTCTTGCTCATGCCCTTCTTCTTATATCACTGTGAACTGAGCTGCTTCTCCTCTTTCACTACCACCACCACCAGCTTGCTTTTTAAGATGCTCATCCCACCAGATTGTGTGATGATTTTTCAGAAGGGACTTTTGGCCTCCAGTACTGTAGTGTGAACATGGCTTACCTCGACAAACAATCAGGTGGCAAATGCAACATATTGTAATCTTATCCTCCTGCTGGCTAATCTAAAAGAAGTCCCAAACTGGGGAGGATAACTGTTTTAGGTAGGTGGGTATGTTGTTACCACTCTGTAGGGCAGATTGTGACTATGGTAGTGGTGGAAGCAGGTCTCGGCGGGTGTCTTGCAAATATGAAAACCAGTGGGGGTGCTGGAACCACATCCCTCTGAACATGTTGAATAAGAGGAGTCACCTTGGCATCCTCTGAGCCACCCTCCATACATGGCAGTGGCTGAATCGCTGAGAGACATCAGCTTTGGCTTAGGTTGGGTTGGTGTAGTTGAAGTGGGAGTGCTGCCCCCAGCCTTCTTCTGCCCATAGAGTGGTGCACCATGTTTCCTGCAAAAGGTAGAGTGTCCCACCCCAGTGAAAGCAATCTTCTTCTCCTCCTTGCTGGACCCTTTCTTGGCAGGAGCACCCTTTTTTGGGGCGATTTTCAAATTCTTATCTCTGGCAGTTGCCACTTCGCAGCACAAGTTGCAGCAGAGGAAGACCCAGGTGGTGTCACTGCTGGCCTTCTGTCTGGCAGTACTGTGTGTGAAGTCTTTTGTGCACCTCAAAGCAAACAAACAAGAAGACAACTCAGTGAAATGTGGCATCTTCAATTTGAATCTACAGAAATTATAATTTAGTGATGTCATCACAAATA
Organism: Calotriton arnoldi; assembly: GCA_963921515.1. NCBI lineage: Eukaryota > Metazoa > Chordata > Amphibia > Caudata > Salamandridae > Calotriton > Calotriton arnoldi. The sequence continues at coordinate 898,736 of CAWUFW010000754.1, read as the reverse complement.
ATTAACGATAGTGTAGCCATTCCAAACCATGCAAAAACATATTATTTCAATAACATACAGTTTTAAAAGGTTACTTTATGTGCCTCTAAGGCCTACGATACACATGTGGCAGGCAGGGGGTGCAGGGGAAAATGTAATAATTATTAACAAAATTATCGCTGGTGTATGGTACACTTATGGCCTATGAGAAACCCATGCTAGGCAGAAAATGCAGGGAAAAATTTAATCATTCTTTAAAAAAATATATTGCTGGTGTGCACCCAGTGCCTATGAGATACCTATGGCAAACAAAGGGTCATGGGAAAATGTAATAATCCTCAAACAAAATAGTGCTGGTGTGCAGTGCGCTTTTTGCCTATAACGAGACCCCTGTGAGAGGCAGGGGGTGCAAAAGAAAATGAAAAAAATCTTTAAACAATTCTTGCTGGTGTGCGCCTATGGCTTATGATACACTTATGGCAGGCAGGGGGTAGAGGTGAAAATGGAATAATTCTTTTTAAAACATTATTGGCAGTGTGCACCTATGGTCTATGAGACACCTGTGGCAGGCAGGGGGTGCAGGGATAAATTAAATAATTGAAAATAAAATTATTGCTGGTGTCCCCCTAGGGATTATAAAAACTCCTGGGAGAGGCAAGGAGGTCCAGAGTAAAATGGAAACAATGAATAAAGAAACACTGTACTACAATCATCCCCAAGCACATCACATTCAAATCAGGGAAAAAACAACAAATGAACAAAAAACAAAAAGGCACAGACCTCTTCTTTCAGTGTTCCTTGAAAATGGTTTTGAAAAGTGGAAGAAAAGGATTTAACACACTGGCTATGCAAACTTTCCACCGGCCACATGTTCAGAATAACAAGCAAGAAGGCATGGACAACGAAGAACACATGGAGGCCTATGGCAAAAGCACACTAACTACACAAAATGGCTCCATTGTAGAAGCGAGGGCGGCAGGCAGACACACAAGATGCACTGCCACTAGGTGAGCTCCACCCCTCCTCCCACAACTCACCTTGGTCTCGTGCGTTCCGGGTATTGCAGAGGAGGATGCCGGCAGTCATAGCAAGTTTTGGAGCAGCATTGACTTGGCTGCCTCATGCTGCACTTAATGTGAAATGCGCTAAAGTTGAAATGCTGATTCTGGCTGCGTGTGGTTCTTTTTTTTTGGGCGGTGGTAGCCCCAGCCTGTCCCATTAGGTTGAGTGGAGACTTCAGTACCTGCCTGCCTGCCGCCTGCTGCCTGCTGTGAGGAATCATCTGTGACATATTTCCACATTTGGCTTGGAGGGACAGCGGGCTTGAGGAAGTTGGCCAGCCACTTTTCATTCTAACAGGCACCATTGCTTCAAAGGACACCAGTAAGCGCCTGGAAGGTGGCCCTTTTTTGGGGGGCTTTTTCTAAGGATTTTTTAGATCCCCTTTGAGGGGTAACCAGGTTTCACACCAGAGGAAGCTACCCAAGGGTGTTAGGGTTAGGGTGCCCTGGTAGTGGGTCGCTGGGTAGTCCCCTCTTGGTCTGAAAACTAAGTCACGTACTGCTCAAATGAAGATGGCATCAGCAGCAACCAGGGAAGAGCGCAGTCAAAAATCACGCCGTGGCTCGGTAGCAGCTACTAACCCTTTAAGTTCAGAGGAAGATTTGTTGGATCAGGGACAGGTGGCTGGGGATACCAAGTCGGTAACCTTGAATAACTCGCAGGACCTGGCACAAGACAAACTGTCTAATTTATCCAATGGGGATAAGAGAGCTGGGGAAGACAAAGAGGCTGCATTAAATACGGCACCTACAAACGAGGGAGGAAAAAAAGAGATCTCTTCCTCCGAGGCATGAGCTGAAGATTCCATGTCCTCAACTTTAGGGAAAGTGAAAGAATATTCACTTTTCACCAAACCCAAGATGACAGTAGCTACATTTCTGGGACTCTCCACCAAGGAGCAATGCGGTCAATCTTCAAATTTGAGGTTCGCTGCCTCCTCTGTAGAACAAGCCACTCTCATAGAAAATAATAGTACGCAGTCATCTCTTTCTCAACAGGATAATCTTGCGGTCGCTCTGTCACCCCAGGCCCAAATAAAAGATGCAATGGGGGCTCGGGGGGGGCCCAACAGAGCAATCTCAGGTTACCACAGAAAGAAAATGTAAGATCCATCCTCCAAATCAGGCGCAGGGCAATAAACAGACCGCGCAATGGGATCTTTACTATGCTGAACCTAATATTAGAGGAAATAGGAGATCTAAAAGCATCTCAAGCAACCAAGATTGCATCCCTTCCTCAGCGCCTGCTGAAAATCGAGGAAGCAGTTGCAAGCTTTCCGGCTAGGATGCAGGAGGCAGATCGTAGGATATCGCAGCTTGAGCATCAGATCACTATACTCCAGAAGCAATCAGATTTAGTGAAAAAAGATAAATCACTAATGGAAAACAAGATCGATGAACTTGAAAACCATTCATGATGCTCTAACCAATGGCTGGTAGGAGTGCCAGAAGGCTGCAAAGGGTTCAAACTTTTCAATGGGTCGAGACATTCATCAAGAAAAATGTTGCACCAGAAATTTCAGGGGATCTGACAATTACAAGAGCACACAGGGCACCAGCACATGCATTTCCAAATTCAAATTTGTCAAGGACAATTTTGGTGAACTTTGCTGGCTATCGTATGAAAGAACAGATACTCTCTAGAGCCATACAAAGATAACATTTCTCCAGCAATGAAGTTCCCTGCTGCCGAATTTTCTGTGATATGTCAGCTGCAGCAGCACGACGTCGAAAGGAGTTTGTGAAGCTGCTTTATCAATTTAAGGCTCAGGGTGTGCAGGCTGCAATAGCAAAAAGAACACTTGATGGACAGAATGCAAAACAATGTCATACATTCACCCCAGTACAGAGATCTGGGCCTAAATCCATCGTTTTTTTGCTCCCTATGCCATTCCAGTTTGAACCCAGTTATATGCAAATCAGTCTTGACCCTGTGCCCAATGGGAACAGTCCAAACTCCGGGTGTTAGTAAAGGGCAAATTCCACATGTATACAAACTTAGAAGAAGCACAAGAAATGCTGCAATCAATTTCTACCCAGAGGGTTTAAAAATAGGGAGAGATCTCTTATTATGATTAATGATGGGAGTTGGGGGTGGGTTGTTCACTCAGGGTGCTCCAACATGGAACCCAGCAGGGGCGTCTCTACAGCAAGCGTAGAGAGGGGTATGGTGGGCTATTCCCCACTTTCCAGGGATAGGGGGCTAGGTTGGGGAGAGTTTGGTGTTGGTGAGCACTGGTATTAAAAAAGAGCAGAATCATCGATGGGAAAGTAATGTAGGAAAAGATCTCTGTTTTGTTGGCTTCTATGTTTGAAAAGGTAGTTTGGAAATGGGGGCTGAAGTACAAATAATATCGGATAATGTCAATGGGCTATCCAACAAGCAAAAGTACAGGGCTTTACTTAGATGGCTAACCTCTTTTTGACCCCAAATCATGTTTCTACAAGAAACTCATTTAAAGTCGAATTCCCCAAAGTTGTTTATTCCTAACTACTATACAAAGGCATACTTTGCTTCTGATGGGTTGTTCATGAGGGGTGTTGCACTTTATTTTGGACGAGGACCAGACTGGAATATTATGCATATTATGCAGGTCCAGAGGGACCCCGAAGGCAGGTGGATTTGGATTACTGCCAGAGTGAATGGCTACATATGCAATTTCGTGAATTATTACGCCCCGATATTTGACGATCCAACATCTTTTTTTAAAATCAATGATTTAATGAGAGGCGCAGAGGGTCCCATAATAGAAGGGGGGTATTTCAACTATATTCAGGATCTAAGGGGGCCATTTCCCACCGTCCGCATGCCATTTCCCCCCGCCATATTACGATGGCAGGGGGGACCCCGGCGGACGGAAAGACCGTCCGCCGGTTTTCCGCCGGTCCGACAGGGGACCGGGCGGTAAAGGACCCTAATATGGTGGCGGTGTCTGCAAGACACTGCCATCCATATTAGGATGTTGGCGGAAAGCAGCCTTTCCATGGCTGTGTTGCCGCCATGGAAAGGCATGTGGTCTTTGCTTCTGGGGGCCCGTTGCGGGCCCCCAGGAGTTTGGGGGGGTGGGGGGTGCACATGGGGGGTACCATTTGAATGCACAAGGTGGCAGGCACCGCGCGGTGCCTGTCACGTTGTGCATTCAAATGCACAAAATGCGTTTTTCGCATTGCGGCGGGTGCTGCTGACAGCACCGCCCGCCGCAATGCGAACAATACGGGATGCCACCACCACCGTGGAGGTGGCATCCTAATACCCATGGCGGGACCGCCGCACCCCTTGCGGACGGTCCTGCATTCCGTTGCGGTGGCGGGCGGGCTTTGTCCGCCTGCCATCGTAATGAGCCCCTAGCTACGGAACCTCGAATAAAACGAAAAAAACAGTTGCAGTCAAATACTAAAATGGTATTATATGTTATGATCCAAGACTATCAACTGATACTCTCAACAATTTCAGTCCGCTTCGCGTATAGATTACTTTGTTATTTCTCGCTCCCTTAGGTGTCTTGATTCTCAAATATGGGCCAACTCTTTTTCAGATCACTCAGCCATCAGTCTCAAGATAGAATTAGATGAAAGGCGAGGGGAAAGATCCAGTTGGCAGATGGATCATCTCCTTCTCTCTAATCAGGAATGGCTGATAAATACTAAAAAATGGATCTAAGAATTTCTTCAGATTAATAAGGGTTCTGCAACACTTTTTTCTGTATGGGGTGCCTTTAAGGCAGCTATTCGCGGGCAGATGGTGGCCTTTATGACTGCTCAATCTAAACTGCATTGGGTCAGTATCTCTCAACTCCAATTGCGGTTGATACCGCAGATCAGAGGATGGCGAAGTCCATTGATCAACCGAACGGCCGCGGTTCTGCAGCTGGCTAATATGAAACAAGAGCTAAGGGAATTCCTTGTTCTCGAAGAGAAAAATAGCTCGCGGACATTTCAACAACGAGTTTATGAAGAAAGTCAGATGGTCGGCAAATTTTTGGCCTGGTCATCTAGGGTGAAGAAGGAAGCTACATTAATTACCGAATTGCAGGAACCCGTGTCGGGGGTTCTGGCCTCTGAAAAGGAAGAGGTTGCAAAAATGTTCCTTGCTCATTATAGGAAATTATATGCGACTAAATATACGGTTTCGAAAGAAGCAATACATCAGTACTTCTTAGATATGTATCTACCGGAACTGTCAAATATTCAGGCAGGGGAATTGGGGGTCGATATTACAGCCGCAGAAATTCGCCAAGTTATAGTCTCAATGCCATCTGGAAAGGCCTGCGGGAATGATGGGCTCCCAATAGAGTTCTCAAAAATGTTTCAGGAAGAATTAACAACCTTACTAGTCGAATTCTTTAATGCGGTGAGAAATGGCCTAGTGGTTCCACCAACATTCAAGGAATTGATTATTGTTAATTTTGTCAAAAAGGGGAAGAATCCCCATGATGTCAACTCATATAGGCCCATCAGCTTATTAAATTCTGATTATAATATCTTAATGAAAGTCTGGGCTAATCGACTTATGCCTATCGCCCAGAAGGTTATTGATAAAGATCAGACTGGCATCCTCCCAGGAAGACAAATGTCTTCCAATATGGCTTTTTTAATACATGCGATTGATTTTTTTTAAGACCAATCAGACACCCACACTTATAATGATGGTAGATGCTGAAAAAAGATTCAACCTTGTTAATTGGGATACTCTGTTTTTTGCTCTTAAGAGGGTGGGATATCCTAGCTCAATTATTAATATGTTTCATAATATATATCAGGGAGAGCAGGCGCAGATATTTGTGAATTCTAGCATAGCCAGAACTACTGATATTATTTGGGGAACTCGTCAGGGATTTCCCTTATCACCGGTACTTTTCACTTTTTTTATCGAACCACTGGCGGCCAGGATAAGGGCAAACCAGGTGATTGAACCACCAATAGAAGGTATGTCCAAACTAAACTATTTACGGATGATATCATTTTATATCTTAGGCCCGAAGAACAAAATATAAGAAGGGTCCTGGCTGAGTTTGAGCAGTTTCAAGCTATTGGGGGGTACAAAATGAATCATAGCAAAACAGAAAAATAAGTGTTAAAAACTTTAGGTAATGTTCTTCCCGGTAGCTTGCAGTGCCCGGCGGTTTTGAGTAATACGATTCGATATCTAGGGGTCTACGTAACAAATTACCACGTTGAGCTCTACAAGCTCAATTATGGCGCTATGTTAAAAAAAATTAGGGACCTACTGGATAGATGGTCTCTTCTCCCTCTGACACTTTTTTTTGAAAACTTTATTTTCATTTTGCATACAACCTTAAATCCCGATAAACATTACAATAAGTGCAGCAGCATACAAAGAAAACTGATAGCATCATGACAAGTATCGCTTAGTTACGACCATTCCACTTGATAATTCAGGAGACACTACCCACAGCTGGATACTTAATAAATGCATACTGGAAACCAAAGCGCCCAACGCACCTACTAGGAGGTACCCAACCCAGTTCCCCACAATCTATGTAGTAGATGACAACAATAGTGCATCACAAACATTTACGTGCTTGTTAAGTCAACCGACACCCGTTCTGTCTTGTTCTCACTCTGTCTCTTCCGCTGATGTGTGACGAGCGAGGTAAGCCTTAAAAGGGTCCCAAATGTCCTTTGGTTTACACCAAGTGGGCATGAGTGTGTTAAAATTTTCCGATTGTGTGTTGCATTATGATATATCGGTGCGCCATTCCTGGATTGTGGGGGTAGGCCCCTTCATCCACCGTAGCGCTACCCTACGCTTTGCCAAAAGAATGCCTAGCGCAAGCAGCCTAAGCGTGCCCTTCGGATACTCTTTAACATAGCCCAGTGAGGCCTCCAGTGGGGTTAGCTTGAGTCTCACTTCCGCAATATCTTGTAATGCAATGTGTACCATCTCCCAGTACTTCTGAATATCCGGGCAGCCCCAGGCGAGGTGAGTGAAATTTGCTGATTCCGCCTGTTGGACCTGGCCCTTTTTGCAGGGTCATCCCTGAACTTTTTGCCTTCCTCCTGTATTGTTTCTGACCTGTTTTTGTTGGTTTTAGGACTCTGGGCACTTTACTACTGCTGATCAGTGCTAAAGTGCATATGCTCTCTGTGTAAAGTGTTATGGTAATTGGTTGTCCATAATTGATACATTTGCCGTACTAGTAAAGTCCCTAGTAAAGTGCACTATGTGTGCCAGGGCTGGTAATGCAAATGCTACTAGTGGGCTTGCAGCACTAATTGTGCCACCCACACAAGTAGCCCTAAAGAGAGAACTCAGGCCTGCCACTGCAGTGCCTGCGCGCAGTTTGCTAACTGCCATGTTGTCCTGACAAGAGCACACACTTGTCAGGCCTTACCCTTCCCTTTCCATGCACATCAGACACCCCTATAGTAGGCCCAAGGTACCCCCCTGGGCAGGGTGCAGTGTCTGTGAAAGGTAGGACATGTACTGAGGTGTGTACCATGTCCTAACAGTGAAATACTCTCCATTTCGTTTTTCACTGTTGCAAGGCCATCTTGCCCATAGGACAGAATGGGGAAGGCTGTGTAATATGTTTCCAGCCTATCTTCCCATAGGCTTAAGATGGAGAAGTGAAGTTTAGTGTGCCTGAACTCACAATTTAATAACACATCTTTTTGTGAAGTTGGTTTTTGAATTGTGTGTTTAGAAACCACGCTTTTAGAAGTGGCTGGTTTTTTTGTTCTAACAATTCTGTGTGTCTCTGCCTGGTTGTGGATTGACTGTCTGGATTTGAATGTGATAGGATCTGGGAAATGTCTTGACCCAGGGGAGGAGGAGGTGAGACAGCAACAGGCTGACCTGCATCTGGAGTGTGGGGGATAGAAGTAGCCCCCTGGAGGTGAAGAGGCCTGGGCTGCTGCCTTAAAAGAATGGCTCCCCCTCCTGCTGAGTGATTGAGGAACCAGACCCCCACTATCAAAGGAAGAAGATGCCACTGGCAGGAAGACACCCAGAACTGGTTTGGACAGGGGTCAGTGCCCCCTGAACACAAAGACTTCAAAGACATTTAGGGGTATAACTATGAGAGCTGAAGCCCGTGAACGTTGGACTGATCAAGACTGAAAAGGATTGAAACTACTTGGTGGTCAAGAGGAACCTCTGCCAAGGAAGAACAGCTGAAAAGACTGAAGAGAAGGACTGACCCTTGCTGTGTGTTCTGGGGCTGGCCTGCAGTTTGCTGATTTAACTAAGGAGAGGCTAAGGGACTTTGCTGTGTGCTGTGTCCCCCTGCTTGAAAGGACTTTGCTCTGTGCTGTGTCCCGAAGTAACTTGTTTCCAAGGGCCCAAGGAGAGCTGGCTCCCTGTTGTGGAAACTCAGGAACATCAAAGTTTCCAAGTGTGTCTCAGCGACGCTGTGTACGTGTGCTTTTTGCAGCCTGAGACCTTCGTAAGCATTGCCCCAGGACTGTATGGCCCGAAACCCAACCGAGTCTCAGCGATGCTTTGTGCGTGTGCGTGTGCAGCCTGAGACTGCCCTGGGGTCCGTGGTGCTGGTTGGAAAGTGCCCCGTGACTGCAGTGCCCCCGCAGCGTGAATCATCGTCCACGCTGCTGTGTAGCTGTTTGTGGCCCGAGCCGTCATCGTAACTGAGGCTGCGGATCAAGATCGCTGCCACTGGCCCGAGCCGCAACGTGCTGAAGGATTTCGTAAAGCTAAGGAAGTCGTGAGGTAATCCTGATCGTTGTTCGCAAGAAGAATCTGCCCAAGATCGTCAGCAACGGAGAAGGCAGCGCCGTAACCTGTCCGGCTACAGCGTCGCCTTGCATCGGAGCTGCGTCTTCATCGGGAGCACCCAGCAGGACGTCCGACGAGCGGGGAGAGAGAGAGAGCAAGGCAGCACATCCCCCAGGTAAGGTTTGGACTCTGGTCGGGAGCCGCAAGCGTGTGTGGCCTGGGGAGGCGCAGGAGGAGTACCGGAGTGCTACCGTCTCTCTCCCGCTGCATCGCGCTAGACGCGCTGAGTCCTCGAGCAGCCCGGACCTGCCCGGCAGTACCGGGGCCGCCCTCGGAAGTTCAGGACTGTTGTCTGTGGTTGGGGCCTAGTGGTGCCCGCGCTAATCGCGTCGATTGGCCTGGTATTATTCCTGCATTACGAACTGCCTTATTACTTGCATTAGGGATTGTATTATTCCTGCATTACAAACTGCCTTATTACTTGCATTGAGGATTGCATTATTCTTGCATTGCGAACTGCTTGATTACTTGCATTGAGGATTGAAATATTCTCGCATTACGAACTGCCTTATTACTTGCATTAAGGAGTGCGTTATACTTGCATTACGAACTGCCTGATTACTTGCATTGAGGATTGCATTATTCTCGCATTACGAACTGCCTGATTACGTGCATTGAGGATTGAAATATTCTCGCATTACGAACTGCCTTATTACTTGCATTAAGGAGTGCGTTATCCTTGCATTACAAACTGCCTGATTACTTGCATTGAGGATTGCATTATTCTTGCATTACGAACTGCCTGATTACTTGCATTGAGGATTACATTATTCTTGCATTACGAACTGCATTAGTATGATAATACGAACTGCATTACGAACTGCATAGCATTGCATTAGGACTGCATTTGAACATCGTGAACTGCTCATTAATACCGCAAGAACCTACAAGGGTTTGTTGGCTTAATAACCGGCAAAGTGAAATATTACGAATACGCATATGTTGGATTTTTATCGTTTGGTCTTACCATATTTTTCTGCTTGATAGAGATACCGCTATTTTCATACATCAGTGTGGCGTCCATTTGTGGTGTTATCACTGTGTTGCTGGGAGTGTGGTTGCAAATACTTTACACATTGCCTTGAAGATAAGCCTGGCTGCTTGTGCCAAGCTACCAGGGGGTGAGCAGGGGTTATCAAAGAGGGTGTCCCTCCTTTCCCTGAATAGAAGCAAGGATCCCTATTTGGACTAAGGTAACTGCCTCAGCCAACTAGAGACCTCCAGTTCTAACACCGCTCCACACCATATACATCTGTCATCCCCTCTAAGGCCATATTTATGTAGGCAAACCGGAGTGTAGTACACCCTTTGCAAGTATTTAAAGTGTGTCAGATCATGCCTGCCGTTCTGGGAGATAGACTTTATATATCTGCAGCAATACGTCCACTGCTCATCTGTGATGTCTAGTTCTAACTCTGCTCGCCATTCTCGTAGAGCCTTCACATTCACCAAGCCTGTGCCCGAGCTGGAGAGGGCATACACAATCAAAATCATGTGTTGCTGGGATTTGGCTCTCAACAGATACGCTAGAGGGGCGTATTCGTGGGGTTCTAGCATCCCTGCGCCCAGTGTTACGCATAGCGCATGCCTTGCACGGAAATAATGAAATGTTGCCATCGCGGGGGCAGCCAAAGAATCTGTTTGTAACTTTTCCCATTGTTTGACCACACCTTCCTCGAAGAAATCACCTGCAGTAGTGATGCCGAGCGACCGCATGGCTAGAATGAAATCCCTCTCCTGCCGCATTGGCAGCCAGTCGCATAGTTCAAGCGGCAATTTGGGGGAATAAAGCAGTGTAATATCTTGCGTACGAGCTGCCCTCCAAAGCAGGCTCCTCGTATTCCCCACCAGGTCTATGATATGATAACGTCTGCGCGGTGTCCCACATAGAAACTGCGGAAGCGACAGAGGATATACTGCATCCTTCTCAATGTGTAATTGCGGGCTATCCTGAGGTCCATGCAGCTAGTGATAGGCATGCATCTGTTGTGCAGCGCAATAATAGAGTTCAAAATCCGGGGCAGCAAGTCCGCCCTCTGAGTACGGTCTGGTCAATATGTTCCATGTCACACGTGCTTGTTTGCCGGCCCAGGCGAGCCGGATCAGGTGAGAGCGTAGTGTACAGAAAAACGACTTGGGCAACAGGATGGGGATGTTAACAAACAAAAACAAGAACCTCGGGAGTACTATCATCTTCATAAGCGAAATTTGCCCTAGAAGCGACAATGGTAGCTGAATCTATTCATCAACTGATTCCGAAAGTTTCTGTATTGCCCTGCCATAATTTTCCCTAACCACCGCCTCGGGGTCAGTGTGTATTTGCACGCCCAGGTATCTGGTGGGTTCCGACGTCTACTCGATAGGGTAAGTGCTCACCACTGGTTGTGTACCTGGGGTCAATGGAAATGCGATCGATTTACTCCAGTTAATACAAAGACCAGAGTGTTGACCAAATCGTACCACCTCCTGCAGGATTGGTGATAAATTCTGCGCCGGCTCACGAACATATAGGAGCATGTCATCCGCGTAGGCTGTGATTATTAAGTTATACTGCCGGAAGCATATTCCGCGAAACCCGTGGTATTCCCGGAGAGCACATGCAAGGGGATCCGCAACTAGGGCATACAACAAGGGGGGTAGGGGACACCCCTGTCTTGTGCCTCTGGTGATAGCTATTGGCTCGGAGAGGAGTCCATTCACGCGCACACATGCAGTGGGCTGTTCATACAGCACATCAACCAGTTTAATAAATACTTCGCCCACCCCCACTCGTCTCAGTACTGCTCTTAAAAAACTCCACTCGACGGAGTCGAATGCCTTCTCTGCATCGAGGAAAAGTGCCACCGCGCTCATCTCCGGGTCTATACCAGCAATAGTGCCAAAAAGTGTCCACAAGTTACTTGCTAACGAGCGGGTGGGCACAAACCCAGATTAGTCGGGGGCAACCACCAAAGGGAGGAGAGAAGCGAGACGATTTGCCAGTATTTTGGCAAAGAGCTTAGAATCCATATTTAACAATGAGAGCGGTCTATAGGAAGAGCATTGCTGTGGGGATTTGTCTTTCTTGAACAGCGTTATCAGCGTGGCCTCTCTCATACTGGGAGGCATTATACCTTCTGTTGCCATTTCCTCAAAGAGGTTGTCTAGGTGAGGAAGTAATTGGTCCTGATACGCCTTATAAAATGCCACCGTAAGCCCATCAGACCCTGGGGCCTTATTGTTGGGCATGGTCTTCAGGGCAGCAACAATCTCAGTGGGTCGAAGAGGAGCCATCAAGTACTCCCTGTGCGAATTAGAGAGCCACTTCATGGCAATATAAGATAAATATTCGTCATCCGATTCATCCGCCTCGGCAGGGCATGACGTGTAAAGTTCCGTATAGTAAGAACGAAATCTATCCGCTATCTGCGCAGCACTGGTTAGCATAATATCATTACCATCAAGTAGCTCCAGCACCTCTCCGGAAACACTATCTGGGCGAATCAGAGCAGCCAGAGTGGCGCTCGGTCTCTCCCCCTCCCCATACATTCTTGTCGTCGCGTACTTTCCAAGGTGAACCACCTCCGCTTGAGCTTCTTCGTGATATTCCTCTATCTTGGCCTTGATCTGTGCCAACACGTCAGGAGGAGGGTCCATAATAGCCCGTCTCTCCAGGTCCGCTAGGTCGGTCTCGAGTTTCTGCAGTCTCCCCCTGATTGAACGAAGGACCCCTGCGTGCTTCGATATGACCGCCCCTCGAATAAAGACTTTAAACGTTTCCCATATGGTGGCCATCTTAGATACGCTGCCTAGATTAGTAGAGAAGAATAGGTCAATCTCCTTTGAGATTACGACCTTGACTACCTTATCTAGCAGAGAGTACTGAGGGAAGCGCTATGTGCGAACTCTCGGCTGCATATCACTTATATTTAGCTGCAACTTAACCCGGGAGTGATCTGAGTAGGTGCGGGGCTGGTGTTTGAAATTTGATATAAAGGGAAGCTGGCCCTTAGACGCCAGCCAATAATCTATATGCGTATGTATGTCATGTACAGATGAGTAATGTGTGTATTCCCTACCAGCCGGCGTACGGTGAAGCCATACATCAACCAAGTCGTCTGCCTCAGCAATGGCTGCAATAGATTTTGCCGCTACAGAGGGGGGGACGCGGCGGGCCTTTCAAGCGATCAATCACAGGGGATTGCACGCAATTAAAATCACCAACCCACACTATTGTGCAGTGAGCTTATTGTGTAACGAGCGGTAGAAATGAGGGTTGTCATAATTCGGTCCATATACACCCACTATGCGTACGTGGACATTGAGGAAAAGTTTTAATCTTCTGCCTTTGGAAGCACGGAAAACTGTTGTGCATGCTTTAGTTACTCTATGTATTGATTACACTAATAGCATTTATGTTGGTCTCCCTATGACATTGACCAATATACTTCAGGTGGTTCAGAAGGCTGCAGCACGCTTGTTCTTGTAGCTTCCAAGGCTGTCATCAATATCCTAAAAGAGCAACATTGGCTGTCCATTTATAAACGTATTCAGTTTAAATCTCTAACACTGGTTCACAGAATTTATCATGAAGTGGGCAACAAATATTTGATAGACAGATTTCAGCATTACAACTCTATTTGAAATGTGCGATCCAGTAAAACCAGGCTCCTTAATACTCCCACTTTTAGATTCAAGAGCAGAGCTGGTGAGGCCTTTTCCTACTTAGCAGTCAATCTCTGGAACAATTTTCCTTAATATCTACGAGAGGTGGATGACGGAGCTCTGTTTAGCAGTTAAAAACTTTACAGTTTTTCTCCCAGTAGAAGTGTGGTCTTTCATTTCCTTGCTCTTATGCCTAGCACCGGGACGCCCTTTTGGACAGCTGTTTGCATTCTGTAAATCCACATATTTTATGACCTAGCAGATCTTTGCTGATGTCTAGTTGGCAGGATTTTGCTATTTTTTAGGTCAAAAAACATACGTCCATTGCAAAGCAAAACCAAGGTGTGCATCAGTCTTAGAACGCCTACCTGACGCAAAGTAACACAAGGCAGTGACGCGCTATGCCTTGCTATACTTTCTTTTTACAAAGTCACACAAATCGACTTTTGCGTGACTTTATACATACAAAAAAGGATTTTGCGTCAGAGATCCGTCAAAAAATTGTTGCAACCCCAAGCATAATCTTTATAAATCTGGGCCTGAATTTGAGATAAAAGCAGGAAATTAATGATGATTATTTCAATGACAAAGCTGATCAGCTTTGGTAAACAAGATGTAGGTGGCTGAAACATATTTACAATTCCAACCTTTATGTGTATGTCGAACATTTATCGGACAAACTTTCACCCATTAGTTTCTTGGTGCAAACCTGAAGCGAAAGTGCTTCTGAATATTCATACGGGAAAAGAGGTACACACAAAAAAATGCCCACCTATACTTGTTAATTGGACGTGAGAGACTTTAGTTTATCGGTCAGTAGCTGATCGCAATGGCCAAGAGGATACCCTAGCATGACATAATAATATATGACTTATAATTAATTCTCAGAACTACCTAGTGCACTCCCATTATTTGGCAAACAAAAAAGGACTTAACTTTCTGTGAATGCTGATTGATAATATAGTAAATATTTGAATACTTATCAACAGAAAGTCCTAACATTGTGGAGTGCTTTATTTAAAAGCGAAGCAAATACATGCTTTGAAATTAATTGCTGTTTTTCTCATTGTGTTTTTGTTCTAAAGATTTTATTGAGTTTTAGAAATATACAATAAAGGATGCAGACACAAAATGTCATTGCACGGTAATGTTGTGTGCTTAAGAAATATTACAAAGCCGTAACTATAGAAACAGTGAAAAAGTTAAGAATGGATATTAAAGTGGAATTAATGCATCATCATTTTCGACAACAATTGACACAGCATATCATAACTGCTAAGCCTGCTCTTCATATCAAATGAAGTTGTATTAATCAGAGGTAAGGCCCTTGGACATGCACAAATAATAAAATCTTAAAACATCCGCCAATTGAGGTCCTGCGTGACATAAGGAATAGTAGAGGGGAAAGAGGGTTAGCGGGAAGGATAGGAAAAGAAAAAGAGTAACATAGGGGTAAGAAGATGAAAGAAAAGAAAGAGGAGGCAGGAGAGAAAAGGAAGAAGAGAAAAGAGCAGAAAAGAAGGGAGCCATGTGAACTAGCGTGGAGAATCTCAAGCCCAAACCTAGACCTGAAGGTTAGGCCGAGATATCAATCTTGAAGGACAATAAAGTCAACTGCATATTGTGTATGAAATCATCTAAAGTCTTAATATGCGTTGTGAGGTAATAGATAGCCAGCACACTTCAATTGGGCAGTATGCGCGCTTCTGAGATAGGTGACCCACGCCAACCATGCGTGGTAGGAGACGCTGTTAGTGGACGTCCAGTCTAGGAGGATAAGCTTGAGGGCAATGGCTGCAAGTCAAGTAGAGTGAGCTCCACTTCTGGGAGCTCAACTGGAGTTATGGATGCAAATGGACGAACTATAACAGTTGGGAAATCCAGTGAAATAGGTGTGCTAAACATTTAGCACAGTTGGAAAGTAATATCTTCCCAGAAGGAAGTAAAATATTTACATATGAAAAACATATGTTCTGGGTCGCCACATGCTAGTTTGCATGAACAACAAGTGTCAGAATCCATTAGGTTTATTACTTTGAGGACTCTAAAAGGGATCCAGTAGAGTAAATGTGAGGCAAAGAATTTCCTTTGTATTACTGATGGGATGTTTGTTTTGAAGCGAGTGGGAGCACATTTTAGACCAGGCCTCAACTGAGATGGCTGATTTTCATTCGGTCAACCACTTATTCTGCAAGACAGGGTGCAGTTGACCAGTGGTGCTACATAATAATGTATAAATCTTGGATGCCACATTGCTCCTATTTTCCATACGTTTGAGAGAGGAAAAATAGGTTGTTTTTAGAAGAGGTCCTAATCTGGATAACTTCACTATGTTTTTCAAAAAATCGTAGAAATGTAAGTTGGAAAGGACATTTTTCTCTTGAAGAGCGGTAAAGGTTGAGGGTTCAGAGTCAGCAAAGAGATCTGACACTAGGAAGATGCCTTTTTTAGCCCATTTCAGACCCGTTGTGGAGGATATTGCAGTCTGAAGCTTCTTGTTATTCCATAGTGAGATGGAGTAGGATTTATTATTTTGCGGAGAGAGCTTTGTCAACCACTCGTAGCTTTTTTCCTTAAAGGGCTTAGTGGAGTGAGCAAAGGTGTGATGGGGCATAGTCAAATTTGCAATAAAAGGAATGGGTGGTTAATATATAATTCAATACTCAGCCAAGCAAGCATCTTGATGTGATCAACTTCAAGCCATTGTGTGTCCTGCGCAGCCAGGAATGTAGTCTGGTGGTTGAACCAGTTCAGAAGGTTGCAGCCCCCTTCTTTGAAGTTACCCCTAAGTTTTATTAACTTATTCTAGACTACTTCTTGCACTAGCGAAACTCAGAGGAAATTTTGTCAATGGTTGAGAAAAAAGTCTGGGAAAGGCGAGTGGGGAGCATACTAGCCATGAATTGACTAGTGGAGAATCCATCTTCTTTAGGGTTCCTAGTCTGACCCACCATGAAATATGCTTACTTTGCTTTCCTTTGCCATGATCACAATTATGGCCTCAGCTGCAGTTCTGAAACTTTCCCGGATGAGGCAAAGTGATCCACAACTGATTCCAATGGGTCCATTATCGGGAAGCAAACACAAAGAGATGATGGACGGAGTGCTGAAACTTTTCAAACACTCACCCCGAGTCACAGATCTGGGTTGAATCCATCATCATTCTTTAGCTCATTTCGCCACCCCAGTTTGAAGCCAGCCATATTCAAATCAGTCTTGACCCTGTGCCTCATGGGAGCAGTCCAGCCCGAACTGCCGGGCCAGGTTCTCCCTGGACCGGAAACTAACATCCTGGGACCGGTTTCGGGGTATCGTGAAGCCAAATGTTTTATAAAAAATAAATGGGTAGACCGTCTGGACCCAGAGCTATACCCAATAGGATGAGCTTAATTGCAATCAGAATTTCACCCCTCTCTATTGGTTTATTTAGGATAAGATTTTCCGGGGTAGAGATGGCCTTCATTGGGAGACACTGGAGAAATTTTAGCCATTTCTCTTTCGTGGTGGTTATAGAAGGAGTCTACCCCTTAGGGGTCGATTCCGATCTCGGCCGAAGACGCACCCAACGCCATTCGGCCGGGAAAAAAGCCATGCGAATGCCTGTTTCCCGACCGATCCGCACATCAATCCGAACGAACAAGTACGATGCGCACAACAGCGCAGATTCCGACCGAGTCGTATTCACCCAATCCAGGTCCTGATCCCCGACCGAGCCGGATCCGTAAACGCAGATACGAGTCGCCCGGAAGCCAAAAAGCAGCCCCGTCCGGCCGGACAAGTACGATGCGCTTCCCGTACGCGCCGAACCCGTCGCTATGCATGGCACGTCAAAGCATCCGGGAGAGGCGCACATAAGCTCCGATTCGCGCCACAACACAATCCACGGCTACGAGACGAACACGCCAGCGACGAGGACGAGGCGAAGCAACGACGAAGATGAACGAGACGAACCAACAATGAATCCCATCGTTCCGATCCTACCAATATTCTACATCTACTACCGGAACAGGCACGGACGCGTACGGCGCAGAAGGTAAGTCAGACACCAACCACAAACACAAACTACACGTACCAGACATATCACACACACACACAGGGATGCAGAAATTACTTACTCCAGAAACAGCAGCACCATAGGGGCGGGATGCCCATCACCAATGCCACATATACACATAGGGGCCCGGATGCCTGTCACCACTGCCACCACTACCCATGGGGGTGCCAGGTGCCTACCACTACTACCACCTCTACCCATGGGGGTGCCAGGTGCCTACCACTACTACCACCTCTACCCAGGGGGTGCCAGGTGCCTCCCACTACTACCACCTCTACCCATGGGGGGCTGGATGCCTGTCACAACTACCACCTCTACCCAGGGGGTGCCAGGTGCCTACCACTACTACCACCTCTACCCAGGGGGTGCCAGGTGCCTACCACTACTACCTCCTCTCCCAGGGGGTGCCAGGTGCCTACCACTACTACCACCTCTACCCAGGGGGGTGCCAGGTGCCTAGCACTACTACCACCTCTACCCAGGGGGTGCCAGGTGCCTACCACTACTACCACCACTACCCAGGGGGTGCCAGGTGCCTACCACTACTACCACCTCTACCCAGGGGGTGCCAGGTGCCTACCACTACTACCACCGCTACCCAGGGGGTGCCAGGTGCCTACCACTACTACCACCTCTACCCAGGGGGTGCCAGGTGCCTCCCACTACTGCCACCACTACCCAGGGGTGCCAGGTGCCTACCACTACTACCACCTCTACCCATGGGGGTGCCAGGTGCCTACCACTACTACCACCTCTACCCAAGGGGTGCCAGGTGCCTACCACTACTACCACCTCTACCCAGGGGGTGCCAGGTGCCTACCACTACTACTAACGCTACCCAGGGGGTGCCAGGTGCCTACCACTACTACCACCTCTACCCATGGGGTGCCAGGTGCCTCCCACTACTGCCACCACTACCCAGGGGGTGCCAGGTGCCTACCACTACTACCACCTCTACCCAGGGGGTGCCAGGTGCCTACCACAACTACCACCTTTACCCAGGGGGTGCCAGGTGCCTCCCACTACTACCACCTCTACCCATGGGGGGCTGGATGCCTGTCACAACTACCACCTCTACCCAGGGGGAGCCAGGTGCCTACCACTACTACCACCTCTACCCAGGGGGTGCCAGGTGCCTACCACTACTACCACCTCTACCCAGGGGGTGCCAGGTGCCTCCCACTACTACCACCTCTACCCATGGGGGGCTGGATGCCTGTCACAACTACCACCTCTACCCAGGGGGTGCCAGGTGCCTACCACTACTACCACCTCTACCCAGGGGGGTGCCAGGTGCCTACCACTACTACCACCGCTACCCAGGGGGTGCCAGGTGCCTACCACTACTACCACCTCTACCCAGGGGGTGCCAGGTGCCTACCACAACTACCACCTTTACCCAGGGGGTGCCAGGTGCCTCCCACTACTACCACCTCTACCCATGGGGGGCTGGATGCCTGTCACAACTACCACCTCTACCCAGGGGGTGCCAGGTGCCTACCACTACTACCACCTCTACCCAGGGGGTGCCAGGTGCCTACCACTACTACCACCTCCACCCATGGGGGGCTGGATGCCTACTACTACCACCCCCACTCACAGGATGGCAAATACATGCCACAAGAAGCACACACCAGCAGAAAGAATGCAACACAAAGACATCCCCCCAACACCATGACAAGCGTGTGTAGACTGTGTCAAATGCCTACAACACTGAACAGGACTGTGGACATACAATGTGACCCCCTATCACAAGTGCCACACATAAATGTGTGTGGCACCCACAATGCAAGCAGGCCATGACCATTGTGGCAAAGGGGTCCAAACCCTCATCATCACAGTGACCAAAATGTGAGTGTGGGGTCCATAGCTGAAGCACATATTGAACATTGTGGCAGTGGGGTCCAGACCCCCATCATCACAGTGACCAAAATGTGAGTGTGGGGTCCATAGCTGAAGCTTATATAGAACATTGTGGCAGTGGGGTCCAGACCCCCATCATCACAGTGACCAAAATGTGAGTGTGGGGTCCATAGCTGAAGCACATATTGAACATTGTGGCAGTGGGGTCCATACCCCCATCATCACAGTGACCGAAATGTGAGTGTGGGGTCCATAGCTGAAGCACATATTGACCATTGTGGCAATGGGGTCCAAACCCCCATCATCACAGTGACCAAAATGTGAGTGTGGGGTCCATAGCTGAAGGACATATTGACCATTGTGGCAATGGGGTCCAAACCCCCATCATCACAGTGACCAAAATGTGAGTGTGGGGTCCATAGCTGAAGCACATATTGAACATTGTGGCAGTGGGGTCCAGACACCCATCATCACAGTGACCAAAATGTATGTGTTGACAAAGAATAAGCTGCAACTGCCAAACTGCATGGATTATTCCTGGTCACAGAACAACAAACACATCAGTGGCAAAGTAGTGCTTGTGTCCCATAGCAACATAGAATGGTGGAGGCAAACAGTGCAGTGAAAACAAGACATACCTTTGGCCATGTGCAGACAAACATCACCCATGGGGGCTGACACTGTCAACACTCATCAATGACTCAATGACAGAAGTGACCATCAAAATGCAGACCCACATATTTGCACCAATGGGCACACAAATCCAGATACCCAGTGGAGACTGTAGAAGGGATGTGAACAGATACCATACCATGGCAGCAATGGGGGACACACACAATGATCATTGTGCTGACTGATGACCTAGGAGTCCCAGGGACAGCAGGGCAAACACACCAAACAACATACAGCGAATGGCACACTAAAGATATGCCAATGCAGTGGTGCAGATGCACAAACACAAACAGGCAGACCCACACTGCACATCAAACACAACAGGTGAGGGGGGTACCAGTGTCCCCAGGCAAACACCCAACACATGAGGAGGCCTGAATACCAATTACACAGACGTGCATACAGTGCCACACAAAGGTAACTCATGGATCCAAATCCCCTATGTGGGCAATCAGGCATTGTCAGATGAGTGGGAGCACAAATCACACATGTCACACAAGCATGTAGGAACAGCAACTGACACAGCAAGACACACAGACACCACAGCACCACACCCAGGGCCCCCACAATGTGGTGACCCTGGGCTGCATTACAATCCCACTGTGATGACAAAGCTAGATGTCGGTCACACTGTGAACCACAGTCATGTGTCCTGAGCAACAAACTACCATCACACCTACACAAGCACAAATCAACCAGCACGGCCTGTCAGCCAAGGCCAACATGGAGGCAGGGGTCTAGCCGGGCAACAACTCTCATCTGCACACACTCAACACCACACACCTCGACCTCCAACAATGTGCAGCAGTGAAGCTCACATGCACTGGTGACATTGCACATGCACCCATGACAATCCCAGGGGGTGGTGGGAACCAAGGTGCAGGAACACATCACACATGGCCACTCTACCAGACTCCTGAATGTCTGACACACTGCACACTACGCTGTACATGGACATGACGGCAATACCACACAAACCAATGGGATCCCAGCCACAGTCACACACCTATGAAGAAGCCAAGGTCACCCACAAAGGACACACATAGACAACTACCAACATTGCAGCCCTGAGGAGTGCCAGCAGTCACACACCCAACGTGTCACAACCAATGAAAGCTAACACAAACCAGAAATCACATGACAGGTGTCAACAACAAGTGCAAAGGGGAATCCGGACTGTGACACATCAGCGTCTGCCCACAAACTCAGCCCTGACAGCAAACACACCTATGGGTGACACCCTGATGACCAGTAATGTGCCATGCACCCACATCACAGAGAACCCAGGGAGAAGACTTTGGGGGAACATAGCTCAACTCAGCAAGCATCACAAACAGGAACATCACTAGGGATCCCAGCATGCACAGCAACATGGAAGTGAACACACACACATGCTCATACAACACACACCTTGGGCGCACGAGATGTCACAGGAGTACACACTGCCATGAGGGGACTCCACTCCTGTGTGAGGAAAGCTGTGCCATATGTCGCATCAGTAGGGCTCCGTCATGTCAGCAGAACACTTGGTCACACAGTCAACAATTAGCACCAAATGAAGGCTCCCGTCACATCAGCCTGGTCATGGGAATGTCAACGAAATCAACAGCACAGATCCAACACACATGTATAGCAAGTTGCACTGACAACACAGAAGAGTCCTTCCCCATTGATGCCCAAACCTGCATGTCCAGTGGAGATGGCCACACGGTCAGGGAACTAGACTAATTGAACAATGGCAAACACAACAGATGTGCATGGGTGGAACCCACAGACGTGACATTGCTAATGTAAGTAGGAAATCCCATTGCCAAATATTGAATACATGAAACCCTCAGATGCTGCCAAGGACGACATGGATTCACCACAGGATAGGACACTGTCCCCCTGGAACACATGGGTACATGCACAGTAACACTTCATTTTCATGAGTCCAAAAATCACCATCACTGCAGCAAGGGCACGGTTAGCATCATCAACATCATGTACATCAGAAGCAAAACCACTAGAGAACAGAAAGTTGCTTTATTCAGCATGTGGGTTCAAAACTTGGAAGAACTGCAAGGTATCAACAAAGGCCAATGGCCAGTCCATCAAGGAAGTCTATACAGGGTGACAGTGGCAGATGTCACCCTATGCATGCCTGTACTGATCACAACCGGGGACAATCCCCTAGGAGGGGCATACGGGGGGCAGGCCAGGCACCGCAGGGACAGGATCAGGGCTCACCAGGAGGAGGCAGGGAAGGGGTGGTGGGTGCTGGAGAGCCACTGACAACTGCAGCGGAGGTGTCTGACATGGTGTGTGCCGGCACAACTGGGGGGCATGACTCAGATGTTGTGGGTGCCGGCACAACTGCAGTGGACCCTGCAGATGGAGTGGACAGGTCCGCCACTGCAGCGCCCAAGTCAGACAGGGTGATAGTGGACTCCACTGCAGTGCCCACCTCCAGGGGAGGAGAATGGGGATCAGGAAAGGTGGGCAGGACAGAGGGGGAGGACACCCTTACCACATCAGTGGTACAGACAAGCGCAGCGGGGGGTGTGGGGCCGGAAGAGCAAGTGGCAGGGGGAGAAGGCCTGACCCTTCTGGGGATGGTGTATCTGTGGGTGGGGGAACCTGGGGCAGGGTGTGGTGGGGGCACCTGTGGAGTGGGGGCCTGAGGGATGGAGGAAGGAGACTTGGTGCCTGAGCTGCAGGGCGGTGGCAGGGTCTTGCTCTTCCGGGACCGGGGGGACTTGCTGGTGGGGGCCTCAGTCGGTCCGCGCCTGGGGGATGGTGTCCGGGGGCCAGGGGCACTCCGCTCTGTGTGGGTGGGCTTCCTCTTCCCCTTGAATGCTGGATCAGCTGGGTTGGAGGGGGAGAGGCCAAGGTCACAGAGGAAGAGCCGCTGTTTGTATGGGGTTGCAGGTGAGGCAAGGAAGGGGTCTTTGTAGGGAGAGGCAACTGAGGACTGCGCAGTGCTTGTGGATGCGTGTGTTTGTGCCTGTGCCCCATCCCCTGTGAGTGTGGTTGCAGTCCCCTGACGGTGCATGCGTGTGCGTTTTGTTTCTGGCGTGTGTGTCCGTGTGCTGCATGTGTCTGTGCTGGTGTGTGCCTGTGCCAGTGTGTGTGTGCTTGGGACGGGTAAGGTGCTGGGGAGTGTGGATGGGGCAGAGGCAGGAGGGGTGAGGGACTGTCGGAGGAGGGACACTGCTGCCGTCAGGGAGGAGTCCATGGACCTATTGCCCCTCTGTAGGTCAGACATGCCCGATGAGATGCCCTCCATGAATGACACCAGCTGAGTCAACAGACTGGTGTGTGCATGGAGGACATTCAGCATCGCTGTCTGTCCTACATGGAGCTGGCGGAGGAGGTACACAGACTCCTCACTCAGGGCAGCAGGGGACACAGGTGCAGGGGGTGCGGTGCCTGGCCCGAAGGAGACACGCTCCCGAACATGGGAGCCTCCACGGACCTCGGGAATGGGAGCCAACGGGAGGGCGGTGGTGGTGGTGGTGGTGGCGGGGACAGCAACACTAGCTGGGGTGTGGTGGCTGCTGACACCCGCCTCCATAAGGGAGTCATCGTCCGAGTTGCTCTGGTCCTCAGCTGAGGTGGATGGTGCTGAGGACTCCTCGGTGTGGCTCCCCTCGCCCTCCGTGCCACTGGGTCCCTCCGACCACTCCTCGGCTGCTGACCCAGTCTGGCTCTGCGGCTCCTCCTGGTCCGTGGAGCTGTCCCCTCCTGTGGCCGTGGATGTATCTGCAATCAATAGGAAAACAGACAGACATCAGTCACCTGCACCAAACGCACACACCACAGTAAGTACAGCACATTACAGAGCAAGCCCTGGCATCCTTAGTTGAACATTGCTAAAACTGCACAAACAGAACAGGAGAAGTCAATTGTCAGTCTGATGGTCAACCATGGCACTCACATCCCACCTGGCCTTGCACCCATCTGTATGGTGTCTGTGGGATGGCAATACCCCGGTGTGGACACATGCACCACCTACACAGTATTTGGACAGTGCAGAGAACCCGGTGAAGCATGTGGACATGCACACATCACAACTCTTGCCACTGAGTCAGTGCAGGTGTCCGGATGTAAGGGATGCCCAGAGTCAAATAGGAAATGCATGTGATGCATACCAGCGACAGACACCATGATGCACCCATGTCCTGATAGCCATTGCCACAATGGTGTGCATGTAGCAAATGTCACTCCCCTGCAGGATCACTAATAGGAAGTCACATGCCATGGCACAGCCATGCCTGCTAAGTCATACATAACTGTCTCCAGTCACATGGGCAGGGCAGCTAGACAACAACACTCTGCACTGTGTCACAATAGTAGATCATGGGGAATGCAAGTCCTGGAGCTGAACAAGTGCACATGTACATCCCCCACACACCACATCATCTGTACCCTCATCTGTCCAGGTTATACCCATTGTACATATGGGAGACCTGTAACACTACCCTCTGCACCTGAGCACCTCACAATCTGCTGTGTATGGGAAACAGCTGCCTGAACCTCATATTCGCATACCCCAGTCTGCACGGTCAGGTGATCAAACACCTATGTGTCACACATGTATCATCTGTTATGGTCACATCTCCGGTGGCATGCGGAGCCCCAACCGAGGAACACCCCAGCAGACCTGACAACGAAGCCACAGCACACTGACACAGAGGCAGACACCTAAGGGGACGAATCACTGAGCAAAACGTGTCAGCTGATACACGGCAGTGGGAGTACAGAGTGTATTGTATGGCCTGGAGTAGGCATGACTGTCCTGTCCCACATGAATGAGGGATGAGCCCTGGACAGTAGGCAGCTGGCTAAGTATGTGTGACACACGTTATATACACACTCCTGGGGCACAAACATTGTTCCCACCCGCAGCATGGGTGTGTGCCAGATACCCCAGGCACATGTGGTGGATCAGCTCAGCAATTGGGCCACATATCAAAATGACACGCAGAACACATGACAGAACACAGGCAATGTGTAAGCAATGGACCCACCCATGATGCCCACCACAGAGTCAGGGAAACAGATGCTGTCCCCCACCTTGAGTCAAGCAAACTGCAAGGTCACAGTACCCAAGTGACACAATACCCTGACTGTAAGGTCCACACCTGGGTATCAGATGAGGAGTGGGCAGTGCACAATAGAGGGACATGGGTCCTGGACCACAAGACTGATGTACTGTGGAAGTTTAACCAGGCCAGAGGAGGGCACATAGCATGGCAGACATAGTTCACAATGCAGACATGGACTCACCCCCTCCTTGCTGCTCTCTGGCCTTCAGCTGCCCATCCAGATCAGGGAAGACCACTGCCAGGATCCTCAGCATGTGGGGGTCAGGGTCCGGTGTCCGCCCCTCCTGCGAGGAGGCGACAGCTTCAGCTGGACCCGTGCGATCCTCCGGGTCCAGCCCCGAAGGTCCTGCCACCTCTTCTGGCAGTTGCGGATCCGGCGCTTGTAGACCCCCACGGATCTCACTGCCCGGACGATGGTCAGCCATATCTTCTGCTTCTGGTGGGCATCAACCTGTGAGGATAACAAAGTGAGAATGCCATTACTACACATGCAACATATCCGTGCATTACACAGTTGGATATACATGTCTCAATCACAGGGGCACATGATGTACACAGGCAGTGCAACGATGGCTATGGACAGTGTGCCAGCAGTTACTACATGGTATCATTGCCTGGGAAGTAAAACCTAGTTTAAATGCACTGTCACTGCACTATACCTGTCCAGTGCATGTAACTACACACTATGGGGGGTGACAACTACTCAGTGAGCCTGCTAGCCAGTGGCGTGCAGACTGTTAGCCTTGCTAGTCAGACAACATGCACATTTAGAAAGGCAGTGGACAGAACACTCACCTGCTCCCCTGCTTTCCCATACAGCTTGCTGTACTGTGGAAGGAGGCCATCCAGCAGGGCCTGGTTCTCCTCAGTGCTGAAGGCTGGGGCTCTCTCCACAGTACGTGCCATTGCAGGGTCCAGAGGGTGCAGATACAGCAGCAGTGTAGTGGCAGATGTCGTCCTGGAGCATGTAGTGCAGGCAAGTGAGCTCTCAGGGGAACAGCCAGCATTATATGTGTGCTGCTGAGGCAGATACTGTCCCATGTGTCCAAAGTGATAGGTCCAAGTCGTTTGCATCATCTGAATCTGGCCAATCCATGGAATTGCACCACTTACACACGCCCCCAGCATCCTTCAAATGTTCAACTTCGTGACACCCATGAAATTGCAACATTGTTGTGGGTGACCAACTGAATTTACAGCATCAGACTCGTTCAAATTTTGAAAACGCGTCCGTTGCCAGGCCAGGCCATAGCCAATGGGTGCGCACCGATCGGACTATTACTGTTCAACGCATACATAGGATACAACGCGTACCCGCACACATTGAATGCAATGGGCCGGCCGGGCACACCGATCGGACCATTGCTGTTCAACGCGTACATAGGATACAACGCGTACCCGCACACATTGAATGCAATGGGCCGGCCGGGCACACCGATCGGACCATTGCTGTTCAACGCGTACATGGGATACAACGCGTACCCGCACACATTGAATGCAATGGGCCGGCCGGGCACACCGATCGGACCATTGCTGTTCAACGCGTACATGGGATACAACGCGTACCCGCACACATTGAATGCAATGGGCCGGCCGGGCACACCGATCGGACCATTGCTGTTCAACGCGTACATAGGATACAACGCGTACCCGCACACATTGAATGCAATGGGCCGGCCGGGCACACCGATCGGACCATTGCTGTTCAACGCGTACATGGGATACAACGCGTACCGCGCACATTGAATGCAATGGGCCGGCCGGGCACACCGATCGGACCATTGCTGTTCAACGCGTACATAGGATACAACGCGTACCCGCACACATTGAATGCAATGGGCCGGCCGGGCACACCGATCGGACCATTGCTGTTCAACGCGTACATGGGATACAACGCGTACCCGCACACATTGAATGCAATGGGCCGGCCGGGCACACCGATCGGACCATTGCTGTTCAACGCGTACATAGGATACAACGCGTACCAGCGCACATTGAATGCAATGGCCAATGTGTGCGCACTGATCGGTCCATTGCTGTCCAAGGCGTATTGCCAATACAACGCGTACCAGCGCACATTGAATGCAATGGCCAATGTGTGCGCACTGATCGGTCCATTGCTGTCCAAGGCGTATTGCCAATACAACGCGTACCAGCGCACATTGAATGCAATGGCCAATGTGTGCGCACTGATCGGTCCATTGCTGTCCAAGGCGTATTGCCAATACAACGCGTACCAGCGCACATTGAATGCAATGGCCAATGTGTGCGCACTGATCGGTCCATTGCTGTCCAAGGCGTATTAGCAATACAACGCGTACCAGCGCACATTGAATGCAATGGCCAATGTGTGCGCACTGATCGGTCCATTGCTGTCCAAGGCGTATTGCCAATACAACGCGTACCAGTGCACATTGAATGCAATGGCCAATGTGTGCGCACTGATCGGTCCATTGCTGTCCAACGCATCCCTGTACAAGTCACTGGCATATGTCACCATGCCTGTCACAGGTGAACATATGCCAGCCACATACACTTCCCATGCAGTGAGGGGCACACCTACAACACCACAGCCTGTCCAAACTGTATCCTAGGGCATGTAAGGCTGCATTACCTATTCCGTGTATGGGGGTGAACATGTTGTTCTGTGGGTATCACTTGGGGGCAGCCACCCCCAGGCTGTGCACATGTTTATGGGGACAGAATCCTTGGTGTTTCGTGTACATGACCACTGTGATGTGCAACTGTTCATATCTGAGCATGTGGCATGGTCACAGTTCACGGTGGTGTATGTGTATGTCATGTCACATACCCCCTGAGTCCCATGTGGGACGTTATGTTCAACCCAGGGTGACCCATTGGCACAATGTTAATGGTCCTCCACAGTCTGTGTGCATGTTGTGATTACAATGTCTCTGATTTCATGTGCACAATGGGAGGCAGTCTCCACATCCACGTTGTTTGTGCATGGACTTTGATGTTGTGCGTGTGTGTGTCACAGACGTCCATGTCTGTCCTGCCGAGGCAACAGGGACCACTACCTGTGGGGGTCATGGTTGTTTTGCTGTGGTGTATACATGATACACCATGTCATGCCAGTGTCCATGTGGCAATACAGGGTCCCTGGGAATCTACCTGTCGTTGAGCTGTGATGCCTGGGGCACATCAGTCCTCACATGTCACTGTGGCGTGTGTTTGTTATTTGGCAGCAGGAGATGGGTACTGGGACACGGCCTCATGGTATCCGATGGCATGACCTGGGACTTCTTGATGCCACTTGTTGGACTGTGATGTTAGATATTGGCCATGTATGTGCCATACATATCTGTACGGAACTGCACACATCATGTACTTGTGCCTCATTATGATGTATCATGTGATGTTGAGTGTGTTCAATGCCACATTTGTGGGGTGACTGACAATCTTGCTTTCTTCACCTATGCACTGCAGGGCACCAGCTGTCCATAGACCATTCCCTGACCTGGCAACGATGGTGGAACGGGATAGCATCCGACGGTACCGCTTCACCAGGCAGCTGATTGAGGATTTGGCAGTGCGCTTGGCACCACATTTGCAACCTGGCCGTCCGTACCCTACAGCGCTGACCCCCAAGGTGAAGGTGATGGCAGCCCTACACTTCTTTGCCACTGGTACCTTTCAACACACTCTGGCGACTGCTGGTGGGATGTCACAGACCATATTCAGCAGTGTGCTCCGGGATGTTTTGGAGGCTATGTTGATATTCCTGAACCAGTACATTTATTTCCCTAGACTCCAACGACTCACTGGCGTGAAGAGTGACTTCTATGCCCTGGGGAGGATGCCGCATGTCATTGGCTCCATTGATGGGACACATGTGGCATTGGTACCACCACAGGCCCAAGAGCAGGCCTACCGTAACCGCAAGCACTACCACTCGGTCAATGCACTGGTGGTCTGTCTTGCAGATATGAGCATCACACACGTGTGTGCCCGTTTCCCTGGTTCTGCACACAATGCGTACGTGATGAGGAATAGTCGCATCCCGAGGATGATGGCACAGATGCGGAACCAGCGTGCCTGGCTTGTAGGTGTGTACTGACTTTGTACCATTGTGTGTGTTCTGCTATGTAGTGTTCCACCCTCTTTTCCAACTCTGTTAATGTGCAATTGTCTGTATGTAGGTGACTCGGGATACCCCAACATGCCGTGGTTGCTGACGCCCCTCAGGAACCCTGTGACACCAGCCCAGATGCGCTACAATGAGGCACATGGTCGGACCAGGAGAGTGATTGAGCGGACATTTGGTCTCCTGAAGAGCCGCTTCCGCTGCCTCGACAAGACAGGAGGGTCCCTCCCATATGCCCCAGCAAAGGTGTGCAAGATCATCATCGTCTGCTGCATGCTCCACAACCTGGCAGTGCGGAAGGAGTTGCCTCTCATCCTGGATGACGATGACCAACGTCCGCCACCTGTGGAGGATCCTGGCCTGGACCACGATGCCAGTGATGATGATGATGATGTTGAGGGTGATGTCCGCACACAGCTCATCACCAACTTCTTCAGCTGAATGTGAGTATCCAGAGATGGCATGTCAATGATGTGAGTTTGCATGATATGTGTTGGTGGTGCTCTGGTGCTGTTTGAGTGTGTCCATGGGCTACATGTCTGTATGCGTGTAGCGATGTGTCCTTGCAGGTAGTCTGTACTCCCCAACAGTGTTGACATGCTAACTTGGTTCTGGGTGGGTATCTTGTAACATGTATTGTGCATGAGTATTGCAGTTCTGTCCTGTTCTTCAGTACTTTTGACTGTGTGTCATTTCTGTCCTTCACAGGGTACTTTCAGAGTCGTTTGGTCACATGTGATCCCCAACACTGTGATTCGACTTCCCGGGTGGTAGCTGTTGTGTCCCTACAGGTGATGTGCACCACACCCATGGACTTCCTTCCTTCTACACTTGTTGACTATGTGCCCGTTGCCAGGTGGGATTACCTTGCATCTGTGGTGGTTTCAACATGTTGCAAATGTGTAATAAACCTGTGCTTCACTATGTGATGTGCGTTGTCTGTGGTCACACATCTGACTGACATTTGCTTACTGCACCAGTGGGCTAGTTAACACAGACTGTGAATAGGTGTTGGGTCTGTGCAATGCAACGTATTTCCTGGCAACACCAGTGTAGGCGATGAGTCAGATGTCCATGGTGTGTATGTGTTGTGTAGCCCTGGTGGTGTGCCTCCCCCATATGTGTGAAGTCGCCATGACTCACATGCCGGTGTTGTACTTGCTGTTGCAGTTAGCATGCACAGTGTCATTTCCCCGATCATCATCGCAACTTCTGAGACAACATTGGAATCACAACAGAGGCAAGTATGGTGTATAAGTGAGTTTATTGACATACATGTGTGAGTATAGTGCACAGGTTTTTGGGTGCTGTACATTGTGATTGTGATCCAAAGTTCCTAGATAATTTGGAAGTCCTGGTAGCAGAAATGTCCAGAGTAAAGTCCACAGTAATCAGAGACATTGGTCCAACTTGAGCTCCCCATGTCATGTGGGAGAGTTGTGTTGCAGTCAACAGGGTGAACAGTTTGCGCACAAAGGTTATTCTCCAGAACAGGTTTTGGCTTCCTGGGGGTTGCACATGGCCATCGGCCTCTCACTTGCCCCTCCTCGGACGGCCCCTCTTCTTTGGGGGGGATCCTCAAGTGCAGGCTGCTGCGGTGCAGGGGACTCTCCGCCATAGTCATCCTGCCTCCCTGTGGCAGTTGCAGTTGTTTCAGCAGCATATGTTGTGGGCACACAGGGAGGAGTTGACTGGTTGCTGCTCATCTGGCGGAGGCATTGTAATATGTCCCTATGCACCGCCGTCATCTCTTGCAGTGTGTCCCACTTGGACTCCACGCGGGACATGTGTGAGTCCAAGCGGGCATGATGGGCAGCCTGCTGCTGTTTGATGTCCCTGAGGAGCCCCACTACCTGGCTGAACTCTCCGGTGCTGGACTGGTACGCATCGGCTATGCGTGCCAGTTGTGGGTCATCATGCAGTCCAGACCCCTCTGTGAGCAGCGACCTATGTCTCCCACCCCTCCCACCACCCCTGGCGACACGTGCAGTACCTGAGGTGGCAGGCACAGGTGACCCTGGGCCACCTTGTGGGTTGTTGGTGGTGGTGGTGTCCATGGCCCCACGTTGGTCCAGGGTCCCTGTGCTGGTGGTGGTGCTGCTCCTTGGTCTGTCCGTGTCGGCAGGGGTGGTATGTGTGTTGACAGTCGTTGGAGGGGTGGGTGCAGGGGGTGCAGCTGGTGGTCCTGCTGGTGCTGCATGATGACTTGCTCCGGAGGTGCCAGGTAAGTCTTCGTCATCCGAGGAGGGCAGAGGCTGTTCCACACCAGTGAGCTCCGTATCCTCTTGAGCCTGGTACGAGGACTCCTCAGCATCTGCTGCTGTGTCCCCATCATCACCTGTTTTTGGGAGACACACACAATGTATGTTATGTTTATGCAGGCATCAATGGTTGACAAACCTGACAGTTGTGACTGTGCCTCTGGATGCGGGCCTGTACAATGCATTGTCCTAAGTTGTCACAGTCAGGGGTTGATATTGGTGTAGCACATTGTCCTGCATTATTTGGGCATTTGTATGTAAATGTTGGGGTGTGTACATGGTCTGCATTGGTTGTATTTGGTTGTCATCCGCTCCTCCTTCCCACCCAGCCAGATATCCCACCATGGACCGTGCTTCCATTGCAGGGAGTGCACGTTGTCTTTCAGGATGTCAGTCAGTGGTGTCCTGCTGTTGGTTGTTGCACAGTTGCCAGCAGGGCCTTGTGCTCCCCACAGCAGTAGCCAGTGTCAGCCATCTTGTCAGTCATTTTCCACTCCCTGTGATGTGAGCATGGTTCAGGGTGGTGTTGATGGGACAGTTGTGGGGGTGACCAATATCTGTGCCTACCACTCCCATCATGCTATTGCCTCCACCCCACTTCCCAGCATGCCCATACTTACTTGCTTTTGGGTGGACTTCAGTGTGTGTGAGTGTGTGAGCAATGGCAAGATGGCTGGCAGTGGTGTCCTGCTGTTGGTTGTTGCACAGTTGCCAGCAGGGCCTTGTGCTCCCCACAGCAGTAGCCTGTGTCAGCCATCTTGTCAGTTGTTTTCCACTCCCTGTGATGTGCGCATGGTTCAGGGTGGTGTTGATGGGACAGTTGTGGGGGTGACCAATATCTGTGCCTACCACTCCCATCATGCTATTGCCTCCACCCCACTTCCCAGCATGCCCATACTTACTTGCTTTTGGGTGGACTTCAGTGTGTGTGAGTGTGAGAGCAATGGCAAGATGGCTGGCAGTGGTGTCCTGCTGTTGGTTGTTGCACAGTTGCCAGCAGGGCCTTGTGCTCCCCACAACAGAGCACTAGTGTCAGACATCTTTGATGGGGCTTTCCACTCTCTGTGGGGTGTGCTTGCTTGAGGGTGAGCTTGCTGGGCCATGTGGGTGGGGGATGTTGAGCTGTGACTACCACTCCCATCATGCTATTGCCTCCACCCCCCCTTCCCAGCATGCCAATGCTTCCTTACCTTTGACTCTGCTTCCCTGCGGGGTTGTGTGCCTTTGCTGACAAGATGGCTGACAGTGTTATCCTGGGGTTAGTTTTGCTACAAGTCCCATGTGTGTCCCTGTGCTTCACTCAGCATGACCCAGGGTTGTGGTTCTTTGTGGGATATTTGATTGGAGTGTGAGGCAATGCATTCTCCCAATTGAGTTTTGTGGAGTTTGTGTTAGGGGTGTGTGTGAGAAACGCTGCTGGTAACTATGGTCAGGGCTGTGAGTCCTCCTTCCCACCCAGCCAGATATCCCACCATGGAACGTGCTTCCATTGCAGGGAGTGCAAGTTGTCTTTCAGGATGTCAGTCAGTGGTGTCCTGCTGTTGGTTGTTGCACATTTCCCAGCAGGGCCTTGTGCTCCCCACAGCAGTAGCCAGTGTCAGCCATCTTGTAAGTTGTTTTCCACTCCCTGTGATGTGCGCATAGTTCAGGGTGGTGTTGATGGGACAGTTGTGGGGGTGAGCAATATCTGTGCCTACAACTCCCATCATGCTATTGGCTACACTGACACATATTTCCTTTCTTTCAGTGGGCTTCACTGTGTGCTGGTGTTGTAGTGGTGGCTACTTGTCTGGATGTGTTTGTCAGTTATATTTGTGCCACTGCCTAGCTGTAGTTGTAGTTGTGTTTGTACATGTGATGACATAGTTAAATGTCACTTTGTGATGGCATGTGTTGTGTTTCTCTGAGTGACATACACATTTTGGGATGATTCTGTTCTGGTTGCTGTGTATTTGCTAAGTGTGCATGGTTTGACTCTCCCCTTGACAGTGATGTGTGTGTGTAGTCGCAGAATATTGTGTACATTTGTTGTGTACTCACCAGGCTCTGGGATGTTTTCTAGTCCATAGACGCTCACTGGTGGTAGGATGGCCCGCACCTTCTCCTCCCAGGGCCTGAGGTATACTGGCTTGGCAGGAGGGCCACTGCCGGTGTATTGGCTCAAGATGTAGTCCATCTTTAGCAGCTCCTTGACCCTCCTGCGCACGTCATACCACCTGTTCTGGATGTCTGTCTTTGTGCGCAAACATGGTGATTGTGCGTACACCCTGTCGACGATCCTCTCCCACATCTTTGTTTTCTGTGACATGGGTGTCTGTTGGACCAGTGTACCAAAGAGCTGTGGCTCTACCCTGAGGATCTCATCTACCAGGACTTCCAATTCACTATCTAGGAACTTGTGATTCTTCTTTGGGGGCATGGTGATGGGTGGTGATGGTGAGTGATGTGTGTGTTGGTGTGCAGGTGAAGGTGTGTGAGTGTGTGTTTTGCTAGGTGTATGTGAGGTTTCTATTTGTTGTGGTGCTGATGGTGTGTGGCTTGTGTGATGGATGAGCTGTGGGTGTGTGGTTGCTGTCTGTTGAGTGCTGGCAGGTAATTTGAATTTGCAAAGGATCATGGTAGGGATTTGTGTCCTTTATATGGGTGGAGTTGTGGGTGTGTCTTTGTTCCCTGCCCCTCCCCCAGTATTTATTGGCTTTGTAATTGCTTGTTTGGCCTTTTTTTGTGTATTTTCCCTTTGTACTTTTCGTGCATGTAGGAGACGTTCTTGTGACCGAGTCGGACCCTGCAGTTGTCTCGTACGGGCTCGTCCGTTTCGTTCACGCTGTGTTTGTGCTGTTTTCTATGCTGCGTACGCGTCGGTCACGGTGTTTTGGGTTGCTTCGGCTCGCAGTTTTGTATGCGTGTCGGTCGTACGGCTTGTCCTCCGTGCGACTCGGTCATGTTTTCCACGCCTTGCATCGTACTTGGCGGGTGGGAGTCCGCGGGTACGTCTCGTTCTGTATTGTTCCGGGTGCGAGTCGGTCGGTTCGAATCGCGTGTTTTTCCGGCCGGATTGCTGTTTTCCGCGCGACTCGGTACTTCGGCTTGTGTTCCGTACAAGTCGGTCGGGTTTTGCTCTCTTCTCATCGTACTTGGCGGGTCGGGCTGCACAGGTACGTGTCGGTCGGAATTCCGGCTCCGAGTCGGTCGGTACGTTGTCCGGCCCGAATCGGAATCGGCCCCTTAGTGTAGAACTTCCAGAAAACTTGGAGAATATCATCCTTTTTTGTCCTTACTGTTCCCTTGTGGTCTTTAATGTTCAATATTAAAGAGAAATTACTTTACATTTTAATTAGGTTGCTTGGGGTTTACCAGCTTAATTAGATAGAATAGCTTTTTATCTTTCTGTGCATGTACCCATAGGTGGGCATGCTTACTAATAAAAGTGTTGTATTCGTAATTGAGCCATTTTACTGCAGCCATAGCTAATGGGTCTTTAAAGTGCTTGTGTAAAATGTCTTTAGATTTTATATCAGCCATTAGCTTGCCTGAAGAGGATTTGATTTCTTTGTTTTTCTTGGCCATGCAGCTAATTACCTGGCCTCTGAAGAAACACATAGGGGTTCATTACGATGTCGGTCAGAAAGCCTCCGAACAACAGTGGATTCTCCTAAACTGTGTTGGAACGTATGTTTCCGACTCAGGGCCCAATTCGGATCTCGGTTGGAAGGGCTCCGAATCGGATTTGGTTTTACCTAAACCGATCTGGAGCCCTTGTTTCCGACCGACTCGTTCCCAATTGCGAACGATCTAGTACGATGCCTGGAAACCCTTAGCGCTGACCGAATCGGTTCCGGAAGGCATACGGAGAGATAGAGCCCTCCGGAGCTGAATTGTACAGCTCTATGGCGTAGGTTTTCTAAGCGAGCAAATACGATGAACGATTCGGACAGTCTTTACGATTCGTTTTGCCCGGATTGTAAAGGCTGCCAAAATTGGTCTTTGGGGGCCCATAGCAGGCCCCCCTTCACCCGGGGCCCTCTGAATCATGCCCGTGGGGGTACCCATGGGTCCCCCCTTTCAGACCATGCACAGTGTGGCAGGCACCAAGGGGTGCCCGCCGCAGGGTGCACAGGATGATCCCCAACCACCCCTTTTGTCAATGGGAGTCTGACCGAATCGTATGTGGATGCATTGAAATGCATCGCACTTGTTCGGTCGGACTCTCCTCACAAGAGTCGAATGGAGAGCATTGCGGACACGAGTCGTTCGGTTTGCTTTCTGAACGAGATCGGAATCGGGCCCTCAGTCGGAAACATTTCCGACCGACCTATTACGATGTTCTCGTTCGGAAGGCAAACCATTTGGTCAGCCCAAATCGGTTCCGACCGGCATTTGGAAACTCTGAGTCGGTCGAAGCCGAATCATACAGCTCTATGGACCGCGTTTCCAACCAACGTATTACGATGTCGGATTCGGACAGACTTTCCGAGTCGGTCTGTCCGACATGGAAAGGCTGTTGGAAACTGACTTTGGGGGCCCGTAGCAGGCCCCCCTTCATTCTGAGGCCTCCGGTTGGGGGCCGAGGGGGTACTCAAGGGACCCCCCTGTAGAATCATGCACAGTGTAGCAGGCACCAATGGGGTGCCCGCGACATGGTGCAAGGTTTTCCACAACCACCTGTTTTTTCAATGAGAGCCTGTGTTGTAGGTTGGAACAAAGGCTCCCATTGAAGTCAATGGGGGACTTTTCAAACGGTGTTCAGCAGCATCGTAGTCGGTCGTTCGGACTCACTGAATGCGAGTCAGTCGAAACCGATTCCGACAAGGAGTCGGTCAGTTTGCTTTCCGACCGACATCCTAATGAGCCTCTTAATTGTGTCCCATAGTTTAGCGGGTAAAGAAACAGAAGTACTGTTCTATTGTATAACCAAAGCTAATTCATTATGTAGATCTTGCACATCTGATTCTTTCTCAAATATCTCTCTGTTCGTATGCCATGTGCGAGATTTAGTTTTAGGGGGAAGATTCTGAAGCAAAATAGAGATGTCTGCATGGTCAGAGACTGTGATGGTCTCAATGGTTGAGGAGAAGTTTTTCTGTAGGATAGAAGAGTCTACCAATAGTCTACTAATATGTAGTCAATTCTCAAGAAATTGTTATGTGGGGGAGAGTTTAGTTGTTACCTATGGGGTTATGAAGCCTCCACACACCGGCCAGGTTGTGGGTTGTGCATAGAGATCACATTGCTTTGTGAGCTTTGGTGACTGGGTAATTAAAGGCAGAATTTCTATCTATGTAATGTCCATCAGAAGATTGAAGTCTCCACCAAGAAAAATTTGGGCTTTAGGGGGTGCTAGTTTAGCAGACAATGTGGACCAATATTGTGGGTCATCAATATTAGGAGCATAGATGTTTACTGCTTACAATTCTGTATCACTGCATTGAAGCTGAGTAAACAGCCACCTACCATTGTCACCCTGCTCTGAGGCAATAATTGATTGATCAGAATTTCTTTTGACTACGGTGATCACACCATTTTTCTTGGAGCTGTTGAGCAGAATAAATTAGTCACCCATCCACTACACATAGCTAATGCCTCTCTGTAACCAATCCTGGTCTCTTGGAGAAGCACTAAGTCACCTTTAAGGGTGTGGCAGTAGTTCATAACTTTTCTGCGCTTCACAGGTTGGTTAAGGCCTTTGGTATCAAGAGAGTTAACTTTCAGTGTAGCCGGGTGTTGATCAGGCATACCAATGTGAGACAGCTGTTTGATATAAGGTGCAGTAGAGATCTTCCCATCGTAGTGGAGCATGGGAGCAATGGTTGGTGTCACAGGGCTCAGTAGACAAATAGAAAAGAGGACATAGAGGGAAAAGAGGAGATGGAGAAAACATTAAGTAACCAAATGTGAATGTTCCTCCTTAAAGAAGGGGGAGTGAGCCTCGATGAGACAAAGTGCAATGAACAAAGTTGTGAAGATCTCATACAAGGGGAGCAAGAGTCCTCCACACCTGCAAGTAGAAGATTTATTAAATCAGCCAGTATGAATAAGTAGAGTATGTAGAGTAAAATAGATCCATTACAACTGACAAATAATATACAGAAAACAAGTGATTTGACAGGCCCAGTTATTTCACAAGGAGAAACACTGTGCCCATGGTGGTCATAGAGTGAGGTATGGTGATCTATAGGAGTGTATTACTTTATAAGGTGCCTCAGTAGGGCCCAGCCACAGATATAAGATAGACTAAAACACTTGAATTATGAGTTGGGCAACTACATCAAACCAACAGCAAAGTAAACATCCAGCATGCAATTTTGAATTTAACATATCGTTATGTAAAGACTAGCAAATAAAGTTGGGGAAACAAACCTTGTATCCTTATTCCTACAAAATAAGGAGCATTACTATGGCAACAGAATGCAGTTTGGGATTTAACATTTTGTTATATAAAGACTAGGGAATGAAGATGGTGAACCAAGCCTAGGCTCCTTATTCCTGCAAAAGAAGGAGTGTTACAATGGCAACAGAACAGAAGACAAGGAGAACGGAACAATTCTATGTACTAACAGGTATGGTGCATGGTGCTGATAAATCAATAATCTGATTACATGTCCAGCATCGAATAGACTATTTGTTAGGCGGCCCAACTACAAATAACCAGGGGAACCACATGCATGAGCAGTAGGTACCACATAGCCATACCAGTGAAGAAAATCATTACCCAGATATGACTCGCCGTGTCATTTACTAAAACAGTTGAGGAGAGAATAATGCATCATACAACATTGAGTGTAGACAAAGAGAGGATGAGGTTGAACACTGATTTGTTAGCTGCTCCAGCAGAATGAATAGTTGTACCACAGAGCTGTGCGGAAGCTATCCATGATTAATATGGCTGCCATCCATGCGAGATTCAAATGTATTTTCCAGGAAAGTGTCCAGGTTGGCAGATTTTGATTCCAGAGACACCAAACATAAACTGGTTAACTCTTCCCATTTGGAAATTACATTTACAAAATGTAATAAGGCAACTCCAGTGTTATCCTATGGGAGAGATAGGCCATGCAGTAGTGAAAAACAAATTTAATTTAAGAGTTTTACACTACCAGGACATGCAAAACTTAACCGTACATGTCCTACATTTTTAATACATTGCACCCTGCCTTATGGGTGGTTCAGGGCCTACCCCAGGGGTGAAATATATGTATTAAAAAGGATGGTTTTGGTCTGGAAAAAGGTTTATTTTTCCATGTCCTCGTGGCACCTTAAAACTGCACACACATACAGGCTGCAATTGCAGACATGGTTAAAGTGCTACTTATGTGGGTGGCATAATCAGTGCTGCAGGCCCACTAGCAGCATTTAATTTATCGGCCCTGGGCACATGTACTGCCACTTTACCAGGGACTTACAAGTAAATTAAAAATGCCAATTGGAAATAAGCCAATCCTACCATGTTTAGTGGAGAGAGCACATGCCCTTTAGCACTGGTTAGCAGTGGCAAAGTACACAGAATCCTAAGGCCTACAAAAAAACAATTCAGCAAAACTGAAGGAGTGAAGGCAAAAAGTCTGGAGATGACTATGCAGAAAGGGCCAAGTACAGATGCCATTTTGCAAAATGTTTTTGCTGTTTCACACTGGATTACATTTGGAAGCCACAACTACAGAGAAATTCAATTGGTGATATCAAATGTTTACTATTCTGTGTTCCCACGTGTATCCCAATTAAAACGGTACCCCACTTGTGTGGCTGTGCCTAGAGCCCACGACAAAAAAACACCTCAAAACATGACCTGGAGACATCACTTTTCACCCGGAAAAATCAATGCTTTTTTTGCAATATGGGCCAGTGCAGAATTCAGGTTCTAGCAAAGCCTCCACCCAGAACCTACCAAACCCAGACATTTCTGAAAACTATACAGCAAGGGGAGACTTGGGTGGTCTGTCTTGCATGGATCCCCCCTACCTTTTTTTGTACCTATAATGCCCTTCAAAATTCAAACTTTGGTTACCAATGTCATTTTTACTTACTTATGTGAGGGGAAAGTTCTAGAATGTGTGATGATCCACAGATATCCTACCACCAAGCATTTCCACATTTCTCCCAATAAAAATGGTACTCAACTTGTGTGAGAGCCTTGTGCCAACGTTAAACAGGCCCCAAATACTAACAGGGACAGATCAAATGTTCCCACTCAAAACCAACTTTTATTACCAATGCGAGTAGCAGTGAATTTTGGTCCTGGGATCGACCGCTACCCAGGTAATTCAACCAAGCATAGACAATTTTGGAAACTAGACATCCTGGGGGAGTCCAGGGTTGTGTGACTTGTGTGAATCTCACAATGTTTTCTTACCCAAATGTCCAAGGCTTGACTGGGGAACCAAAAGCAGCCATGACAAAAAATTGCTAAAACCAGTCCCCAACCATCTTCTCCTCACTCCCGCTCTCATTTTCCATCAGTCCATTCTCTCTCTCTTCTCTCTCCCTGATCTATTTATTTCCACTTTCCTCGCTTTCTTTCTCTAACTTGAGGCACCATTGTGCCTTGTGCCTTGAGCCACCATTGTACCTGTTGCAAAAAACCTCAGGGACCTGGAGAAAGGGAAAGAGGCAGCAGCCTTGTGCTTTCAAAACCGGCTACCAATGCCTCCAGCACACTGTGGAAATTCCCAATGGAATAAAAGTCCAGCGCTTCAGAAGCCCTTGCAAACCTCAAACCTTTGCTACAAACACACATTCTCTTCACATTTCTGCGAGGTAAAGTTTCAGAATTTGTGGTGATCCACAAATGTCCTACCATGCAGCATTCCCACAGGTCTCCTGATAAAAAATAGTACCCCACTAGTTTGGTTGGGCCTAGCATCCACAATAGTCAAGGTCCCATAACGCAATAAGGACAGGTCAAATTTCCCTACTCAAAACAGATGCTATTTTTGCCAGCTGTGGATTTTGAGCCCAAGATTGGCTGCAACCCAAAGAAATCTTCCCAAACCAGCCACTTCTGAAAACTAAATGCCTTGGGGAGTCAGGGCTGGTGTGACTGACAATGTTTTCTTACTCAAAAACCCTTGAAAACCTCACACTTTAACAACAAAACTGGATTTTTCATGCATTTCGGTGACTCTGTGGTGATGGCCAAATGTCTTACCACCTAGCGTTCCCACACGTCTCCCTTTAAAAATGGTATACTCTTCTGCTGGTGGGCCTAGTGTCTGCGATAGGAAAGACTCCAAAACTCATAATGTACAGATCAAATTTCTCCACACAAACCAAAGCTTTGTTTACAATGCAGTAACTGTGGATATTGGGCATAGGATTGGTCGCCACCAGAGGAAATCTACCAAATCCAACCATTTCTGGAAACTAGATACAGGGAAGTCTAGGGTTGTGTGATTTGTGTGGATCTCACAATGTCTTATTACCCTGAAGTCCTTGCAAAGCTCACACTTTCGCTACAAAGAAACATTTTCATTAAATTTCTGCAAAGAAAATGTCTGGAATATGCTACATTTCTCTAATTTCCCACCACCCAACATTCCCGCACATCTCCCAATAAAAATGGTACCCCACTTGTGTGGGTAGGCCTAGCATCTTCTATAGAAAAGGCCACAAAACGTAACTTGGGCAGATCACATTTTTCCACTCAAAGCCCACTTTTTCTTGCAATGCTGATAGCTGTGTATTTTGGCACAGGATCGGCCACCATCCTGTAAAACCTACCAAACCCAGATATTTCTAAAAACTAGACACCCAGGGGAGTCTGCCGTAAATCCCAGAGCACACACACTACTACGGTTGCAGTCTGAGAGCAGCTATTCAGCCACCCCCCTTTCCAGCAATGCAAAGTTTGTTAATAAGGCATCTCAGCCCCGACCACTACCTAAATAGTATTATGCTCTTGTGTATCTCATGCCCGAGCACTGTACAATGTAATGCGTATGCTTAGTACCCTTATCTCATTCCCAGAGCACTGTATGATTGTATGTTATTTGTGCCCTTATCTCACCCCCTGAGCATTGTTTTGTTATGTATTATTTGCAGCCCTGAACGTTCTTACGCTCACCAGCGTATTGTGGCCCAATGTGCAAGTTATTCCATGTTTTGGCAGGCACGCAGCAGGTTTGTCGAGATCTCGCAGGATCTCAGAAAGTCTCTGCGGGCATCTTGGGCATGGCTGTATTTATACCACATCCAAGACCACATTGCTTGCTTTGCCTCGAGACATCCACCCGCGAGGAGCCTCCCCTTCGCTCAGAATGAAAACTCAGACGGGAGGCCTAACAAACCAAAAGAAAACACCTGGGGCCATATTACAATAAGTGACCCGAGGGCGCAACCGGCATTTGCGCCTGCTGTGCGCTCCCCGGGGCACTTTGATATTATAGAAGGGGGCGCAGACGCTTGTACATCCCCTTCACTAATACCAATAGCGCTGGCGCACTTAAAGCGCCAGCGCAACCTTCGGAGGGTGTTCCCTCATTTGCCTAGGTGCGTGCCCTAGGCAAATGAGGGAAGTCCTTTGACTCTGCATCCACACCATATTAAAGACACGGGTGCGGAGGAAAAGAAGCCCTCAGGAGGCGCACTGACAGTGCGCCATTTAAAAGGTGGCGCACTGTTAGTGTGCCTCCTGAGAGCAACCCTCTTCAGGGGGTAAAGGGGGTCGGGACCCCCAGATATCCCCTGTAAAAGTGCAGCGGGTGCCGCCTGCACTGTGAAAACATGGAGCAGCTGCTCCGTGTTTTCACATGAATGTGCTGCCCCCAGGGCAGCGCGGAGTTCGCGGCTGCCCTGGGGGCAGCTCATACATCCTAATGGGGCGCATTGTTATTGTTTGCGCCCGGTACACCGTTTAAAAGGTGCGTCGGGCGCAAACAATGACAATGCGTAATACGGCGCCATGTACTCACCACATCTGGAATGTGGGAATCTCTTCATTGTAGGCTGCACAACTGCAATTCTCACCGCAATTCTTGAAAACCTGGGCTAAAGCGGAACCTTTGCCAAGGAGAAGAGCTGAATAGCTGTGAAGAGGAGTACTACCCCTTTGCTGTGTGCTGTGTGGGGTAGGCCTGCAGTTGCTGTTACTGCAAAGGAAAGGACAAAGACTGGAACTT
Source organism: Calotriton arnoldi (assembly GCA_963921515.1). Taxonomy (NCBI): domain Eukaryota; kingdom Metazoa; phylum Chordata; class Amphibia; order Caudata; family Salamandridae; genus Calotriton; species Calotriton arnoldi. The sequence continues at coordinate 856,137 of CAWUFW010000754.1, read as the reverse complement.
TGCTGTGAACCTGCTAGAAGAAGAATCTCCAAGGGCCTGTGTGTGCTGGCCTCCTGTTCCGAAGTCTCAGGGACACAAAGACTTCACCCCCAGCTTCCCTGTACTCTGCTGCTCAGAGTTCTGACCTGCCAGGAGGTGCCTATTCCAGTTCTGGGCCTCAGGAGGTTGTTCCTGCTGTTGAGACCTGGAAGAAACCTGAAGAACTGAGAAAATCGGCACATTGCTCTTCTTGCGTCTGTTTTTCCTGACGCAGCACTTCCATGCAAAAAGAATCTACAAGCACTGCTGTGCCACCGCAGAGACGATGCAGCGCCTGTCGCGGCTGCACAAGCCGGTGCATCGTGGGATCACGACTGAAGAAACTGACGCAGCTCCGCTTGCTGCTGACGCATCAATCGCCTACGCATCCTAGATTTCAGCCTGTTGCTTAACTTCTGTATAGAAGTTGTCAACATAAAGGTTATAACCTTTAATAAGGAGTGATTGAACAAGCTCACATACAATCGTTAAAGTGATCCCCAGCATGGAAGGACAAGCTGCAGGATTTACAGCAAAGTACTTTACTTTATATGCTCTCAGGCTGTTTACATAACCATTAGAGCTCTCCCGCAGCATGTACATGTTGATGCCATAGTGACATATTTTGCGTGGTATGCATTGCCTGAACGGTGTTTGGACAAAATATTGACTCAAAAATATTAAATATTATGTGGACAAAATATTGTATCAAGAATATCGAGGATAAGCATATTATGAAGGAAAGTTTCTATGTTTAAGTAAAGTATTACTGTACTTTACCCCACATATGTGTATCTTGACAAAATATATATATCACAAGGTGCCTAGATGTGGAGCTAAGAATTGAAAATCTATACTTACTTATTTGCAGTTACCTTCTCAATATTTTGGTCCTTGATATTTTTGATACAATATTCTGTCCACATGATAATTTAGTATTGATATTCTATCAGACAACCCTGGAAATCTGCCAGACAAATTTTCCATGATAAGCTGAATTGTAAATAACCTGTAATTGTATTGGTGGTCCTGGGGCAATGCTGCAGAATTATCATTGAAATGCAGCACAGTCTACAATATGAAGACCTGTCTCTGCTCATGAACAGTATGAAGCTGTGTGTTGCCCAAATCTTGCGAGCAAATCAGTAGGAGTGCATGCTTGGCTTTAGCACCATTCCCAGAATGAGTGTCACTCTCCAAGTGATGGGGGAGCCCAATGATGCGTCCTAGAATGGTGCCCCAGAGTGCCTCCATGCTCCAGCAGAAAATGTTTGGCATACAAATTTGTTTTGTGCACAATTTTTTCAAGGAAGTCAACATCAATTAAGACATAGTCAACAGAAAAAAAATCCAGTATTGACTTAACATCCACTGTGCGTAGTGAATGGAGGAATTTGAGGCTAAACAAAATTTGGGACTGGCAGGAGAATACTCTGTTTGTGCTTGGTGTTGTACGTGTCTGCTCTCTGAACTGGGCTAGCCTGCTACTCTCTATCCACTGCACAAATTGTCCTTGCGAAGGAACACTATGAATGCCATGACTGTGTTCCTCAGAACTACTGGATGAGAAATAATCGGATGGAACTCCGTTGACTGAAAAATGGCTTCCAGATTCTGCTCCATTATCCTCTCCCTCTGAAGCTGTCTCAGTAGGACATCATGCCTCAGAACTGTTCTCCATTTCTTTGAGTTAGGGCCTGGGCAGGAGTCATCTACAGAGATTTCCTCTATGATAACTGTCTAAAACCTGTCTAAAAACATACCTCTCTAATACTATATCCTACGTAGAAGGAATAGCATGCTTACAGATCAGTGGGTGGGTGTGCGAGTATGTGTGAGATATGTCATAGTGCAAAAGCAAAAAAAGCTGTTGATGCTGCATTCCAAAGAACTTCTCCAAAGAGCTTTCCCAAAGACACCATGAGTGACAAAAAAGAGCTAAGTATTACTTCAACTTTGCACATGTGCAATACCACAGCGAACTTGAAGGGATTAGAGATGACCCTGCTCCAGCAACTGTTCATTTATTATTGCACTCACGGGAGTGCCACCTTTCTTCAAAAAAATAATATCTTACGTTTGTAAATGTTTTGCTGTTTGGGAGCAGCCAAAAGCTGTAGGTAAGAAGATTCAATTTAAGATTGTCAGGATAAATCTTTAATGAATTACTGTTTGCTGTAAGAGCCCAAGACTAGTCCCAATAGCCAACAATAACCATTGGATTATCTCCTGACTGTGGGTTCCTGCTGCCTGGTGTAAAGTGCCTCAATGCCAGGTGTGGCTAGTAATCCCTGCTGTCTAGCGGATTCCTGGTCACGATTGTGGCTTGTCCGTGATCCACAAGCAGGACTTTGTTGCCAGCAATGCCTCCCTCAAATGTGGGGAGCCAGCATAAAGTCTATGATCCCCACGAGATGCGTGAGGGGGGAAACTCACCTGCTCCTTCCTCGCCACTCTGGTGGGGGGTTGTGATGTAAGCACACCTCCTAACACGTTGACGTCATAGAGGAGGAGAGGCCGGAGCTGAAGCAGAAGGGATTCTGCTTCAGCCCTAGTGTTGCCACCTGGCTGGATTTCTACTGACAGCACCACTATTTTAAGTGTCCGGCAGGTACAAAATAAGTAAAATTGCCTAAAGCAGGTATTTTTAGACTTTATCTGTCCATAGTTCAAACTGCGAACACGAACAGAAAGCACTTTGAAATGTGTTGTAGAGCTGTGCTAACGATCCCTGACTAATAATTGAAGTAAACAAAGGCAGAAAAGTCATGTTGCAAATTAATATATACGATTTTGTTTAAAGTCGTATTTGGTATCATGTGCTGGCCTTTACAGACTGTTAAAACAACAACAAATGGCTGGTATTTTTCTCTTGGAAAGGTTGCAACCTTACTCAGCCCTGACTCCTTTTTAAGCCTCCCAGAGTCAGCCATTAACTGAGGAGGCACTGGGGAGGTAGTTCACGCCTCGGCTGCTGTGTAACGCCCACACAAATGGGGTTAATACCTACACAGGGCTAAAACAGTGGGAAAGGCATGCAGATCACTCGTGCATAAAATGTGTGTTGATTTAGGAAATAACTAACAAGTCATTAATAACAGCAAAATATTAAAATGCTTACAAGAACGGACTTGAAATTAGTTAACACCTACACATGAATGTACTGGCTCCTAGAAAATGTGATATAAGTTGTTGACAAATGTGATAAGAAGTACAGCTGTTTCCAGGATTCTGTTCACAGTGTATGAAATGATTTCAAATTGCAATGAAAAGCAATTAAAGGATGTTCTCCTCCTAATTGGGCTCACAAAATGACCCACTAGGTTGCAGCTGCACAGAGGAATGTAGCAAAAGCAGATTCATGTTCTGTACCTTGCTAGTATTTAGCGTACATTGCTCATTAAACTTTTAGTGAGTTACACGATGTTCCTGTTTATCTGTGGAATTATGCAAACTGCAGTGGCAAGCACGGCTATGCACCATCTGGTCAGGTTATGTCTTTAGATGCAACCAGCCCGTCACATCTTCTGCTTCCTGTGACACGAAGATTATTCTGACTAGGAAGATTATCGTTATTTTATCTTCACCACGCCAGTGACGTTCCTGCAATTACAGAACATTCAGAGATGCTCAAGAGGTGACTGCACTTATCAGTCGCTTCTCCCCATGAGGTTTTCTACAGTGCCGCAATCCGAGCTGGGACTGACAATTACAAGAAACAAAAGGAAATGCTCCAGTGGGGCATAATGATAATTCCTCTGAGAACTGCTTCCTTTGCTCCTTAGAATATTTTGAGGACTATTTTTAAAGTCACAGAAAATAAAGTGTTTCCACATATTCACTGTCAGGCCCATTCTAGGATCATAAGAAAATATTCTCACGAAAATACAGTTATTTGGCATTCGTTGTCCGTGGAAGAAATAACCTCGAAAATAATAATCTTGTTTCAAATTCTAATAATAATAATCATCATCTTTATTAATTAGATCACATCGTTTCTACACACACAAAAAGTAGACTTTATTACCCAAAACAGCTATCCTCATTTTATCGACAGGGTAAACGATTGAGTTGAACAAGATGGCGTTCAATCCTTTGATCTTCTGCTTTCTAGGAAGATATTCAGGCCCATGAAATATCTTACCATCCACTAGCCCTCAGTAAAAATAAGACTTGGGTCATGATTACTGACAGGAATGTTGTGGAAGGGAGTCACATAGCCAGCGACATATTTCACATTAAAATTCTGCTGCCTCTGGTGCAAATGTGTGGACCATAAGTCTTCGCATCACTGCTGGTCTGCTGGAGCAGTGATTTCAGCTGGTGGGATGGAGAAAGGTCTCTCTGCATGGCTCCAGAGAGTTTTTCACCTTCCCCCTTGTTTACCAAAGCATGATGTTGTGTCTTGAGCCCCACCTCAGTTGGCAGGATGTTATGTTATGTTATAAAACTTCTAAAGCGCATCAATACCTGAGGGTGTCTTGGCGCTGAGTTGGATATTGCAGTGTAACAGGAACAAGAGGAGGATAGGCATTGAAAAGCCACGTTTTTAAAAGTTTCCTAAAACTCAGTAAAGTGGGAGCTACTGTCAGTAGTTAGGGACATTGTCGACATCTTTAAGTTAGCATGAGCCCCGTAGCCATGATGCTGCTTTTGTGGACGACACTAAATGTCTTTATTTTTGCGAGACTCTGTTTATGCCTTTCACATGAGAACTCTTTGCTGTGCTCGTTCTCTGCCTGTTCCTGGAGTTTAGTCTGAACATTGTGAGCAAGGTCGATAAACACTGCCTCTTGTTATTCTGTTCTGGTGAGGCCATAGCACTTAGATAAAATATACCAATGCAGCTGTTTTTGCTGGAGACTCGTACTTTGATATTATGGGGATGCATGTTTAGGTAACACACACTTGGAGAGGGACCTTTCCAGGGAGAAGAGCAACACGCACCTGTGAAGTAGAAATACGATCTAAGGCTTGAGGTATGGGGTCTGCTGACAAAGCCCAGAGATCTTCTATTATATAATAATACTTCTACTTACCAAGGGGAGGGAGCATAGGCACTGTAGTCCTTTCTCTATAGTCTTTATATAATGACGTCTCCCTTTATGATATATGGCCTTACTGCAATGCTAATGATATTGGTGTTATGCATCTTTATGCTTGTTGTGGCAAGTATACTGCATTTTAGAGCACGTTAGTTAAACTAAATATTTTAAACTATTTTCGTGTCTGTCAGATCTTATTGTGGACAAGTACGAGAGTGTGAGCAAAAAGGTGTGTCTTGTTACCGTGATTCCTGAGCGATCCGGGAGTGTTGTGTTATGGGGTGTCTCATCATTGGTTTCTCCGTTTGTGAGTAGGAGAGCGAGTGAGACAATATAGCTAGTCGGTCCTGGGCTCATGGGCACTAAGGTGGTAGGAAGGCTTAGCCCCTATAACCCGAGGTCCCATAATCCTGTGAATAGTTCTGTGTATGTGCAGAATCCCTGCAACACTGCTTTGATATTTATAGGCAAACTGTTCCAGAGTGCTGGGGCTTCAGAAGAGAAACAGCTGCCCCCCCATTTGAGTCTCTTAAATCTGGGCTGAGAGATCATCAACTTATTTTTTGATCGTAGGTCTCGATTGGGTATGTACCAGGAGAAGGACTGTTTAAGGTAGCTGGGACCTGAGTCATGTAAGGCTTTGTAGGTAAGGCACAGTGCCTTGAATTTGATACGGTTATCCACTGAAAGCCAGTGGAGCTTCTTAATGGAAGCTGAAACAGGATGAAACTTGGGCAGATCAAGAATAAATCTTGCTGCCGCATTTTGAACGCTATGTAATTTCCTTGCGTACTGTTTTTGGAGCTTAACGTCAGTCCGTTACAGCAGTCCAGTTTTGAAAGGATTAGTAAAGAAATAACTGTTTTTCTAGAGGTAAGGGGAATGAAAGGGAGAATCTTCTTGATAATTCTCAAAGTATTGAAACTGGAGGAGACGACCGAGCAGTTATGCTTATTAAAGTTCAGTTTGTCATCAATGGTTATGCCCAGATTTTTCGCTTTTTGGACCGGGATGGGGAGAGTTCCTAACTCCGTAGGTCAGCACGCTGGGTTCCAGAAATGAGGTTTATTGCCAAGAAGAATAACCTCAGTTTTCTCCGAGTTCAGTTTGAGGCAATGCTTACCCATCCAGTTACTGACTGCTCTCATACAGTTGTGAAACTGGGAAATGTTGACTTCCACATTGTTGGAGGCCGACACGACAATCTGCGTGTTGTCCGCATACAAAGTGGGGGAGAACCCAAAGGATCTAATCAGGGAGGAGAATTCGACCACATAAATATTAAACAGTAGGGGACTCAGGGAGGATCCTTGAGGGACCCCACATGGAAGGCAGAAGGACTTGGATGTGAAATTCTCCAACATAACCGAGTGCTCGCTGTTAGTTAAAAATGATTGGAGTAAGTCAAGAGCTTTGTCAGTGATGCCCAATTTTTTAAAGCGATCAACAAGACTAGCATGATCAACTGTGTCAAACGCCGCCGACTGATCGAGGAGGATAAGTGCTGCAGAACCTCCTTTATCCAGAATGGTTTTTAGTTCATCTGTAGTCTTTATTAAAGCCGTCTCTGTGCTGTGTTGGGCCCTGAAGCTGAATTGGGCGGAGTCCAGTAACTGATTGTCCTGAATGAACTGTGTCAGTTGTGAATTAATACGTTTTTCCACTATCTTTGCTGAAAATGGCAACCTTGAGATAGGGCGATAGTTCGCTGGATTATCTGGGTCTAGATTAGGTTTCTTAAGAAGTGGCAGGATGGAGGCCTTTTTCCACAATTTGGGGTAGGTCCCGGAACTGAACATCCCATTAAAGAGGTTAGTGAGATATGAGACGATAGGAACAGGAATCTTTTTAAGTATCAAAGGGGGACAGCGATCAAGAGGTGACCCTGATTTAGTGGACTTGAGTAGGTTAGGGACTTCTGCATTAGTGACAAACGAAAATTGGCTGAGTTTGGGTTGAAGATTTTTGTCAAGAGCATTTGGGTCAAGAGTGGAAACTTGTGCTGTAAAAGAGATAGTGCTGAGGTCCGTGATTCTAGAACAAGTAAACTGATTGTAAATTTGTTCAACTTTGTCACAAAAACAGGAGGCTATTTTATCACAAAAGGATAGACTGTTATTATTGCCTCTATTCTCAGGGGATTTGGTGAGTTTGTTTATAACTTGAAAGAGTTCTCTAGCAGAATGCTTGGATGTTTCAATTTGTTGTAAACAATAAGCAGATTTTTCCTTAGTAATGGTTGCCTTATAACTAGCCAGAGACTGTTTACAGATTACTCTATCAGAGGAATTATAATTTGATCTCCATTTCCTTTCAAGTCTTCTACAGTTTTGTTTTTCCAGACGGAGAGTTTCATTGAACCGGGGTGCAGATTGTTTAAATTTGTGAGGGCCCCTACATTTTTTGGGCACAGCTTTAGAGATGGCAGAATTTAGTCAGTGTGTGTAATTCGCTGTGGCCTGAGTTGAATCAAGCCATTGGGCGTGATACACCTGAGGAAGGTGTTGTTGCAAAATATCGAAGTTGGTTTTAGACCAGAGATAGTGTAATGTAGGATTGGAGTCTGTTTTCCTACTTTCAGTGGGGAGGAACAGTCAAATTGAAGGTGATGGCTTTATGGTCAGACCATGTGAGTGGAAGAAAATCCTTCACTGAGATGGAATGATTGTTGGAAAAAATGGCATCTAATATGTGACCAGCACTGTGTGTGGGCTGCTGTAGAAGTTGGGGAAGGTTAAAGGCATTCATCATGTTCAAAATAGGATGATCATGCATGTGTGCTTATGACACTTTTCATGTAGAATGAGACTCAACTGCTCTCAAATCAGAGAAGGACACTGTGTGCACACTCCTTGCACAGGTCTGACTACAGTCACCTGGCTCATATGTAGAGGACTGATAGTGGTGGCAGTGATACTGAATTTAGTAAGCGGTTAGGTGTTTTATAGTTATTTTCTTCTAGGGAGAAAGCCTGCTGACCTGTTTCAATTGTCTGTCAGGTGCTTCACCCAATCAATCAATCAATCAGGGGGCTTCTAAAGCATGCTATTCACCCGTGAGGGTCTCAAGGCGCTGGGGGGGAGGGGTGCAGCTCCGGGTCAGCCGAAAAGCCAGGTCTTGAGGCTCTTCCTGAAGGCATGCAGCATAGGGGAGGGTCTGATGTTGACTGGGAGCTCGTTCCAGACCTTGGCTGCGACATAGGAGAAGGCTCTTCCACCTGCTCTGTTTCTGCGGATGCGTGGGGTCTCTGACAGGGCGAGTGTTGTACATATGTGAGCTTTTGTCATTATTATTTCTATTGTAGTTCCTTTTCCTCCTATTCATTTACATTTTCTGTTTACGCTGCCTATCAGATTCTCTTACATCATGATATGTCATCATGGAACCTTAGTGTGGTATTTATATGATGTCATGGAATATTGGGGTATTCTATTTGGCACTTGTGTCAAGAGCAGATCTTCTGTCCTCTACAGCTTCTGGGCCGTTTGAAATTTACTTGATATTTAATAAATATCTTTCTACTTCAACCTCTTTAGCGTCTTGTCTTAACAGCGAGGTCGGCAGAGCGGAGGTTTCTTTTGGGTACATGGAAAGAGACTCTTTCGTTGAGGTATTTGGGTCCGATATTGTGGAGGGATTTGTAGGCGTGGGTGAGTAGCTTGAAAGTTACTCTCTTCTCGACGGGGAGCCAGTGGAGGTCATGCGAGTGTTGGGTCATGTGCTCATGTCGTGGGATGCTGAGGACGAGTCTGGCTGCAGTGTTCTGGATGGTCTGGAGTTTGTGTAGTAGGGATTTGTTGATTCCAGTGTTTCCATAGTCCAGTCTGCTCATTATGAGTGCATGGGTGACGGTCTTTCTGGCTTCGGGGGGGATCCACTTGAAGGTCTTGTGGAGGATGCAGAGGGAGTTGAAACAGGTGGAGGCTACAGCATTGATCTGGTGAGTCATGGTGAGGGAGGAGTCTAGAATGATGCCGAGATTCCGGGCGTGGTCTGTCGGGGTGGGTGGGTTTCCGAGGGCGGAGGGCCTCCAGGTGTTGTCCCAAGCAGTGAGGGAGAGTCCAAGGACGAGGACCTCTGTCTTCTCCGAGTTGAGTTTTAGGCAGCTGTTGCTCATCCATGCTGCAACATCTTTTATTCCTTCCTGGAAGCTGAGTCTGGTGTCTTCGGGGTTCTTCATGAGGGAGAGGATGAGCTGGGTGTTATTGGCATATGATACTATGCTGAGCCCATGTTGTCTGACGATGGCGGCGAGGGGGGCCATCTAGATGTTGAAGAGCATGGGGCTGAGCGATGATCCTTGGGGTACTTTGCAGTTGATCTCTGTGGGTTTGGCAAGGAAGGGAGGGAGTCTGATCCTTTGGGTTCTGCAGGCGAGAAAGGAGCGAATCCAGTCGAGGGCGGGTCCCCGTACGCCAGCGTCGTGGAGTCTGGCAGCAAGAGTGCGGTGGGAGACGGTGTAGAAGGCTGCGGAGAGGTCTAGCAGAATGAGGGCCGCGGTGTGGCCCTGGTCGAGTAGCATGCGGATGTCATTGGTGGCGGCCAGGAGGGGCGTCTTGGTGCTGTGGTTGCTGCGAAATCTGGACTGGGAAGAGTCAAGGATGGCGTTCTTTTCTATGAAGGTGGTCAGCTGGGCGTTGACAAATTTCTCGGTGACTTTGGCTGCGAAGGGAAGGTGAGAGATGGGCCGGTAGTTTTTCAGGTCCGTCGGGTCAGCCGATGGTTTCTTGAGGAGGGGCTTGATCTCTGCCTGCTCCCAGTCATCGGGGAAGATGCCGGATTCAAAGGTGGCGTTGATGGTGCAGCGTAGTTCAGGTGCTATGGTGGCAGCGGCTCTGTGGAAGATTTGAGGCAGGCAGGGGTCCATGGCGGCTCCTGAGTTGGTGCACTTCATGGTCGTGGTGGTATCCTCGGTGGTGACCAGTGTCCAGGTGGTGATGGTGGGCTGGCTGTCATTCCTGGAGGGGGGGTGGTTTCTGGAGTCTGTTTACTGAAGTTGTCATAGAGGGCCTTGATTTTCCGCTGGAAGTAGGACCTGAGCTTGCTGCAGAGGTCCTGGGATGGTGCGACGTCCATAGCTTCTCTGGGGGGTTTGGTGAACTGCTGGATGATGTTGAAGAGTTCCTTAGAGTTGCTGGCATTGGTGAGGATTTTGTTCCGGATGAAGGTCTTCTTGGTGGTTCTTATGAGTTGGTGGTATCCTGTCATTGCGTGCTTGTAGGTGGTCCCATTGCTGCACAATAAGAGTAGCTGGTGGGTGCTCAAATATGTGAGTCACAGCAGTGCATGAAGTGTGTGTGGTGCATGTGTCCATCACCACAATGGCTTCCATTTTGAATATGGTCAGATTTATTGGTGCCTCAGATTGAGGGAGAGAGTGAAAGAGCTCAGAGAGCCAATGTGAAACTGGGAAGTCTCTTAAGGCATTTCAGGGACCATTATAGTGGGCCAGACTGTAGAGTGGAGCCAGCCCACACATCTTTAGTGCCCTTCTTTCTGGTGTCCCCTGAGAAGAGAATCCCAACTTCACTCCATCTCCTTGATCACACATTTGACAAAGACCGTGATACAGAACTGTCCAGAGTCTGTCACTGCTAAGAAGTGTAGACTGTGAGGGGCTCTGGTGTGCTTGTCACAGAACAAAAATACTGGAATGCACAGTCTGTCTATAACTTGATTATAAAGATGAGATGAAATGTTCAGTCAGCGTCCCTAGATTTCCTTGCCAGAAGTCTAGTGTCCCACACCAGTGGAATATCCTCTGAGCTCCAGGCTTGAGGTACTGACTGTCAACTCCTGTTGTCAGGTTTGAATTCAAAACCTGGGGAAGAACGGAATAGCTCATCAAGAGGTTTTCCTTACATCCAACCTTGCGGGAGAGAGACTGTTCAAGAGTGGCATTAAAAGTGCCCTTGCCCCAAGAAGACACTGCTCAGAAGAAGCGAAGGCTGTGAGGGGCTCTGGTGTGGTGAGCCAGCAACACTACTGCAACCTAGGGCATGACGCACACCCTGATACAGCACATGAGACTGGGGTCCCAGACATTTCTCCCCGGAAGCAGGTATAGTGACCCCTGGTGATTGAGTATGCCCTGGAACTGACCCAGGGGTGAGTTCCATTGGGATCAGATCCACCAAGAAGTGCTGATGTGCTATAACAGGTTGCAACCACCTGATGTGGTCGCACTCTCAGGAATATACAAATGCCAAGGAAACGTTAAGACAAGCATGAGGAACACCATCACTGTAACCCAGCATGCCCACCCATGTGTTTGCCTGGGGTTTTGTATTTGGGCCATAGGAAGACTCAAGCAACAAAAGCCCCATGATTGAGACTACCAATGCCACAGCCACCTTGAAACTGCTTGTCCACACTACACTAAGAGTCAAGTACTAAAGGGGTGTACTTAGTACTTAGTTTTAGGTCTTATAGTACAATTAAGCTCTGAGACACCAGTGGTAATCGACCCTGAACAACAGTAGTTTTTTCCCTGGGATAGGCCAGGCAACTCTGGGTGGAAACGTTTGTCCTTTAAAATATTTAAAAATTAGCTCTTATTGAGGCAAATATAGGCTAAAGTCAGATTGTTTTTTGTCCAGAATGGTGTTAGTTTTAATATAGGCCTGGAGATAGACAATGACTATTTTCGCCAGAATTGTAGACCTCTAGGGGATCCGTGCTCTGAAAAGCTATTGCTGCAGTCAGCAGAGTACAGAATCACTTTTTTGGAATATGAGCAATCAGTGAGTGTTGAACAACAGGGAGTTGCACCTTTCGCGAATTTTGAAAGTTTTAAAGGAGACCAGTATACCCTGTGGAGAGAAAAAGATGATTTCTCCTTAAATTGGCAGCATTAACAGTGGTGTATAGTAAATCATAAGATACTTGCCATAGTTCTTCTATGTTGGATCCCGGCAAGTTTTCTCCCCACAACTGGGATGGAAGAATAAAGTCACCGTCCACCAGATCAATCAGCTTCCAGTATAAATTGGCCACATCCTTCTTGTCTCGCTTTTTCATGCACAAAACTGTCTCAAATTCATTTGACGCTCCGACCGCTGTGCCAATCGTCTGTATCCAACTCTTCATCTGTATATATTTAAATTTCGATATACTGCTATCCGTTATGTTCTTAAGCGTGTCCCATGATAGTACGGACCCTTCTGGACATAATTGAGTCCATAATGTTAAACCAGCTACTTTCAACGGTAACACCAAAGAGTCTTTAGTCCACTCAGGTGAACCTGGGGAGTTCCAAATGGGCGCCAAGGCACTAAAGTAGGTGATATTTAGGAGCTTCCTAACTTTAGACCAGGTAATGGCCATATCCCTCAACACCTTTAAACGTACTTTTTTGAAAAAACGGGGGTCTCCAAATTTATATATGAAAGCATGGTCTCCTCCCTCTATATCAGAAAGCATCACTTTAAACATTCTTCCTATTTCCGAGTCGTCTGGTTCAGTCATAAGCATTTTCCCTACTCTCAATAAGAATACCCATGCATAATAAAGCAAATCTGGTGCACATAAACCTCCCTTGTTTTTCCTCCTCCTTAGTTTCTTCCATGAAATTCTTATCCCCTTAGAAGCCCATATAAAGGTATTTATTTTTGCCTGGAGTTTCCTTAATGCCTCCTCCTTAAAAGCTAATGGGATGTTTTGAAATAGGAATGTGAGTTTAGGTAAAAGCATCATTTTTATTATGTTTATTCTTCCTATTAGAGTTAGTGGTAAATAGGCCCAAACCTTTAATAAGTTAGAAACTTCCTTTTCAATTCTGCCAAAGTTTGTGTCAATTATATCCTCAATATTTTGAGTAATTCTGATACCCAAATACCTTATCTCATTCTTCATTATAGAAGGACTAACATCCAGATTCCAGGCCATGCTCTCAGTTTTAGACTCATTAATCTCATATCCTGAGAACCGACCAAATTGTTGTGCTAAACTTTATATTGTTGGTAAAGCCGTAACTAAATCTGAGGTGTATATCATCATATCATCCGCATATAATGCAACCTTTTTTTCCCAATTTTTATATTTAAATGGGGATATGACAGTATGCTTCCTTATTCTTTCCGCAAGGGGCTCAATTTATAAGTTAAAAAGCAATGGTGACAGGGGGCATCCCTGCCTTGTCCCCCTATGTATAGCGACCGCCTCTGAAAGGGTCCCATTCACCAAAATTCTAGCTGTTGGTGTTAGGTATATCGAGAAAATTGCCCTACAAAAATTCTCTCCTAGATTGGAACCTTTTAATACATGAGCCAAATAAATCCAATTGACGCGATCAAACGCCTTTGTTGCATCAAGAGTAACAATAGCCATTGGTAATTTGTATGTTGTTACTAAATCTATGGCTCCAACCAGATTATATACTAGATCTTGGATACCCTCCCTCTAATAAAACCTTTTTGATTGTGGTGTAATAAGTCACCTATGACTCCATTCAATCTCTCTGCCAAAATCTTGGCAAAGATTTTATAGTCCAAGTTCAGCAGAGAGATTGGTCTATACGAGTCGCACTGATTAGCTGGTTTAGATGGCTTTAAAATCAGTGCGACAGTGGCTTCATTCCAAGAGGGAGGCATCCTCCCACCTTTTTCAAAGATGTGAGAGAATAACTTGTGAAGCACAGGCGTAAGAACCTCCTCCAATGCCTTATATAATTCTGCCGGCAGGCCATCCGGCCCTGACGCCTTACCCTTTTTCCCTGAATTAATTATTTTTTTAATTTCACCTGGATTGATCGATTTATTCAAGTTACTAGACTTTTCTTCATTAATTGTTTTTAAAGGGGCTTTATCAAGCCAGGCCTCAATCAACTTATGCTGTGGGGTAAAATCCTCACTGTAAACCTTTCCATAATATTTATAAAAAGCTTCTTGAATATCAGTAGGGTTCTCAAGTATCTTTCCAGAGGATTCACAAATAACTTCTTTTATGTTGTTTCTTACTAGTTCGTGTCTGGTCTTCCAGGCTAAAAGCTTCCCACAGCCTTCCCCATACTCAAAATGGGATAGCTTACTAGCCTCCCATCTTTTCTTTACCCTCCGATCTAATATGCCTATCAATTCTGTTTTGCAGAACAGTAGATTTTCTTGAATGTCAGACGCTGATTCCCCCTGAATATTGAGCTCCTGTTCTAACCTCTGAATCTTAGTCTCTAAATCTGCCACCTCTGCCCTATATTTCTTCTGCCTAGCAGTTTGAATAGATTTTATATAACCTCTGAGGAAAGCTTTGTAAGCATCCCAGACCATTTTTATCGCAGCAGTCTCCAAGTTTACCCGGAAGAAGTTATCAGATTCTATTGCTAGTTGTTCCACCACTTCTTCCTCTAACAAGATCATACGATCTAAAGTCCACCTTCTATTAGGTAATCTCGTAGGGAATCTCAAAGCTAATAATATCGCAGAATGGTCTGACAACTTCCTGTTGTCCAAAATGTCAGCAGGACAAAGCTGATGATGTCCATATGTTTCTAAACTGTCCAGTGCTTCAGCAGTTCTGGCGCTTGATCACTGTAGGTATGGTAGCTTTATTTGGTTTTGATATCCAGGTGAGCATAATGATAGTATTCTTTGGCATTCTCCCAAATTATGAGTTGTTAACATTATTTGAAAACAAATTATTTTTTTATCTTATTTTACTTGCCAGGAGAGAAATCTGTAAATGGTGGATTAAAAGCTCTCCTCCGACCTTTTTAGATTGGGTTAGATCTATTAGATATACTTTGAAATTGGACAGAGCCATTCGTAAAAAATAACAAAGATATTTGGACTCCGTTTGTGGCTTGGCTTGAAAAACTCTAATGTCCTATGATTATGCCTTACATAGAGTTACTTTACCACTCGGATTAGTTCCAGAGGCGGATCGTGAGAAGGATGGAACGAAGTCTGTTTGAGTGGATCTGTGTAAAGTGCATCCATATAGATCAGAGCTCTCTGGTGGGTGCCAAAGTACTTTCAGGGGGGCCACAGAGATGAGAAACATACTGGCTCTGGAGATATCTTATGGCGTAGTGGAGACTACAGTTTATATGAAGCTCTTGGGAAAAGCTGCTATTTTTAGGTTGAGCCTCCGAGACCTGTTCTACATACTTTGTGGGCTTACATCCCACCCATTGCTTTTTTATTTATTACCTGGATTGTCCTTCCAAACATCTTGCTTGCTAGATGTGAATCCTTACTCTTTGTCCCTCTATTTGTCTTTCGTTTTCTCTCACGGAGCAGGGACCAAGTACTGTATCTTTACGCTTTGGTTGTTTTTCTGTTCATTTCGGGGACTATTTTTTCATTTCTTTCCTGCTTGTGTTACACTGTGGGTGCATGTTTAGCTTGGGCATCCATATTTTATTGCAGCTTCTCCCCTGCCCCCTCCTTCTCCTGTTGTTGCTGCCATCCTTCCTGCACCTCCAGCTCCATTGTTTGTTGCCACCATTATTTGCGTTCTATTTCAAGTACTGTGCGTCTTTTATTTTATCAGCATGACACCCACTTCACGGCCGCCGCACTTCAGGTTTCATCATGGCAGCAGCATGCCTTTTATCTACAAGGGTCCCGCGCTTCATGTTTCAGTACGACGCTTGCTTTCATGTTTCATTTTAGATGGCCGCCTTGTTAGATTTGTTGGTCCTTTGTTACCGGGGCCTTCTGGGATGCTTTTTCTTCCTGGATTTAGGTCACAGCTTCCAGGTGCGGCTTCTGGACATTACTTCTAGTTTGCTACCTTGGGGACGCAAGCTATTTACAAGCGCATCCTCCGAGTGCCACGCGCTTGTTTAAAATCGCTCTGACCACTTTTAGCTCCTGGTTTTATCTTAGTCTGTTCATTTCTTATAAGACAGCTCATGTTTTTCCTATACAGCGCATCCCTCGTGGGCAGCACTAAAGAAGTAAAGACAATGATTTGGCATTTAAACATGACACCAGAAAGATGTCAAGATACCCCTTTTCACGTAGGTAAATAACAGTGATTAGCCTGCGCTTCTAAATGCTTCAAAAGTTTGACACAAGGGAACTGGGGCACGGGGGGATAGCACGCTCTGCCTAAGATCACACACTCTGATGAAATAGAAAGCTGTTGAGCTGAGAACCTGAGTTTCAATACTCTGCACTCAACTCCTCAAACTGCCTCCTCTGCCAGAAACTCCAGTTCGCAAGCACATGACATGAGTCACTGGCAACTTCCATAAACATATCTCCAGCTTTTCTGGTCCCCTTTATCCTCACCCCCTATTCTTGCAGCCCTCCAATCTACGCTCCACACAATGAAATCTCCTCCATCAGCCCCCAGTCTATGGCCGCTCAGCGGGTCACTCACAAGTAATATAACATGGCCCCCAACGGATAGTCACTCAGGCTTTGACCAGCCTTCCTAGTAAGTCCCATAAATATATACATTCATCCCTCCCCTTCATGCTGTAATCTTCACTTCATCACCCTGACATCTCACATCAGTGGGACCTGCCTTTCACACTGTCTGGACATCAGTTTACCCTAACAATGGATGACGCCTCTGCACCAGATCCCACCAGCCCTGTTTGCTGTCCTCCTGTCTGTCTTCTCTGCCCCTTCTAAAAATCAGTACCCTAATTTTGCCCACCATTCTGTGTGTGAGCGCCTGAGCGCCCATCCTTTCAGGTACCAAAGCCTACCACAGCCTGACTGGCTGACCCACAGTCTAATCATAGCTCGGAATAGTATTGGCAATGGGTTGCTGCCCACTCTCACAGACAGGCAATGAGAGCAGAAACTTCACTCAAGAACATCGCCATGAGAACCATGTCCTGCCCACTCTCACAGACAGGCAATGAGAGCAGGATCTTCACTTAAGAGCATCGCATTGTGTCGTGGTGGTTCCCATTCACCTAAAGCTGTCACCCTGCCTTGTGGATGACCTGTCTGTATCGAGAACCTCCCCAGTTTCCCATGGACAAATGGATCAGCTGCCCAAGAGTGCGAAAAGTCTCCCAGGCCCTCCTCGCAAGTTGGTAGAGAGCAATAACCTACCTGCAAGTACAGGTGAGTTACCCTTGGAAGAAGTGACTGTGCCCGGGACCATGCACGTCTTCACCAACATTGTGGACTTTGAACTATATGTACCGTGAGAGTGGGCCTTTCACCATTCTGCAGCATAGGCAAAGAAGAAGTGCCCCCGAGTCACACTTGGGGGGACTCTGATTCTACCTTGCTGTGCAGTGGTCTAGCACTTAGTTAGCCTCTAGATCCTAAGATCATGTGGTGGATTACAACATGATCTGAGGATGTGTGCCTTTGTCTACACAGGTTCACTTTACACATTGAAAATGTAATACGCCCCCTCCTTGCTCCACCACATTAAGAGGGATTTTGCTTCTGTCTGAGTCATGAACTTGTTTTAGTTACTGCTCCAAGATTGGTGTCATCCATCACGGAGCAATACATTATATTTTTTAAGAAATGGCTGCTGCATCATAAAGCATACCTGTATACGTGTTGTGATGCAGACACACGTAAACATCAACACACTGAGGCGGTCTTTTTTTTTCTTTTTGTTGATGCTATTTTGCAATCAGCAAACAAGCATTTATTTTCTCTTGGCCAATGTGGAACAGCATCAGCAAAAAGCACTGGCAAAGTCCAAAGGTCCGGTAATAATATAGAAATCAGAGACCTATTTGCTTTGCCAATGCATGTTTGTGTTGCATGCATCTCTGGCATGCATTGGTGCATCTGACCTGCAATATGGCAGAGGTTTCCTGACTCTTTTCTGGGCCTCAGACTGTTTTTTAAAGAGGCGCATTTCTTGCAGTTTGGTGTTGGAGTATGACAAGTTCAAAACGTGTGGTGTAACGGGCAGGAGTGCAGTGAGTATTATAGATACACAACTTTTCTGGACTTCTTTGATGATGAACGAACATATGGTGTTGCATTGCCCTCCGGTTTGCAGATGGCGGCTGGCAATCCTCTGGTGCAGAAGCGGCGTGCTGTCCTCCTCTTCATTATAACACTATGATGGCTCTGTTATGTCAAGACACGTCAACTCTGTAAATGACTAATGGTTCATGATAGTCAGTTGAGTTTGTTTTGTGAGTATAGGATTTTTTAATATACTTCCCAAGTTAGGGACTTGCATACTCGCTTGCCCTCATAAATTCGTGTAGTGTGTCATGGCTGGACCATCTCATTCTGTGAGTGTCAATGACAAGAATGAAGAGTACTATGTATAAAGAATGTGGCACTCCCCAATATATGTTTGTAGCAGGTGTGCAGATTTTCATAGATATAGCTGTATTTTATATAGTTCTGGTATGTTGGTATGTGACACGAGGGTGGTGTGTGTGTGAGGGTTTCAGAATGAGGGTGGCACTCGGGTTTTAAGAATGATGGTGTGGGGATGATATGTAGAGGAATCGAGATCGGTTGGCGAGAGTTGGATGCCCCTGGTGTCATTTGCTGTTCCTGCAAATAAAGGTACTCAAGATGTATACTGTGTACTGGAATAACTCCACTTAACAGGTTAGCTGGCTGCACTTGCTTGTATTGTCCTCTGCCTTGCTCTCTCCTCTCACCCTTCCCTACAGCTGTCACTGTGCATTGTGTGTCTGATTTTAGTTCTCATCCACCACGAAGAAGCAGAAAAATTCCATTGTGCTCAACTTTCTAGGTCCATCAGGCCAGCCTATCGCCTCTGAGAAAGAAGACCTGACTGAATAAGAAAATGATAACCATCAAACACCCAAATTTAGGAGATGGACTGCCTGACCATCCCCCACATTCAGCGTTCAGCTCTTGGCCTCATAAATAACACTCGTCAGCTGCAGAACTGTCTTTGAAAGATGTACAAACCCACTGATCATTATGTGATGCCAGTCTTCACCATGAAGCCATAGTGACTATGACTAATGTGGAATACTGTTTTCCATGGGATTGAGTTGTTCCATTGAGAAGACGTAATTAGCACTGAGTAATTAGACACCTCTAATTGTCATGATTATCACCCACTGCTACATTTTCTGGACATAAGGTGGCCCAGACAGTCATGTTAGAAAACCTTGCCCAAATTTTGATTCATTGGAGATCAGTGCATCAGCACAGAAAAAAATTAATGTAGCAGTGACAGAAAACCTGGCTGTCTGCCATGTAGGAGGACTCATACTCCAGCACTGAGGCCTGATGTTTTGAGATCTGAAGAAAAGAAGCTATAACACATGGCGAGCCAAGTGCTGTATCGATTTCTTTTAAAGTGCCTGACACAGCTGTTTCAATCAGCTGTCTCCCCTGAGACCTCCTACATGAATGAACGGTGCTAAACTATGACCAGAGTACCTCTGCAACATGTGAATGCTTGATAGTAACCTTGCACTAATTACACAACATTGTAATGAATTTGATCTATCATTTCCAATTGTGGTCGGTGTGAGTAATAATGTAATCTAGGATTTGTGGAGTGAGGGTCTAGTAAGAATAGTGAGAATCACTGTTTATAATGCAGGGTTTGCTAGACCTAGGAGACTGGTGGTCACATGGTACTTAGAAACATTCAATGTTCATGGTCAGGTCTTTGCTCACATTTAAATGCAACATGCCTTGCAAAGCCCAGAGCCTTGCCTGCTCTAATCTATGCAAACAATCAAAGCTCATAGTAATTTGGATCCTCTCCAATTACATCCAGGCTTTACATCCAGGATGAGAGTATTATAAAGTTCATATTACCCACTCCACCGGATTTGTAGGCTTGGAGCACAGGTCAGAGAACCACTGAATTCTCCTTCTTTGATGTCTGCTACATTCTTGTGGAACACATTCATGTCAGGTCTGCTACTATTCGACAGATCTTACCATTCAGGAAGAAACTCAAAGTCTATCTCTTCATTATCTTTTAAATTTCAATCTTGTTTTGTTTCATTTTTTGATTTTCTACATTTAAAGCCGTATTTTTATTTTTTTCTATACCTTATGTCTACTTTCAGCTCTGTAAAGCACGTTCATACCTTCATCCCGAATAATGCTCACAAATTTGCAAAAATTTAAATGATCGCTAGGGCCCAGGTATTAATGAGGTGGGATGGTCGTGGATGGCCTCCTGTTGGCCAATTATCTAGTCCCCTTGGTGAGAGCTCTCTCTTCCCCTGATATTGATGGATAATTTGCAGCAGCAGGTCAATAATATTGTGGAATGCTTTTTTTTGTTCGGAAGAGTTAGGGTTCTTCAGGCCTTCACTTATCTAATTTCTCTAACAACCTGCTGTTCAGCTACCACTGATCAATAATGGAGGAAACGGAATATGAAAGAGAAAGCAATAGAATGTGAAGGATCATACACCTTGTGAGAGATAGCTACTGTAGAATTACATCATCATGCGCGGCAACTGCACTGAGATTGTGAAAGATGGCTGTAGAGTGATGAAGTGGCATAGGGCTCAGAAGATCATGTATCTCTTTCTACTGGAAGTAATTTATCTTACTCCTTCAGGGCTCGATTTTGCCACTTATATTTTGGGCCATCAGGGCATAGTGTTGCTTTTAGGTCAGAGGGCAATCAGGTCTTCAAAGCCAAAATGACACGATTCATTTGTTATACTCATTCACTATACTGATCAACGATAAGCACATGGTAGAAGAGAATGGAAGCAATTTTACCAAGATTACATTTTATTTTTACAGCTTCTATTTTCTCATGTTCTTGCGTAATGGTTGGAGAAGGGAAATTTTACAACTAAATATCAATGTTTTTCATCCTCTTCATGGTCTGACGTTGAAGGCTTGGAGTGAATACAAAAAAGAAAAGTAGTTTATGCCGGGTGTAGATGCGCTATAGGTATATCTGTCTGTGGCACTCAGAACGTGTTTCACGTGTTTAAGGCAGAAAAGATGAAATGGAAAGATATATTCAGGAGGATACCCAGATCTCCTTTCAAAATATAAACTCGTTCACTCACAACCCTCTCATTGATGTCCGGATACAGGAATGCGATCACCCATTGGAATCGCTCATATCAACCCGAATTTAAAGACGTTTCTGATTGCTACACAGGATCTCTAGAAACTTGTTTGAAGATCCTACTTATCAGCCCATATGATCTCAAAAGAATCCTCCTTAATTTTGAATGGGTAAATTTCAGATTGAACACTGCAGTTTCCTGTACCCAAGGATGTCTAGGTATCTTAATGCATGTCTAGGTCACCCAGAATGCAGGAATGAGATTAATACATTAATTTTGGAGAACATGTATCATTTGCCAGGAACTACCTAGATTAGCATAAGCCCTGTGAGTTAAACCAACTTCAAATGTTTATGCCTCATGTTTAACTTACACGTTCTGTTCCAGTTTATCATTAAAATGCTTAGATCTTCTAACAAAGTGTTTATAGCCATTGGCTTACCACCTTGTCAGTAAGGTGGCAGAGGCCCTGCTAACTCGCAATTCACCGCTAGAAATCCCTGGCTGAAGATCTTTGGCTAGATGCATCAGACCAAACAGATCCCTCTTAATTTGCTATATGCTGATGGTTGAAGACAGCAGGGACCAAATCACCAAGCGATTTAATTAATAAATACAGTTATTTAAACATTATTATTTGTTGTTGTGAGCATCATCATAGTTTGTCCAGTATCTGCTCAAAAGGATGCACGTGTGAATCCCCACCTACTGAGAAAGGTCTACAGCTGACCGGTATGCACGTGTGTGTGCGTGCGTGCATGTCTGTGTGTATGTGTGTGCTTGTTTTTTGAGAGAGAGAGAGAGAAATCCATACCATGAGAACAGATCGGTCCTCGAAGTGTTGAGGACAGTGAGCTTTATCTCACAACTTTCTTTTGTAGTAGCTTTGGAACAGATCACACAACTCTGTGTAGCTAGGTTTCAAGTCGCCGCCGTGAAATAAACACACCAGACACCGGCTGCCGTTTTACACCCGGCTTTATTCCTCCTTTTCAGGCGCCGAACTAACTGTCCCTGGGCTCCTCCCATTCCCTTTCCTGCCATGCCTGACCCTGGATTGCAGACAGGACAGGCATGGCGATACGACATCTCCCCCCTTTATATTTGAATGTTTAAGGGTCTCTTTTTGTGTTAGAGTTCTTCGATGAGTCGAGTGGGTTTTTGAAAAATGTCTTTGTGGTCGGCCGGTTCGTGGTCGGCTGGAGGGGCGCCCCTCTCTGCTGTCACTTGCTTCCGACACTCGGCGGGGTTCTTCACGGTCGTTCTCCTCTTGACTTGACATGTCGGTGTCCCAGACAGGTTCTCGAGCCCGAGTATATGCTGCCGGGTTGCACTTCTTGAAATGTGACACGTTTCTGGTTGTTTTCTTGGTTTCGGACTCAGCTGTAACCATGGTCCCTTTCCTTCTGGTTACCTGTAGCGGCTGAGCGCAGTAGCGACTGTCCGCTTTGGTTTTCCTTTCTTGCCTCACCAGCACCCAGTCTCCTTCTCGGATGTCCGACGTTCTGGCATGTCTGCGGTGGTCGGCATATTCTTTCATCTTTGCTCTCTTGGTCCGATCAAGCTCTACCAGGGTCTCATGGTCCGAGGTCATGATCCGGGGCTGTGGGCCAGCGTCTGCGGCCGGTATCCGAGTGCTTGGAGCTCGCCCAAGCATCAGAGTGGCGGGACATTGGTTGGTAGTGCTGTGGGGCATGGTCCTGTATGCCGGTAATACTTCATTCAATGCTGGCTGGATGTCACTTGAGCTAGTTCGGCTTGTTGCATTGTCTTTTTTAGGGTGGCCATGAATCGTTCGACCATCCCGTTGGCCTGAGGCCACAAGGGAGTGATCTTTCGATGTTTGAAGTTCAGATGTCTCGCGAATTCTGCAAAATCCTGTCCGTTAAAAGGTGGTCCATTATCTGTCTTTACCACCGTAGGGATTCCCCACGCAGCAAATGCTTCATCAATGACAGGTATGACAGTGGTCGCTTTGGTGGAGGAGATTTGGTGAGCAATGGGGAATCGGGAGTACTCGTCCATGATGACTATAATGTACTTCCCTGACTTCAGTGGGCCGAAGAAATCGATAGCCACTTGTTGCCATACGCTGTCTGGAAGGTCCGACATCTGTAGGGGGGCATGTGGTTCTTCTCGTCCGACCAATTGACAGTGCGGGCAGTCTTGTAGCGTGGTCTCTACCATCTGGTCGAGGGGTGGGAACCAGACGCGTTCTCGTAGTGCTTTCTTTGTGGCTACCACTCCTCTATGCCCATCGTGTGCCAGGTTGACGATGCCTTGTCTCAACTGGTGGGGTATTACGATCCTCCGGTCTCTTAGCAGCAGACCATTTGCACTGATGGAGAGGTCGTCCTTGACATGTTTGAATGCCATGAGTTCTTGTGCGTTGATGGCGTCAGGTGTCTTTGGTTCATCCAGGTGCCTCCATGAACTTGTGCGGACACGGTGTATGACGTTTTGTAGCGTGTCATCTTTTGCGGAAGCTTCTATGATGGCCTCTAGTGGAATGGCGGGTGGGCACGCCTGGTCAATGACGAAATAAAGGTATTCTTCTGTTGCAGAGGGTCGCACTCGCGTCAAGGCTTGGGGATGCCGTGATATGTAGTCTGCCGGGTTCTCCGCTTTCCCGGGTTTGTGGATGATAGTGTATGTGTAGTCCTGCAGACGGAGTCCCCATCTTTCGATCCGCAGAGGCATCTTCGCCCGGGGATTTCCAAAGATGGTTATCAGAGCCTGGTGATCGGTGATGAGTGTGAAGTGCTTGCCATAGACGAAGAGGTGAAAATGCTCACACGCCCACACGACCGCCAAGCTTTCTTTTTCTGGTTGAGAATACCCTTTCTCTGTGTCGGTGAGGCTGCGACTGGCGTATGCGACGATGTGGCATTGGTCTTCTTCGTCATCGTATTGTGCCAGAATCACACCTAGCCCCACAGGGCTAGCGTCTACTGTGAGCTCTGTCTTCCGTTTTGAATTAAACTATGCCAGGTTGATAGCTGAGCTTACAGCGGTCTTTATCTTGTTGAACGCTTGTTCGCATGTGGTTGACCAGTGGAAACTCTGCCCTTGTCGTGTTAGTTCTCGTAGCAGGTATCTGATGGTTGCGTAGTCCTTGATGTAGCGGGCGCAGTAACTGGCCATGCCCAGGAACGAGCGGATGTCGCTGACATCTTGTGGTTGTGGGGTGTCGGATAGTGCTGATACTTTCTCGGGGTACGGTCTCATGCCCTCTTTGGAGAAAATGTGTCCATAGAATTTGAGAGTCGATCTTTGAAACTCACATTTGTCTTGGTTGATTGTGAGATTGGCATTGAGGAGGGCGTGACACACCCGGTCCAGTGCCTTGTCGTGATCTTCCCGAGTCTCTCCGAACACCAGGATATCATCACTGAGGTTGAATGCATTTGGGATGTGTTGGATTACTGGCCGGACGGCCTCCTGAAAAATCTCGGCCGCAGACAAGATCCCGAAGTTGAGGCGCTTGTATCTGAAAAGCCCTTGATGTGTGGTAAACGTGGTGATGTATCTCGATGTGTCGTGTAGCTCAAGTTGGTGGTACCCCTTGTTGAGATCTAGTTTTGAGAATACGGTCACTCCGTTCAGGCAGGTGATCATGTCGCTGATGTTGGGTCCTGGATGCCGCTCCCTTTCGATGGCTGTGTTCGGGGCTCGCAAGTCAACACACAGGCATACCTTGTTGTCTTGTCCTCTCTTGGGCACAACCACTACTGGCGACACCCACAGGGTGGGCCCAGTCGATTGTTCTATGATGTCTGCCCTTAGTAAGTCTTGGAGTTCGTCATCCACCGCTTGCTGTGGGTGGAATGGCACTTTCCTGTGGTGTTGCGCCACTGGTGTCACTTGCTCATTAATGTGCAGCTTGACCTTGAAATGGGCTAGTTTCCCTAACCCACTGAACAGCTTCGGGAACTTGCTGACGATGTCTCATCATGGGACCAAACCCCGATGCCTGGAGCGACACCTGGTGGCCCCCCGCCCTCGGAAACCCGCCAACCCCCACGGACCACACACGCAACCTGGGAATCATCCTGGACTCCGAGTTCAAAATGGACCGCCAGATCAACTCTGTCTCGTCTTCCTGCTTCCACACCCTCTGCCTCCTTCGTAAGACCTTCAAATGGATCCCCCTCGAACACCGAAAGACCGTCACTCACGCCCTGGTCACCAGCAGACTCGACTACGTCAACGCACTCTACGCCGGAATAAACAAAAACCTCACCCGCAAGCTACAGAACATCCAGAACGCCGCCGCAAGACTGGTCCTCAACCTGCCAAAACACTGCCACATCTCCCAGCACCTGCGCACACTCCACTAGCTCCCTGTCGAGGTGAGAATCACCTTCAAGATGCTCACCCACGCACACAAGGCCCTCCATGGCACCGGACCAGCATACCTGAACAGCCGACTCAAATTCCACGCACCCCAAAGGACCCTACGATCAGCCCAGCTCTCCTACGCCGTGGTCCCCCGCACCAGAAAGACCAGATCGGGAGGCCGCTCCTTCTCCTTCCTCGCGGCCAAAGCATGGAACGCCCTTCCGCTCCACCTCAGACAGACAACATCGCTCCCCATCTTCGCAAGAAACCTCAAAACCTGGCTCTTCGATAGACCCCCTCCTTGATGGATGGAACCTGCACCCCCCGCCTCTAGCACCTTGAGACCCTTACGGGTGAGTAGTTGCGCTTTAACAAACCCCTGATTGATTGATTGATTGATTGGCGAGCCATCTACTCTGTACAGAATGTCTACCAGCTTCAATCGTTCCGCCGTTGGTAAGCTGAGAAGGCAGTCAGCTGATTCAGGGCCTTCAATCACGTGGATGTGCGCATGAACTGTCCGGTCTTTGTACGTCAATGTTGTGCGAAACTGTCCCAGACACGGCAGTGGTTCTCTGGACATCCATGTGTAGACTCGTACTGCGGCTGGCTCCAGTTTCGGTTTTGGGGTCATTCTCTGGTATTCGGTGGTGCAAATGTAGTTGAGTGACGCGCCCGTGTCTAGAACAAACTAGACAGAGTGGCTTCCCATTTGAATGTGTAGCCGCGAGTACTTCTTCAGCCGGTCTGGATCCGCCACCATGCACACATATTCATCACTGTCTTGTGATATCGGGGTGAGTGCGGACGACTCCCTGGACGTTGACTGCTGAGATCGGTATGAGCTGTGTGACTGGGTACTGGACCTCGACGAGCTCGTTGATCGGTCTCTTCTCCCTTGTACGGCCCTGACGTGGTGACGTGACCCTGTGCTTCGCTTGGCCGGTCCTGTTTCCTTGCGGCGGGTTTGGTAGGCGGCTTCGAAGTGGTTATCTTTCCCACATCGGTGGCATTGTTGGCCGATGGCTGGACATGGACCCGTGTGAGGGTAGTCTTGGCCACACCGATAGCACTGCGGCGGTTGTCTTCGGGGATGACTGCTCTTGTTTCCACTGCGAGGTGACCTTGTGTGAGGTGATCTCGTGAATCTTCCAGATGTCCGATGGTTCGGACGATGTCTCGGTTCAGTGTGAGATTGTACGCGGAGAGCTTGGTCTCTTTTGTCTGTTTTACTGGCTTCCATCTTCTTCGCATGCTCTTCCGCTTGGTCATTTATTCGGGTGAGTTCCTCTATGTCGTCTAGAGAGTAGTGCTTTTTCAGTAGTCGACGGCGTAGCGATTCTGATTGACACCCTTCGATAATGCGTAGGCAAGTGCGTCTTTCGTGTTGAAGGTGTCAAATTCGCAGTAGCGAGCCAGGCGCTTGAGGCGGGAGATAAAGTCGCCCATGGGCTCATCTCGCTCTTGTGTCGCGAGGTTGAACATGTAGCGCTCGTAGTCTAGGTTCCGCTTAGGAAGGAATTTCCTGTTCAGGGCGTCTCTCACGTCTCCATAGGATGCGGTATTAGCTGGGGGTAACTCGTTAATAAGTTGTCCAACATCTTTTCCCACTAAATTTCGGAGGGCGATGAGTTGTTGGTCGGGGTCCCGGACTTGCAATCCCTTCATGAAATCTTCAAAGTCCTCGAGCCAGCTCTTCCACTTGGGGCCCATGCTGTTTCCAGACGTTAGTATCAAGGGCTCGGGAGGACGCAGGAATGATACTCCCATGAGCATCGGTCCAGGCGGTGCGGCAACCTGCGCCGGGCCGGGCGTTGCCTGTTGTGAGGAGTCGGGCAGTGTCAACATGGTGAGGCGTGCGTAGCGTCACTCTAGACTTTGGTGGGCCTTATCTGCGCTTGCAGCGGGCTCTGAGTGGACTTTTTGATGATGCCTGACTCCAAGATGGCCGCTGTGCTGGGGACCAGGCTTGGTTAACCCCTTCGATGCTCATGACGAGCTCAGCTCGTCATGCTGCGCGGTGGGCGTGTGCGCATGATGAGCTGAGCTCATCACGACCACGCCCGCGATCGGAATGTCCAGCACCTGGGCGGAATTCCGATCGCGGTGAAGGTGTTAATGGGAAGCGCCTGACCTTAAGATGGCCGCCGTAAGGGCTCCTGTCTGCTGTCTTCACCGGGCACCTTGTTCTGGCTTGCTCTAGGCTTCAATCCGATCCCCCAACTTCTCTGAGCTCATGGGGGGGGTTTTCTCTTGATCACTGGCCGCGTCAGTGCTCTCGCCGCTACTCACGCTCTCACCGCCACTCACGCTCTCACCGATGATGTAAGCGCTCCGTTTTTTCCACTCGCGGCGACGTGTGTCTCATCTGCAGTGCGAGGCAGAAGGAAGGTGACTGCATCCCATCCTCGTCGCCAGTTTTCAAGTGGCCGCCGTGAAATAAACACACCAGACACCGGCTGCCGTTTTACACCCGGCTTTATTCCTCCTTTTCAGGCGCCAAACTAACTGTCCCTCGGCTCCTCCCCTTCCCTTTCCTACCATGCCTGACCCTGGTTTGAAGACAGGACAGGCATGGCGATACAACACTAGGGCTAATACGCATTACCATTTATTCATAGACCATAGCTCCCCATTTCGTTCCATCTTTATGTGGAAAGGTGCCAAACTGCATTGATACTCGTGGGAGAAATATTTAGATTGCAAATATGCCAACTTGCTTTTTCCCAAAAGTGATCCCAGCTTAATATGTTACAAATGCCTTTATTATGATTCGAAATGTTTTTCTAACTTAAATAGTAAGATTTTCAATCCTTTAGTCGTACATGATTTACTATCATACCTTGATCTGAACTGAGACTAGCACAATAAATCTGTCCAAAGTTAGTCTATGCAGTAAAGAGTTTGCTCCTACCTCCCCTCGGTATCTTGAATTGCATTTTCTTTAATTGTCACGTATCCTTGTGAATCGTACATGCAACCACTTGGCTATTTGATAATTTTACGATTATAGGGGATGGCACACTGAAATATTATTCTGCACCAAATTGAAATGACATTCCTTTTTGGATTAATGAGACCATCTCAGTCATTGCAGCCCGTAGATTTGGCAATAGAAGTACCAATACCGCTAGATTACCTTCCTCATGAGCATAAAAGACATCTACCTTAGAGTTCTTTTCTCATCAGCATCTGACCATGGGGCAACTGCAATTTCTTTAAAGAGGTAGCATGGAGAATAACCAGTGTTTCATTAAACTTTTTTGCACGTTCCAGTAATTCATTGGGAGGAAGCAAATAGATACTGAGCAGAGCACTGGACACTATGAGATAGCTGATGTGTTTACATGTGCAGCCAGTGATTTTAAACCTTTGATTAGGTTTCTTCACTTGATGTCATGGATATAGTGATCAGGTTACCCCCTTCTGACTCCAGGTTAGATATTTAACCTGAATTCTCAGAAAAACAAAGCATCAGTTTCCTGAAGACGTATCTTATAATAAATGTCTCTCTGTAGAGGGGCATGCATCCAGATGAATTAAAACTACCTATTGTTTGTCTCTTTTAAAAAACATAAAAGGCTAGTTTAGATCCTCAGCTGCTTACCAACTATCACCCGATTTCAAACTTGCCATGTATTCCTAAAATAGCTGAGCCAGCTCTTACTAGCCAACTGCAGAAACACCTGTAGACTGGTGTTCTTGCCAGATTAACAATCAGGTTTCAGACCCCGTAAGGGATGGGGAACAGCTTTTGGAACCCCAGGATAAAGGACAAAAAGCTACTTTGATGTGCCTTGATCTCTTGACTGCAGTTTACACCATGGAGTTTTGGGAATGATCATAGGATCCTAGAGTGTATACGATCTTTTAACAAAGTCACCAGTAATATGTGCTTTTAGATCTATAAAATTCAAACTAACATGAGGCATGCCTCAAGGTTTGACTCTATCGCCACTCCTATTTCATACATACCTGGTTCCGTTTGCAGATATCCTCGTAGCTCATGGTCTGCGGTTTGACATGTCTGATAACCCTGATATCACCTGATAACCATATTTTATTTCTTGTATGCAATGGGTCTGCCTCTGGTAAGAATGAAGTTCTGGAGTTTGGTCTTATGCCATCTATAGTACCTTCATATTATCAGTTTGAGCAATTAAAGCCCTCTCTCTTGAGCATGTCTCAGTAGCTAAGAACTTGGGGTGATGTGTGATACAGGACTGCCAATTATAACTTTTATAATCTATCTAAAATTTGCCCTTTGTTGAGCATTAAACACAGAATAGATCTAGTGAAAGCTCTAATGATTTCAAGCCCTCGTTATTGCACGGCAATTAACGTGAACATTCCACAGTTTCATGTTGCTAAGATTCATGCAGAACTAAACAAACATAAAAGAACTCTCCAAATATAATCATGCTTTGGTTTTGAGGAGAAGTCTGGGGTGGCCATGAAATACTATATAGATTAAGAGAAGAGTACTCTATTATTTGGAAGGCCCTCCTTTGGTTGATACACAAATATCGGACAAACTGGCTTAAGTTTTCTTGAGCCCAGATATTAATGAAGTAGGTTTGCCATATCACACTATATTCCCCATGCAATTCAATCGCAATGAAGGATGTTGAAAAGACAAGTATAAGGACCTAAATTGTAATTCCAGGAGCACTCTATATGCAGCACCTTTCTTCGGGGAGATCCATGCCTCACAGTATGGACAAGCACATTTTTTTGAACCAGACTTCAAGTTGCACAGAAAAACCTTTTCTTAATGGCACGGATCCCCCTACTTTTGAGAGCAAATTACATTTTTTACACACCAGGAGGCAAATTTACTAACTGTTCAAACAGCCGCAGCTAAACTTGCTGCTCTGAGTTCCGTGAACGAGAGAGTGCCCTACAGGGCCATGTCTATCTGGGTTTGGGTTGCTGGGCACCAAGGCACACACTCTTGCACCATAGTGCAATGGAGTGTGCGTTCTGTGAAGCATAGGTTTGGTAGGGACCTTTCCAGTACAAAAACTATGCTTTAATGTTTTTCCCCTCTGCATGTGTGCTGTAAAATGCAGCATATATGCAAAGTTGAAAAAATGTGAAGAGTATTAAAACTTGCTCCATTGTTACGTCTGCCTCAAGGAGGCATAATTTCTTTGGCACAAATCCTTGTGTACAAATGTTATAATTACCACCCATGGTAAACCCTCTTGATGCAAATTAGCCCAAACCAGTGCACAGCACTGCTTTCTGTGACCTCTGGTGACATTTCAACGAAAATCCTGATTAGCATTTGGAAATAAATCCCACCAAAACCCTTCACACTGGGTTTATATCAGTCTTGTTACACAATCCTGGTTCAAAGTGTCAGTAAATCTGGGCCTAAGTCTTTTCTCTCACAAGAACTGTAGCATGCTTAATTTCTCTAGAGGGCCTCACATTTATTTTCCTCTGGTACTCACACACTCAAGTTTTTGGAATGTGTTCCTTTTACAATTGGCAGGGGACGTGGGGCTCTCAACCATAAGGCAAACATGAGGCATCAATGCGAGCCTCCCGCATTGAAATCTGTTGTTGGAATTGTACAATTTTCGCTACCACTGACAGTTAAAAATGTGAGAGGCGACCAAACAGTAAATGCTTCCATTCACAAGTCTGTCAGACGACTATTCATTGTAAAATCATCATCTTTGGCTGCTCCATTTCTTTACAATGTTGATTTTCTATTTGCAGCCAGTAGCAGATGTTGAGTGTATCTGTCTTTGGCTATGGGCTAGTTCAAAGTACTTGAGGTCTGTGGATGTTCGTAACTACTACCGGTCCCATTGGAATTAAGAGGGCACTCGTAACGAGGACCTAAGTAGACTTAAGAAGTCTACGTTGGTTGAATTTAACTATCTGTTGAAGTGCCTTCATCCAGTGTTTTGGTAGAAGTGATCCTTGATTCATAATGTGCTGGACCTATTAGATGTATAATAAGTTGAAAATAATGCAGGGTATCCTTTGCACTAAACTTAAGGAAAGGATTTCAGCTTTGCTATATAGAGCGTTACATCCAGCTATGCCTTTTAACCTTTGACATTCACCTCCCCAGGTCTACAATAGGCTATTGAGGCATAGGGATTTACATACGACTGCTAGACCGATTGTAGAGCAATGCATGAGTCACTTACAGTGTCGTAAAGATGTAAACACCTGCCATGCTGTGGCCCTCATTTACAAGCCCATTGTGCCGCTTGTGCGTCACTTTTTTTGACGCACCGACAGTGCAGTGTGCCTGCCCATATTTACAAGGCCACGTAAAGTCACCCTGCTTGACTTTTCATGGTCTTGTAAATATGGGCCCCTTTCACTCATTACTCTGAGTGAAAGGGGCATTTCATGGGTGTTGCTGTGGGTGTTCCCACGCAACATCCGTGGAACCTGACACATTCCCAGATTTACAACGTTTTGTAAAGCTGGAAATGCATCAGAATCCTACAGGAGGCGTAGGAGTGGCACAATGAGGAGAAATACTTTTATTTCGCCTCGTTTTTTCCTCTTTCTATGCGTGTTGCACACATAGAAAGAGGGAATTGCCATCAATGATTGTTTTTGTGCAGGAAGGTATCACTTCTTGCACAAAACAATCATCCCCACAAAGCAGGTACCCTTGCAAAATAACGGAAAGGTGCCTGCGCTGGTGCATGGCAGCTAATTGTGCACCAGTGCACCGGAAGCACACAGATGTGTTGTATTGTTGTTAATACATGTGCTTTTTAAATCACGCAACTCGACACAGCAAAATGGCTTGCTGCGCCACGCTGCGTCGTTTTCTTGTAAATGAGGCCCTGTGTGCGCAGATATTCCAACATGCACACACAGTAAAATATAGAATATAAAAAAGCACCTACAAGGCTTCCTCTCGACATGGTACCGAATGCAAGTCAACAAATGTGCTGCCTAAAATGCTTGCCATGTTGAGGAAGCAGACTGCAAGGCATGGGCACAGGACCACAGTGTTAAGACCCATAGATGCTGCACTTCACGTACAGTCTGAACAAGGGGCCATTGGTAGAAATGTTTCTCCAGCTACAGACTAAACAATGAAGAAGGCCAGCAAGACAGTTCATGTAGAGCAAGAGGGTAGGAAATGAGATGACGCTGAGTCCCCAAGAGGTCGACAGAGGACTGAAGAGAAAGGCAATAGAGCGATACCTGGACAACATGAGCCGCGAACAGTGGCGGCTGCCATTAAACAAAGGGTGGAGGGCAGGTGGAGGGAAAGCGCGAGGGGTCGTACCAGGAGGGGGTGGAGAAATACTATATTTTAAAAATATATATAAAACTTACCTTTAGCCGCCCGCCGCCTCCAGCGTCGCTTCGTGCTGCCTTTTCTCTTCCTGCCTGGTCTCAGCAGTCCCTGGGACAGACTCCCATCCAAACCCCGTGCTGCAGAGCAGTGCGGGGATTGACCTGAGCGGGCTAGAAAGACTCTGGCCAGGAAGTCTGTGGGGTTTCTCCAGCCTGGCTGCTCAATGCAGGTGGACTGGAGAAAACCTAAGTGCGCATGTGTGTTTTGGTCAGCCTGAGACGGCCGGCCAAACAGACATTATCACTTAGGGAGTGCATGTATCATGCCTCGGCCCAGCCCCTCCCTACAGCGCTGGCTCAGAGCAGGCAAATGCAAAATAAAACGATGCAAGAACATTGTTTTTATTTTTCGTTTGCTGGCTCTGAGCCAGGTAGTGGGGCGTCTCTCTTCCGCCATTGCGGTGAGCCGCTGTTGGACCCGAGCTAAATCACCAACGGCACCAGTATCTCCTAAAATCCATGCACACAACTCACCTTTTCCAGCTCTAAGACAGAGTACTTAACTCTGTGTCACTGATGATTACGTGAGACAAGTGAAAGGACATTTATTAAATATGAAATACAATTTAAAATAATGGAAGATACGATTTCTAGCAAACATCAGTTTAATCAGCCTGGCTTGAAAACCTTATCCACTTAAACCAAAAGGCAATCTCTAACACGCTGCACGCTGCACTTTAACCAAACAGTCTGCTGTTATAAACTGTTTGCCTGCTTAGGAATGGCTGCATTTTACAGCATTTTCAATTCAAATGCTTGGCTTTTCGGTGCTTGAAATGTATGTTTCTAGATAAAATAAAACCTAATACTATTTTCTGATTAACTGACAAAATTAGGCTTATACTAGATTGTAAGCGACAAAAATGGAACATAGATAAAATCATGGCAGTATATGCAAAACCAACCAGCAAATTCAATTTAATGAAATAAAACCATAGTGACTTAAGGTAGAGTGATAAAAAGGTTGAATTGTTGCCAATACAATTTACGATGGTGATAGCAGGTCTACATGGCAATGACAAACACTTGCAAATACAATACAGCAGTAAATATATGCAGTTTGTAGTTGGAGAATTTCAACCACTTATTTAGAAATTCAAATAGGTCCCTCTTCAGAAAACCGACATTTACAAAATACAGTATATTTATCCTGAATGCAGAAGCAGTGATAAAAAAGAAATAAATGACACGTGAAGACTATCCAA
This sequence comes from Calotriton arnoldi, assembly GCA_963921515.1. Lineage (NCBI taxonomy): Eukaryota > Metazoa > Chordata > Amphibia > Caudata > Salamandridae > Calotriton > Calotriton arnoldi. The sequence goes on along the minus strand of CAWUFW010000754.1, from coordinate 822,250 downwards.
ATAGATTTACTTCGATTTGCAATTTGAGATGTGATTTATTTTGTCAGGTTAATTGCTGCCTTTCTAATGTTATTGGTTTTCCCCACAAAACTAAAAATGGTTTGTCCCCCTCAGCAAGACAGAGGAGGCTAAACGGACAGTTAATACATACTGGGAGGACTCCATTGCAGTGAGACAAACCATACATTTTTGATGTTATCTAATCTTTGAACAAAATGTTTAAATAAAAATTGATAATCTTTTCAAAAATATATTGTAGCAGCATGCAACCAGTTTTCATTTATATATTGGGAAAGGACAGTAAGCTGGCTAGATCATTTGTCTTTTTATTAATACACATACAAATAAGGAACATTGGAATAGCCAATAGAACCGGCCATGGCAAGCTGGTGATGATATGTTTACGTTTTATTGCAAACATATGCCACAAAATTGAAAAGAAGACAAAAAGGAAACTGTTTAGTTTTAATTTAGGTAACAGTAGAATTACTATTGGTACAAAGAAAAAGTACTGCTGGTTTTGAAATACTGTAACCAGAAGAAATATCTAAAACACACAAAATGCACACAGTAGTTCACAAAAGATATTATAAAATGGAGAGAAAAAAGCATTGGTAAAGTAAAGTGTTAGAAATGGGATTTCTGGTTGGCTAGGGCATGTGCCTAAGCCAGGCAGAAACCACCCTCTAGTCAGGGCAAGGGAGTTACACGCTGAAGATAACCCCTGCTCACCCCATTGGTAGCTTGGCACGAGCTGTCAGGCTTATCCCAAAGGCAATTTAACTCTGAGGTGTGGCTAGGTCAAACCTCGCGCAATACCATTATAGTAATCAGAAAAAATACAAATAATATCCAAGAGGCAATGTGTAAAGCGTTTGCACAACACACACACACAGCAGCAACACACTAGGCACACTACAAAAGAAACTCCACACAAGGTTATATAAAAAAAATAGCCTTTGTATTATCATAAACACATTAGAATCATAATCACACAATGTACACTGTGCCAACTGGCACCAGGTATAAAATCATAGGGGATTATATACATGACAGGGCCAATCGGGCCACTGTCAGAACCATCACAAAGCACAAGTAGCAAATATAAGGCAACCAGCAACTACTGGTAGAAATACTGTACTTAGCATTATCACAAGCAACATAAACGCATTATGTCTGCATCACATTAGGCATAAAACCCATTATGCATAAATCACATTTAGGAGTGCACCGTAGTAACACTCCCCAGGTGCATACATCACCTTCAGCATAACCACATCATGCAATCGCATTAGGCATCACCATACAAATGACCCAGGCCAACTGGCCTTTCACTGGAGCCCAAATGCCCTCTGTCCCAAAGTGAGGGCTCTTAATTGTAGGGCCTTCCACTGACCCTCAGGCTGCCTTGGCAGCGAAACCAATGTGCGTAATGCACTGGGGCGGGGGAGTGTATTTCACTCCTTCTTTCTCAAGAAAATAAAAATGCCCCCGTGTTGCAGCTGCCCACGCTCTCGCGTAGCAGCTGGGAAAACAAGCACTGGCACTACCGTGCCTCCCAAGTCCCCCTCCAGGACTCAGGGAACCAAATTGCCCCCACGTTGCAGCTGCCCTCCCACCGGCGGGTCAGCTGTGGAAATTGGCTGTGGCACCGCTGTGCCTCTGGAGCCCCACTCTGGGGCTCCTACAACAAAATTGCCCTCACGGTGCAGCTGCCCGCACTCCTGCGGTGCAGCCGTGAGGAACAACAAGCACTGGCCCCAATGTGCCTTTTAAGACCCACTCCGGGACTTCTAACTAAGAAGGCCCCTCCGTTGCAGCTGCCCTCCCACAAGCGGGTCAGCTGTGAAAATGTAGCCTCGCCACCGACCGTGCCTGAGGAGCGCCAACACTGCTCCACACTCAGCCCCCACTCACCGGGGCTTTGTCGTGGACTCCACTCCTCTGCTCCAGGAACCCGGGCGGCTCCTTCTCGTTCCTGCCACCGGTCGGGAAGACTGCTGATCGGCACGGAGAGCCCTCGAGGCTCCAGTCGAGCCCCTCCTCTCCGGGCTCTCCTGTGGGCTGGGTCACGAAGGCGGGGTGGGCTCTCGCCAGTCCCAGGCTCCTCGTCACGCAGCGGAGTCTCCGCCGTCCTTCGGCACCATCCAGTGCGGGGTGGGCTCCCGCCTGGATTCTCCTTCCGGTTCGGGGGGAATCAGGCCATGCCCCCAACCAGCACAGACGCCTGGCTTCCTCTTTGGCTGATCTCAGCGGTTTCACTTCTCCAGACACCGCAATGCGGGGTAGGCTCCCGCTTCTCCGAGGAACACCACAATGTGGGGTAGGCTCCCGCTTCTCCAGGAAGTCTCACTCCTGAAGGCACGCAAATGCGGGGTAGGCTCCCGCTTCTCCAGGAAGCACGGGGGAATCCCCACGCCGGGATTCCCTTTGAGTACTGCGCAGTGAAGCGCTGCAGGCCACACGTTTCTACCGTCTTGGGAGAAAGATATAGCGCTCACGAGCTGCTCAATCCCAAGAGTTTAGAGGGGCACAGCTGGGCCCAGGCAGGCCAGCTCACAGGGCCCTCCAGCAGAGGGGCAGTCCCTCGTGGCGGTTCCTCCTGGGGCCCAGCAAGCAGCAAGCCCCCCAAAACAGCACAAGGAAGCACACCTTTCATGGGGTCACAGCCCCAGTATATATAGTACATTTCCCTTTGTCTGCCCTGGCACAGGGCTTGGGGGAACCAGTCTCAACTGGTTCAGGGGGGTGTTGAAGCACTCTGTTTACCAGGCTTCCACCCTCCTTTGTCAGATTGGGCTCGGTCATCAGACACACCACAGGGGGGCGGGCCAGCATTCACCCAGGCAGGCACAGACCTATTCAGTGTCAGGGACTACTCCTCCCACTACTCCAAATGCAGAACTGCCCATTCAGCCTAGCGCTGACTCACCCTGCCCTCCCTGGAGCCACACACCTCACCAGCCCCTGTCACTCCAGAGCCAGACATGCAATACACATCAGGCAGGCAGACACATAGCACACAGAAATGCCAACGTCTAAAAGTGGCATTTCTAAAATAGTGATAATAAATCTGCGCACACCATTGCCCAGCATTTATTATTACTATTCCAAACATACCAAACTTGACCACGCTGCTCCTCTCATATCAGGAATTACCACTGAAACACTTATCAGGGAATCCCCAATGCATTACTATGAGAGGGTAGCCTCACAGCAGTGAGAAACCAAAATGGCTGTTTGTCACTACCAGGACATGTCACGCACTTAAGGTACATGTCCTACCTTTTACCTACAATGCACCCTGCCCATAGGGCTAGCTAGGCCCTACCTTAGGGGTGACTGACATGCAGTAAAAGAGGGGGTCACAGACGTGGCACACACTTTAGGTGTCACGTCACAGCGGCAGTAACACTGCGCGCACAGGCCCTTCAATGGCAGAGGCCTGAGACAGGTTTGAAAGGCTACTTTGGTGGGTGGCGTAAGCAGCGCTGCAAGCCCACCAGTAGCATTTAATTTACTGGCCCTGGGTATCTGAGATACCACTTTACAAGGGACTGACATGTAAATTAAATACGCCAACCAGGTGTAGACCAATCTTACCATGTTTACCACAGAGAGCACACGCACTTTACACTGGACAGCAGTGCTAAAGTGCCCAGAGTCCTAAAACCACCAACACCAGGTCATACTAGGAGAAAGGCAAAAAGTTCAGAGATGACCCTGCAAAAAGGGCCAAGTCCAACATAAAGAATCAGCCAAGCAGTCCTGGCAGTAAAGAGAGCTTCTTTTAGACCAATAGACAAATGCCATCTCTCACAGTGCTAGAATGCCAGTGCCTGAAGTGGGCTGACCCATCACCTATGCTGTATGATGTGGTGGGGGAAGTAACATGTGAATGGCACTTGAACAGATCAGTGGATAAAGAGGCATGACCCAATAACACTTCTTGTTCGCTGGTTATTAATTTTGGAGGGGTGACTCTTCCAACTAAATATGCACAACCTGGTTAGGCTTAATCACAGTTCTTAAAGAATCTCTGCTCAACCCCTGGTAACTATGGCCAGTGAGGAGCTTGTCTTTACCTGTGGACAAGACAATGATTGGACATTTTTCTCTACCCATCCTGGCTACTTTCTTGCTCTATGCTGAACTTCCCTTTCCCACACTATGCTGAACTTCCTTTTCCCACACTTCATCTTTATCTATTGTAACAATTTTCATAAGCTCTACATTCGAAATGGCAGACCCTTCTTCCTTCTGAAGGAGCTCACGGCCGGCCTCTACCCACACCATTACATAAATAAGCTCTTCTCCCCTCTGTCTAGGTTAGAACTGGTTCTCTCTCCTGCTGCGTTTGGAGTCAAATGGTCTAGGAGGGTTCTGGGAATGAATGGGGTAGACGATGTCAGACATATTTGAGACCAGCAAGAGAAAAGATTATTTGTGAATGACTGCCAGCTGTCCTTTACCAATCTATGCCAAGTGGCCAGTTGTTGACAACACTTCTGCCTGCTTGGTTTCAGAGGACAGTCTGTATTGCATCATCAACTCCATCCAGGAATGTGTATTGTCTTCTGTAGTTGTGATGAGGGTAGAACTGGTTTTAATCTGGTTTGAGGCTCAGACAGCCTAAAGTACATTTACAGTTATCAAAACTGCCATTTCACCATTAAAATCATATTTTTAAAACTAAGGGGGGAATAGCTTTGAATGAACTTTCTAGCATTTTCCCAAATGAGGATGCAAAATAAATATTTTAATGACATCTAGGCCTCTCTTATGGAAAATGTAGCTAAAAGCACACATTGGAAATATATTATAGGCTTTTAATAACTACGTGGGCACAACTTTTAAATATATAGTTTGTCACTTTTTTATATATTAGGTACCAGTGGTGGCTCGCAGAGGTAACGCCGTGGGGCGGTGAGGCAGGGCGGTCTGGGTGGGGGGGTAGTGGAGTCCAACATACGACGGCAGGTATTTATTTATTTATTTACGTTCACCTTTGCCGTCGTGTGTCGGACTCCACTACCCCCACCCAGTCCCACCCTGCCCAGCCTCACCGCCCCACGGCATTACCTCTGCGAGCCACCACTGTTAGGTACCATGCCTTGTTGGATTGCAAGGCACACTTTAGGGGTGGCTTATTAATAAATAAAAATAGGTTTTTACATAGCACAGGCATTTTTTCTTGCTGTGTGTTATTGTGGTGCCTTTAAACTGCAGTCAAGCCAGAGCACAGCACTGCTCCTCGCAATCATATGTTTTTGTTATATGTGTGGGTGGCGTACATACACACTGTAGCTCATATAGGATATTTAATTATTATGCTACTGGTGCATTTACTACACCATTTAAGATGGCTTTACAGGAAAGATAAATAGACCAGTCGGGTGAAAATCCAGCACCACTTTCCCGCTTCCCACTTTCCCGCCTCCCAGCTGTCCAGCCCTCCCCCTCACACTACTTAATGGTGGCCGCTGTGCAGTGAAAAGAGCAATCTCACTGACCTTGTCAGTGAACTGCTGCCCTTCCCGCACAGCTCTGCCTGATAGCTGCTGCCATGGACCCTGGTCCTCTGACCATCCACTGCTACAACAACAGCACACTCCACGCCCTCAACACTGGATGCCACTCCACCTGCCCCCTAGCATCGCTGAATGACACCCAGGGCATTTTCTCCTGCCACAACTGCAGCAGCACCTTCATGTGCCACCGCACACCAAACTGACCCAATGCACAACCCACAAAAACCAGTCCTGATCGCCTCAGCTGTATCCTAATCAACACACTGCAAACACGCCATGGAACTCTAGGATCTGCTCGACTCCGTCTAACCCGACATGGCCTTCCTCACAAAAACCTGGATGTACTCCCCCTCAGCCCCAGAAATCGCCAACGCCATTCTAGACAGCTACAAAATCACCCACAAGGACCGTTCCACCTGACCAGGAGGAGGCATAGCTATCATACACAAAAACACCCTCTGCATCACAGCCAGCTTGGATGACTATTCAACCACCATGGAGCACCTTCACTTCCAGATCCAAACCAACCCGAACACCACCCTCTACGGCACCCTCATCTACAGACCTCCTGGACCCTGCCCCGTTCAGTGAATCCCTAGTTAACTTCATCGCACACCACGCTCTTGCCTCCACGGACTACATCCTCCTCGGAAACCTCAATTTCCACCTGGACGACCTCGATGACCACAATACATCCTCCCTACTGGAGAACCTCGCCACCATCAGACTCAAGCAACTGCTCACCTCTCCAACCCACTCAGGAGGACACACACTCGACCCCATCTTCTCCACAAGCAGCAACATTTCTTTAGCCACACCTCCGAACTACAGTGGACAGACCATTTCTCCTTCAGCAGACCCACCGTACAGCAGAACGGGCATCGCCACACACGCAGAAGCTGGAACAAGGTCACTAAGACCAACTCACCACCACCCTCACAGCAATCCCAAAACCGACATCCACGGACGCCAACGCCTCTGCACGCAACCTTCACTACTGGATCTCCAACTGTGGCAACACACTGGCAGCCCTCAGGAAACAATCCGGCAAGAAACCCTCCAAGAAAGCCAACTGGTTCTCTCCCGCCCTTCAAGAGTCCAGCACACCTGCAGAAGGCTTGAAAAAAGATGGAGAAGCAGCAAGGCCTCTGCAGACCACGCAGTCTTCAAACCCGCAGTCATTGAACAACACCACCTCGTCAAAACAACTAAAGAAATTGGCCATACAAGAACGCATCAATGCCAACGTACACATCAGCAAACTGCTGTTCCCTATGGTCAAAGATTTCACCAAACCCGGCACAGAGACGACAGACATCCCCCTCACAAGACCTCTGCGACAACCTCGCCACCTTCTTTCACCGCAAGATCAAGGCCATCTACGACAGGTTCACTAACCAAAACCCACCGTCCTAAGCAAAACCACTGCACCCAACGGGCCCAGACCCCAGCAGACCCTACTCAACTGGACCTCCCTCACCACTGATGACACCCTCAAGTTCATGAAGAGCATCCACTCAGGACCTCCCTTGGATCCCTGCACACACCACATATTCAACAGAGCTAGCGCCTTGCATCCTACCTGAACTCTACCTCACAATCAACTGCTCCATCAAATCCGCCACCTTCCCTGAAGACTGGAAACACACCAAGATCAACACCCTACTAAAGAAACCATCTGCCGGCCTGACGGACCTCAAGAACTACAGACCCATCTCCCTGCTCCCCTTCCCAGCCAAAGTCATTGAGAAGGTCATCAACACCCAATTCTCTAAGTTCATCAAATCAAACAACACCCTGGACCTCTCCCAATCTGGATTCAGAAGCAACCACAGCACCAAGACCGCTCTCCTCGCTGCCACAAACGACATCCACATCCTCCCCGACAGAGGCAAAACCAAGGCCCTCATCCTCCTGGACCTCTCGGATGCTTCTGACACCGTCTCCCACTACACCCTCTGCTCTAGGCTTCACGATGCCGGCATCCATGACAAAGCCCCCGCATAGATCCGCTCCTTCCTCACCAGCCAAACAAAGAGAGTGGCACTTCCACCTTTTCTCTCAGACCTCACATAAATCATCTGCGGAGTGCCACAGGGTTCCTCCCTGAGCCCCACCCTTTTCAACATCTACATGGCTCGCTTGCAACCATCATCATAAACCATGGACTCAACATCGTTTCCTACGCCAACAACACCCAGCTGATCCTCTCCCTCTCCGACAAACCCACAGCCACCAAGAACAACTTCCACAGTGGATTGACGGCAACAGTCACCTGGATGAAGGACAGCTGCCTCAAGCTTAACTCAGACAAGACTGAAGTCCTCATCCTGAGCCCCAACCCCTGGGATGACTCCTGGTGGCCCGCAGCGCTCGGAACCACCCCATACCCATGGACCATGCATGAAACCTCAGCATCATCCTGGACTCCAGGCTCTAAATTAACTGTCAGATCAATGCCATCTCGTCCTACTGCTTCCACACGCTCCGCCTCACCAAAAGATCTTCAAGTGGATCCTGACGAGAAAAGGAAAACAGTCATCCACGCACTCATCAGCAGTAGACTCGACTAAGGCAACCCACTCTATGCCGGCACCATGAAAAAAACACCAAAAGAAGCTGCAAAACATCCAAAACACCTTCGCCAGACTTATCCTGAACATCCCTTGCCGCAGCCACATCACCGACTACTTGAGAGACCTCCACTGGCTCCCGGTCAACAGAGGGGTCACCTACAAGCTGCTTACGCATGCCTGCAAAGCCCTCCACAATGCCGGACCCACATACCTCAACAATCGACTCTCCTTTCACACCCCCACCAGACATCTCCACTCCGCCTATCAGACCCTGGCCACCATCCCACGAATCCACAAGACCACCACTGGAGGAAGATCTTTCTCCTACCTCGCTGCACAGACCTGGGACGCCCTTCCTTTTGCATCTCAGGCAATCACCATCTCTGCCTCAATTCAGGAAGAACCTCAAGACCTGGCTCTTTGACTGAACAGCAGACTCCCCCGACAGCGCCTTGAGACCCTTATGGGTGAGTAGTCATGCTCTACAAAACCCTAATTGATTGATTGATTGAAATTGATACCATTGTAGGGCCAGAGCACACACACTGTTGCATACCATAGAAGTGTAACAGGGCAGTCCTAAAACCAGCAAATATAAGGCCCCAGAAATTGCACAAAATAGGGGCTAAAGCAGCAAATGAGACTGCCGTGGTCCGTGCAGGTAACAGCGGTGGGGCGGTGGGGCCTTGTAAGGGGGGATTTCGAAGGACGATGCAGAGGGAACATTGAATAAATAATTAATTTTCCCTCTGCATCGTCCCTCGAAATCCCCCCTTACACGTCCCCACTGCCCCACCGCTGTTACCTGCATGGACCGCGGCTGAAAGGAGAATTTGCTACAGTTTGGATAAGTGCTTGTATTTTTTTTTCAATTATATGAGGGTGGCATGACAGCTAAACCTGCCTCAAAGCCAGATCTACAAATGTGCCTATGCTAAGAAATCTATATATTTATGTTTTCATTAAAGTAATGTAGCCTAATATTGTCTTTATATCACAGTCTAGTGGAACTGAAGAGCGTATTGTCATCCATATTTAGTTTTCATCACGAGTACTGAGGTAATACAGATTTTGGCTGCTAACTTAAGATACTGGCCATAATAGGATATTACATTTTTAATAAAGTCTACAGCTTTGCTATTTTCCCATTCACATTTTGACAGGTAAAACCTGGTGAAGTTGCACTGGTAAAAGTGTTTGGCCTTAGGTGAATAACTGGAGACGTTGGTGCAGAAACAGTAAGTTCCACATTCATTCTCCATTTTCAGAGAAAAACCTCATCATTAGGTAAGAAATTCCACACCCTGTAATTACTGATCATCAGGGTATCAGTAATTCTTAACCTGATTATCAGCCCACACTTAATGAGGACCATTGAACATGGGTACATTAAAAAGTCTGTTTCTCCCTAGTCGTCAACTGTGAAAATGTCTGATGCCTTTCTCACAAATAATGTTTAGGTCTGGCTTTAGCCAAGACCTTTTGATTTTACTAACATTATATTTAGGCATAAAATGCTTATGTATAAGGGCTTTTAATGGTCTTCATCCATTGGTCAGCAATTTTATCTTGCACATTTTTCTTAAGCCCACTACAGCACACAGCTTGGGGCAGCTCAATTCTGCTGTTGACTAACTTCACTTTGAGTAACTGCTTTCTGCCCTTTCACAAGGAGCGCATTCACATGCAAAGTAGTTCCCTTACGTGCCAGGAAATACTATGGAAGGTGTGCTTTTTGAGAGAAAAATATTTCTGCTTTCGATTTAAAAAAAAAAAAAAACATTAGACAAAACCTCCCCTCCTCCTTCGCTTGCCTTGTCTTTTTCTATTTGGTCTTGTTCTTCCTTCTGTCAGGATCTTTACCTGTGTTTCTGTATCATCTATATATATATATGCCTTTTATACTAAAATATGTTCTCCTCAATTATTCTGTAGAATTTTCTCCAGGCATCATGAGCTATTGTTAGCTACCTACCCTCTCTCTAAAAAGGGCTTACATTAATTGGTTGGTAAATTGAAAAAAATTAATCTCCTTCTCAGCGATGCTGTATCCATTTAAGATGCCATTAACATACACTATTTGCTGAGCACTTGCCCAATGCCTTTTGATTCCTGTGTGCTACACGTTATAAGCCCTGTGAAATTACATCAGTTTTTGCATTAGTTCTGGTTAGATGTATAATTTGCCCATCATAGTACTTGTAGATACATAGAGATGCATAGCATTGCTAATTGAAACATAACTAATAGAATAAAATAGGCCTTATCTTCCTCGTCCCTCAAGCTTCGCGAGAACTTCCAAGTCACTCAAGCTTGGTGAGATTACTGGTATTCCACAAAAAAGTGGTATTCTTTCACGAAATGGAGTACCATACATTGCAAAAAATGCATGCCAAAATGTCCAACTTGGGAGAAAAGCCACAAAACAGTATTGGACTTGTGGATTTTAACATTGGTGATGTTACTATTTTGTATCATCCTGAACATGGAAGTCATTAAACAGACGTATAAATTAACTTCCCTTAAATCTAAGTCCTGTACGTGGTATCCCAGGATGGCTGTTTTTTTCTGTCTAAATCCATAAAGGAAACTGGGTTTCTGGTTTAGGGTGGAGGGAGGGAGACTCTTCTGATGCCACAACCACAATCCCCGTCAGGGTGAACCACAAAAGTCACTAAATTAACCTGTGCTTAACCCTCTGGTAGCATGGCACAAAAGCAGTCAGGCTTAACTTAAAAGCGATGTTTAAAGAATTTATGCAGTACATAAACAGTAATAAAGTGAACACACAACACAAGAAAAATCTCACTCCCATTTTGCAAGTTGCTTTTAAACTGAAATTATATGTAAATTTGAGTTGGGAATTAAAGGTACTTCCAGAGTATGAAACTACATACTTTTTACATATATGTCACCCCTGAGGTCTAACCTAGATGTCCCTAGGGTAGGGTGCCATGTAAAAATAAGCAAGCACATTTTAAAAGATGTTTAATAGGCCCTGGTGAGGGAAAAACTACCAATTTCGTTTTTCCCCGATTCTAGCCTTTTCGCTCCATAGGCTAACATAGGAATACTGTAATTCAGTATACCTATTCATAGGAGTGAGCTAAAATAATATTTCAAGGGTTGTAAAAGATTGACAATGAAAAATCCAACAACTTGCCACTGTTGAATTTATCATAACTAATACAAAGGAGAAGTTATAAAACTTTATTTTCCGTGAGCCAAGATCCAGCCTTCTAGCAGCCTCTCTTGATTGGACAGCCTTAACGGACTTAGCGAAACTACTTTGGTGAGGTGATAAGTGGCCTGCATAGAGGCAGAGGTTATCTGATGGGAGAAGCTCTGCAACAGCAGAGACCAGGCCAGGACGGGGGCTGGGTAAATCAAACTGTGCTTCAAAGAGAGCAGGACAGTAAGAAATGCAAGGCAGGCGTACCCCCTCTTCCTGTACCCCTCAGCCAAATTGCAGCCCCGGGGATGGAATTTGCAGGAGGACTGGAAAGAGAGTGTTAAGGGAAATGAGCCAGTTGGTTGGTTTAGCCAGCTCTTACACCAAAAGAGAGAAAATCTACATCTTGAATTTTAAAGTGCAGTGCGGGTTCAAGCGAAACTTCAGGAAGAAGTTCCAGACGTTTGGTGCAACATTTGAAAAAAGATCCATAAGGTGTCTGAGCCGACATCAAGAGTCAAGCCGACTACGTCTAACCGCGACCCGGCCTGGATTTCAGGTTCATCCCACTGAAAGCTCCGGATGTCAAGACTTCTGGGAGTTGACCAGGGGCTCCCGCGGAACCAAGCTGACAAAGCCTCTGTGAATCCCGACTGCTGGAGAGGCCTGATTGACGTTGAGAGAAAATCCTCCAGAAAAGTTTCTAAGTGCCAAGGTAAAATTTTGACCAAGGCCTCCCACTTAGTGTATCTGACCAGGGCTCCATCACAGTCGGCCTCAAACTTTGACTTTGTCCCTGTCAAGCGTGACCAGTTATCACAATTTGGCAATATGTCTTTTCAAGCACTAGAAAATCTTCAAAAATTCATATCTCCGTTTCCCTACATTGGATTTTTGCCATTTTGGTGTCATTTTATAGACACAAATATTTTCTATTTCTATAAATTGGTGTTGGATTTGTACTGTGTGTTGTGTCTTACTTATTCAATGTATTGGTGTTTTTAAATGCTTTAAACACCTGTCTCCTAAGTTAAGCCTGCCTGCTCGTTGCCAGCTACCAAGTGTTGAGCAAGGGTGTGATTTATTGAGACCTTACCTGGGCCTTATATTGTGTTGGTGGCCTTATTGCTAGTGGTAAGTGCATACTTAACCCTACTAATAAGCCACCTTCAAACAGTTCATGAATACTTCATGCTGGCGGTCATCATGGGCAGCAGAGTCTCGGCATGAACCAGCCCGTTCGTGGTCAAGGAGAACCCAAAACTTCAGGGTTTCACCTTATTTGGCAGAAGAGTGCACTCTGATGCCAGCCGAGGGTCCAGAACATGAGGAGGCACCACTTGGGGATGAAGGACTACGTTTAGCAGACGCATGCAGGGCTCAGGCAGGTCCAGTTGTAGGTCCAGGGAGGTTCAGTTGCAAAAGGTCAGCTGGGCAGATGCAGGAAGGCCTCTGGAGCTCTTTGTGTCCCTGTAGCTCAAAACAGGAGGCCCGCCAAATAACCCTTTGAGTCCCTCTGGTGTCCTGGGTTCAAGGAGCAGGTCCAGATTTCCTTCCTCAGGCAGGAAGGCAGTCCTTCTTCTGAGTTTTCCACAGGTCCAGAAGTGATCTGATAGAGTGGCTCAAGAGGTCCAATATTTATACGTGGTGCCAGTCTTTGAAGTGGGGTGACTCCCTATACTACCCCCACATCTGGTTCTGGAAAGTTCCTCCTTTCCACGGGTCAAGGCTCCAAGTAGTCTAGGATGACAAAATCTGGTGTCAAGTTCCTTTGTGTGTGTGCTGGATGCAGCTCTTTGAAATGTAAGTGGGGAAGGGACAGGGGCGCAACTAGACTCAAATTGCGGGGGGGGTAACAAGTCAAACAAGTAGACATAGCTCATTACAGCCATTTTAAATTAGTTATGGGGGTGTCCGTGTTTGCTGTTCAGGTGCAATACATAAGAGTTCTACATGTGGTAAATAGGTGCATTTGAAAGTAAATAGTGTCAGCAATATCGTTCACACTATATAAGGATTTCTTATAATTTCAGGTGTTTTTGGGGGTTCTCCCTAAAAACATTTTTGGACAACAAATAGTAACTGTATTGTATCTTAAATTGGGCCTATCAACTTAGTATGATGAGAAATATCAGATTCTATTTTATGGGACAGTCTATGACAAGTAGCAAATTCCAAACACATTGAGTAAGTTGCAGCAACTTAATAGGGCAGAAAAAGACAACTTTAACAAGATATTTGAGCATCCTTCCCCCCCAAAAAATGTTTTGCATTATCAGTAGTGTGTAGGAGGGTTTAAGCACATTAATTTTATTATTATTCTGTTCAGAATGGATATACCTGCACATACTACTTTTATATTATTTGCAGAATAGGATGTTAGTTTAGCTCACAACCCTCTTGATCTATGTGGAGATGGCTCATGACTAAGCTTTACAGCACACAGAATGTTGCATAAGAATTTAGTGTTATATTTCATGATACAACTTCCATTAAATATTCTTGGTATTGAAATGCTTCGGTGTTCATGAAGCCTAAAACACAACCCTTGTTTTGAAAGAAGTGCTGTAATAAGATGAAGGAAAGATAGAAACAGAGCACCCATCCTCCACATATGTTTGGTATTTTTAAAGTACAAAGCTAGTGCTGCTGTGTGAAGGATGCCTTTAAGGTGAGGTGGGTCACTGGGATGCTGCTGAGAAGGCTGTTTCCCTCACGAAGGTGGGAGAGTATTATGGCCTGATCTGCAGTTCCGAAGTATTCGTCCGGGAGAAAAGGGTTCACTTTTTACAGGAGAAAGTTGGAACCAAGCGGCTTTGGTCTTCTTCAAGTCGAGGATGTATCAGCTGGATTTGGCCTGTTCTGTCAGTTGGAGTGTAAAGTCCATTAAGTTTCAATTGGAGAGCCATTACTGAATGAGTTTATATTTGGTGTTATTTGCAAACAGGAGGAATTGTGTCTTAATGGAATGTTGCATTAAGTAGCTTGATGATAAACAGGTTTGGATGCATTCTAAGGAGACTTTGAGTTTTTCCTATGTTGCTGGTTGAGAAGATTTTGAGATACAGTTGAGTATTACTAACATACTGGAGCTCTGGATCTTGATGACTGCAAGAAGGGCTAAAAGGGTTCCATATAAAGGGTGAAGCTGATAAGTGTCAGGATGGAGTCTTGGGGGTCTCTGCAGGTGTTGGGGAGAGTCTGGGATCTGGTAGTTCCTATGTGAATGAATTGCTGTTGGGTGATGAGGTAGGATGCGAACCACTGTAGGACTGTGCCAGTGGAGCCCTGTTGAGTTTTCAGGCTATGGATCAATGCTGGGTGGTGTTAAAGGCTACGTAGAGGTCAAGCACGACCAGTATGCAAGGGTTGTTATTGTAATTGAGGCAGAGGGTGTTGGTAACCAGCTGGAGCATGACTGTGTTAATATTGCAGTATGGTTTCAACACCAGATGATAGTCTTGATGTATGTTATTCTTGCTGTTGTGCCCCCCCCCCACAGCTATTTGGCAACTGCCTTCTCAATTTTTCAACAAATGGGAGGTGGGTTATAGAACAGAAGCTGCCAAGTCCAGCTTAATCTAGTGGGGGCTTTATTAGCAAGAGGAGGATATGAACTGTCTTGAGGCTCTTGGGTTTACCAGGGTGCTGATGGCTTGGAGGCACAAGTTTACAGAGGAGTATAGCATTTTGCATGATTCTTCAAAGTGGTGTAGATGATTATATCTGTTGAGGGCTTCAAGTGTCTGAGATTGGTTTATTCTTGGAGCTCTTCTAGATTGGTGCCCTTAAAAGAAAGGAAAGTAACTTTTGCTTTTTTTCTGCTGCACTTCACTTGGGGGAGCAGCATGTATGAAGGTGAAGGGGACAGCAAAATGATCGGTCCAGTTAAGGAGTATTGGGGGCTGGGATGCAGAGAGGATGAGGTCTGAAATTTCTTCTATGAAGTCCTTGTGGGTTTTGAGTGGTCTGTGGATGAAATGAAAGGAGGCTGCTTTGTCGGCAAAGCGAGCAAAGTGTCGGATAGAAGCTTAAAAGACTTAGGTGTGATCATTTTGAAGATGGTGTAGGGCCACGCTGACTTGTGTATGAGTGAGAGTACCCCTCTGGTTTTGCACGTGAGGTCTTTTTGTTGAATGCTGTATCCAGAGGGAGGAGAATGTCAAGAATGTGTGTGGAGGAAAGTGCGAACGAGGTTTCTATGATGATAAGAGAGTCTAGGTTGTGATATATCATGATGTCAGACATGTTGGCCACATAACCTATTGCTAGGGTGTGCTAATAAGCATTACTTGAAGGCAGTGTGATGCAGTTGATCTGTGTATTCTAGTGAGTGGTATGTGGTGAGGTTGTTGGAGATGAATAATCAAGTATGGTGAATATATTTGCGGGGTGAGAGTGGGAATAGTTTGTAGTGGTGTTTGAGAGACACATGATGATGGGTGTTTTACCTTGGCAGGAGGCCATAGGTCTTTCAGGACTCAACAGATCCAAATAGGTGATGACCTTGCCTTGGCTGCCCTTAGATTGCAACGCATGGGTGAAGAAAGCCCTGGGTAGTAGGCCTTTGAAGGCTGTGGAGGGTGGGAAAATGTCAACATAACACATGGACATCAATTAGGTGTTAGAAGGGGCAGCAGTTGCTGCCCTTGACTTGTCTGTTCATATTCATGGCAATGCCCTTGCTATCCCTTGTCTCATAAGTCATGACAACAGTGGCAGGAATTGGAAGTAAACCATGCTGTAAAATCCCTGTTTAATTTTGTTTTATTATGAAGTCCTTTCCCTCCACCTAGCCAAATGACAGAAAAAAAGTGGCTGTTGAAGAGTTAAACCTGGATGAAGAGTTTTTTCCCATGGTAAATATTGTCAGGGTTGACATGCTGAAATTAACCTGAGGAAATTTGTGGAGATGCAGTTCTAGGTGCCAAATTTGTAATTCCAATATGTTATGTACAAGGAGTTAGGCCGCATATTGGAATTAACTAGCCAATTGTAATAAGGGCCATAGTCACTGAAACTCACTGAAAAGTTTTCAGCAGGAGTCAAGGGTACAATAGTGAAGACTGCGACTTTTAAACAATACATAGTACATATTTTGAAATGCACCTAATTCAAAAAAACTACCATTCCACCAAAACACAACATATCAATACCAGAAAAATGTAAGGCTAATATAAGCCTGCTGGAAACCAAGCTCATGTTGAGGGGACTTTATAGCCCTGTGGAAGGCGCATATGCCTATCTATATACAGGTGCATATTTTCTGCATGTGTTCCAATAGCATTTATAGAGCTTTTCTTATCTCATATGTCAGGATGCTAGATTACTTTTTCCAGTTATGTAGTGGCGTTGCACGTTGTGATAGGTGTCACACTAATAAGAAAATAAAACAAACTGCTTGTAATATTATTGTTTTCACATCCTGTGTAGTTGTACTTTCCTAATAGCCAGAGCAGCTGACTTTGGAACTTGTGAACCACGCTCAAGTCGCGGCGTGGCTCAACATCCTGTGATTCTGAGCAAATCACTTATACTAGCTGGGCCAGATGTACGACCGTGGAAATAGCGACTCGCAAATTGAAAGTTTTTTGCTACTCGCAATTTGCGAGGCGCTATTTCCAATGTACAACAGTGTTTTTCACACTGTTAGCGACTCCCAATGGGGTCGCAAATAGAGAGGCTCATGAATATTAATGAGCCTCTCGCAATTTGCAACCCCATTGGGAATGGCAGGCCCTCCCAGGTATGGTGGCCTGCTGGGCTCAGCAGACCACCATGTCTGGGACTGCTTTTAAATAAAGTAGTTTTTTTTTAAATGCATCCCGTTTTCCTTAAAGGAAAACGGGATGCATTTAAAAAAAAAAAAATGAAACGTTTTTGTTTCATTTTTTAAGTGCAGGTAGTGGTCCCTAGGACCACTGCCCGCCCTTAAAAATGATTTTCCCCTGCATTTGCAAAGGAGAAGGGGTCCAAATACAACGGAAACGGGAAACCTCGTACTCAGCAGTTTGGAAGCATCGAAAATGACGAGGAAGACAAGAGCTTGAGAAAGTAAGTGAGCATAACGCTACCGCGAGCGCGCCGTAAGGAATCCCAGTCTACAGGGACACTGTGTAACATTCATAGCGTGTTCTCGATCCATTTCAGCATCCCATCAAAATCTACGTGCCGCTTAATTCATTCGGCCCGAGTTTGACGTCCACCGCCCGTTGATGAAACGGCAGCAACCCATACACTGCAATTGACGATCATGTCAATTTGTTACAAATTCGACATCAACTAAAAAGAAAAGAAAGTAAGTCATGTGCTGGCACAACTTTACAACGAATGCCACTCAGTTAGCCTATTACTTTGGAGTATACATTAAATCCCGTTTCCATTTCACTTGTAGACGGAGATCCTTAACATGAAAGGAATCTCCCTTTATCCTTAACAAATCACAGGATATTTAGGCACGCAGTAAACTGCAACAGGTATCCTACTGTTAAAAATTTTTTAACATTCCAAAAGAGAAATTGTAGAGCTTGACATAACATAATAGGAGAGTACTGAAAGCTACAATTAAACATTTCTGGGCATTTTGTTTCAGGTCCTATCCAGTCTAAGCCCTGAAGAGAACCCCGATAACCGCCATGGGGCTCGAAATGCATCGGCATTAATCTCCACTGGGGAAACACACATACTGAATCACACTTTCCCACAGGGAGCAGTTTGGTGCATAATCCTGCCCCGACGGGGTGCAAAGGTGTCCCTGGTGGTCAGCAGCCTTTTAGACAAAAAAAAGATTAACTGAAAAATGAACTAAGATAACGGCTGCTATTTAGTTTTGAATATTGACCGGATTTATGATGATTGTAATTCCCTTCACATTGTGTATTGTTTGTATTGTATTGTGATTTTTATGTTTAACTCAAAAGCTTTATTCACATGTATGTTTATCAATGGAAGTAAGAGGTCTGTCTTTCAGAAAGACATGTTTATGAATATTGAAAAGAGTCAATGAGAAGTAAATAATACTGCAGACCATTTAATTCATAGAATGGCCTTAGTCTGTTAAAGTAAAAAGCAGCATTCTAAATGACGGCTAGGTTCTTTGTTATTTAAAAAGTTGTAAGGCCCTACCAAGTTGTCTGTGGGCCAAACCCCTTTATTTAACAACTTTCTCAAAGTGCCATTTTCAGAATTGTGACTTAAATCCAACTTTATCTTTGAAGAGGGTTTTAAAATTACAATTTATTTGACTGCAAATATCAGTTTCCTATCTTCTCCCTAACATAAGTTATCACTTATTAAGTGTAATAAGATAATCCAATGTTATACAATGTGAGAGATAGGCCGTGCAATAGTGAGAAACGGCTTCAGGAGTTTTTCCCTACTAGGACAAGAAGAACATAAACCCACATGTCCTGCTTTTCAAATACAATCCACCCTGTCCTGTGAGCCTTTAGTGCATACCTTAGGAGTGACTTATATGTATTAGAAAGGAAGGTTTAGGGCTGGCAAAAGGTTTATCCTGCCAGGTCGAAATGGCCATTTAAAACTGCACTAAAGTCTGCAGTGGCAGCGTGGGACATTTTTTAAAAGGCTACTCTGGTGGACGGCACAATGAGTGCTGAAGACCCTATAGTAGCACTTAATTTACAGGCGCTGGGTACATGAGGTACCATTTACTAGGGACTTAGTAAACTAATGTGCCAATTAGGGGTAGGCCAACTGTACCACGTATAAGGAAGAGAGCACAAGCACCTTTGTACTGGTCAGCAGTGGTAAAGTCCACAGAGTCCTAAAGCCAACAAAAAATAATTTAGCAAAACAGGCAGGAGGAAGGCAAAATGTTTGGGGGACACCCAAGGCTTTCAGGTGTCAATCCATGAACCCAATACCGCATTTTGGTGGATCTGCCAAATTTGCCTTAATTTGTATTTAGCATTTAGCACAATAATAGAAAGGGAGGGTCGCTGTTCAATCCTTGACGTCTACTCCCATTTTTTAAATATTTGCACTAAGGGATTCTTCAAATTTGTGGAGTAATTATTAAGATGTAATCATACCCTTTGGCGTGGTGCAAAGTGTTTATCCTAGGTATTCTCTTGTTAAATTGACGAGTAGTCGATATAAGAACGTGCTTCGTGTAACTATTATTTCAAAGGTGGAACTCCATTTGTGATACAGATAAATTGTCCTCAAATATGTGGTCATAATGAATCTGTCATCATTGTTTTTTATACATCTTGTTGAAAGCCTCTATCACTTGACATTATATCGAAACAACATTCTAACAAGTCTAAAAATCAGAACTCGCTTAAGATAGTAATTTCTTTGTTTAGATCATATGAAATTTCCCCTCTGCACGTTTGGTGGATATCATGTGAGTATATGGTTGAGATGGGTTGTGCTATGATGTGCATGACAGGTTGATGTGCTTTGTATAAATGTTTTGGATAATAAATTAATTTTTGAGCTTGATCATTTGGGTTTGATGGTTGCTGCTCTGAGAATATGAAATTAGGTTTTCTTACTTATTTTCACAATTTAAAAGTGGTAATGGGACACAGCTGCATATGTTTATGTGGACATATTGGTCTTCATTAGGCAATATAAATAATTCCATATTTTTTAAGGTGATTAATCTTTTCCCCATAAAAGATTAGAATGCTGAACTAAATTATTCTGAAACTGTACAGTTGAACATTTTGCTGGTTTTTAACCCTTCTAACTTGTTTCAGTTGCATTATGGAAGCACCCCACATGACACCAAAAACCCTACTTACAGCCATAGGCAATGTACTCCAAAATCATAACCTCAGAAGCACCTGCACACAGCCTTGTGTGCAGCAGAAGCACTGGGAACATGCCATTGGGGTTGACCATGCCCTGAATCGATCCCATTTACCCCCATAACCCATTGCCCAGAGCTTTTAGCAATACACAGCACTTTCGTAATGCTGCTTGACTTGTTCTATACTGCCAGAACCACTAGATATGGTATAGTTTTTAGTTCTCATGGCCCCTGTATCCACTGCATATGCTGCTTTATCATGTGTAGCAGGTCCTGAACCTTTTTTCGTACCTTCGGAACCTGCAATAATTTGGATGTGCATGGGTGTCACTTTTGTTATACCCTACAGACAGTCACTATGACCTCCACACAGGTTGTGCTTGTTATGTCTCATACTGCCAAAACTTGCTGCACACAGCCTTCAGCAACTAACAGTGGGTCATGGATGCACAGTCTCTGGCCCCATAACCCCAGAACACATTCTGCACATTGGGCTTGGTCTTTAGCAGTACCTGAGATCACTTGGGTCAGACTCTTAATGTAGACATCCTTTAGCAGCATACTGTGGCTCGGATTGCAGTAGTGGCATTTAGCCATGGCCTGAGTCATGGCCTGGTGACCCCAGCACCTGCTGCACATGGCCTTTGGTCACTAGCAGCAGGTTCTTAGTGCAAAACATAGCCTTCCTTTCAGGTAGTGGGCTCTTTGCCATACATTCAGAACTTGTTTGGTATTGCTGAAGACTATGGGATATGATCTAGGCAGAAGGCCTGACATTTGGACATGGTCTGAGTGCTTTACCATACCTGCAGGACGAAGACATGCTGAGCATTTAATATTTGATTATTAAAAACCAGTTCTGAGTGAAGTTTGTTGTTTCGGGTCATGCCCAGTGAACTATCCCAGATCCTGCTGTGCACAACTTTGCAGAGCAAATTCTTTTTTGCTTTTTCAGTTAGTTCTGTGAGGTGAGACACCACAGAGCATTTTTTCATTTTATTTTGACCTGGGCGTAGTTCGCGTAGTAGCGCTACGCGTAGCTACGCGAAGTGCACTTCGCACTACGCGAGCTACGCGTAGCACTACGCGGACTGCGTAGTGCGGTAGGAAATGCTGTTCGCAATGATTGCACAGTGCCGGATGCTTGTCCGCACTGTGCAATCATTGCAAACGGCATCTTGCACAGTGGTCGTTTTCTGCCGCTCGAGTAGATTTGTACTCGAGCAGCAGTTTTCTCAACGCGGACTATTAGTTTCTCATCGCGAGCGGTCGCGAGCATACGCGACCACTCGCACTGAGAAACCTGACCTCCCCGCGTTGAGAATCTCACCGGGAGGTTTATTTTCCACGCTCACGATCGGCAACTTGATGTTGCTGATCGCGAACGAGGAAAAAGTCTCGCCGGGATGTCATTTTGCTCGCTTGCGGTCGCCAACTTGACGTTGAGGACCGCGAGCAAGCAAAAAATGCCCGCTACGCTGTGCTACGCGTTTTTGCACTGTGCTACGTGCAATTCGCGAAGCGTAGTTGCGCAAACTACGCAAACTACGCGAGCGTAGCGTAGTTTTCCGCCCAGGCCTATACTACATGAGAATTGCAGGTTTTGCTGCCCAGTGAACTATTCCAGATCCTTCTGTGCACAACTTTGCAGAGCAATTTATTTTTTTATTTTTTAGTTAGTTCTGTGAAGTGAGACACCACAGAGCATTATTTCATTTTATTTTGACTACTACATGAGAATTGCAGGTTTTACTGCATACTTTTTCATCCCCAGTTCACAGCTGTTTTTTCTCAGTGACATGGGTTGAAGCATCCAGCAGGGAGAAACAGAAGGGAGGCATGCTATTAACCTTGCCTCTTACATTCAATGGCAGGCCACTTAATACTTGACAAGTGGCCAGTGCCACTGGTCAAGTAGTCTCTATCTTGACATGCATTGGAGTAAGGAGTAGAAGGTATTGATAGATTCAATTTCACTAGTGATGTCATCTATGTAGTCATCTTTGGTATCCACTGTGACATTATGGGTGCCTACCTCACCATCATTGATAACTTTTAGCATGTTCCACCGTTGGAACATAATCATAACATCTTTTAAAATGCAGTTTTATTTTGTGTTTTTTTTTTTTTCAATTGATGTTATTTCCTGAGTAGGACCATCATTTCTGTTTAACAATATTTCAAAAGGTCTTATATGGTGTCATCATGATATACATGGGCCCACTAAGGGAATGGACCTAAGCTGTAAAAACAATTATGGGTTTTGTTTGGTTTTGGATTTCTGTAAGTAAGTATCTCTATTGGCATCTCACTCAGTGTAACCTAAAAGGCAAAATAGATCTGACCTGTAACCAATAGTGCTCACCATTTTAAAAAAGGCCTCTGCTGTGCAACTGGAGTAGGAGGCTTTGCGCAGGCTGAGTAAACATTTTTGTACAATGTGTGTCCCTGTATGTGCAAGCTAAGCAAGTAAGACAGTGCTGTCGCAGATGGGACCTAGATTAAATTGATTGTTGCCTGCTAATGCCATAAAATTCAACTGGCTATCGGAAAAATAAAGTTCCCTTTCTGTTCAGCTGAAGTGTAAACCTGTAGTAGTATTTAAACTGGTTTGCACTTTGAGTAAAGTACAAGCAAAAAATGACTTTGACTGGAACAAGGTAGAAATGTCATTAGCATGTCTTTTATCTAAATATTATTAAGTCCCAAACTCATATTCAAAGGCAGTTTTACTCTAGATGATTTTGTTAGTGTGTTTATAAATGGGGCATATTTCTCTCAGCCAGCTTTAATGGCATAATTATTTGAGCTGGCTTTCTGGGTAAGATAATTATTCTACAGGCCAGCAGACAGTTCAAATTTCAAATCGGTCCTGAAACAATATGCCAATCCAGGATAGATTGCATTTCTCCTGACAGAGGATTAGGATGGGATTGAAATCTCCATACCCTGATTAGCAGCAAATTCCTGTCAGGAACTGCATGATGTAACCGCATAGGACAAAGGGATGACAACCAGTTCTCTGTTTCTAGCTATCAGAGGGGGTTTTGTTGAACTCTTGGAAGTAAGAAAGAACCTCAGTAGTGTAATGTTGTGATATGTGCTGGGCGCTAGGACCGGCACATGAGGCTAAGAGGTGGGAGGAGAGCCGGGTGGCGGAAGAGGAGGAGCGAGGGAGGTTAGGTCACAGCGGAGATAGGAAGGTAGTGGGGGGACGTGAATAAAGCTCCACACCTAAAGAACAGTGTCTGTGTCCTTTGTACTGGCACAGCGACACTACAACTGGCGACGACGGTGGTCGTAATCCTTTGCCCGCCTACCTGTCTCCTAGCATGCGCTCCGCTGCCTCGGAGCTGTGCTGAGTAGCGGACCGGGTGCCCACCCCCGTCGCGTTGTGCCCCGCTGTGCTGGCTGTTCGCTCCGCTGCCTCGGAGCTAGGAAGTCCGCCGCCGCGCACTGGGAGTCCACCCCAGTCACGTGTATCCTGGAGGAGAGTCGGCGTTGCAGCGACCCGGGAGCCCACCCCAGTCGTGTGCTCTGGACTGCAGGTGCCTGTATGTGGATGCATCTATGGAGGAGTACGGGGTCCGCTGCTGTGCCCGGTAAATGAAGTCGTACCCTGCTGGGTGCTGGAGGCTGTCTGTTCCGCGCTGCTACTCCCTCTGATTGAATCCAGCTCGAAATCTCGCGAGGAGCGAGATTTTACCGGCGGCCATCTTTAAGTCAGGCGCCTCAACCAATCCCTGCGAGGAGTGCCCAACGGCCATTTTGAGGTCAGGCGTCTGCTGAAAATTTCAACAAGCCTTGGTACATGACTGTCAGAGGAGCTATCAGGTGCCTTATCTTGTGTTACAAGGCCATATGAATGGACTTATGGGACTGCCTGCTCGTCTGGTCGCCTGCCCTTGATGTTTATCACTGCGAGTAGTCATACCTACATATCAAGTAGCTGGTGGACTGTTTTTTTTTCACTGGTGCCCTGATATTGACCCTACCCTATAGCATTACTGAAGAGTGGCGCTCACGTTGACATTTCTTTTTACCGAGTGGCAGGCGCTGTGAGGGATCCTGTGGTTCGACTGTCCATCACAAAGCATTTGCCCCACCACAGTCAGACGCAATGTCCGGATCGCCAACGTCAAGGCAGCGTCATGCCTCTGCTAGCGCCAGCACCAGGCAGGAGTCACCTACGTCCACAGCGCAAATGGGTGGACACAGATTTGGCTTGCTCGGAGTCCCTTTTCTACGCCCGCCGGAACCTTTGGTCCTCATATCGGGGGGAGGTATGGGCCTTCGCTGGCAGGAATGGTTAGAAGACTTTGAAGACTTCATGAAAGGGTCTCATGTGACCAAGGAGGAGCAGCAACTGATTGCATTACGCAATTTAATCGGGAAAGATGTTGGTCAGATTATAAAGGAGCTTCCGGCTGACGCTGTTTCGTCTTATGCCAATGTGCGTGACGCACTAAACAGAAAATTTCTTCACAAACGGAACGTTGACTATGAAAGATATACATTTAATCTGACTTCTCAAGAAAAAGACGAGCCCATGAGTACTTTCATCACGCGACTTCGACGCTTGGCCCGCTACTGTAAATTTGACTCTTTCTCGACGGAAGACGCCCTTCGCCTGCGAATCATAGAAGGATGCCAGTCTGAGTCGTTACGCAGACGTCTATTAAAGAAAAGCTACTCTCTGGATGAGATCGAAGAAATGACGCGAGTACATGATCAGGCAGAAGAACATGCCAAGAAAATGGAAGCTGGAAGAGGCGAAAAACGTGAACAAGCATTTCGACTCCAATCCCGCAACACCAAGAGGTCTTCCCCTGCAAAGCAACGATCATCCAGACCCAAAGTTCAGTCACATTATACAAGTCGTCAGCGTCGCAGTTCTAGCCGGACTGATAAACGACAGGAGCACCAACTTTAATGCTATCGCTGTGGATATGACTTCCCTCACACGGAGACCTGCCCTGCATTAGGCCAAAAATGCAGGAAGTGTGGCCGGGATAACCACTTTGAGAACGTCTGCGGAGCTCCTCGCAAAGACACCCACAGAGACAATTACAGACAATCCAGACAGTCTAACACTCGCCATCATGCCAAAGCCGTGTGGGACTACAGAGATTCTTCCACTGGCTCTTCACAGTCCAGCCGTCAGTCTCATGGGACATATCGATCCCGTCGATCACAATCTCGTGAATCGAGGTCGTTGTCACCAATATCGCAAGACAGTGATGAGTACGTCTGCATGGTTGCGGATCCGGACCAATTGAAGAAATACCCGCGACTAGATCTTAAAATGGACACACACTTGGCCAAATTTATTCTGGATAGTGGAGCATCTCTCAACTATATTTCAGTTGCAGAATATAAGAAAATGAGTCCACCACCACACTTGCATAAAGCCAACGTGCGGGTATACACTTGGATGTCAAAGAAACTGCTTCCTTGTTTAGGACACTTCCCGACTAATCTCACGTACAAGGACAGAACTATTCCGGCCCACATTCATGTCATTGATGGTCCTGAAGCAGATTGTCTTCTTAGCTTGCCCACGGCGGCACGACTTCGACTAGTAGAAATTTTGTATAAAGTTGATGATGAACCGGACATTGTTCACAAGTTTCCGAAGTTATTCACTGGACTTGGAAAGATGGCTCATTGCCAAGTACGATTGCATATAAATAAACGTGTGACTCCTATAGCACAACATCACAGGAAAATTCAATTTCACCTTCAACAGTCTGTAGAGGAGGAACTGCAGGATCTTCTCCAGGCTGACATCATTGAGAGAACGTCAGGACCCACTCCCTGGGTCTCTCCGGTGGTCGTTGTGCCTAAGAAGGGCTCACCTGGCAAAGTGCGCCTCTGTGTAGATATGAGGGCCCCCAACACCGCCATTGAAAGAGAAAGACACCCGGGACCTCATATTAGCGACATGATTGCGTCACTCAATGGTGCGCAAATATTCTCCAAATTAGATCTTAACAAGGGCTATCACCAGTTGGAACTTCACGAAAAATCGAGATATATCACCACATTCTCGACTCATCAAGGCATGTTCAGATACAAAAGACTCAGCTTTGGGGTCTCTTCTGCCGCTGAGATTTTTCAGGAGGCCATCAGAAAGGTAATTCATCACATTCTCAACACTCTAAACTACAGTGATGACATCCTAGTCTATGGAGCAACAATGCAAGAACACGACACAGCGCTGGACCGAGTCTGTCATGCTCTATTAGAGGCTAATCTCACTTTAAATAAAGACAAATGCGAATTCCACAAATCCACATTAAAATTCTTCGGACACATATTCTCAGGCGCCGGAATGAAACCAGATCCAGAAAAGATTGCCGCTCTGAATGACACCCCCAGGCCGCGAGACGCGGGGGATGTACGTTCTTTCTTAGGCATGGCGAGCTACTGTGCATGCTATATCAGGGACTATGCCACCATCAGTTACCCCCTGAGAAAACTGACCAAACAAGGACACCCATTTCAATGGACCACAAGATGTGATCAAGCCTTTCATGAAATAAAAGCTGCGGTTGAATCTGCCAACAATCTTGCATACTTCAATCCTAGAAAAAAAACTGAAATCACCGTGGATGCGAGTCCCGTAGGACTGGGAGCGATATTAGCTCAATATGACAGAGAGAGTGATAAACGGTATATTGTAGCATATGCCAGTCGGAGTCTCACGGACACAGAGAGAGCCTACTCCCAGCCTGAAAAGGAAAGCCTGGCGGTAGTCTGGGCCTGTGAACATTTTCACATCTTCATCTACGGGACACATCTTCACACTTATCACGGATCACCAGGCCCTGATAACCATCTTTGGAAATCCCCGAGCCAAAATGCCACCTAGAATAGAGCGCTGGGGCATCCGCCTTCAAGAATATACTTATACTATCATTCACAAGCCGGGAAAAGCTGCAAATCCTGCTGATTATATGTCCCGACATCCCAAGGCAACGTCCAAATCCAATCCATCCTTAGCTGAGGAATACATCCATTTTGTAGTGGCTCACGCCAAACCACCCGCAGTCCCTCTGGAGGCCATCTTTGATGCTACCACTGAAGATGCCACACTACAAAATGTAAAACATCGCATTCAGACAAACAGTTGGAGGCATTTGGAAGAATCCGGACAGAGTGAACAGATTGACCATCAGGAACTGTCCTCTTTCAGGCATGTGAAGGATGAATTGTCCATCACCTCAGATGGTCTTATACTAAGAGACAAACGGATCATCATCCCGAAACAGTTGCGCCAAGGAGTCATCAACTTAGCGCATGAAGGACACAGAGGTATTGTAGCCACGAAGAGAGCGCTGAGGGAACGGGTCTGGTTCCCTATGCTGGATCAGATGGTGGAACTTACACTGAAAGACTGCCCACAGTGTCAGCTAGTAAGTCGAGAGGATCCACCTGCGCCGCTGCAAATGTCTGAACTGCCGGATGGCGTGTGGCATCAGGTCGCAGTGGACTTCTTTGGACTGCTACAATCTGGCAAGTATATCCTGGTCATAATGGATGAATACTCACGCTTCCCAATTGCGCACCTCGTAACGTCAACCAAAGCCGCCACCACCATACCGGTATTTGATGAGGTTTTCGCAGCATGGGGCATACCAAAGGTAGTAAAAACAGATAATGGCCCACCATTCAATGGGCAAGACTTCGCCGAATTTGCCAAGCACCTCAATTTCAGACACCGGAAGATCACTCCTTTGTGGCCCCAGGCCAATGGAATGGTGGAAAGATTTATGGCCACTCTAAAGAAGACCATCCAGCAGACAGAACTTTCAAAGTGTGATGTGCAAGTGGCTCTAAATGAAGTATTACGCGCCTATCGAACCACACCGCATACTACCACAGGCAAATGTCCGGCAACATTAATGTTGGGTCGCACAGTGCGCACCAGAATACCAACGTGGGAAGATGCAGCTAGTGGTTTGTCTCAAGACTCTGAGCACGAAGAAATAGCAGCCACAGACAAACTAAAAAAGGAGAAGATGAAGGAATATGCAGACCGACGGAGAAAAGCTGCACAGCCATCCATTCATGAGGGAGACTGGGTATTGGTGCGACAAGAACAACAGAGAAAAGCAGACTGTCGATATCATGCATGCCCACTGCTGGTGACAAAACAAAAAGGGACCATGATTACAGCTGCGTCGGAGAACAAGAGGATCACAAGGAACGTGACACATTTTCAGAAATGCACGCCCAATGTCCGAGAAGCATTGACTGCACCTCACAGTGTGGCAACAGGAGTTGCACCTGAGTCGATAAGTGATCATCGACCCTCCACGTCTCCGGACGAAAGGGAACGGGCGGCTCAAGAGGCTCATCTCCGGCCGCAACGAACTCATCGAAGACCAGTTCGCCTGATTGAAGAACTGTAACTATGTTGTTTTATATTATCGTTTAATCTGGCATGCACGGACACATCTGAAATAGTTAAAATTGGTTAAGAAGGGGGAAGATGTAATGTTGTGATATGTGCTGGGCGCTAGGACCGGCACATGAGGCTAAGAGGTGGGAGGAGAGCCGGGTGGCAGAAGAGGAGGAGCGAGGGATGTTAGGTCACAGCGGAGATAGGAAGGTAGTGGGTGGACGTGAATAAAGCTCCACACCTAAAGAACAGTGTCTGTGTCCTTTGTACTGGTGCAGCGACACTACAAGTAGGTAGAGGCTGAATCAGAGCAGAGGTGTGCTGCAATTTTGCATTCAGGCACCGTCTTGCTTTGTTCCTACAATGATGTGCAAAATGTTGGACAGCAAAGGACTAATCCGTGGACGTGTCAGTGAGGAGTGGAAGGGTTATGTGGCTTCACTGGATTGGGTAGGCGACTCATAGGTTGTAGAACTCTCGAAAGTCCATTTTTAAACCCCTACACAGGGAAGCCGGGTTAGGAAGATGGTGAGCAACAAACGTAAAATCACTGAACAGCAATGTTGAAGAGCTCCTTTCTTGATTGGATGTGGTCGACTCTGGACACCCTCCCAGGACCAGTAGAGAGTGGACATTTTGAGAAATTTGAGGGAAGGGTGTCCCCTTGGACTTTTGTTGACTGGTCTTGCTTGTGATTGCCCAAGGAATAAACTGATTAATTATACATTTATAAAGCATATGTTTACAGAGGTCTGAGTGTCTTGGTGTGAGGTAACTTTAGGAATTGGGAGGATATCTATTCCATTATGAGAACAAGTATGTTTTAAGATGTTTGAGAAACAATGACAATGAGGATAGGGACTGAAGGAAAAAACCCAGGGAATTCTATGCTTTGCAAGTAAGGCAAGTGAAAGCTCTCCCGTCCATTCTCTTTAATGGATTTTGAGAATCTGTAACAGGTGTGACAGAAATTAAAGACACCATACCACCTATAGCATGAGAAAAGGGCCTAAATGTAGAGAGAGACCATGTGGTGTACTACACAACAACAAAAACAGTTTGATTTAAAAAGACTAATTTTCTCAATTTGAAGCCAATGAAGGGCCATCTAATGGCCATCTAATGAGGAGAGATGTGGCAATTATTCCTTACGGCCTAAATGAGATAGTTGCTGAATTCTGAATGATTTGCAACCACTGTAATTTGACATCATGTAATTATGTGAAGTACCAGAAAATATTGTGAAAAATTCTTTAAAATTATGTGTAATGTCTTTTGTGGCCCAGTACATACAAAATGGACAGAAGTGTATATTTGGGAGTGTCTCTTCAATCCTGCAACCTGCACCTGCCTGCCTGTAACGTTCACTGTGTATCCTACTCTTACTTTCAACTTTATTTCGGCTCAGAAGAATCATAAAAGTGCGCAATAACCATCTCACAATAAATAGAAGCACAATAGTAAAAGTGCATGGTTCACAGCAATGTAGATACAATAAAATAGGGTTAAGCTCACAATGCATCATGTAGGCAATAAAAACACAGAAGAATGCCTCCATACTGGATGAATCACGGATGGACAAATAATTTAAGACAAGAGCAATAAAATCTGGAAACGTTCATCATGCCATCGTAAGGACTATCATTACTCTCTAAGCAAGTTAAAAATACAAACGACCTATAAAGTCTCATAAATAAAAATGCGATTACAATCATATAATATATACTCGCAATAAAAAGCAGAAGAAGGTATCTTCAGGTTAGGTTACTCCCAGATAAACAAAAACCTCAGACATAAACCTATGTATAAGCTCCAAAAGGGTCTGTTATGCCATCCAAACAATTAGCATTACAATTTGAATTGGGGGTCCCCACAACAAGCTAACTGTTAAAATATACTTAGAGTGCATAGTGCATAAAAAGAGAATTAAAATATGTCCCAGTAAAGTGCTAAAGGGTCGCCCTCACAGAGTGGTATTTGTCCCCACAGCCTTTAGTCTAAAGTGCCAGATTGAACGTAGAAAATTAGAAACAGAATATACAATGCTGCACCTAGTGTATGATTTGCAGATTCTCCAACCTATGTGCCAATTTTCAAGCTTGAGGAGCAGACAAAGGTGACCAATCCAGCAAGTAAGCTGTTTTGCATACGCACTGCAAAAAAACTGTGTTCTATATTCTCAACATTTGGACACCCCAGAGGGCATAAATTATTGAGAGTGCCATTACTTTTGCTCCACGTAGAAATAAATGCGGCTATTGGCAAGATCCCTAGCCTCAATTTAATAAACAGGGATCTTGTCAATGGGGCGCTCAGTTACCCATTAATTTTTCAATCTTGGAAGCACATTTGATGCACAAACACAAATCAGTCAGACTGCCTGAGAGTACCACCAATAATGTATAGCCAGAAACAGTCTACCAGTAGCTAGATTTAACAGTTTATCGGGCGCTCTTGGTTATATAGAGAGGGTTCAGCCAGTAATCATGCAAACCAAGCTTATTCAGCCAAGCTTTAACATGAGAGACCCAAGGGATCGAAGACACCAATCGATTGTCTACTATCTCCATGAGATGGTCTTTGTACGGGGCAAGATCCTCTGTCGTCCAAAGCTTAATCCAATATAAGATAGACTTTGGACATGCTACGTCAAAAACATATCTAAGATTTAAATCAAGCCTCAAAGGTAATATAGAGGCACTTTTCGGTAGCCTCCGCAGAGATTTGATAGAGGGCTTTTTGCCTTTGTCTAGTGGATCAAGATTGCAATGACCCCACAGGCTTGGGCCTTATAAAACTCTTAAACTGGGGAAATTGGGTATGGGGCTGCCGCATTAAATGACCTTAGCATCAACCTGGCTCCATGTTTGAGAGTCAATACACTTTTATTAATCTGGGCAGACAAATTGTGGGAATTATTTAATCTCACACCCAAGTAATTGAATTATGCTACCCTTTCTATATTAACACCCTCTATGGCCAGGTCCCCCCTAATTTTCTTGTGATGGCTGAATACCATAAATTTAGTTTTGCTATTGTTTACCTCTAAGCAAACACAAGGAGATTTTAGACGGAGCGATGAAACTTTTCAGACACTCACTACCAGTCGCAGATCTGGGTTGAATCCATCATTGTTCTTTAGCTCACTTCGCCACCCCAGTTCAGACACAGCTATATGCATATCAGTCTTGACCCTGTGCCTCATGGGAACAGTCCAGCCCGAACTGCCAAGCCATGTCTTCCCTGGACCGGAAACAAGCATCCTGGGACCATCTTCGGGCTAACAGCCCTCATCAGCCAGGCTAGCTTGATGCCAGTGGCAAAGTGAGCAAGGGACCCACATCTGGGCATACCCTGCCAACTTAGGGCGAACAAAGCAATCATAAGGAGATGATGGACGGAGCGCTGAAACTTTTCAGACACTCACCCCCAGTCACAGATCTGGGTTCAATCCATCATCGTTCTTTAGCTCACTTCGCCACCCCAATTCAGAAACAGCTATATGCAAATAAGTCTTGACCCTGTGCCTCATGGGAACAGTCCAGCCCGAACTGCCAAGCCATGTCTTCCCTGAACCGGAAACAAGCATCCTGGGACCGGTTTCAGGCTAACAGCCCTCATCAGCCAGGCTAGCTGGAATCCAGTGGCAAAGAGAGCAAGGGACCCACGTCTGGGCATACCCTGCCAACTTAGGGCGAACAAAGCAAACACAAGATGATGGACGGAGCGCTGAAACTTTTCAGACGCTCACTCCCAGTCACAGATCTGGGTTGAAGCCATCATCGTTCTTTAGCTCACTTCGCCACCCCAGTTCAGACACAGCTATATGCAAATCAGTCTTGACCCTGTGCCTCATGGGAACAGTCCAGCCCGAACTTCCAAGCCATGTCTTCCCTGGACCGGAAACAAGCATCCTGGGACCGGTTTCGGGCTAACAGCCCTCATCAGCCAGGCTAGTTTGAATCCAGAGGCAAAGTGAGCAAGGGACACACGTCTGGGCATACCCTGCCAACTTAGGGTGAACAAAGCAAACACAGGGAGATGATGGACGGAGCGCTGAAACTTTTCAGACACTCACCTCCAGTCACGGATCTGGGTTGAATCCATCATCGTTCTTTAGCTCACTTCACCACCCTAGTTCAGACACAGCTATATGCAAATCAGTCTTGACCCTATGCCTCCTGGGAACAGTCCAGCCCAAACTGCCATCCATGTCTTCCCGGGACCGGAAACAAGCATCCTGGGACCGGTTTCGGGCTAACAGCTCTCATCAGCCAGGCTAGCTTGAATCCAGTGGCAAAGTGAGCAAGGGACCCACGTCTGGGCATACCCTGCCAACTTAGGGCGAACAAAGCAAACACAAGGAGATGATGGACGGAACGCTGAAACTATTCAGACACTCACCCCCAGTCACAGATCTGGGTTGAATCCATCATCGTTCTTTAGCTCAATTCGCCACCCCAGTTCAGACACAGCTATATGCAAATCAGTCTTGACCCTGTGCCTCATGGGAACAGTCCAGCCCGAACTGCCATCCATGTCTTCCCGGGACCAGAAACAAGCATCCTGGGACCGGTTTCGGGCTAACAGCTCTCATCAGCCAGGTTAACTTGAATCTAGTGGCAAAGTGAGCAAGGGACCCATGTCTGGGCATACCCTGCCAACATAGGGTGAACAAAGCAAACACAAGGAGATGATGGACAGAGCGCTGAAACTTTTCAGACACTCACCCCCAGTCACAGATCTGGGTTGAATCCATCATCGTTCTTTAGCTCAATTCGCCACCCCAGTTCAGACACAGCTATATGCAAATCAGTCTTGACCCTGTGCCTCATGGGAACAGTCCAGCCCGAACTGCCAAGCCATGTCTTCCCTGGACCAGAAACAAGCATGCTAGAACCGGTTTCGGGCAAACAGCCCTTATCAGCTAGGCTAACTTCGATCTAGTGGCAAAGTGAGCAAGGGACGCCACGTCTGGGCATACCCTGCCAACTTAGGGCGAACAAAGCAAACACAAGGAGATGATGGACAGAGCGATGAAGCTTTTCAGACACTCACCCCCAGTCGCATGGCATGGTGAGCAAAAAAAACGATGGATTTAGGCCCAGATCTCTGTACTGGGGTGAATGTATGACATTGTTCTGCATTCTGTCCATCAATCGTTCTTTTTGCATTTGTCACCCCCAAGTGGGACGGGTATGCCCAGACGTGGGTCCCGTGTTCTCCATGCCACTGGAGTCAAGCTAGCCTGGCTGATGAGGGGTGAAACCCCATAACCGGTCATAGGATGCTTGTTTCCAGTCCAGGGAGGACCTGGCCTGGCAGTTCGCGCTGGACTGTTGCCATTGGGCGCAGGGTCAAGACTGATTTGCACATGGCTGGGTTCAAACTGGAATGGCATGGTGAGCAAATTAACGATGGATTTAGGCCCAGATCTCTGTACTGGGGTGAATGTATGACATTGTTCTGCATTCTGTCCATCAATTGTTCTTTTTGCATTTGTCACTCCGAGTGGGACGGGTATGCCCAGACGTGGGTCCTGTGCTCTCAATGCCACTGGAGTCAAGCTATCCTGGCTGATGAGGGGTGAAACCTCGAAACCGGTTCTAGGATGCTTGTTTCCAGTCCAAGGAGGACCTGGTCTGGCAGTTCAGGCTGGACTGTTCCCATTGGGCGCAGTGTCAAGACTGATTTCCATATGGCTGGGTTCAAACTAGAATGGCATGGTGAGCAAAACAACAATGGATTTAGGCCCAGATCTCTGTACTGGGGTGAATGTATGACATTGCTCTGCATTCTGTCCATCAATTGTTCTTTTTGAAATTGTTTACCTCTAGGCCATGGTCCTTGCAGAATGAGCTACACTTCCCCAAAAGAGTGTTTACGCCATGAAGGGTTTTAAAAAGGAGAAGAGTGTTGTATGCAAAGAGCAGGCACAGCACCTTGGACCCGGTTATTTTAGCGGAGTCATTCTGGCAGTCCAGGAGATAAGAAATGCATCCATTAATAAATAACAGAAATAAGGTGGGTGCTAAAATACATCCCTGGAGGACACCCTGCCTAATTGGGATGTCAGTACTTGTTTCTCTGCCAGGACCCCATCTGATCCTTGCAAAGTTCCCTGAATACAATTCTTGGATCAGGGACAACAGTCCATAGGCAACCCCCATTTTCCCAAGGACCTCCCAAAGTTTGGCCCTGAGAACATGCTCGAATGCTGCCTGCAAATTGACAAAAGCAACCAATAGTGACCCCCGTTCAATATCAAACATTTTCCACTTGATGTTCAAAAATCATAGCAACAGATCCACAGTGCTTATGTTAGTCTTAAACCCATCCTGGAAATATGACAGGACATTGTTTGTCCCTATCCAGTCCCATAACTTAGTCAAAATGTGCTTACTATAAATAATTTGGACATTATCTATGAGACAAATAGGGTGATAATCCCCTAGGTCTTGTCGAGCTCCCTTTATGAAAAAGGGTATAACTTCCGCCCCTTTCCAAGAATACGGTATCCTACTCATATTTTAATCCATTTCCACAAACCTGCTCCACTATGTTTTAATTAGTTTTACTTCCTCTTTTGTATCCCTCCTTGTTTTCTAACTTTTTTGTTCATTTCTTTTCCCTGCCGGTCTTTTTTTATTGTCTACCCACCTTCCCCCAATCACAGCAGAGGCAGGCAGTGTTCAGCACCTCCTCCACCCCCTGCCAAAGGAATTGTGTGAGCATGATCCCACTCAATATTTTTGGTGACGGGGAGGACACGGCCCTGGTATTTTATGTGCCTGCACCACCTCCCTCTTATGTTGGCAGCAGGTGGCAGGTCCAACAAGCTTTACACAACGAGGACAGACACCAAGGGCCCGGTTCCGATGTCGTTCGGAAGGCCTCTGAATTGGATTTGGCTTTCCCAGATCCGATTCGTAGCCCTTGTTTATGACTGAATTGTACACATGTCCGAACGACCATGTACGGTGCGAAGATCACATCCATGCCGACCGAATCGCTTCCGGGACCCGAACCTCTCCATACGACTTGTTCGTAGCTGAATCGTGCCACGCATGGAGCCGTATTCTGACCAAGCGAGTACGATGAACGATTCGGAAAGCCACTTCATTTCGGTCTCAGCGAGACAAAACGGCTGTTGGAAGCATACTTCGGGGGGCTGTAGCAGGCCCCCCTTCACCCGGGGCACTCCGAATCTGTCACGGGAGTGTGCGCTTGGGTCCCTGTGATCCAGGCATGCACAGTGTGGTGGGCACCATGGGGTGCCTGACACAGGGTGTACGCTTTTCCCCACCCACCCCTTTTCTGCTATGTGAGCCTGTGTACGCGTCTGTACACAGGCTCCCATAGAGTTCAATAGGAGTCTGAGCGAACAGAGTCCGTAAGCATACGGAAGCATCGTACTCACTTGTGCGGACTCACGGAGCACGGCTCGCTTGGAAAGCCCTCTGGATCCGAGTCAGGATCGGAATTGGGCCCCAGGTGGCACGTCGTGCTGCACTAGGTGAATATTGGTGACAGGGATCAGGACCTGCTTGAAATCAAAATTGTGGCTACAAATAAGTGATGTTTAACATTGTTTTTAATTTTATTTTGATTACTTATTTTCACAAGATATTGCACAGCAGGTAATTTTGGTAACATTTGAAAAATCTTCCTGAAACTTTCCAAAAAAAAGCTAATCCATCTCAGCTCCTTCCTGGAACGTTGAGGCTGATCCATCAAGTAGCGGCCGAAAAAAAGCTGGATTCCAAAATGTAATTTCCACATGTAATGCAACTTTGGCTTTCTTAACTAGATCCTTACCCAGAAAGTGTTCTTTTTGTGATTTGGTTTATATATATCTGGAAGGTTGGGTTTTCTGGGACTGTCGTGGTAGGTGCCCGGGTATGCAGCTTAAAAAAATAGAGCAATCTGATTGACTTAGGGTTTTTTTTTCCTGTCAGCCACCTCGCGCTCAGCAGTCCCACAGAGCTTGTGCTCTGATTGGTAGGTAACAACATGAAAAGAAATGTTGTGGCCACCATTACAGAACATTGGGACATGGTCCCTGTGTTGTGAAAATGAAAACAAATACGGTGTAAGGGGGCATGGTAGGGGTACTCTGACCTCCTGAACCTTGTGGGAGGTGTCTCAGAGGAACCTCCCTGGGCCAAATTTACAAGCAAGCGGGATAAAAAATCTACTTTAAAAACAAGAGGGGTGGACACCCCTTGGGTCAGGCCCAGCCACTACAGCCAACTCAATGCTGCGAATGGTGGAAGGCCGTGCACAGTGGGGGGTTGGCTGCCCATAGCTGTTAGGTGGAGGGCCTGGACACAGGCCAGGCCCTTTGGCCAACCCCATGGCGTGCACAGGTGAAGGCCGTGCAAGGTGTGGGGTAGCCGCCCCCAGAGGGTGGGCACAAGGCCTGGCCACATGCCAGGCCCTGCAATCAGCCCCATGCTGTGCACAGCCAAAGCCCTTGCCATGCACAGTGATTTGTCAAATGTTCAGAACATCAATCTATTAAAGACAGGTCTATTGGCTTTGTCATGGGGTGATCATATCAACAACTTTAAAGTAGAACTATTGGCTTTGTTGAAACTATATATTATAATTTACCAATAAAACCAAATTAATCAATAATCATAATCCAGTCCATTCATTATTAATACACACCTTGTAATGTTCAGTAATAGTGACATTAAACAATTTTAAATAAAGCGCTTTTAATTAAAATAACTATAAACAAGTGCTTGAGTCTTTCTTTAACAGTCTTCAGGTCACATAATGACCCCATATGGCCAACTAAAGGGGCACCTGCACTCCAACTGAAGAGCATATAACTCCAGCTTCCAGTGCTTTGAAAATGATGGAAGGCTGTCCTGGGGTCATATATTCAAGTATTCAGGAGTTGCTGCAAGATTTCTTAAAATGTTCCAGTGTGGGGGGAGCTGCTGTGCTCCCTGCAGCCCCACACAAAATTTAAATAAATCTTTGGTAGTGCCCCTGACAAACTTTGGGGCACCACCAAGAAGAAAGAAATGCAAAAATAAAAATCTTGCAGGGCGTTATGGGACACTCCTCTCATGAACTGTGAAGAATTTATAAGCAACTAACCTGCTCTCCTCTCTTACTGCTCAGGGAGGAGGGGCACGCAAAGACCCACCTCCCAAATATATTGTGAAATAATAAATGAACTTTGCTCAGACCCATGGGGATGGGGTCTGTGGGGCCAATACTTGACTGGGGGAGTAATTATCACGCAGGCCATCCTCCCCATATTAAAAAAAAGAAAATGTACCAACCACCACAGGTCCTGACCCGCCCCAGGAAGATTTTCATGTAAAAGAGTGGCCAGTTCTTTTATTTTAAAAAAATTACTGTGGTACTAATGCAGTACATAGAACTATTTATTTTTATTTTGGCCCCAGGAGGAATACCCCTAAAAAGGGCTGGGGAGCTAGAGTATCCTTACCCTGCTCCACTATATGAAATTTACTTTTATTTTTCAGGACACAGGGACTGAGCCCCCAAATCCTAAATTGGCCCTCCAACATTTCTATTGACGTTGAGGCCATCCAATCAGATATTATCTTTTGATCTGCTGGACGCACAGGACTCCCTTGGGGCCAGATATCTGTAAATTTTGGAATTTAATTTCTCAAAGACTACGGAATGGATTTACACCAAGTAACAAAACACACGCTTTCTGCGAAAGATCAAGCTTTTTGACATGGAGAGAATTGCATGGGGAATATTCATTTTGGGACTCCCCTTTTTCTCAGCCCCCACTTGAAAGAACACCCCAAAACATTCCAGGAAGGAGCTGAGGTGAATGAACTGTTGTTTGGAAAGTTTTTGGGAAAGTTTCGTGAACAGCATCAAAGTTATTAGCAAAAAAAGTGTTTTTTGTTTGGCTGACCACAACATGAACAGCATGATGCAGCAGAAATTAAAAGACTCTGGGGCATATTATCAAGGGCTTTATCGCTGCTTTAGCGGCACTTTTTGCCGCTAAAGCGGCGATATTTATATCGCCCTATTAGCAAGCTGTCTCTAACTGGCGTTAGCGACAGCTTTTAGGCGTTAGCGGCCGGGATTCACATCACCTTGCATGTCAGCGATAATTATCGCTAATGACATGCAAGGAAGGCGTTCCCTACTAAAAGCGACTGGAAACAGTCGCTAACTCCACTACCCCCTATTAGCAAGGCAGGCGAGAGCGATAAAATACTCAGCGCTAAGCGCGTTTATCGCTATATTTTATCTCCTGCTAGTGAGGACGACTTACCTGTTTAAAGTATAGGAGGTGGATTCTAATGCTTAATCCACCTTAGCGATAATGCGAGAATATCGCTGCTTTTCCAGCGATATTCTCACATTTTGCCGCTATCGCTGGAAATTTTATCGCTATGGAGATAAACCTTGTTAATAGGGTGTTATCTCAGCGATATTTTCCAGCGATAGGCGGCGTTAACCAAAGTCGCGCTAAGCGCGGTTAGCGATAAATATCGCTATTCCTTGCTAATATGCCCCTCTGTGACAGTGTCTCCATTGTGATACATTATAGTGAAAAGAATTTTTGAGGTTCACAAAAAGGAACACAAATGAAGAGTGATAACAGATTTTAGTCACAATATAAAGTAATTTGTTGGTGGTATCATACTAACTTTAGGAACTGTAGCGTGCTGTAAGGTAATTTTACCCGATGAAAAACTCTGATTCTCGGTTGGGATTGATGGGCCATGTTTGAGAGAAAACTGTTTCTCTCATTATTTTCTCATAGAGACTATTAAAGGCGCTCCAGAAGCTCAAATGAAAGCATATTTTCTGTAAATTCACACCATCTTCCTTATCCATGTGAGAATAAAGTCTGACAAAAACATGCATCAGCCGCCTGTCAGTTGATTCCCTAGTGTTCTATTACAGCTTTCCACAGTACTCTAGCGAACTACTAGAGAGCCTACATTCTTTATTTATGACAAAACAATGGTACTCAAAGAATTTCATTTAGAAATGAAGTAAATGAGGGGGTTTGGTTTGTTATAGAAATGATGGTTTACTGAAGAAAGCTAAAATGTGCCACCGTTTTCCATGAGTTCTCAAATATGTTTCTCATCCATGTCAGTAAACATTCTGGCATGCAGACTGAAACATGTACTTACACCAGCAGCAACCGGTCAATTAACTTCATAGTGATCAACTACAGCTTCCCATAGTGGTGGAACAACTACAGTGCTAACATTTTGAATTCAAGACAAAAGGCACACCTCAGGCCACCTTGATGAAATCGAAACAGTAAAACTTAAAGCATTTGTATTAGAAACTAACGTGAGAAGGGTTTGTTTTGTCAGCCAAATTATGGTTAGTGCTCTAGCAAACTAAAATGAGGACATATTTATTATGCACTTTCAAATGTATTTCTCATTTATATCAGTAAAACATTTTGACATGCAGAGTGAAACATGCACATTTAACACCAGCAGCAGTCTGCCAGTCAAGTCCCCAGTGTGCTGTTGCAGCTTTGCACAGTGCTCTAATAACTAAAGCGCTAACAATTGTTTTTATGACAAAAACATGGGACACTTAATGGAATCAAAGCTGTTAAACGTAAATTATTTCCTTTAGAAAGAAATAAAATGACGGGGTTAATTTTTCCATAGAAATTTGGTTAATTCTCTAAAAAGCTGAAATGAGAACAAGCAGGTAACAATGGCAGTGGCAGCACAATGGACCAAGGAGGGCAGGAGGGAGGGAGCAGTGTCACGCACAGGCACAACAGAGGGCAGGAGGGAGGGAGCAGGGACAGGGGCAGGGATAGGGACAGTAAGGTGACCAGGCAGGGAAAATGGCCCGAGCAGTTGCAACCCAACAAATCATGGAGGGCTGGAGAGAGGGGGCATGGGTCAGGAAAGACAGGGGGGAGTGGGGCAGGGGCAACAAACTAACCAGGCAAGGCAGGCAGAAGGGGCAGTGTTGAAGTAAAGGAGTCCACAAGTAGCCAAGTAGAAAGTTCCAAAGATGATGCTTTATTAAGTTCCAGTTACACAAGATGTAAGATGGTAGATAAGATGGTAAGTTGGTATAATGTAGCCCCACCAGGAGCAGCCTCCCTGCTGCTCAGCCTGCAATCTTCAACTGACACACACCAGATCTCCAAGCAACCCATGCATTCATGACATCATCACACATTCTACACTCAACCAGGCTGAACAGTGGGAGAGATGTCAATGAAAGAAAGAAGATGAGAAATCACATTACAACACATCCTCTTTCTTTACACCAACAAAAGAGAAAACTAAGGAAATGAACAATAAAAGAAGAAATGCAAAGATGTAAATTCAACAATTGAGAAATAGAATGTAGTAACATGGCATAAAGTGGACAAGCACCAAAGAATGCAAAACATAGAACACACGAACACCCATCCCCTATTCTCACAAAGAAAAGGCACAACCTAGAAAAACATATGCCAAGAAATACCCTAACAGGCAACCACCAAAAGCACACCTGTAAAAAAAAAAAACAATTTCAAGAATACACGCACAACCCAGAAACTGCCAAGAAAAATGTACAACCAAACGACCCTACATAAAGAAAACAAACTCTAGGAAATAACCAATATGACACAAAAGCGGTGCTATAAAGCACACCGCACACCATGTTGTACATACCCCCTGAAATACCAGAACAAGGCAACATAGGTACACCCAAACGCACTACAGTAAACCAAGATGCAAAACCACCGAACCCTATGGTAAGCAAGTAAGTAAGAACAAAGATCACCAGCAACACACGTACAACACTCGTACACCTGACGTCTCAGGCACCCCTACAATCTGTGAATCAGATCCCATCAACGGCAAAACACAAAATAAATTGTAGAAATAAATAAGCCGTAAAGCACACAGCGAACCAGCACTGAAAACCAGACCGGACCAAAACACAGAGAGTAGAGAAGAAAAAAAAAAACGTACGTACTTAGTAAGTAATAAATAGTAAGCAATCAACCCAATAATGCAAAAACAGCGTAGAACGCCTAAAAGGACAAGAGAAGTCTCAGGCAAGCATTCAAAGCAATAAGCACGCTGTACTGAGGAACACACCACCTCACACACAGTAAAAGAAAAACAGACTGTACTGGGATACACTCACCCACAAAAAGAGCAAAAGAAACCACCTGTAAACAGCCCAATCACGCAAAGACTGGTAAAGGACCAGTACATGAAAAACACTGTAGTCAACCCAGAAAAACGTAAGGGCTGCGCTGTACGCATACAAGGCAAGTAGAGTCATAAGCAAATACTATATAACTGTGCTATGTAAATATAACCTGTAACCTGTAATTACATTCCACAGGCAAAACCACAAAAACGAATTAATTTCATCATGTAACACAAGGGTAAATAACCCTAACACAGTATCAAGCAAACAATTAAAATAGATAAATAAAAAGTCTTTTACTCCGGTGAGCGATATCTCACCCGAAACCCTCACAGAGATGATGGGAAATGATCTCAGCAAGAATTCAACGTGTTACTCGCTTCAAAAACAAACAGGAAAGAAAGTAGGTTCAAAATGTAGTATCTCTCAGTCCGGCATCCGCAAAATAAAGTCAAAAGAAAGCAGCACGCAAAACTGGAAAAACACCGGATAAATCACAACTGTGCCGAAGGAAGAAAAAAAAAAACCAGTCTATAAGTCAAAGAATACCTGTAGCTGTACCTTGTAGAGAACAATCCAAGAAAAGCAGAGAAATGTAGATATGAACGGTGCGACGTCCCTGGAGACCTGCATATTTCACAACTGCAGACATTTCAACGTTCCCAAAACTTTATTGAGAGATAACGTGGTTGGAAGACCGTGAACCGCAGTGATGCTCCAATCCCAAAATGGAGGCACGCACTGGTGACGCCGCGCCGGATGGCTCCCAGCATCACGATGCTCCCAAAACGTCAACAACAGCCAAGAACCTCGAGGGAGAACACACGTCACAGAGAAACCCATGGAGGAATGGTTGAACGAAGGTAAGACAGTGCGCACACGATGAATGCGCACTGTGGACCACTCGTGCCATATTTTAAACATTGCAGAGCGGTTGAACTGACAAAAATTAAGGGGCATTGAAACGTGAAAATAGACACGTGAAAAATATGAAACTGACTCATGTAAGAAAGAAGCGGTGCCCCCACAAATTCCCAGGTGGCAAAGCCAGTCAGAAGAACAGCAGTCAGGCACCAGAAGACACACAAAATAGGGCAGGAACGTTAAATTTCCAGAGTCTGTATGTAGACACTTTTGACACGTAGTCAGACAGACTCTGTATGTAGGCACTCTTGACACGAAGTGCATAAACTGTTGACACAAGTTGCTCCACTGAGACCTAGAGACAGGGACGCACAATCCACATGAGCTGGAATGCGAGACTTTCACTGGTTGACCCACAGGAAACGCAGTCCAAGTCCAAGCACGTTCACCAAACTTAGTAGAATAACACAGCTGCAAACACAAGCAGTACATATCTCACCAAGCTTGTGAAGTAGAATATGGCACGCCCAAGTTGAGGCTGACCGGTATTAGGGTCACTGGTGGGGCTGGGGGCTGCCAGTTACTTTAAGTTGAACTTGATATACACGTAGATACTTCAAGCTTGAATATCCTTAAGTTGCAGTTCCTTTGATAAATTCCTAAGTTCCAGTTTCAATGTTCCTTGTATAACACAGTTCAAAATTTGTAGGTTCTGAGTCCAAATCGTCGCCAAAATGTTGAAGTAAAGGAGTCCACAAGTAGCCAAGTAGAAAGTTCCAAAGATGATGCTTTATTAAGTTCCAGTTACACAAGATGTAAGATGGTAGATAAGATGGTAAGTTGGTATAATGTAGCCCCACCAGGAGCAGCCTCCCTACTGCTCAGCCTGCAATCTTCAACTGACACACACCAGATCTCCAAGGGCAGAAGAAAGGGGTTTGGGGCCATGCACACAGACAACAGAGGTCAGTGGGGGGTTAATGTAAGGGCAGCATGCTGACCTGGAAGGGTTGGGGGCAGGGGCAGGGGCAGCACAACAGACTGCAGAGGACAGGATGGAGGGGCGAAGGCATGGACATGGACAGCAGAAGGCAGGGGGAGGAGGACAGGGGCAGCAAACGTGTATAACAGGTCAGGCAGCAGGTGCAGTAGTAGCACAATGGACCATGAAGAGCAGGAGGAAGGGGGTTGGGGCACACACTTGGACAACAAAGAGCACAGAGTGGGGGAAGAGGCAGTAGGCTGAACTGGCAGGGCAAACAGCAGAGGCAGTGACATCACAATGGACTATGGAGGGCAGGCAGAGGTTGGGGCATGTACATGGACAATGGAGGGGTGAGGGGAGGGGGCAGGGGCAGCAAGCTGACCAGGAAGGACAGACGACAGTGGCAGCATTATGAACTGCAGAGGGAAGGAGGGAGGGGACATTGGAATGCACACTGATAATGGAGGGCAGGGGAGACAGGGTCAGAAACATGAACAAGCAGGGCAGGTAGCAGGGACAGCACAATGGACCATAGAGTGTATGAGGGATGATGCAGGGGCATGCACACGAACAATGGAGGGAAGGGGAAGGAGAGCAGGGGCAGGCTTCAAGGGCAGTGGCAGCACAATGGACCACAGAGGGTAGGAAGGATGGGGGTAGGAGCATCAAACATACAATAGAGGGCGGGGGATGGCAGAGGCAGAGGCTACAACTTAAACAGACAGGGCAGAAGCAGGAGCAGCAGCACGGCAGCTGACCGCCGATGGCAGTAAGGGGG
Organism: Calotriton arnoldi; assembly: GCA_963921515.1. NCBI lineage: Eukaryota > Metazoa > Chordata > Amphibia > Caudata > Salamandridae > Calotriton > Calotriton arnoldi. The sequence continues at coordinate 777,994 of CAWUFW010000754.1, read as the reverse complement.
GCACGCACACAGACAATAGAGGGAAGGGGCACAGGAAGAAAGCTAAACAGCCAGGGTGGCAGAAGGGGCAGTGGTAGCACAACAAACAGTGGAAGGCAGAAAGGAGGGGGCAGGGGCAAGTACATAAACAATAGAGTGTAAGAAAGAGAGTGGCAGGGGCTGAAAGCATATCAGGCAGGGCAGGTTAATTGGGCAGTAATTAAATAGCAGACACTGAAAGGCAGGTGGAATGAGACAGGCACACAAATTGAAAACTGAGGGTAGGGGGAGGGGACAGGGGCAGCAACCTGACCACAGAGGGCAGGCTGGCATGGGATGGGGCAGCAAGCAGACCACTGAGGAAAGGTGGGAGGGGGCAACGGCACACAGATGAAGAACCGAGCAAAGGAGGGACAGAAGCACTGTCAGCATGCAGGGGTGGGACAACGAACCATAGAGTGAGGGACAGAGGGGGCACAGGCATTCTCACAGAGAATGGAGGGCAAGGGTGGGGGTAGGGGCTGTAGCTGACCACAGAGGGGAGGCCGGAAGGGGCAGCAAGCTAACCAAGTACAGCAGGCGGGGGAGCAGTGGCACACAGATGGAGAAAGGCTGACAAGGGATGAGGGAGGCAGGGGCAGCAAGCTAAACATGGGGTGCAGGCCAACATAGGTACAGGAAGCACAATGGACTACAGAGGGCAGGAGGAAGCTGGCACACACAAGGAGAACAGAGGGCATGGGGGGGTGGTGAAGGCAGAGGCAGAAAGTTGACCAAGCAGGATAGGCCAGCATGGACAGGAGTAGTGCAACAGTACACAGAGGGCAGAAAGGAGGGGTTGGGGCACACTCATACAGAACGTAGGGCAACAAGCTTACCACAGAAAGCTAGACTACATGGGCAGGATTAGCAAGTGGACGACATATGGCAGGTGGGAGAAGGCATGGGCATGCAGGCGGGAGCAGAGGGCAGGCAGGAGGAGTGCAGGGGCAGCAACTGACTATTCAGAGTAGGTCAGTATGGACAGGGGCAGAAAACTGATGACAGTGGGCAGGAGGGAGGTGGCAGGGGCAGCAAGCTGACCACGGAGGACAGGCTGCTGTGGGTTGGCCACTGTGGGAGTTGAGCCTGGGCCAACCTCTCGCTGCTGCGCATGACCGAAGGCTGTGTGCACTTGGGGTGTTGGCTGAATATGATAAAAAAAAGAAATTCACTTCAAAAAGCAAAAGTCATTCAGTCAGTCAAAAATCTTTATTTCGATTTAAAATCACAAAAGATAATACATAATACATAGAGGTGAGAATATATAAAATGTAGACATATTTGGACATAAAAATAGCTTATACAAATCTCGATCAAACCTTCTTAATAAAATTCATAGTTGTATAATAAATAGCTAAAGCAACCGCTAAAATGAACTCCGGCAAAACTGCCACCTAAGATGACCAAATTTCCTTGATACGGCATACAATCAATTTAAGTTCATTCTGTATTAGTACAGTAAAGTGCATAGTGCAATGAACAATTGCCCAAAACTAGGGAGCATAAAACATTTACCTAAGGCTCCTCTCTTTCAAACGAATCACCCACTCCCAGCCCAAGTACTTAGCGACAGCGATCACTATGGACTCTTTAGTAGATGTTTTTAGGATCCTAAGTGCCTCGCTACTTGACCTGGTCCCCAAATTTAAACATAAAGGTTTCAACCATCTGGACCTAGGATTTCTATAGGCTGGGCAAAGAAACAAAATGTGTGCCAGTGATTCGCTAGAGTTGGAACAAAATGAACAATTGCTACTAGTCGAGCTACACCATTTACTGGTAAATACATTAGTAGGAAGTGAACCTACCCTAAACTGATGGTACAGTTTCCTATCTTTGGGGGTGGTGATTAGATCCCAGTACCCTTCGTATTCCACTTCATGCTTTATCTCAAGGAAATCTCTGGATAGTGACGGACCAGTTAGGGCAGCAAACCGCTTCATAGCTAGCTGAGTTCCAATATGCTACTTTGAAATCACTCTTAGCTGGAAATACACTATCGACGGGGAAGCCCATGATCTGCTCATCCCCATCTCACAAAGAGTGACTTTTACTCGCCTTAGCCACGGAATTTTGCTCATGCCGTCAGCCTCCCTAACTTCTAGGAGAGCCTGGGCATAGTGGGAAAGCTCCGGGTGACCCAGAGCCTTCTCCAGTATGCCACTGGCCTAAAGTGTGCCACATCCTCAATTGAATAGCAACCCAAATCTAGAAATAAGGGTAATAGCGGGGTGGACTGTGGGAGGCCAGTTAATGACCTCAAAAATTTATTTTGAGCTTTCACTAAGGGGTCTAGATTGGCATAACCCCACAGTTCAGCCCCATACAAAATCGAAGCGCTAATTTTTGAGGTATAGATTTTTAGTGCAGGAGCAATTGGTTTAGTGTATGATGATCGCTGCTCCTTCAACAAGGCACCTGAGAGTTGGGCATGCTTGACAGAGAGCAAGTCTATCTGAGGCTTCCAACTAAGTTTGCTGCCAATAGTTACCCCCAGATAAGTAAAATTCTGTGTTTGTTCCAGGATACCTTCCTTCATTCCGACTCTACCCCATATATTCCTATGTTTGTGTAGGACCATATATTTTGTTTTATCTACGTTCACTACGAGGTCATGGTCCTGACAGAACTCCTCGAATCTTGAAAGGGCACACTGTAGGCCCTTTCGCGTCTTGGAGAGTACAAGGGTGTCGTCCGCAAACATAAGCAACGGGATCTTCATCAAAAGCTAAAAAGATGTTATAGTTAGGTATGATAATATGATCTTCCCTTTCATTAAAAATAAAACCATAAATTCACTGAAATACACAATGTTTAAAATGGCATTTGATGTTGAATGGGTAAAAAACTAATGTTTAAAAAGCAGAAAGCTACTAAAATGTGTCAGTAATAGGTCAATGAACTAACTATAGCTTGTGCCCCTGCCATGCATTGCTTATGACTTCACATATTACATCACTCATGAAGTTAAATTACATCAATGATGATATCACTGATGACATCCCAAAGGATATCCGTGTTCTTTCTGCCCACTCAGTGACACTTTTGAACATGTGAGTCTTTGATTTGGATATATCCACAGAAGTAATGACCTACCTTCATGGTATTGCAAAGCCACAACAGAGCCCCAAGGTCATTCTTACTCTTGTTTGGGAGATGCACTTTGTTAGCTCGTTTAAAAAAATCTTCATTGGTGTACTTGTTGACATGATTTTGTTAATAGAAAAAATATGAGTATCCAGTAGAGGCCCGTCCCCTACCCAAGTGGCAGGGCGAGCCGGGCCATAGGAGGGTGGTGAGCAGAGGGGGTTTGGGGTAAAAATGAAAACTTACCTGAACAACGCCACCACACCTGCCGCACCACGCTCTTTCGCTCTTTCTCTGGGCACAGGCTCCCAGACTGCCCTGTGGCCAATCCTGATGCTGCATGAAAGCAGCATCAGGATTGGCCTGAGCGCTGACAACTTGCGCTCCCAGGCAGACTGAGAGCCTGTGCCTGCTCTCTCCAGCACCAGCAAATCAGCTGAGACGGCCTGCCAAACCCTCATGCGCAGTGAAGGGAGTGCCCACCACTCTCCCACCAGCAGTGTCATTCCCTGGACCTGCACCCAAGACTCGTCAGAGTCCTGGGGGCATGTCCAGGGGATTAAAATAAAATGATAATAAAACGGGTATAAAACCCGTTTTATTATCGTTTTATTTGCTGGTGGTGGCAAGGGGTGGCGCTCCTCCGCTGTAATGGAGTGGCCCCCGCTGTAAGTATCAGAGTGCAGAACAATGTGAGCCACAAATCAAGAAGCAACCACACAACTATAAGTAGCTACTCAAATCTGTGTGTGCTGAACTGGCAGTCAAAAACCACTGACAGCCACTAATGGAATGCTTGTACTTTTGTGGTGCAAAAGTGCAAATAATGCAGCACTCGGGTAAAGTTTAGCTTGCATATATTTTGCGTCATTTTATGCTATGCAACGCTTTTACAATATGCATTCCTTTCATATTTATTTCCTTCGGAGCAAATGAGGAGTTTGAAAACCTGAGACATAATGGTGTCCATGGCACTCACTGGAGGACCCAAATATCTTAAAATTTCAAGAGAAAAATGTTCAAATATCTAGATAGTAAAGTGCAATAGTTCAGACCCTAGAAAACTCATGCTGTCAACTACTCAAAAACTCGATTCGCTGTCGTAAAAGACTGTGGTAATAGTACTCCGCCCATTTCCTATTCCAAATGTATTGTCATCAAAAGCTGACATTCTTCTACAAGACAAATGATGTCAGAAACCTTTACAGAATCGCAATTAGACCACCCACAATACCTCCAGCGAGCATTCCTTTGTTATATTTCTTCAATATCATCAATCAAGAACTTTTACTAAATCACCAATGCTCCCTTCAAACACTCCTTTATGGGTCGCATCCATTCAAGAGAGACATGAGCAAGCTACACAACGTGAAACATCTTTAAAAGATCAATATAACCCAGTGAGTGCCCTTAACAACTCAACAAAGCCAGTTATAAAGCCCATCTTGAACCAATAGAACCTATTTCCAAAAGGCATTGATCTGCTTTTGTCTGCTTTTGCTCGACAATGCTGTTGCTGATGATGGTGCCTATTAGCCAGAAGAAGTATTCCCCTTCATATCGTGCTATTAGCTGTTTGAGTATCATTTCATCTCCTGTGGACTGCTTACATGCCAATGCAAAAGGGACCATTTTTCATCTAACATGTATCCTACATTATTGCACATTTCGTCACATCCAATTCTTTGTCTTGTACATACGTTGTATGTAAAAAATAATTTTTACTGCCTCGCACTTGACTCAACATCATGTGATTCAGGGCAAATCACTTAATCTCCCTGTGCCTAAAAATTAGGAAATATAATGTGTGTATTTGTGTAATCCCCGCTTGATGTGCATGATCTTGTGTTTTTCCATTCCCTCAATTTATGAGCATTGTCCCATTGCTTCTGAGCTAGGCCCGCACTATATAAATATAAATACATACATACATCATAGGATCACCTCTATTACCACCACCCCAAATACAACAAACACCAATGCCACCATCAATACCACCACCCCACTATGAACAATACAAAAAAACGAATATCACTAACAGTTAATCACCACTAATAATATGACTTCCAATGCTACCACCACTAATATCAATACTACTAATATCAGCATCCATACCACACTATCCCCACCACCACTATCAATCAATAACAACAGCACAATACCCATTCCACAACCAGTACCACCAAGATGAGGACGAAAAGTAACATGAATACCACCAATAGGTCTGACTTTACTATCCTATTGCTCAGAAACATTGTTTCTGTATGAGTGCAGATGTTGTCACAGTAACTCTATTGACTTTGCCAATTCGTGTTGGTTTTGATGATTTTGCTAGCTCTCAGCAACATTTACTATTGTGAATGACAGTCTTCTTGAAACCTTTGACAAATGCATAGGAATTGCAAGTGCTATGAAAATGAGTTCTTAGCTGTCATAAAAAATAAGAGTCAATGTCATATATATTCTGCTGTTGTGTTGTGCAATGCAGTGATCAAATCTATTGCCCACTACTTTCAGCCTCCATGTCACCCCCTGAGAGCTATGATTTGTCAGTTGTTCCATAGGAAAAGCGTCTTTTGTGTTGCAAATAACTTTGGCACGGAGGAGGTGAAGAAGTGGTTCCGTGACTACTAACTAGTATTGTGTGTGCTCATACGAAAGCCTAATGCCCATGCAAAATTGATTCACTATGTGCCTTACTGTGATTGGCACACATGCGTTTATTGCCACATACATTTAGTGTTATAAGCTCATCTTGCACCGTTAGCCTTGCTTTCTACACTGCTGTTAGTTCTTAACAGGCATCTTTTTGTTTAGGTCATGTCTGTTCGTATTCCTCGTAGCGGGTGCATTCTTGGGTGTGGCACTGTTATAAGTACCGGCCGCACCTGCGCTAACGCTTGTGATTGCGGATAATCGTCGTAGAAGGAGGTTCGTGCCGCGGTCGGAATGAGTTGGTGAAGTCGTGCCTTGGAGCAGTTTTCTCGAGTTTGTGGATGAAAAAGGATACGGTAGGAACATTTTATTTTTGAATTTAGAGCAACATCGAGTATCAATAGAAAGGACGTCGCATTTCCTAGTTCGTCGTGATTATGCCAGTTTCATTGTTTTGAGGACAAGCAGAGTTGTCTGTGAGACAAGTTAATTCCAGACTAACAAAGTTGGATTCACAGTTCACTGAACCGAACAAGTAAGAGTATATCATAGAGTATGAACATAAATACAAAATAAATGTGAAATACTGAATAAACAGCTGTGTGATAAAGAAAGAACATAATCACAGAAACACAAACTAAATGTTTGGAAGTACGATAACAGTTATGTGATAAGAATTAAGGTTGTATTGTTTATGAATCATATTAGCAGTGTGGGTTTTCTTCTGCTGTGAAGAAGAATCAAACCTGAACTTGTGATCTAATGAAAACATTCACAAAAGATGTCTGCATTTAAGAGCATTAAATTAACCACTGCTATTCCACAATTAAGAACATTGAGTCTGAATATAAAGAAGTTTCTTGTGAAACCACTTTGCGCTTAAGAGTGTTTGATCACGGATCAAGCTCACTTTTATTTCTACAGGTAAGGGACTATTGTGGCCTGTCACATCCTCTGTTCTATGTTGTTTGAAAGATTATTTAAGGTTCATATTGGTTACGCTTAAAGTGCCTCCATCTCTTGTTCCAGGTCTCCCTCCCTGCAGTACCCTCCCCAATTCCCTTCCCCTCGTCTGGCCGATCTTCTGGTATAATTCACAACAGAATCGGTGCTGCCAGAAGGTGGGCATTTTGAGGGTACTGCTCCCGAGGAACTCTGTCCTTGACATAATCACAAGCCTTAACAAATTGGGTTCCTCTTGAGCAGTGTCTTCAAAATATACTCGTTGGATGATAATTATAAAATGTTGTCAGCCAAGCAAAAGATATGTATTGTAATGTGCTTCTGCTCTATCTCTTCTTCGCATTACATATGTGGGTTCTAGAATTGTTTGCCAGCCCTTGGCTGGTTGTAGAATTTTACGAGTGACTTGAAGATCAGCTGTAGACAGAGCCTGTTGGGTGGCTGAGCTGTCTTTCCCCGTAATCCTACAAATAAATATTCTACTTAAAACTACAAGGCCTCTTCTCATCTCTAAGGAAGAAACCACATTTTGACACTGGCGACGACTGGGAAAGAAAGAGGGGAAGGAAAGGACAGCTCAACTCCAAAATTAATTTTTGGGGGTTTTGTTAATACTTCTTGGACTCATTAATTTTACTTGGCAAAAAAGTTGAGCTTTCATTTACCATACTGCTAAGCACCATAACGTGCTGAACTTAAAAATGGATGTCTTATCTCAGAAATTTTGTGCTGCCTAAAACGAATAAGGAAGGAGAAGTACACATCGATTGAAAGTAAGCTTTTACTCCTTTCTTAGATGGTGTTGGTTGAACCCCTGCGAACTGATCTGCGCCATCATCGGCAGTGGTGAGCATTACCTTTATTCTAATTTGACTTGCTTTGTCAGCGCAATTACTTTAGGCCTTGTGTTGTTTATTTTTAAACACGGCCCTGCGCTTGAGACATTACCTGTTTCCCTAGCTCGAGCTTCCCTGGCGTGCGTCCTTCATTCGAGGCAGTCTATTCACCAGCTCTCGTGAGAAGTCTCTCTGTGATTCGTCAGCGAGACGTGCGCCTCAACCAAGCCTGGGCGTAGTTTGCAGAGTTTTCCTATGCGTAACTCCGCAAAGTTACTAAAACACTCCACGAAGTTCCGCAAGTGACGGAGTGTAGTGCGAACTGCTGTTCGCGCTGATCTTCCTGCAGCTCGGGTAGAAATTCTACCCGAGCGGCAGATCGCGTTCGCGAATTTACCGTTCGCGAGTGGGGAAAAATCTCTGCTGCATTACGCGAAGCGGAGTTTTCTGAACTCCGCGAGCTCCGCGGAGTGCGGAGTGCAGAAAACCGCCCAGGCCTAGGCGCAACGTGACTTAGTCAGTGAGACGCATGACTCAACGCGACATCCTCAGTGAAACGCTTTCCTTGTTTTCACTTGAAGAGTCTCTGTGGCATCCTCCCATTGTGATGTCAGATGCCTACAAAGCTTTGCTTTTAGTTTCCTTGGCTACGCGCTGAAGCGCACAGCGGTCTTAGTGTCAATTGCTTCAGCGGCAAATTACTTCTGGTTACCTTGGTTATGCGCTGGCATGCACAGCATATTTAATTTTCACTGCTTCAGCCTTTCAGTTTTTTTCGGTATCGCGCTGACACCCACAGCTTTTATATTGCGTGCCACATTTATTTCAACCTTTTGGTGTTTTCTACACTGTGCTTGCATGCACAGCTATTATACAGTTGTTCTTGGCATTGCGCTGACACGCACAGCAGTGGCATTGCGTGGCACAATTATTTCACAACTTTTGGTGTTTCTCTGTTTCCGCTGACACACACAGCTACCATACAGTGTGTCATGGCATGGCGCTGCCACACACAGCAGTGATATTGCGTGTCATAATTAGGCTTTAATTAACTTAGTTCTCACTATTATGCTGACACGACACGCACAGCTGTGGAATTGCATGTCACAAGCACTGACACGCACAGCAATGACATTGCGTGCCACGTTTGGGCTTTAATTAAATCAGCTGTTGATCTCCTCTCATTTTTGCGCTGACACGCACAGCTGTGGAATTGCATGTCACAATATAGCGCTGACACGCACAGCTAAGGTACTGCGTGTCACAACTTTTGCTCACTTTAACTGTTTGGTGATTCTCTTTTCATTGCCCTGACACACACACACCTACGATACTGCGTGTCACTGCGTTGATACGCACAGCTTTCTTTTTCTGCTCCAATACTTATGATGCACAATACTATAACTTTTATTTGCTGGCACACACAGCTATAATAAAGCGTGAAAAGTAGTACTTGTACTTTGTTGACAGGCTACTATTGTATTTTACACAGCTCATCTACAGTTTGCAAAGCACGTGTGTATTCAGTTTTCGCATTACTATTTGCTGTTATCTACACTCTAACCAACCATGCAAAATGTTACTGCACCCCCTTTCTTTCTTCAGTCCCCTGGTGATTCACCTATTAAATGGTCCAAGTGGAAGAAAGTCTTCGAGAGATATGCTCGAGTTTGTGGCACTTCTCTCAGTGCTGAGAGGAGGACAGCGTTACTTTTACACTGCTTTGGATCAGAATGTCAAGATGTTTTTGATCACCTTCCTGATGTCCTGACAGTGTTGCTGTTGATCTCAATGAATATGAGATATGTGTGTACAAACTGGATGTACATTATTTACCCAAAGTAAGTACTATTTTGGAACGCTATCATTTTGGCAAGAGCCTACAAAGGGAAGGAGAGTCAACTGAAAATGACGTCACGGACCTTAGACATCTGGCTTCTTCCTGCAAGTTTGGAGTTTTGATAGATGAAAGAATCAGAGACCAGTTTATGTTAGGTTGTAGGACTGAGAAAGTACGTGACAAACTGTGGCTTAAAGATGAACATACTCTTGATGAAGTTTTGCTTGTTGCGAAACAAATTGAACATTCTCTTGAATTCGTGAAGGAGATCAAGAAAGACCTCAATAAAGAGGTATCTGTATTTAGTTCAGGTGTTAACTTTTCTTCCAAGGTTAAATTCTCTCCTAAAAGTGCTCAAACAAAGGTTTCTGACAATGAAAAGGAAACAGACAAATCTCAGGGTAGGAAGGAGAGAAAGTGTTTTAGATGTGATAAGATAGGACACTTGGCAAATGACAAGTCATGTCCAGCCCTTAATGCTGTCTGCACATTTTGTAAAAAGAAGGGACATTTTGCAGTTGCATGTAGGAGGAAGGGACTCAAACAGAGGGTGAGTGAAGTTGAGTGTGACTCGCCTGCAGATTCCCATGATTTTGAGTGTGAACAAATCATCCTTCAAGTTGGAGCTGATGGACCTTTAGATTGCATTGATGTTGAAGGTGAAAAGACTAAGGTCTTATTCTACTCTTGTGCTAAGATTACCATAGTTGCTAGCAAATTCTATGAAGATAAATTACAATGAAAAGTTGCCTTACTCAAACCTGACATTCGCCCTTTTGCCTATGGTGGTGATTCGATTGAGCTGCAAAGGTATTTTATAGGTTTGTTAGAATATGAGGGCTGTTCACCTCAGGTAAGTTCTATGTATCAAAAAAGGGGGACAGTATTTTGAGTTGGTGGCATCAAAAAAGATCTTGGTGTCATGTTAGACCCCAACAGTGATCCCCTATTCTTTTGAAAGATAGACAACCTGTCAAATTTCTTGGACATGATACCCTTTTACAAGAAAGTTTAAAGGAATGGTACCCCCAAGTTTTTGGTGATAAACTTGGTTGCTTGAAGGGTTACTGTCACAAGATAAAGTTGGCTCCGGGTTCAATCCCCATTTCCAGTAAGGTACAAAATGTTCCCTTCGCAGTAAAAGAAGAGATGCACTGTGAACTGGAAAAACTTAAATCTCAAGGCATTATTGAAGAAGTTGAAGGGGCTGCTTGGTTGGCTCCTGTGGCGGCAGGAAGGAAGGCTGATGGCTCGCTGAGACTATGTGTTGATCTCAGACAGCTTAATAAGTGTCTTGGTTGATAAATATCCTCTCCCGAATATTTCTGATATTTTAACCATGGTGGGTGGTGCAAAATGTTTTAGTACCATTGATCTAACTTCCGCCTACCACCAGATTTTATTAGATCAGTCCTCTAAAGATATCACTGCATTTGTTACGCCATTTGGTACATTTAGATATGTTAATTTACCTTTTGGCCTCGTATCTGCTGCTTCTGTCTTTCAGCGTGCCATGGAGAAAGTTTTACTCAATGTGCCAGGAGTCTGCGTATATCAGGATGATATTTTGGTTTATGGATGTAACGAGACTGAGCATGGTAGTAGGGTCAGGCAAGTTCTGGACAGACTTAGTACGCACAATTTCACCATCAAGCTAGAAAAATGTAAATTTGGTCTCAGCGAAAAAGACTACCTGGGGCATTCCATTACTGCTGATGGTGTAGTTCCCAAGGCAGATTTGGTTGATGCCATTAAGGATTTAGCTTCTCCTTCGTCAAAAGAAGAACTTATGCATTTTCTAGGGATGGCTGAGTATTATAATAAATTTGTGAAAAGCTTTGCTGAGGTCACATTTAATATGAGGAACCTATTGAAGAAAGGTGTTACATTTGAGTGGAGTGAGGAGTGTGAAAAAGAGTTAAGAGAGATCAAGATCAAACTATCTCAAGCACCTAAACTTCGCAATTTTGATCCCAGAAAACCCTCTGTCATCTCCACTGATGCAAGTCTTAAGGGTCTTGGTGCTGTTTTATATCAAGGTGGTTCTGGTCCTGAAAATACCATTATGTTTATTTCCAGGAGCCTCAAAGGAGCTGAGTGTAGATACTCAGTCATTGAAAGGGAGGCTCTTGTGGTCCATTAGGCCATCAAAAAACTAGAGAAATTTCTGTGGGGTACCCTCGCTCATTATTAAGATGGATCATAAGCCGTTGTGTGAGGTTTTTACTAGCAAGGGCATTGATTTTATTTCACCCAGAATCTATAAATGGGTTGTCAGTGTGCATGGATATAATTTTGGTGTGAGATATATTCCAGGGTCTGAAAATATTGTAGCTGACACGCTGTCCAGATTGGTCCCTGTTGCTGAATTGAATTCCCAGGGTGATCCAGCTTTCAACAAACCCAATGATTTTGTTTGTGAAATTGACTACAATATTATCTCACAAGAACGTTGGTGTGAAGCGTGTCATGAGGATGAGGTTCTTCAGGGTGTTATGAAGTTTATCTGTGATGGTTGGCACTATAAAGAACAAGGAGGTTCATGCTTTAAAGAGTTTTGGTGCGTGAAGGATCAGTTATCCTCTAATGAGGGCATGCTGTGGAGAGGTCATAGGTTAGTTCCTCCGACTGTGTTATGCAAGGAATTACTGGAGCTAGCACACAATTCTCATTTAAGTATTTAAAAAACCAAGGAGAGATTGCACTCCACTTACTGATGGCCTGGAATGTATCTTCAGGTCGAGCATCTGGCGAGAGAATGTGTTCAGTGCTCGCTGAGTGAAAAGAGCATGAAAACTAGAACTCAGCCTATGTTAACTAGGACTCATCCCAGTGGTCCTTGGAAGGACATCACTTTGGACATTTTGGGTCCTGTACATGGTGATGGCCAAGATACCTATGTGATTGTGGTGATGGATCTTTACTCCAGGTGGCCTGAAATCAGTTTTTCTAAGGTTGTGGATACAAAAACTGTGATTAACTTTCTTAAAATGTTATTTACAAGAGAGGGTCTACCAGAAACTTTGGTAACGGACAATGGCGTTCAACTTGTTTCTAAGGTAATGGAGGATTTTCTCATAGGTTGTGGAATTCATCATAAAAAATGTGCCCTTTATCATCCCGAGTCCAATGGAACTGTGGAGAGGTTCAACAGGGTTTGAAAAGAAACTATCTCTTTGGCAAAGAATAACTGTCTTAATTGGAAAGAGGAGGTCTCCAGGAGGGTTGGGGTGTATAGATTTGCTCCCCACACGACAACAGGTAAATCCCCGTTTTTTCTGTTTCGTGGTGGGCATCCTGATACTTTTTTGGAACCCCCGTGGGTTAACAAATTTCTCCTTGATAAACATGTTGACACTGACATACAAGATTGGAAATAAAAAGAGGAAAAGTGTATGAATAGCAAAATGCAATATGATTTGAGACATGCTGTCAAAAACACGAAAGTTGGTGTAGGGGACTTTATGGTAGTGAAAAAACCTGGATGGTGTGTTACTGGATCTAAGTTTTCAAGACCATTAAAGGTTATTAAAGTTTTTGACAATGCCATTAAAACATCCGACCATAGGGTGTGGAATCTCAGCCGAGTTGCTGTGTGTAGGGGGAGGAGACTTGGGAGTCATCAGAGTGTTGATGGGTGTAGTGATGATGATGGTAACAAGCGTGATGTTGCTTTCCCGAAGAAATCTAGGAGGGAAACCCGTGCTCCTTTATATTTGGATGATTATGTCATGTAAACCTGCATCATCTGTTCAATTTGGATCTAATGTACTCTTGCTGTTCTACAAAAAAGTTCACATGTTTTTATTTAATTCTTTTCATTTTGGATTATGTTTATATTGTTTGTATTAGTGAGGGAGATGTGTTGTAATGCGCTTCTGCTCTATCTCTTCTTTACATTACATGTGTGGGTTCTAGAATTATTTGCCAGCCCTTGGCTGGTTGTTGAATGTTATGAGTGACTTGAAGATCAGCTGTAGACAGAGCCTGTTGGGTGGCTCAGCTGTCTTTCCCTGTAATCCTACAAATAAACATTCTACCTAAAACTACAAGGCCTCTTCTCATTTCTAAGGAAGAAACCCCTTTTCAACAATATGGCTGCAGCAAGATTGGAAACAGCATCATTAGCTAGTCAAGTGGTTCAACTACAAAATCAGATTTCAGGAGGTACACATAAATCCTCTACAAATCCCGTTATTCAAACGTCACAGGGGCATATTCCTCCCACCGTGTCTGTAACAGTGCCAACACCTGTGCCACTAACATCACCGGAACGTTTCTCAGGAGATCCCAATCATGTTCAAACATTCCTAACACAAGTTCAATTGCACTTTAGGGTACGTCCGGCTGCCTTTCTGGATGCCCAATCAAGAATAGCCTTCCTTATTTCTTATCTCAGTGGTGATGCCGCAGTGTGGGCCGCACCATTAGTGAATACAGATGATCGTCTCATTTACAACTAAAGAGATTTCAAGGAGGAATTTGAATCTTTTTTTGACAGACGAACAATTACACGATCTGCAGATCGCAAATAACTGGAACTCAGACGAGGCAATAAAGACCTGATACATTATTTAACACAGTTTAATAGACTAATTGCCGAAACTAGGTGGCCTGAAGAAAAAAGATCTGCTCTCTTTTACCAAGGTCTTAAAGACGAACTTAAAGATCCTATAGCGCAAATAGACCCTCAACCGGAAACATGTGAAGACCTTGTTGCCCTTACCCTTTGCCTTGATCACAGACTCTGGGAAGGAAAAGGAGATCGACGCAGATGGGATATACTACCGGCTGGGCGTCCTAAAGAGAAACCTATGGTGCATGTCACGGACGTTAGTGAACCAATGGAAATTGGAGGGATAAGGAAACCTTTAACCCAAGAAGAAAAAGATCAGCAAAGAAAAGGGGGTAATTTTATATTGTGGTAAGCAGGGGCATTTTGTTAGAGAATGTCCTACTCGACCAAAGCCCTCAATCAGCAAATCCATATCTAGTAACACCACGACACAGGGAAACTGACCAGCTCAAGAGACCAGCAGGAGAACTCCTTGAGCATGGGTCACACATCTCCTGACCAATCTATTGCCAATACGTTACAGACAGCATTACGTCATCTTTCCCTTCATGCACTCCTGTCAGTAGCAAACAGACAGGTAGAGGTGGTGGTCATGATCGACTCAGGAGTCACAGGAGTCTTCATTGATACCAAATACTGTATACAATTGCAAATACCTACAATACAGAAAGAGAAACCTGAAAACGTGAGTGCAGTGGATGGTACCATGTTAACCTCTGGTCTAATAATACAACATACGGTGCTAGTCGATCTTATATGTCAACAAAACGGAAATGAATATAAAGATCCAGTTTCATTTGATTGACGCTTCCCAATTTGGTATTATCTTGGGTTTGCCGTAGCTAACGGTACACAATCCCAGTATTGACTGGGCTCAAAGAACTGTTTACTTTGAATCGGAGTGGTGCTTGCAGGTCTGTCTATCCCAAGTTACCACCAACCCCAGTGATATTAATACACATTTCATTGCCACCGCAGCCGAACAAGATGTTACACTCCCAGATCAGTATGAGGAATTCCAAGATGTGTTTATTGCCAGCAAAGGAGAGACTTTACCCCCTCACAGGACATACGACTGCCAAATTGATTTAGTACCAGGGGTCAAGATTCCTTGCAGCCGTATTTACGTCCTCACGGAACAAGAAAATCAATATCTGAGGGAATATTTAGACAAATATCTCAAAAATGGCTTCATCCAGCCCTCTAAGTCTTCTGCTGCTTTACCCCTGTTCTTTGTGTCAAAGCAAATGGAGAGCTTCCTTCATGCATCGATTACAGGGCCCTTAATAATATTACTGTGAAGAACCGGTAGCCCTTACCACTCATTCCCGTTCTCCTGGATCAAGTGAGAACTGCTACCATCTATACGAAACTAGATCTTCGAGCGCATACCATCTTGTACGTATCAGACAAGGAGATGAGTGGAAAACGGCTTTCCGTACCCGTTACGGTTTGTTTGAATACAACGTTATGCCGTTTGGACTATGCAACGCCCCAGTGGCTTTTCGATTTCTAGTAAAAGATGTGTTACAACCTTACCTGGATAGATTCATCATTGTATATATAGATGACATCCTCATCTACTCCACTTCCACAAAGGAACATGTGGCCAATGTGAAAATTATCCTACAAACCTTATGACAACATGGTTTATATTGCAAATTATCTAAATGTACTTTCCACACCACACAGGTAGAGTTTGTGAGTTTTATCCTTACACCACAAGGCATCACTTTGACAGAACGGAAAATACAAGCCATTACCCAGTGGCCACAACCTCAAACTGTAAAAGATATACAACGATTTTTGGGGTTTGCACATTTTTATAGACGTTTTATCGACCACTTCTCTGCAAAAGTGATTCCCTTAACCAAATTATTTCGTAAAGGAGTATCTTTTAAATGGACACCGGATGCAGAACAAGCATTTCAAATGCTAATAAAGGCATTTACCACAGCACCTCTGCTTAAACATCCCAACACCGAGAAACCCTTTATTGTGGAAGCGGATGCTTCTGAGGGTGCTATAGCGTGCTATCTTATCCCAGCGAGACACACTAACATCTTATTTACATCCTGTAGCATATCTCTTCAAGAAACTCTTACCAGCTAAAAATAATTACACCATCGCCGAAAAAGAACTCTTAGCTATTCGGTTAGCTTTCAAAGAATGGCGCAATTATTTATTAGGTGCTAAATACCCAATTCTTGTATATAGTGACCATCGTAATCTACAGTTCTTGCTTTGAGCAAAAGCCCTAACCCCCAGACAGTTACGATGGACTTTGTTTTTTGCTGAGTTTAATTTCCAAATCACATTCCGTCCTGGAAGCACAAACAACAAAGCAGATGCCTTGTCTCGTGCAGATTGTGTTACATCATCCGTTCCTCAGAACTCACATCCAATGGTAGCCCCAGAACAAATCATTGGGCTTACTACAACCACAATTACCGATGACTTTTTTGATACCATTCAAGAACATATGCCTATGACAACATTTTTCAATGGAGCAATAAAGACAAACAACGAACCATAGTAAATAATTTGCCTTTCCAAGGCCAATTGTTGTACATTCCCATGCAACGGTTGCAAAAACAAGTCTTGCAATGGTGTCACGATCATCCTTTGTCAGGACATCCAGGGCGCCTTAGAACTCTTGAATTAGTTGGTCGACATTTCTGGTGGCCTACATGGAAAAAAGATGTTACTACCTAGGTTTCTAACTGTGACACATGTCAATGTAACAAAAGTGATCATACACGAAAAAAAGGGTTATTAATGCCGTTGCCCACACCAGAACGTGCTTGGGAAGATATCTCTATGGTCTTTATTACTACACTACCCAAAGACAAAAATAAAGACACCATCATGGTGGTTGTAGATCGTTTAACAAAAATGGCACACTTTCTTCCCTGCTCAGGAATGCCCACCGCTGCAGCAACAGTAAATAAGTTACTAACAAACATTGTTCGGCGACATGAATTACCAAAGACGATTATTTCCGATCGAGGTACTCAGTTCACGTCAAAGTTTTGGAAAGCTTGGTGTGCAGCTTTAGACATAAAAAGTAAGGTATCCACAAGTTTCCGTCCAGAGACAGACAGACAGAGAAACCGAAAGGGTGAATCAAGAACTGAAAAAATACCTACGCTGTTACTTGTCAGCAGTGTCCGGTTCTTGGGTAGTCTTACTATGGAAAGCAGAACTTGCGTATAACCTGTATCATTCATCCATACAAATATCTCCTTTTTACACAATTCATGGTTACCACCCCACTATGCCCCCTGCTTACAACCACATCCTCCAGGTCCAATACCAGCTTTTGATCACATTCTGAAGTGAATGTCTACTATGGTTACACGGCTCCATCAAAATATATTAAAAGCTAAGACCACATACAAAACATTTGCGGACCGCAAGAGACAAACTGGACCTAGCTATCAACCAGGTGACAGTGTCAACACAAAATGTACACTTTGAACATCAGACTAAATTTACACCTCAATACATTGGTCCTTTTTTGATTGAGAAAAAGATAAATCCAGTCATGTATAGGTTATGTTTGCCAAAAACACTCAAAATACATCCTGTGTTCCACACCTCCTTGCTAAAATCAGCTACTACCTCCGCTCGTTCACGCGCTCCGCCTCCAATTATAATAGACAAGTGTCTAGAATACGAGGTGCGTGCTCTCAAGGTTTTGAAAAGACATCATGAAAAACTGTGGCACTTGGTGTCATGGAAAGGCTGTGGTCCTGAGAATGACTCTTGTGAGCCTCTGGAGGCCATCCATGCGCCCCGCCTTCTACGCCAATTTCATCGTCTCCATCCCGTGCCCCCCTGTTGATTCCGCAAGATGGCCTTTGGTCGGGGATAATGTCATGACTACTAACTGGTATTGTGTGTGCTCATACGAATGCCTAATGCCCATGCAAAATTGATTCACTTCGTGCCTTACTGTGATTGGCACACATGCGTTTATTGCCACATACATTTGGTGTTATAAGCCCATCTTGCACCGTTAGCCTTGCTTTCTACATTGCTGTTAGTTGTTAACAGGCATCTTTTTGTTTAGGTCAAGCCTGTTCTTATTTCTCATAGCGGGCACCATCTTGGGTGTGACACTGTTATAAGTACCGGCCGCACCCAACGCCAACCGCTTGTTATTACGGATCATCATTGGAGAAGGAGGTTCCTGCCGCGGTCAGAATGAGTTGGTGAATTTGTGCCTTGGAGCAGTTTTCTCGAGTTTGTGGATGTAAAAGGATACGGTAGGAACATTTTATCTTTGAATAGAATAGAATCAATAGAAAGGACGTCGCATTTCCTTGTTCGTCGTGATTATGCCAGTTTCATTGTTTTGAGGACGAGCAGAGTTGTCTGTGAGACAAGTTAATCCCAGACTAACAAAGTTGGATTCACAGTTCACTGAACCAAACAAGTAAGACTATATCATAGAGTATGAACATAAAAATGAAATAAATGTGAAATACTGAATAAACAGCTGTGTGATAAAGAAAGAACATAATCACAGAAACGCATATGAAATGTTTGGAAGTACGATAACAGTTATGTGATAAGAATTAAGGTTGTATCGTTTATGAATCATATTAGCAGTGTAGATTTTTTTCTGCTGTGAAGAAGAATCAAACCTGAACTTGCGATCTAATGAAAACATTCACAAATGATCTCTGCATTTAAGAGCATTAAATTAACCACTGCTATTCCACAATTAAGAACATTGAGTCTGAATATAAAGACGTTTCTAGTGAAACCACTCTGCGCTTAAGAGTGTTTGATCTCGGATTAAGCTCACTTTAATTTCCACAGGTAAGGGACTATTGTGGTCTGCCACATCCTCTGTTCTATGTTGTTTGAAAGATTATTTAAGGTTCATATTGGTTACGCTTAAAGTGCCTCCATCTCTTGTTCCAGGTCTCCCTCCTTGCAGTACCCTCTCCAATTCCCTTCCCCTCGTCTGGCCACTCTGATCTTCGGGTATAAATAACAACCGAATCGGTGCTGCCAGAAGGTGGGCATTTTGAGAGTACTGCTCCCGAGGAACACTGTCCTTGACAAGTGGGTAGCGGGAGCAGAATTAGGCAGACTCAGTGAAGACAATAAGTCTAAACTTAATAGTAGTATTAAAACTGGTGAAGTCAAACAGGCAATTAGATCTAGCAAAACAGGAAAGGTAGCAGGTCCTGATGGTCTGCCCGTGAAACAGTATAAAGCCCTAAGACACCCGGTAAGGATGAATCTGTTTCACAAAATTTTTGAGAAAGGGTCCCTTTTGCCCCCTTCATGGAATGAGGCTGTTGTCACCCTAATTTTCAAGCCCCGAAAAAAAACCAATAGCTGTGAGTCATACCGACCTATATCACTCCGAAACATTGATTCAAAATCTTTGCCAAATTTTTAGCTGAGAGGCTGAATGGAGTAATAGGAGGACTTTTGCATGAGAATCAAAAGGGTTTTTAAGTGGTAGAGCGATGCATGAGCTAAAGTATGGCTTCGTTGGTTTGATAGATTTGGCTGCTATCCCTAAGGCCCGGATTGCAGTTATAACATTGGATGATGCAAAATCATTTGATAAAGTGAAATGGACAGATCTGCAAACTATGCTAAATCACTATCATTTGGGGCATACATTTTGTGGAACCTTACACCGGATCTATCAAATGTCAGCTAGAATATTAATAAATGGTAACCTTACCACTGCTTTAGAGATATCAAGGGGTATGAGAAAAGGATGCCCGCTATCACAATTATTATTTAACAGCAGACTTTGTGCAGGTGGCGGGTATTCAGTCAACACCTCTAAAACAGACATTATGGTCTGGAACTTACTGAGGGGTAATAGCTTAATTAAGGACGGAATGAAATATTAAGGGCTAAAGATCACACAAGATCTTAGAAAATTGTCTGAGGCCAATTTTACAAATGGACCTGACATCCTTGACATGGTTTTCCCCCCAGCTTTTTGCCTTAAATCCACCTGTTTTTTCTGACTTCATTTTTGCTGGCCTTCAGACTCTGCACACTTTACCACTGCTAACCAGTGTTAAACTGCTTGCGCTCTGTCCTTAAAACATGGTAACACATTTTCCACCAAATTGGCACATTGAATTTACTTGTGCCCAGGGCCAGGGCCATGTGCCCAGGGCCTGTAAATTGAATGTTACTAGTGGGCCTGCAGCACTGATTGTGCAACCCACCTAAATAGCCCTTTAAACATGACTCAGATCTGTCATTCTAGCCTTTGTGTGCAGTTTTAAACTAGCATTTTGAACTTGCAAAACAAACCTTTTGCCAGGCCTAAACCTCCCATCTTAAATACATATGTCACCCCTAGGTTAGGCCCTAAACAGCCCACAGGGCAGTGTGCCTTGTATTTAAAAAGTTGGGCATGTACTTTTAACTTTTACATGTACTGGAAGTGAAAAATTATTACATTTGTTTTCACCACTGAAAGCCTGCCTGTCCCATAGGATAACATGGGGATACATTATTGCATTTAATAAGTGATAACTTTCAATTGAGAGAAGATAGCAATGTCAATTTTGTTGTCTGAAGAATTGTAATTTAAAACCATTTTTAATGCTAAAGTCAGATTTTAAGTCACAACTCTCAAAACGCCACTTTTAGAAACTTCACATACAAAACAAAGGCCAGTGCTGACGTTACTTCACAACAACATTATTTTATAATTGTGACCATGAAACTCAGTTAACATGGTCACCATTTATTTCATCATTCTTTTCTCAACAGATCATTATTAAAAAAAATAAAAAATCATGAGGACTATATGTCCCAGAATGCAATTTGGTGGACAAGCAATGTAATCGCTCTGTGACAATTCTAGCCTTCCAAGTATTACATGAAACGGGATTGGCCAAACTGTTTATCAATTACAACAGCATTCCAACTGAGACCTTTCAGCCCATCTCAAAAGATATACATTTGGATCCACCATGTTTTATTTCTTGGCTGAGAATTGCTTTATTGATGTTCCAGGTTTCACAAAACAATTGTTCCATGGACCACTTGTCCCAGAATGCATTTCGGGGCATTATCAAGTAACATAACAACCCTTTGGGAGTCCTAGCCTTCCAAGCAATACAAGAAGGGACCTTATTTCCAATCATCAACCAAACATATTACGCATTCAAGAGGATTCAAAAAAAGCAATCTGAGTTTGTCGGACACACAGAAAGACTCAAAGGAGGTGACCGCTGGATTTGCACATTCCATTGAAAGTTGGCCCCTCAGAGCACGGCAACTAACAAGTATATCAGGATACCGTAGGCAGTTTTCATTGTATGTAGTTTAACTTTGCCGTAATTCTACAGATTTAAACGAGTGCAAGCTACTCGCAGGAAGCTTGATTAACTGATTGCCACAGCGTGGACAAGCCCCGGCTTTCTTGTCACAAGAAAACGGAGGCCCTTAGAAGCATTGTTTCACCGGGAGGCTTTTTTTCATAATGTTTTAGTGAGCCTGTTAAAATCACTGCCACAGCATTATCCTTCAATAGTATGTTTCAACAAACAGCCAGCACAATGTATGGCCAAAAAACAGCTAAAATCTTAGAACCACACCACGGAACTCTTTATTGTCAACTGCCTCACGTACATGTGTAATAAATGAACCAACATTCATGTATTTGAAGAAACTCACACAGCCTTTTTTGAAATGCAACCAGTGGCATAGTTGGGGGGGGGGCAGGCACTGTTTTTGATGGTGGTGCGCGCAGTAGCACTTCACCCTTTCACTTCACTAGCACTCCCTGCTTTTACCTGCACGCACAATGGCCATCACTAGGTGGCAAACTGTGGGACCGCCTGGGCGGCACAATCACTAGCTACGCCACTGAATACAATCAAACTGACTAGGAATCATTGCTTCTACCCAGGTTTCTGGGAAGATCGCTGGAGACCTCAACAGGCTTGATAAAGAAATGAAAAAACTGTTTTAAGATGCAATTGATTTCAGCCTTCTTTAAGCCCACATCAAAACGAGTGAATGAAATGTAATCAGTTGTTTTTGACCATGCAGTCGCCTGTCAATATATTGGTTACATTTTTGCTGTTTTTTTCATTCAGCAATAACAAACCCTTGTAAAAGAAAAAGATATGCATCAAAGAAGAAATCCAAGTACATGAGATTGAAACCCAAGTGGCAAAATGTAGTCTTACTGAATAATAGAACTCAGCCCATCACCTTGCTAAGTTTCATGATTTTCCTCTTTTTTTCATTTTTGTTACACACAGTGGTTAGGAGTTCTCGGTCCTGAGGAGAGCCCAAAACTGAGTCCGGGTTCGAAACTCGTTGACAGCGGAATACACCAGGGAGACTGCAGCCAAAAAAAGCTAAACATTTTGCATGACACAGGCTTCCATTTATCGGAACAATTTGCAATTCCATGGCCCTCTGTGTCCAGCTTTGGTGAAATTCCATTCCTTCCATCCCCTGGTTTGATTCATTAAATGGGGGCCTCACTTATTTTGAAATTACACATAGGCTCCTTTTTGGTGTTGAATTTGAGAACTGTGACACATTTATGTTCATGTATATTTCAAGTGCATGTGCCAGAATTTGTGTTGATTCACTGTTTAATGTATAGTGTTGTGTGCTTTTATGTCATTTGGGCTGTATCAAGTAGTCTTTGAAGTAAAGAAGTGTTGTTTGTGGGTTCCTACATGTGACAGACACCAAAAAATCAATAATGATCTGTTGAAAAAAGAATGATGAAATAAATGGTGACCACGTTAATTTTGTTACAAGGTCATGCTTATAAAATTATGTTGTTGTGAAGTAATGTCAGCACTGGCCTCTGTTTTATATATGATGTTTATAGTGGCTTAGCCATGCTAACAAGATATTGGCCGAACTCCTGGTTTGCTTTTCAAGTTTTAAAAACTTGGCATTTTCTTTTCGCAACCATTGGGTGCCTGTATCCTGGGTCACATAAATAGGTGTAGCTGGCAGTTGGTCTTTGTGTATTGCTACCAGACAGTGGGAGAAAGGGTATTGGCAGGATAGCTATCTCTGACTTGATGGAGAGTCGAGCTGTCACCTAGCACGCTTGCACATCATAAAGCCTCTGCCTCAGAACACTCACAAAGGGTTCAACACTAGTCTTTTGTGCCCCCAGACAAGCTGGGGCCAGGGACAGGAGGAGGGACATTCCAAATACCTCTGGGGGTGGAACCCTCTAGAAACTTCTTCAATATGCCTCTGGACAACTTAGAAGGACTGCTGTGCTGCTCTGCAGGAAGACTGCCTTTCCGCTGCCCTGCTGCCTGAGTGAGGATTGGACCTGCATCTTCAACCCAGGACCACCAGAGGGACTCCAAGGGCTAGTTGGTCATTCCATGTGATTAATTTTATGGCAATAGAAAGAGCAGACCAGATGCCAAAAGGCATGCATGGTACATGTACAAGTACAATTAACAATAACAACAGAGGTATAGACAAAGTTAGAAGCCCGCATGAGTCCACCAGATGAATGCATATTAATAATGCTAGCAGTTCAGATTGCATACAAATAACATGTAGAAAGTTATAACTTATTCCTCAGTTAGATTTACTTAATAATTGAAACCTAATTTTAATAAATTTTTATTACAATTTTTAAGTGTCCTAACTTTAGCAATATATGTGTATGTTGATGTGTGTGTGTGTGTATTTTAAAGTTTGGACACTTAAAGCTAACTTATTCGGTTGTGAAGAACTGAAAGACTGGAAAACATACCTACAATGTAATGATTTCCCATGTAACAGGAGCACACCATTTTGAAGCTTTAAGCATCATCTGCCTTATTATAGTCAGACACACATGCGCACACTTCTGTTTGGAAGTCTTCTAATACGACTATTGTTACCCAGTTCATTCAGACTATTAGTAGTCTCTCTGGAGCACCCTGTATCAATAAAGATGCATTACTTGAAATCCAGTCAGCCACCACACCTTACTAAAACCAATTAAACATCAAATTAATATTTTAAAATAGTTTAAATAGTTACATTCGATTAGTTATTAAGATTTAATTTTAAATTATTATAAATAACTATATAATATACATATATATTTTTTTTTTAAATGGAATGATGATTTTAAATTAGCTAACTATAAAAAGGAGTATTAATATTTTTTAGATGTTAGGGATGGGTAGTAAATAGGGGTTGTAAGGGTGTTTAGAATTCTGGAATGAGTAGTGTATAGAGATTGCAAGGGGTTTTTATGGCTATCGGGTTGGATAGTGTATAGGGGTAGGACAGTGTTTTAGGGCTCAGGGATGGTTTACTGCAGTGGTTCCTGGCCTGTGGTCTGCAGACCCCTGGGGCTCCATGATGTCTACTTAGGGAGTCAATGACTGCTTAGAAAATTAAATATTTTATCAGAATAATAAGCATATATAAATGAGGCAGGAAAGTTGGTATCCTTAGATTGATTCGTGGGAGCTGTGAAAGTACATCAAACAGAATATTGTATGGAGAATGAATGGCTTTAATTGAATTTAAAAAAGCTCCATCATCCCATTAAAGTTTAATCTTTTTTTCAGATTTGCTTGTGAATAAAATGGGTCTTCATCACTGTATTTGTGCGATGAACGCTTGTTTCTACATATCTTTTTTTTTTAGGTTCAAATTATCAAAAATCTTTAGGCCAGAGTCCCCAGCTTCCAGTTATGTCTCAGAAGGGTTCCTGGATTCCAATAATGATTCAGTGAGGGTCCCCAGATTCCTGTAATGGTTAAGTGAGGGGGAGGGGTGGTGGGTCCACAGAACTCAAGGTTAAGAACTGCTTGTTTAGTGCAATGCGGGAGCAATGGTTATTTTAAGAGGTTTGCCAATATTTTATCAAATTAATATTGAATATAAAAATAATTCAGTCAAATTAATTTATTTTAAATATATAAATGTGTGAATATATGTGTAAATCTATATAAACACACTAATATATATAAACACACTAATATGTATGTGTATATATATATATATATATACACACACACATACACTTACCATCTTCCCTGTGAGGTAAAGTATTCCTGAGGTAAGGATTAAGATGTTATACTCCCTATGTAAAAACTAGTGAAGTACCAACTGACATTCCTTGAAATACTAGTAAGCATATTGCTAGGCAGAGTGAAGCTATTTGATTCTTGAGTAGCATTATGCAAGGGATTTGCATCCAGCCTTTATCAGATGCATGTGCTTACAGGATGGAAGCTGTTAGAAATTGGGTTACTTGTTAATTAGGGTGTGAGCCCTGGTGAAGCCGCAATCACAATCCTAGTCAGGGTAAGGCACAAGCAAACCCCAAATTAACCTGTGCTCAACCCCCTGGTAGCTTGGCACAGAGCACTCAGGCTTAACTTAGAGGCAATGTGTAAACTATTTGAGCAACACTTCAAACAGTAAAATAGTGTAAACAACACACAAAGCTATCCCACAACAGGTTAGAGAAATAGAGATGAATTTAATAAATAGAACAAGACCAAAACAAACAAGCATTTGCAATGCAATAGGTCTCGCATTTACGAGAGTTTAAGCTATTGGCATTGTAAATGACAATGCCTTTTATTTATGTTTTAAAAACCAAAACATAAAATAAAAGGCATTGTCATTTACAATGCCAATAGATCAAACTCGTGTAAATGCGAGACCTATTGCACTGCAAATGCTTGTTTGTTTTCCCCTCAAGCCAGCAGATTGGTTTGAATGCACATTGAACGTGACAGGCAGTATAAACGAGGATGATCACTTCCGACTACGATCAGGAAGCACTGGGTGCAACCGAGGGAATCAAAGGCTCAAAATGAGGATAGCTGTGACGTGGTGGCCTGGGTGCTGCTTTACTGTGAAGCTGGTTTCAGCAGCGTAACAAATATACAGCGGGCCCTATTGCAAACAAGGGAACACTTTTTTTTTTTAAAGGCCCAGAGTGATTAAGTGATGTGCCCAGAATCACAGGATGCTGAGACGACGCCGAGAATCAAACCTGGTTCCCCAGTCCCTTAATCACCAGCTCTGGCCATTATGCCACATCCTCTCCAAGCAAAGGAAGCTTCCGGGCCAAACATGCTCATCTGCAGCAGCAGCTGTCCATGCCTCGAGGGCAAAAGTAACAGCCCTTTGATTGTGAAAATACTGCCAGGATGTTGGTGTGGAGAACACGGAGGTGGGAGGAGGCAATTAAAAGCTGCAATATACAACCGTTTTTAACTGCTTAACAGAAATAGTCTAATATATTTCTGGAAGGAAAGGAGGTAAGCCCGCACACAGGGATTGGGGCAGGTTACCCAAGGTAGATGGGTTCCCCAACTTTGAATGGGTGGCACGCTAACGTGCAGCAACACAGAGAGGTACACAGGCACATATCAAAAACATTGAACATGTGCAATGAACGCCCTTCCGCATGGCGGATGCCAACATCAATGATATGCTCAGCCGGACTAATATAATTTTTTAGATGATGCGGATGCAGATTATGAAATTACACTAAAGCCGACCACCTAACATAAAAAAGCACTTCATCTCCCCGTGTATACAAAATATGATTTAAGATCAACAAAATGGCTCTGTGTGAGATACACTTTGCACAAAACAGACTGCTGTTGCTGTGCAATGCCACTGTGCACAGAAAGCTCTACAAAAGGTAAACTAAAACTTAAAATTCGGTGTAGGGTTCCAGGTTGGTAGGGTTCAATCAAAGAGAAAACGATGAAGCTAAGCGGGAAAACTGATCTCGGTATGGAGGGGGGGGGGGATAGGGAAAAAAAAAAAATCACAAGAGAAGGGATACATGGAAACTTCGGAGGGCAACAAAAAAAAGTAAAAATCGCATATACCCAAATTCATCACAGACATTTTCAAACTCTGGCCTTTAATGTCAACACCAGAATGAGTTGGATGGAATCTCAGACAACGAACAGCACTCCGAGGCCCACTATTGGCAGAATATGCAAGATACAAATGTCATAACAAAATGCTGCAACCAATCCCACTTGGGTTTTGTGGATTGAAACCAATCGATCCATTCCACGAATCTGGGTTTGGCAGTCAGCCTTTCATCCATCTAAGGTCGATAAAGTGAGTACTACCGAGTTGGGTTCATCAGTTATTCGGCGCCAAGATGCCCAGTGACTGAACATGCGCTTTACAAATACACATTATACGAGGTACAGATATATGGCCTGGTCACAAAACGCACAGAAATAAGTTGGGGCTAACAGTTTGCGTCTCATCTGTCCTTCTCGAATCATCGTTGTTTGGCGTTAGCAGACTTTCAATAAGTCCTTGTTCTGTGCCTACACCATGTCGGCCCCGCTGCTGACCTGTGCGGAAGAGAACAAGGCGATCAAATACGCTGATGAGTTAATCACCCGTAAATCCCAAGACTGTTGCGAAATGGACCCGGCCTTTTCACACTTCCCGCCCTTGAGACCGTGAAGGAAGTGAAACACATCGTCCCTGAACACAAACAATCACTGTGTTCTTGGCTGGGCTTAATAAGTAGCATTTCAAATATAAATGGTGCCAAAAAGAAAGGATGTGCTGCGCATAAAATGTATGTGGCTCAATTCATTCTAGTGAAGTCATTTGCCAATTTCAGGCGTCAACCAAATGTAACTTCTAAACACTCGCCCGCCCGCTAAGTAAGGCATATCACTGGGCGCCAGGCTGGCTAAGTGACCCGTGTGGTGAGGATGCCAGCCCCCTGTGAGCACACAGATTCTGTCAGATGCTTTGAAGAGGTGAAACTGACTGCCGTGTACCCCCTCTGGTGCTACTTCAGCCTGAGTGTCCCTCGCGAACAAAGAAACCGAAGGATGTTTCCTCTCGGACACTGCAAGCATTTGTTTACGAGGCCGGGGACACTGAGAAGATGAAGTAGTCCCAAAATGAAAGAGATACTGACCTACAGCGTAACTAAACTGTAGTTGGTCGGTGCTGCTTCCCACAAAACGGAAGTGACATATCGGATGGCCAGCCAATAATGAGCCAGCTAAGCAGAGCAACGCCAGAGTGAACCAATGTCAAGCGGCAGGCGGGATTACCCTCCATATTCTGTTTACTACAGGTCTTGCGACAGCGCATGCGCTGTCTAGGCTCGACTTAAAAAACGAACAGGAGTTGTGAATTTTTAAAGAATAAACTGTAAAATACAGCCTAAAATCATAAAGCGCTAACCGTGGCTACCTGGTCACATTGATCTGGGTCAAAGTCGAAAGTTCAGGCTGACCGCGATGAAGCACGGGTCAAATACAGTCACAGATTAGTCCTGCTGAAGTTTTACCTTCTCAGATTTTGTGTCAAGTCCCGTTCACGCTGGAGAGGGTCGCGGAGTGCAAAGATAACATCACAGGTGCCGGTCGGTGTGGCACTAAGAACAGGTGGGGAGTCGCTGATGGGCAGGTTGGAGCTTCGCAGTGGCGGTACTCTGCAGGCGATTGATACTTGCTGTGCAAAGAAACGGGCTAGCGGCGCTTGTGCTGAATTTCGGTACAAGCAACACGGTTCCGGTGTGAACAGGCTCATTCACAGTTGCAAAGAGCCCAAAACCTTTGATTTCAAGAGCGCATAAGCCACACCAAGGATCCAGGACCGGAAAGGCACCATTTGGAGGTCAGTAACTCATTGTAGGCGGGTCCAGGAGCTGGTTCGGGAGCCTTTTATGTTCCTGATGCTCCGATCAGGAGGCCAGCAGACTAGCCCTTTGAGTCACTATGGGGTCCTGGGTTCAAGAAGAATTTACAGGTCCAGTTCTTCTTCCCCAGGCAAGAGGGCAGCAGGTAAGGGTAGCAGGTAAGGGCAGCATGGAAGCAGCTCCTTGTAGCAGCACAGCAGTCCTTCCTGGCAGAGTATTCACAAGACCAGAAGTGTACTGAAGAGTTGGTGTCAGAGGACCTTCTTTTATACCCTGGTGCCCTGGTTCTGGAAGGTGGGGGAAGTTTCTAAACAATGACTTTGAAGTGCATGGAATTCTCTGCCTCTCCTGCCCAGGCTCCAAGCTGGCTGTAGTGACAATGCAGGGTCATTATGTCCTTTGTGTGAAGGCAGAGCACAGGCTATTCAGTTGCAAGTGGGGCTGTACTACGAATCACCCACCCCCAGCCTGCCAGCAGATTGGCCATCAAGGCACACCTAATCCCTCTATTGAGTGACTGTTTGTGAGGAATTCACAATTCTGTCAGTTACACCCAGTCATGTGACCTAGGACAGGCTATACGTAACAAAGGAGTAAGAGCAGAAAAATTTCAAGAATTTAAAAGTATCATTTTTATAATTGTGATAAAAAAACTGACTTTTCCATTGAATAGGCCTTTCACCACAATTCCAAAGACACCAAATACTGCACAGCTACCAGATCCAAATTGGAAATTACAGCTTATTTATTGTAATAAGGAATCATCAATGTTATCCTATCAGAGGGGTAGGCCTCACAGCAGTGAAACATTAAGTTTAGGAGTTTTTCACTAACAGGACATGTAATACTGAAAAGTACATGTCCAATCTTTTAGTTACACAGCACCCTGCCCTATGGGCTGTGTAGTGCCTACCTTAGTGGTGACTTATATGTAATAAAAGGAGAGTTTATGGCTTGGCAAGTTGTTTTTAATGCCAAGTCGACATGGCAATTTAAAACTGCATTAAGGCTGCAATGGCAGGCTTGGGACATGTTTTAAGGTGCTACGTGTATGGGTGGCACAATCAGTGCTAGAGGTCCATTAGCAGCATTTAATTTACAGGCCCTTGGTACATGTAGTACTACTGTACAATGGACTTATAAGTAAACTAAATATGCCAATTAAGTATAAGCCAATAAAGCCAAGTTTTAGGTGAGTGACCACAAGCACTTTAGCACTGTGCTCACTCACCTAAATGGAGGAGGAGAGGCAAATAGTTTGTGGGAAGACCACCCTAAGGCTGACCGGTCTAACAGAAGCAAATGGCTTGCATATGAGATTTGCCTGTTGACAGTAAAAGGTCTTGTGGAGCTTTAAGAACAGAAAGGACAACTGTGTCAGTATGGCTGTGCATTAAAAACATAGTGGACACCTGTTAGAAGCTTTGGTGAGCTATGTTTGCTATGGGAATATGTAGGTGACACTTTAGACTACATTCGTGAGGTCACTTAGATAAAGATTAGTCTATGAGATATTCCCAGAATAAGAGGAATGAAGTCTTGAGGAAATTCAGAAGGATTCATGTGGGGTATACTTCTTATGCTAGTGGAGCAGCTTGAAAAATTAGTTCAAGACCTTTATTTCGGCTCGATGGCCATAAAAGCACATAGAAAACAATACAATATAGGTAGAACATAATGATAAAATGCAATAAAAACATAGTGTTAAAACTCATGATTAAGAATAGCCTTTAAATAGTAGCCTTGTGTGTAGCAACAAAACATTAAAGATAGATTTACATTTAGTCTATATGCTTAAAACAATGGAAAGATAAAAGAGGCCACAAATTTGAAGTCATCTGAAATCAAATTAAGAATAATTATATAGATTATGCTCATTATATCTCACGTCGGGATAGCAGCGCTGGTTTAGTTCTCAGGGGAGGCACATATCTTTCCTCTAGCTCTCCACTCAGCCATCAAAAATCAAGTGTTTCAGGAAAACAATGGTTCTTGTGTGGCCAAAATTGGTCCAAAGAATAGGCCGCAGGGGCAGCGTCAGATTTATAGACACTAGGTTTAAGTTAAAATCGATACTTAATATCTCAGGGAGCAAGAGAAATAGTGTGACCAGGGACACGTCAATCATAAATAACGATTGTTATTTAATTTATGAAAGTATGCACATAATAGTACAGGTGCTCACATAAGAAAGTGACAACAAGCGTGAAGTGGGGGTGACTTTAAAATATATACATCGCATTGACAACAATTATGAGAACTCCTAATGAATAAATAATACAGAGTATATGGAGTTCCTGTTGTAGGTGGTCGACAGCGTTTCCATCTCAGTTGTTTGAGATCATCTTCAGGACATAGCAAAATGTGAGCAGGCTGAATACCCGGACAAGCCCGGAGTCAATGTAGCTATTTAAAGCTGATGGCCATAAATTAGTGGCTTGCTCATATACATTTTCAACATCCTAAATGCAGAAATTATACTCTCTGATACCCACGTTCTGACATAGCTGAAGTATCTGGCAAAGCCTGCTGAGCATGTAGGCTGGGCAAAAAACATAATACATGTTCTGGGGTCTCTTCAGGGGCACCACAAGCCGGGCACCGCCAATCATCCACTCTCTGGTTTTTAGCCAACTTTGCAGTAAACCAATGAAAGGGTGGAGTCCTGTAGTGAAATAGCAAGTATAAGCACCTGGCTAAGGGGGGTTCTATTTAATCCAAAAAATCTTCTCTAATATAGGAGTCGTTATTTGTAAGAAAAGCATCAATCAATGTACCTTGGCTTGCCAGGGAGTATATTGGAGAATCTCAATACTGTCAGTAGGCTAATTAAATGTTGGACTTCGGTATCGACCTTGCCTCTCTTGGGCTACTCAACAGAGTTGCCAACCAGATCTCTCCCAGGGTGGCTTTCATATACTTGATCCAGGGTATATTACGGGAGCCCACAAGACTAAGCATTTCTTGTAGGCCTTCACAATATTGATGGAGCTCTGGGGTGGCTCAGATCCTCCGCCAATAGAAAATTAGACATAGACCTGTTTTATCTGATAGGGCTCTCACCCCAAGATCAAGTATAACAGGGGAGTAGGAGAGTACTAATGAGGACGCTAATCAATAGATGCATGAATTTGTTCAGCACTGATTCGAAGGTAGAAGCATCTAGATGACTCCTTAGGTAGCTGTCTCCAGGGCTTGGTGTTGGCATACCTGCAGGCACGGCTGTGCAGATCGAAACGGAGAACTGTGTGTCAGCTTGATTATGCTTCCTACCACTTGCTCAAGTTTTAACCCCAAATGTTTGGTTAATGTAATGCCCAGATAGGAAAAAGTATGCACTCTCTCAAGGGTAGTCCCTGCTAATATCTTGTTTGCGCTGGTCAAATGCCCTGGGTTCATTATCATATACTTGGTCTTACCCACATTAACTTCTAGGCCCCGCTCTATAAGAATTTCTTGAAGCAATCCAAGAGATTCTGCAGGCCCATGGGAGACTTAGAGAGGAGAAGGGTGTCATCGGCGAACATGAGGGCCAAGATTCTCATGTTTGCCAACTTTGGAGTGCCGCTATCACTCTGTTCTAAGAAATTAATAAGACCGTAGAGTGAGAACATGAGGCCGAGTACGCACCCCTGCCTTACCCCTCTACTTACAGGGAACGACTCTGTCAACTCACCAGCCTGACCTGCGCACAGTTGTTATAATGCAACCTCACAATAATATCTCGTAGGTAACTAGATTCCACCATCTTTTGCAGGACCCGCCAAATGGTCGGCCTGGGTACTAAATCAAACGCGGAACAGAGGTCCATAAATATGAGATACAGTCGACCACCCCCCAGAGTGGCCACTTTCCAGTATTACATCAGGAGCTGGAATACCTGGTCAATCGTGCTTTTGGCCTCCCGAAAGCCCGCCTGCAACAGGGACATAATATAATTTTCTGCCAGCCACTCCTGTAGTCTATCAAGTATAACTCTGCTAAATAGCTTTTGTGAGCTATCGACAAGACTAATGGGTCTGTAGTTGGCTGGCATTTCACAGGGACCCTTTTTATAAATAGAAATAATTTCAGCCCCAGCCCATGTCGGGGGCAATGGTGCCCCATTCAATAAGGCAGTAAACAGCATTGAAAAGTAGGCACTCCATATGTCAATCTTACTCTGAAATACATCTCCAGGGATTTTATCAAATCCTGGCGCTTTGTTGGGTACAGTGCCCTTAATGGCTAGATATATTTCTTGGGGTACAATTTCATGGCCATTATAGTTGGGCCCAGGGAGAAGGATGTTGATCAGGGTCTCCTCAGTATTGTCTTCCGCCTCCCTTGGGCTCGTTGACGATTGTCCCAGAGTCCCCCGTCTCATCAGGTCTCTAGAAGCAGCAGCCAGTTCTTCCGGCTGCACATAAATGCTGGAAAAGTGCGCTACGCGGTCACTGGCTGAGATGTTGGTTTCGATGGAACTAAACTCTTCCCTGCTGCCAGAGGACACCAGATCCCAAAAGGCACAGTGATCTTTTTGCTTGGCAGCTGCTAAGAAGCTCTCCCACCTTCTCCGCTCCCAATCCTTTTTAGTACTGTAGAGAGCCTTTTTATGGGTGCTCCTTGCTGTGTGGATCTTGGCTTTATCTTGTGTTTTTATGGCTGTGACCAGATTGGTATTGGCAACTCCTCAAACTTTGTTGTAGCAGGTCAGTGGACGCTTCCTCTCGGCCTTTCGCCCGGCACTAGCACAGAAAAGGTTTCTCAGTTTATCAAACATCCCTTTGTGGTTCTTGGAAATTAGCCTCAGCTGTCCTCTAGGAACCCCTGTCAAGGGCAGAGACACCATCCCCTCCAGGCTATCAGCCACAAAGCCATAGATATGGGTAACGGTCTCCTGTGAGTTCTCCAAACTGCTCCATTTGACCCTGCTTCTATTGCTGGTAACTCTGTTATGTTACAGCAATTGGTTAAGCAAACGTATACCCCGAGGTGTCTTGGCGCTGACTACTGCTGAGTAGGAAAGGAGCCTAGTTGTTAAATAGCCATGTTTTCAACTCCTTTCTAAAGTGTGGGCATAGCTCTGATTGGGGGGGGGGGGAGCAGATTGTTCCAGAGCTTTGTGGTTCCAACAACAAAGCTTCTGCCTCCCCAACTAGCTTTGTGAATTCTGGGAGTCATCATAAGATTCGAACCTAGTGAGCGCAACCGTCTGCCAGGAGTGGATCTCTGAAAGGAGTGCTTCAGGGCCCGTATTATGTAAAGCCTTGTAGGCTATGCACAGAGCCTTAAATGTGATACAGCTTCTTACTGGAATGAACTTGTCGAATTTCTTTGGCCACCAAAATGAATTTAGAGGTCCCTGAAAGAAGCCTGGCAGATGCATTCTGCACCATCTGTAGCTTGTTGAGGTGTTTTTCCTGCATGTTAACATAGAGACCATTGCAGTAATACAATCTTGAAAGGACTAATGCCATGGTAACACTCTTTCTAGCCTGCGCTGGAATAAAAGAGAATAGTTTTTTGATCATTATGAGCAGGTAGAAGCAGGAGGAGATCAGAGAATTGATTTGCAGTCTAAAATTTCGCTTTTCATCTATAAACATACCTAATTTTTTGCCTTGGTTGCTGGGATAGGGGGGAGAACCCAATTCTTCTGGCCGCCAACTAGGGGACCAGACAGGAGAGAGATTACAGAACAGAACCACCTCGGTTTTATGTAAGTTAAGTTTAAGGCAGTGTCTGTTCATCCGGGAGCTAATTGCCAGCATGCAATCATGAAAAGTGGCCGAAATCTCAGTACCATTTCTGAAGGCGGACAGGACAATTTGGGTATTGTTCGCATAAAAGGTTAATGCAAGGCCAAAAGATTTGAACAGAAGAGCCAACTCTGATACATAAGAGTTGGGCTAATAGATTAACCCAGCAGGACTCCCCTGTGGAGAGAAAAGGAAGCTGATTCAAAGTTACCCAGTGCTAATGATTGTAGTCTAGCAGTAAGAAAAGAGGTCAATAGGGATTTAGCCCTATTCTTAATGCCCAGAGTGCTGTTATGGTTGATCAACATCCCATGGTCAACCGTATCAACTGCTGCTGACAGATCAAGGAGAATAAGTGCTGCAGCTCCACCTCTGTCCAGCATGACCCTTATCTCCTCTGTGGTTTTAATCAGTGCTGACTAGGTGCTTGGTCCAAACCTGAAACTAAATTGCGTCTCATCCAACAACTGATTCTCTTGTATGCACTGTGTGATCTGAGAATTCATAACTTTTTCAAGTAGTTTAGCAGGAAGTGGAAGGCACGAAATGGGCAGATAATGTTTGAGGTCAACTGGGTTTAGGTTAGGTTTCTTTATAAGTGGGAGATTGGAGGCCCTTTTCCACTAGGTCGGGAAAACTCCTGAAATAAACATGGAGTTGAGGATAGCTGCAAGAGTTGCACCTATCATATCAGTCCTCTATCTAGTGGCTCTCCCGTGTTAAAATTGGCCTTTGATATTTAAGTTAAGCTTGAGAGCCAAGGCATTATGGTCACTATCCTGACATGGCATAGCTATTAAATCCTCCAGGTTTGGACATAACTTAAGGTCCAACAAAATATAGTCAATTAGGCTAGTGGCGTTAATGCACTTAAAAGGGTGGGACCCTGCCCTATCAGAGCTAGTTCTACCGTTGCAAGCCTGTAGCCCTTGGCTTAGAATAAGTACATTAATTTTAACTGCAGTTGGTGTCCATTTCTTGATGTGGGAAATCTCCAGGGTTGGAACTAGCCATAGATTGTCCTCCTTTGTCGAGAGAGACAAAGGCTCTACACTTAACGATTCAAATTGGCAATCAGTCAAACACCCCTGCCAGATTTTCAAAACGGCTATATGTTGGTATTATAAATGTAAAAAGAACAATTAATGGGCAGAATGCAGAACAATGTCATACATTCACCCCAGTACAGAGATCTGGGTCTAAATTCATAGTTTTATTTGCTCACCATGCCATTCCAGTTTGAACCCAGCCATATGCAAATCAGTCTTAACCCTGCGCCCAATAGGAACAGTACAGCCCAGGTCCTCCATGGACTGGAAACAAGCATCCTAGGATCGGTTTCGGGGTTTCAACCCTCATAAGCCAGGTTGACTTGACTCCAGTGGCATGGAGAGCACGTGACCCACGTCTCAGCATACCCGTCCCACTCGGGATGACAAATGCAAAAAGAACAATTAATGGACAGAATGCAGAACAATGTCATACGTTCACCCCAGAACAGAGATCTGGGCCTAAATCCATCGTTTTTTGGCTCACTATGCCATTCCAGTTTGAACCCAGTCATATGCAAATCAGTCTTGACCCTACACCTATTGGGAACAGTTCAGCCCGAACTGCCAGGCCCTCCCTGGACTGGAAACAAGCATCCTAGGACGGGTTTCAGGGTTTCACCCCTCATCAGCCAGTATAGCTTGACTCCAGTGGCATGGAGAGCACAGGACCCACGTCTGGGCATACCCGTCCCACTCGGGGAGACAAATGCATAAACAGCAATTGATGGACAGAATGCCGAAGAATGTAATACATTCACCCCAGTACAAGACTGATTTTCATATGGCTGGGTCTTAACTGGGGTGGCAAGGTGAGCAAAAGAACAATGGATTTAACCCAGATCTATTGACTGGGGGAGAGTATTTGAATTGCTCTGCATTCCATCCATCTTCTGTGTGTGTTTTGCTTTCTCACCCTAAGTGCACTGGGTATGCCCAGACGTGGGTCCCGGGCTCACTGTGCCACTGGATTCAAGCTAGCCTGGCTGACGAGGGGTGATGCATTGAAACCTGTCCCAGGATGCATGTTTCCGGTCCAGGGAGGACCTGGCTTGGCAGTTCGGTGTGGACTGTTCCCATAAGGCACAGAGTCAAGACTGATTTGCATATGGCTGGGTCTTAACTGGGGTGGCATGGTGAGTAAAAGAATGATGGATTTAACCCAGATCTATTGACAGGGGAGAATGTTTGATTTGTTCTTCATTCCGTCCATCATCTGTTTGTCTTTTGCTTTCTCTCCCTAAGTGTGCCGGGTATGCCCAG
This sequence comes from Calotriton arnoldi, assembly GCA_963921515.1. Lineage (NCBI taxonomy): Eukaryota > Metazoa > Chordata > Amphibia > Caudata > Salamandridae > Calotriton > Calotriton arnoldi. The sequence continues at coordinate 741,304 of CAWUFW010000754.1, read as the reverse complement.
ACGTGGGTCCTGGGCTTACTGTGCCACTGTATTCAAGCTAGCCTGGCTGACGAGGGGTGATTCATCGAAACCTGTCCCAGGATGCTTGTTTCCGGTCCAGGGAGAACCTGGCTTGGCAGTTTGGTGTGGACTGTTCCCATAAGGCACACGGCAAGACTGATTTGCGTATGGCTGGGTCTTAACTGGGGTGGCATGGTGAATAAAAGAATGATGGATTTAACCCAGATCTATTGACAGGGGGAGCATGTTTGATTTGCTCTGCATTCCGTCCATCATCTGTTTGTCTTTTGCTTTCTCGCCCTAAGTGCGCGGGGTATGCCCAGACGTGGGTCCTGGGCTTACTGTGCCACTGTATTCAAGCTAGCCTGGCTGACGAGGGGTGATGCATCGAAACCTGTCCCAGGATGCTTGTTTCCGGTCCAGGGAGGACCTGGCTTGGCAGTTTGGTGTGGACTGTTCCCATAAGGCACAGGGCAAGACTGATTTGTGTATGGCTGGGTCTTAACTGGGGTGGCATGGTGAATAAAAGAATGATGGATTTAACCCAGATCTATTGACAGGGGGAGCATGTTTGATTTGCTCTGCATTCCGTCCATCATCTGTTTGTCTTTTGCTTTCTCGCCCTAAGTGCGCGGGGTATGCCCAGACGTGGGTCCTGGGCTTACTGTGCCACTGTATTCAAGCTAGCCTGGCTGACGAGGGGTGATGCACCGAAACCTGTCCCAGGATGCTTGTTTCAGGTCCAGGGAGGACCTGGCTTGCCAATTCGGTCTGGACTGTTCCCATGAGGCACAGGGTCAATACTGATTTGCATATGGCTGGGTCTAAACTGGGGTGGCATGGGGAGCAAAAAAACGAGGGATTTAACCCAGGTCTATTGACTGGGGGAGAGTGTTTGACTTGCTCTGCATTCCGTCCATCATCTGTGTGTCTTTAGGTATTATAAATGTGCCATCATACCTCCTCCAGTAGGTGTAGGCCCTGTGTACTCCCTTTGCATGTGACAATGAGTTTTGGGGTGTTGGCTGCTGAGGGAGCGATAAGGGGATAGGTCTCTGCGCGGGTCCCTGCTGGTGGCTTACTGGCACCACTAAGTAAAACACGTTGGGCCAGAGATGCAGATCTGAAATTTATGATGAAGCAGTCACTATCTTGGTTCACCCTCTCTGGCCCAATCCACGCAATTTTTCTGATATGCAGTAAGTTATTGGTTTGTGGAAGGGGGAAACCTCTAAACCGCACTAACCACCCCAGGGTTTTGTTGTGACGCGTATCATGTTTCACTTTGACCATCCCGGAGGTGGGGTACGCCTGGTTAGGACTACTATATATGGAAATGATACCGGGGAAGATTTACGATTGGCAACTTAAGACTCCCCCTGTGGTTGGTGGGGCAGGGCTCTTTATCACCAGCATGTTCTTCGTTGTTGCAACCTAGGCTGCCTGGATGTATAGGGAATTTAAATTATTGCGCTATGGACCATCTCGCTCGTATCCTGGAGTAGGGGATTCAACAAGTACTCTATTCCCTGAGCACAAAGAATTGGCAGGCAGCCCCTGGACAGTGTATGGGATGCTCCTTAACCCTGGATCCCTGTAGTACTCTAGGCTCCATGGTCGCAATATGGTTGGTTGCAGAGCCTGCACCTTTCTACTATCAGCCAATTCCTTCTCTATGGCTGTTAGGCGGACGCAGGTTGAGGTTAGGTGATCTGCTAGAAGGTCATTAACCTTGCATAGGAAGTCATGCATGAATTACCTACAGCATTCAGACACCACCCCCTCGCTGAACACTGTGGGTGATGTGTCAAGAAACTCTTTCCTGGGGTGTACCTGGGATAAAGCTGGGCAAGAAGGAGCAACTTTGTTTCTGCTGCCTGTAGGCGGTCTGTTTTTCTTGGCTCTCCCATTAGATTGGTCTATGCTAACCGTGCGTGACTCTCTGGCGCTCGTAGGTTCAGTTTCACTTGCTCCTGGGAGAGTATGTAATAGCATAGGTGCAGGCTTTAGTGTAAGCAGGGGATTATGTGTCTTGGTCGGACCTTCCCTCAACTATGGTCTGACTGTAATGTCAGTCGCTGTTCAGTGAGCTTCTTCTCCGTATTAATGACCCCGATGACTGTGCAACATTCAGTCAATGAAAGTGGCCTTGGCATGGAGTGTATGAGCTGGGTGGTTATCCATTGCTTTCCCCTTTCCCATCTTAGCTGTTGGTTACTTATTGTGAGGCGTACAGTTCGATTAATTGGTTCCCCCGTGAAGGTATATACAAAAAAACAAATACAGGCAAGGGATTGGCAGGCCTACAGACTACAAAGCCACACCATCACTAAACAAAATCAGATACTTCACCATGGTCTTACCGTTAATGTTTCCCAGGCCAAATAAGCCCGCTCCACTTTAGAAACTCTTAAATGTACTTTAGTGGCGATCCAATAGCCAAGTTTATAGTTCCAGGAGAGGAGGCCGCCTTTTGGTGGGAATCATGCCATGAGTGTTCCAATAGTCCCTTCCAATGTCAGGATACAGAGAGGCCAATGTGGTCAGCCCGCTATCACCTTCCTCATGAAGTGTAATAGTATAGCTGGCCCGGTGTTAAAACAGATGCAGCAAGGGTACAAGGGCGATTGCCCCAGGCCGGGGTCTAAACAACAGAAATAATTGACGGGGGCAGGACATGCTTCACCCAGGCATATACCGCGCTGTGGGAATGCAGGGAGCACCTTTCAGCAAGTGGCTGGCCCCACCCCCTTTGTAGCCACACTCTGCAGTCGCACCTCCTGATGCTACTGGTGTTGGGGGATGAAGTCTCCTGCAGCAAATAGGGGACCAGGAGGTTGTTTAGCCCTTCTTGACAGCCAGTGAGTCCCGTTCAAGTAATCTTTGCATTCTAAAACTCAATTCAGACTTGGAACATTGAAGCAGAACTTCTCCCCAATACAGACAGACCGTATGCCTCCCAAGGAGTACCTTTATCCTTACAACAGTATACATTTCTCTTCTTAGTGTCTAAGGATGCACACTTAATTCTGATCATAATGGTTAGGATTCTGGCAGATTTGCATATTAAACCCTGATTATATTGGCAGAATTTTGGTAATGTTCTAGATAAAAAAAAAACATAATACAAATTATCGGTTGCTTTTCTCACCTTACTAAGGGAATGCTATTTAATCAATATTTTCGATGAAAAGTGAAGATTTAGGTGGCAAGACAATGTATCCAGGGCTAGAGAAGAGTTCAAGTGGTTATTCATCATGTAAATAAAAAAATAAAATAAAAAGAGTTAAAAGTCCTCCAATTGCCAAAGAAGTCAATAGTTTGAACAACGTTTGGACTAAGTGGTGGGATAATATATCTGAGTGGTTCCAATTAGGAATTATGGAAATGCATTTGTCAGAAACGGGGTTGCAGTAGGAGCCCTATTCAAGCAGCAACCACAATCCTAGTCAGGGTAAGAAGCAGGCAAATCCTAAATTAATCTGTGCTCGCCCTCTGGTAGCTTGGCACAGAGCACTCAGGCTTAACTTAGCGCTTACTTGGGATATATGGTCGCACCGGACCAGGACAAAGGTAGAAGTTCAGGCCAACGGCGATTGAGCACGGGCTGCATACAGGGACCTAGTGAGGCATGCTCAACAAAAGTACCTTGATCGAGGCTGCATCATAGTCAAAGATGCGGGCTGCAGTCAAAGTGATGCTTCAGTGTCGATTCACGCAGTGGTGACAATGTGCCAGTCTTGACTTGCACAGCAGCGACGATGCATCAGCACCGATGAGAGGAGAGCTGCGATGCGGAGATTCAGCGTCAAAGATGCAGTCAATGAAGATGCAGAGACTTCGTGCAGGGGTTGTTCTGAAAGCCATGTGTCGGGTTCGATCCATACAGTAGAGGTGATGAGCCAGTTCTCGTCACACGACAGGAGCAATGCGCTGGTTCCGATCCATGCAACAGGAGCGTTGTGCTTGTTCCACAGAAGATGTGTGGGTTTGCTGAAGCATGCACCTTTGGCCTCTATTCCAAGGGATCAGGACTAGGGTGGCACCAGATCAGGAGGCCAGTCAGCTAGCCCTTGGAGTCACTCTGGGTTCAAATGATGCTGGTCCAGTCCTTCTCACCCAGGCAGGGGAACCGCAGGCAGCGGCGCAGCACAGCAAAGCACAAGTCAGAAAAGCAACAGTCCAGCAGAGTGGCAGTCCTTCCACAGCACAGCAGTTGTCCTTCCTGGCAAAGTCTTCACAGGTCCAGAAATGTACTGAAGTGGTGGTGTCAGAGGCCCAGTCCTTATACCTAATTGCGTCTTTGAAGTGGGGGAGACTTCGAAGATAGGTCTTCGAAGTGCAGAGGTCCTCCCTCCTGCCGTGGCTCCAGACTCACTACAGGGGGTATGCCGCCCTATGTGTGGGGACAGGACACAGCCTATTCAGGTGTAAGTGAGGTTGGGTCCAGCTCCTCCCTCCCATCCTGCCAGGATGGCCCATCAAGTCACATGTAAGCTCCCATTTTGTGTGGCTGTCTGGGGAGGGGGGGGGGGGGGAGTACACAAAGCACAGCTGTCACCCTTTCCTGACATGTATCAGACACAGGCAGCAGGCACCAAATGGGTAAAGTAAGAAAATGCCAACATTTTAAAAGTGGCATTTTCAGAATTGCAATTTAAAATAAGACTTCACCATAAGTTGTGGTTTTCAATTGTGATTCCAGAGACAAACTGAAAAAGTCTCCCTCTTCGCAATTGGCAATTACACTTAAATATAATAAATTAATCACTATCTTATCCTATAGGAGAGAGAGGCTTTGCACTGGTGAAAACCATATTTGAATGTTTTTCACTACGAGGATGTGTAAAACTTGAAACTTCATGTCCTGCCTATTAAATACATTGCACCATGCCCTGTAGGATGTCCAGGGCCTACTTTAGGGGTGAGCTTATATGAATGAAAAGGGAAGGTTTGGGCCTGGCGAGAGGTTTATCTTGCCAGGGTGAAATGGCAGTGTACTCTGCAAACACAGGCTCTGCAATGGCAGGCCTCACACATGGTTAGAAGGCTTCTTAAGTGGGTGCACAGTTGGTGTTGCAGGCCAACTCTTCGCATTAAATTTACAGGCCTTGGGAACATACAGTGCACTTCACTAGGGAACTATTAGTAAATTAGGTATGTCAATTGGGGTTGAACCAATATTACCATGTTGAAGGGACAGAACACAAGCAGTTTAGCACTAGTTAGCAGTGGTAAAGTGCACAGAGTCCTAAAGCCAGCAAAAACAAGGCCAGAAAAGTGGAGGAGGTAGGCAAAAAGATGGGGGGGGAGACCATCCTCAGACTGTCAGGTCTAACAGCAACACAGAGCAACAGAAAAAGAATGATCAGCTACTTCTGAAAATAATCACAGGAAAGATTTAAATTACACATAGGGGTAAATGCATGAAACAACAATTGGAGAACCCGGTCCTCTGTCCTCTTCCCTTTACTTTGTTGTGTATACTTTACATCTTTATTATATATCAACATCTTTATTATATATCAAAACCTTTTATACCCTATGTGTTGTTCTGTGTTTGTACATGCTTTATGCTAAGGTGCAATGAGGTTGTGGACTTCTGCTCACCTTCTCACCGAAGTGTGCCCTATTGCAAAATGTAGCTGTATTTGGTGTAATATAAAATACGATAGAAATTTCAAAATATGCTCTAAAGCACATAAAACTACATTTACTAATTTGACTTTTCTCTTTTAATAGCACATACATACACAATGTGTGTGCAGTTAAAATGTGTTATTTGATTAGTCAGTTATCTCTAAAGGCCTTAAGATTTAATAAAAAATGAATAAAAAAGTAAGTCAGTAATGCCAATCAATTAGACACAATTGGTGCTGAAAATGCCATTTATAAACAATGCCCCTTTACCCAAATTTATAGAACTCTACAATAAGCATTAATAAAAATGTACACAACCTCTAAAAGAACAATTGTATATAAAAAGAGCCAAGCGTTTCCTTTCTTTATCAGAATGACTTCATATAATACAAAATAAATCATTTCAAGAATAATTTTTCAGCAATATATATTTTAGTTTCTGTACATAATCTATGTAATGTTAAGACTGAAGGTTAACAATGAAAATACATACAAAATGCTTCTTTATTTTACAAGTAGAAAAATAAAACATGGTTCTGGTGAACCATGGCTTTAATACTGTGCATAAGTCTTATATAGATTTTACAAATAAGTTATAGCTTAAAATATTTTTGAAACAAACAAAACACATTATGGAGTAAGGTTTGTATCCTGACTTATCACAAACTAGCACCAGTCAAATGTCCGACCAACAATGTCAAAAAACTTCTTATTGGGTTCATGGAAGTGGTCTTGTAATTTTTCCATTAACACAGAGTTGACATGAGGGTGTGCCCTTCCTTTGGACTCATGCAGACAGCGATCCCGTCCGCCATCTCTTAAACAATAAAACCCTTTTGTCTTATTGAAGTAAAAATTTGATGCATTAATTTGTGGGGATAGCTTTAAGAACCTCTCCACCTTCTCCATCTCTGGTAAGGGATCTTTTATTAATTTGTCACCATCCACAACGTGCATGTGATGCAGAGGGAAATACTTCAGCCAGTTTTGCATGCAAGTATAGTACACACTTCGGTTTATTGCTTTGTAATCCACATTGATTTCTCCATTTTTTAACAAAAGTTCTTCTACTGGTGGGTAGAGTTTGTGTTTTTGTTTGTGGTTGTGGAAGACCTGAGTATAATCTGAAAGAACTCTCTCAATCGGGTCTCTTAGAATAAGAAGTATTCTGATAGACTCATTCATTTTATGGACTCTCTCAGGCACTTTCATTGATGTAAAGTATGCTGGAGTTTTTTCTACTGTAAGCTGATGTGGGTAGGAGAAAGGCATTTGCTTAATATACCATTCTAAGCCTTTATTGTATTGCTCTTCCCAGTCGAAGAAATGGACTTCACTTTCTGCTGCTGAAATATCAGGATGAAGACTCAGCATCTCCAACAAGGCTCTAGTTCCACCTTTCCGCACTCCAATAATGATGGTGTGGGGCAAATGCTGATGAGTTATGTTAGAACTGTTTCTCAAGTCACTTTTAATGAAACTCTTCTTGGAGTTATTTATGGAGGTGAAGAGCGAGTTGGTCATTGGCCTTGAGGACACCAAACTAGGATGAACACAAAGAAGCACAGTCCACAGTAAAAAAGCTGCCATGACAGAAGTTCTTTTCCTGTTTTCACTCTTCCAGTCAGGAAGATATTTTCCAACTTTCAGGTAGATGTCTTTGGAATAACATGGGAATGTTTTACTGCCCCAATCCATAGCTTCAAACGTGAAGTCACTAAAAGAAAACACATGCAGTTTAGTATATTCAGACACCACAATAAGAAATGTAAAAGCATTTAAAGATTCAGTACTGTATACTTACTTTTGAAAAAAAGTAGGACTCATAATAGGAAATGTTAATATTACTCATAAGAATCTGGTACAAACAAACTAATTGTTTTCTACTGAAGTTACGAATGTAAAGGCCAGCTGCAACTAATAGTTTGGAAATCATGCCTACAAGCATTCAATGGTTTTAAGGAATGAAATTACAGCGCTTAGAATTCAGGCTTTTTACACTGTAGTTATGATATAATTTGCACGGAGCTTTGCATACTTTTTAGGATTTTACTTCATTTCATTTTGCAGCAAATCACTCTTTTTACAGTGTCGGAAATGGACATTAAAATATTCACTGCCTTGTCATGAAGTAAACCGCTATAAGTAGCACTACTAATTTCCTTGCCTGCCCCTCTCCCTGAGTCTTTCAATCTTCAGTTGACAGTTGTAAAAATAATAAAAAATTCAGAGAATTAGGGTGATATACAAAGGGTTTTACAATTAGCAATACCTTGGAATCAGTAAATCAGATGGTTTGCGAACGCTGAAAAGGTTTTTCTTATGCTCTAAATACCTTCAGCAACTTGAAAAACATTTTCCAAATCACAAAATGGGTTTATAAATGGGTGCCAAATCGCCTTTTGGATGGGGTGTGTTTTGGGCATCCCTTCTAAATATTATTTCAGTACCCTATTCATCAAAGTTTTGTCACCAGACTACAGAGAAACATTAGAAGGTACATAGTTCCAAGTTGGCACTGTAAATTATCTGCAAAAGGGAAGGGGCTGCTTTGTTTAAAAGAAAAGTTTGTTTGGAAGTATGTGCATTGGTACAGAGAAACGCTGCCGACTCTCAAAACTTCAAGTTAAAGAGGCTGCATAAAAGAACTACTTTAATTTCAGGTGATGAGATATAGTGGTCTGCTGACCCTAACAGGCCACCATCACTAAGAGCGTGACCTACATCACAATTAAAAATAAGGTTAGTCAGATTGAGACCCACTCCGATGCCTTCTGTGGTGAACTGAATTTGTACTTAGTTTGGTTCGCAAAAAAATTAATTGCAAATTGCAGCAGCTTTTTGTTACTATATTTGTAGTTCATCTGGCCCCAAATGATTCTTATTATTCTTAAGTGCCAGGGCTCTGACCAGGAGGCAACTGCAGCTTGCACCACCCATCGCCCTTGTCATTGCTGCCAAAAGAACTACTAACCATCTCTTTCGCATGTGAATGCGACAGTTCAGATTATTCCAGGTACCCAAGCTAAAGGAATGGCTAGGGAGGCAGGTATGAGCAATTTTAATGTATATAGTATTCCCAAACAACCATTGTTCTGCTCATCTCTAGATTAGATGAGCAGCGCCACCTTGTGGTAGACTGTTCTAAATATGGTGTTGACAATTAGGTGCTGGTGCCGAGCACCGGAAACCAATTAAGTGCCGGTGCTGAGCACCGGAAAGCACTGGCTCAAATTAAGCACTGAGCAGGAGGCAAGAGAACGGCAGAAAAAAGCAAGAGAGGTGCAGAAAGAGGCAAGAGAGGTGCACAAAGAGGCAGGAGAGGTGCACAAAGAGGCAAGAGAGGTGCACAAAGAGGCAAGAGAGGTGCACAAAGAGGCAAGAGGGGTGCACAAAGAGGCAAGAGGGGTGCACAAAGAGGCAAGAGGGGTGCACAAAGAGGCAAGAGGGGTGGACAAAGAAGCAACAGAGGTGCAGAAAGAGGCAAGAGGGGTGCAGAAAGAGGCAAGAGAAGTGCAGAAAGAAGCAACAGAGGTGCAGAAAGAAGCAACAGAGGTGCAGAAACAGGCAAGAAAGGTGCAGAAACAGGCAAGAAAGGTGCAGAAACAGGCAAGTGGGATACAGAAATTTGCAAGAGGTGCAAAAAGAAGCAAGAGCAGTGCAGAAAGAAGCAATAGAGGTGCAGAAAGAGGCAAGAGGGATGCAGAAACTCACAAAAGAGGTGCAGAAAGCCGCAAGAGCAGTGCAGAATGAAGCAAGAGTAGTGCAGAAAGAAGCAAGAGAGGTGCAGAAAGAAGCAAGTCAGGTGCAGAAAGAAGCAAGAGAAGTGCAGAATGAAGCAACAGGGGTGCAGAAAGAGGCAAGAGAAGTGCAGAAAGAAGCAACAGATGTGCAGCAGGAGGCAAGAGAACTGCAGAAAGAGGCGAGAGAGTTGCAGAAACAGGCAAAAGCGGTGCAGAAAGAGTGAACAGGGGTGCAGACAGAGGCAAGAGAGATGCAGAAAGAGGCAAGAGAGGCGCAGAAAGAGGCAAGAAATGTGCAGAAAAAGGGAAGAAGGGTGCAGAAAGAAGCAAGAGAGGTGCAGAAAGAAGCAAGAGAGGTGCAGACGGAGGCAAGTGATGTGCAGACGGAGGCAAGAGAACTGCAGAAAAAGGCTAGAGAGTTTCAGAAACAGGCAAAAGGGATGCAGAGAGAGGGAACAGGTGTGTAGACAGAGGCAAGAGAGGTCTAGAAAGAGGGAAGAGAGGTGCAGAAAGAGGGAAGAGGGGTGCAGAAAGAGGGAAGAGGGGTGCAGAAATTTGCAACAGAGGTGCAGAAATGAAGCAAGACCAGTGCAGAAAGAACCAATAGAGGTGCAGAAAGAGGCAAGAGGGGTAGAGAAAGAGGCAAGAGAAGTGCAGAAAGAAGCAAAAGATGCAAAAAGAAGCTAGAGAACTGCAGAAAAAGGCTGGAGAGATGCAGAAAGAGGCAGGAGAGGCACACAAAGAGGCAAAAGGGGTACAGTAAGAGGCAAGAGGGGTGCAGAAAGAAGCAAGAGAAGTACAGAAAGAAGCAACAGAGGAGCTGAAAGAGGCAAGAGACGTGCAGAAAGGCAAGAGAGGTGCAGAAAGAGGCAAGAGAGGTCCAGAAAGAGGCAAGAGAGGTCCAGAAAGAGGCAAGAGAGGTCCAGAAAGAGGCAAGAGAGGTGCAGAAAGAGGCAAGAGAGGTGCAGAAAGAGGCAAGAGAGGTGCAGAAAGAGGCAAGAGAGGTGCAGAAAGAGGGAAAAGGGGTGCAGAAAGAGGGAAAAGGGGTGCAGAAAGAGGCAAGAGCAGTGCAGAAAGAAGTACAAGTGCAGAAATGTGCAAGAGAGGTGCAGAAAGAGGCAAGAGGGGTGCTGAAAGAGGCAACAGGGGTACAGAAAGTAGCAAGAGGGGTGCAGAAAGTAGCAAGAGGGGTGCAGAAAGAGGAAACAGAGGAGCAGAAGGAGGCAAGAGAACTGCAGAAACAGGTAAAAGAGGTGCAGAAAGAGGGAACAGGGGTTGAGACAGATTTAAGAGAAGTGCAGAAAGAGGGAAGAGGGGTGCAGAAATGTGCAAGAGAGGTGCAGAAAGAAGCAACAGAGGTACAGAAAGAGGCAAGTGGGTTGCAGAAAGAGGAGAGAGGGGTGCAGAAAGAGGCAAGAGCAGTGCAGAAAGAACCAAGACATGTGCAGAAAGAGGCAAGAGATGTACAGAAAAAGGGAAGAAGGGTGCAGAAAGAAGCAAGAGAGGTGCAGAAAGAAGCAAGAGAAGTGCAAAAAGAGGCAAGAGAAGTGCAAAAAGAGGGAAGAGGGGTGCAGAAAGAGGGAAGAGGGGTGCAGAAAGAGGGAAGAGGGGTGCAGAAAGAGGGAAGAGGGGTGCAGAAAGAAGGAAGAGGGGTGCAGAAAGAAGCAACAGAGGTGCCAAAATGAAGCAAGACCAGTGCAGAAAGAACCAACAGAGGTGCAGAAAGAGGCAAGAGGGGTAGAGAAAGAGGCAAGAGAACTGCAGAAAGAAGTGAAAGAGGTGCAGAAAGAAACTAGAGAACTGCAGAAAAAGGCAAGAAAACTGCAGAAAAAGGCAAGAGAACTGCAGAAAAAGGCAAGAGAGGTGCAGAAAGAGGCAGGAGAGGTGCAGAAAGAGGCAGGAGAGGCGCAGAAAGAGGCAGGAGAGGCGCAGAAAGAGGCAGGAGAGGCGCAGAAAGAGGCAAGAGGGGTGAAGAAAGAGGCAACAGAGGAGCAGAAGGAGGCAAGAGAACTATAGAAACAGGTAAAAGAGGTGCAGAAAGAGGGAACAGGGGTGGAGACAGAGGCAAGAGAGGTGCAGAAAGAGGGAAGACAAGTGCAGAAAGAGACAACAGGGGTGCAGAAAGAAGCAAGACAGGTGCAGAAAGGAAGCAAGAGAAGTGCAGAATGAAGCAACAGGGGTGCAGAAAGAGGCAAGAGAAGTGCAGAAAGAAGCAACAGAGGTGCAGCAGGAGCAGTGCTTAATTCGTAAAATATTAAGTGCCAGGGCTCTGACCAGGAGGCCACTGCAGCTTGCACCACCCATCGCCTGGTCATCGCTGCCAAAACAACTACTAACCATCTCTTTCGCATGTGAATGCGACAGTTCAGATTATTCCAGGTCCCCAAAGCTAAAAGAATGGCTGGGGAGGCAGGTATAAGCAATTTTAATGTATATTGTATTCCTAAACAACCATTGTTCTGGTCATCTCTAAATTAGAAGAGCAGCGCCACCTTGTGGTAGACTGTTCTAAGTATGGTGTTGACAATTAGGTGCTGGTGCCGAGCACCGGAAACCAATTAAGTGCAGGTGCTGAGCACCGAAAAGCACTTGCTCAAATTCAGCACTGCTTGTATTCACAAGACATCTCTTAGCTACAACATTCACCAACACTTGCTTAGCCATGTAATTTGAATAGGTGTGTTTGCTGCTCTAGTTTTCTAGAACACATTTTTAAAAACATTGCTAAATAACAAGCCTTCCTTCTTTTTCCAATCCTACATGCGAGAACAAAACAGCATTACGGTATAAGTCATGCAGGTAACACGTATGTGCAGTATTCACACTTTTCGTCAAGCACCACTTTGAGTAATAGTTATAGGTGGAACAGTGTTAAATCTTCCAAAATTAGGTTGCTGCCTGTAACCCTTTCGGATTGTAAGGCAACATATGTGATGTTACCAATTTCACCACTTAAAATTTCAAAGTGAACTTTAGTTTTTGCTATTGCTGGTATCCAAGAATAAAGCATTGTGGCAAATAATGGATATCAGGGGCCTGCACCTCGTGCAAGGGGTCCAAAATCTGTTGAATGTGCTCTACCAGATTAGTCCAATTGCCCAAGTGGACGAATACGGACCCACTTATTGCGATTCAATCTGCGCTGCATTCCATACTTAAGTCTATGGGAAACTACAGATAGCAAAAACACTATATTCTCCCTAAGGAGATCCAATCCTTCCTCCCTCCTCCTGCACTAGTGCAGTGTGAACTTCAAAATCCTTCTTGAACTACCAGTCACCCAGTGGCCCAATATTAGCTGTACAAACAAAAAACCTGAACCTCGTCCTTAAGAGAAAGTCATTTTGGTGGTATCAAAATTGAGCCTCTTCATCAGCCTTCCTACCCCTCCGTCTCTGTTTGGAACAAAGCACCTTAATGTTTAAGTGGCAGCCAGCTATTCTGCTGAACTTGCATTCTGTAGTCATATACCTTGTAGCACTAAGAAATAAAACCATGTAATTTGCTCATTTTATATCCCCTCTGAAAGCGCTTAATAAGATCACTTAGTGGTGCAAGATTGATTAAAAAAACAAATAAATATCAGTAATTGCTGAAAATGAAGCATATGAAAACAAGACTTGTTAATGGAGATGCTAAATATTTTGCTAATAGGTATTCAGGGCTGGTGTAAAAGTGAGTGCAATTGCTCGGACGTCTTGCAGGGCTCATAGTCCGCCAATCATTTTTCAATCATGCACCCGTGTCCCACATTGGACAGTTGAAGTTTAAGGTGGATTGGTCGGAATTCCATGTCCACTACGTTATTGAGCAAACCCCAAACTGATCTCTGGTAGGATTGCCCATACATCATTACTGCCAAAACTGCAAGTATGGATACTATTGCTCACATCGGTAAACAGCTTGTTGATCTGCTTTGTAGCAAGGGAGAATCACAGGTTTTCTGTCGAAGGCTGCACTATTGTTTTTCTAAACCTTATGCTACCAAAAGTATGTTTATAGATAAGCCCGGCTCTTCAATCAGACAGGTTTATTGCAGTCCACTAGAAACAGGATTATGATTGTTGCAATCATAGAATGAAATAAAATGCTTGGCTTGATTTTCAGGAGAGAAGGTGAAACCTGCATACAGCATCACTGGACTTTGGTTCAGGAATTTCTGTCTCCAGTTTAGGTTTCAGTAACTGCGGTGAACAAGAGCTCTTAGGCAGATTTCACTCCAATTCTTGTTTTCTCACACGTATCATGAAGCTTGTAGCAGTACTCACATATCCTAATTTGAAAGGATTTAGATGTGGTAAAGTACAAAGGAGTACATAGGCTTCAATTCAAGGGATTGCCAACTATGATGACATAGGCTAGTTGAGATTTAAATAGCAGGACTGAATTTATGGAATGTCAGTGTTTTTTGAATCGGTAAACATCACCTCCCAGTTGCTTGTGAGTATTCAGATGTTTGGTACATAAACTAAAGCAAATTTTCATGGGTAGCAGGAAAACATCCAGCTGTGTCGATCCATCCAATATTACTCAGTAGTTACCCATGTCACAAAACGCACAAAAATCGATATTCGGTTTTGTAAAATGTGTTATGTTGTGCAGATTAATAGAGTGCACCATCACCCGAGAGGGTATCCTGGTGCTGAACATGTTGAGTGTAGCCAAACCTATGATCTAGTGGGACTACTATAAAAGCCAGTTCCTCAGATACTGGCGGATTTCAAGGAGTGAGAAGGAGGCTCTTGTGGGTAGAGACAGGTCATTTAACGCTTTAGTGCAATGTAGGAGAAGGCTCGACCACTGGATCTGGTTTTACGTATGCGTGAGAGGTGTGCCAGTAGGAGCCCAGATGAGCGGAGGTGTCTGGAAGGTTTGTAAAAGCAGATGAGATTGTTGAGTTATGCTGAGCCAGTGATACATAGTTTGTTGAAAGTGTGGGTGAGGAGTTTGAATGTTGCGCGTGCGCGTGTATGTGTGTGTGTATGGGAAGCCAGTGATTCTGGCTGTTGAGTTCTAAATGGTCTGCAGCCTTCGGGTGAGTTTTTCCTTGATCCTGGCACAGAGGGTATTCCTGTAGTCCAGCTTGCTTGCGATGACAGCACATGCAACAGTTTTCCGGATGCTGATTGGGAGCCATTGGAAAAATCTTCCTCAGCATCTTCAGGGTATGGAAGCATGAGGTGGTGACGGCGTTGATTGGGCAGCCATGTTGAGTTTTCGGTCGATGCCGATCCACAGGTTCTTGGCGTGGTCGGTCCTAGCTCAGTTGGTCACCAGGTGCTCTCCTTTCTTGTTGTTTGTATTGATTATTTCCTGTAATCGGTAAATACAGCTTTCAGATTTTCTTGTTTATGCAAAACATAGGGAAAAGGATTACATTTGTGTAATCTGCAGCAGGTTAAACTTGAATAAGGAATTGCAGTACGCAGAGATGAGCTTCGTGAATTGGACCCAGTATAGAGCCAACTCTTGCTACTGCTGCTTCATTTTATTGTATTCATTTAATCTATCAGGTAGAAAACATGTGTGCAATCTGAACATACTTGGAATATATTTTAGAACAAGAATGTTAGAATCAACGCCTTAAACACGTCTTTTAATCCGTTTTGTAGGACAAATGAATTTCGGTTGTACTAAATACTTAAACACAGAAACGATATTCAAGCACAAAAAGAACTAAACAGAAGAATATATTGAAATGATGCTCGGGAGAATTGCCGGGTGAAGTAATTCAATTGCCGCATTGGACTGCCCCGTTATGGCAGTGTGTGTGGGTTTACATTAGAGTTACCCACCAAATAGCTTTTCTATCCTCGACCAAGCTTTTTCAGTAGCACAAGGCAAAAGGTGCAGCAAAGAATGAAAAATATATTTGAAAAAAGCAATTCTGCGTTTGCATCCCGGGATAGCCATACTGTAAATGTCACACGAGGCCGGGTGCCAAAAACATCCTGACCTCAGGCAGGCACCAATCTCGATTTAAAACCTCAAGGGTCTCAGGAATACCACACTGGTGGGTTTACAGCGCGCGCTCAGATTCGTGCGTCATTCCCCCATCCCACTTTCAAACCACAACCAGATTTATCAAATTAACTTCCTCTCCTCAATGGTTTTGTTTATTGTACTGTTAGTTAATTTCCATCCTCTCTGGATTTCTCTCTGCTGTGGCTTGGCATGGAAATCTGTTGAGCTTTTTCCTCTTCAATATCCCTAGAAGTTTGCAGATCCACTGTCTCTACAACTGAGCCGAGGGATATCGCATTCTCGTAATGATCTCTTAATGACCCCCTTTAATGAGAATGGCTTTTAGATAATTATACAAAAACAGCTCTCCCAAATTCCCTTTGCTTTTTAAATGCCAATGTAAAAGATGGAAACATGTTTCAATCACTATAAGAAAACACTTTGAAAAATCCATCCTTTTAGAAGTAATGATTGCTTTAGCGGGCTCACTAGAGATTACATAGAGAGGCAGGAGTTTAGTCACCCTCAACTATTGGTTGTTTTTGCTGTCATTCGAATATTATCAAACCACATTCTGCAGCAATTCAGCCACTGGTGGATTGTAGCTGGCAGTCATGACAAATGAAGTTTACGGCCACTCATCTGTATTAAATTGCATGATTTGCAGCGATTTTAATGCAAGTGTGCCTCAAAGACTCCTGAGGCTGGAACTGATGCTGCGTTTGTTCTGGCTATGGGACAGGATTGGAGAAGGGTGGGGGGATATGGAGGGGAGGGGGGAAGGGGGATTGGGAAGAGGTGGGGAGGCATCTCTTGCCGCACATGATCTCCGCACATGATCTGGCGAATTTACTGGAATATTTGGATAATGGCGATGGCTATCCTCCTTCGTTTCGAAAGAGGGGCATGGAACCACAATTGATTATATATTTGCCCTACGTTATTAGGGAAGGCATATGGGAAACTTCTGAGAGGGACCATAACACTCTATTTGCAATGTTCTCCCTACCCTTTTTTGAGAACTACCACTCCACCGACAGTACAGGAACTACCATTGGTTCAGGATAAGTTTGCAGGTTGCACTGGCATATGCGAAATCCTAGTGAGTGTCTGGCTACAATGCTTCAGCCGCATCTGAGCACTTACCTTTGCTATCTTTCTGAAGCACCATATGGCCCCAATACCCTGCATCATTTTGAGACACTTTGCTCTTTGATCAGAAATTCCTGTCTAAAGCAATTGAGGGTTAACTATGGGGTTATTAGGTGGTTTGATTCCCCATGTTCACTAGCCTATAGAGAGCTCAGGATAGCGCTTTTAGTTAATCCCAGGATCCCACATGAGGTGGCAAGTACTAGGAGGCAGTACAGACAGCAAATTAAAAAAGGGAGGGATGAACTCAACGATGAGGACTGGGATCACCTCACCACTGCTGCTAAATCAAAAAGATCGCAAATCTTCTGGGCCACTCTTAAGTAATGCAAGGCAAGAGGAAAACCAGATAATAAAATATGCTGTTACATCACTTCTAACGATTGGGTTAAGCACTTTTCCATCATATATTGTTTTCCGGGTTGATGATTTTTGCACCTGACTCCGAAACAGGGCATTGTCCAGGACACCTTCTTAAATTAGTTGTTTCAGTTGAAGAGACAATTGCTGCTATTTTTTAATTCCAAATCCCCAGGTCTGGACGGGGTTCCAATCGACCTTATTAAGTGCAACTTGGAGCTCTGGGCCCCTTTCTCAACTAATGTATTCAACAACCTGACTCCTAGCAGTTTTCCAAGGTCCTGGTTTGTCTCAACATTCATGACAATTTTTAAGAAGGACAACAAGTCAGAACCCAGATGCTATGGTCCCATATCCTCAATTAATTCTGCAGTAAAATCATTGGCGGGTACTTTTTAACCAGATACGGGAATGGACTCATGAACATAACATACTACACTTAAGTCAAAACAGTTTTAGAGAGAGGTTGGGTACTGAGGAGCAGTGCCTGAATCTCCACCCTATAATGGGGAAATAAATTATTTCTAGATGCTGTAAGTGAACCTAGCATTATGGACCTATCGACTGCCTTAGATTGTGTGAACCATACCAACTGTGCTGGATTTTGTGCTTAGATATTGCCTTAGTACACTTTTTGCACACACTTCATGAGCATTTTG
This sequence comes from Calotriton arnoldi, assembly GCA_963921515.1. Lineage (NCBI taxonomy): Eukaryota > Metazoa > Chordata > Amphibia > Caudata > Salamandridae > Calotriton > Calotriton arnoldi. The sequence continues at coordinate 723,786 of CAWUFW010000754.1, read as the reverse complement.
GGGCGACTGTGTGCATTAGGGGGGAAGCTTACTGAAGTTTTTAGCCTTTAGGGTGGTGTTCGCCAAGGGAGGGTGATGGCTCCTCTTTTGTTTATCCTCTTACCCCTTCTTTAATGGATGCCAAATGGACATGCATAACATAGGCAGCGTAGCCATCCCCACCTTATTGTATGCGGACAATGTGGTCCTCATGGCTCTGCACCCCTATTGCACAGTGTAGGCTGCTGGATTCCTTTGTTTTATTCCTAGCAAACCTGGATTTGATCACACCCTTTAGTCAGTCACATATCATAGCCTGTGGCCCTAGCAAACACAGGGTGCATGTGGGGACCAGCGATTGGACAGTGTCCTTACTTTCCCCTACTTAGGTGAAATGTTCAAAAGCTCAGGGTCATGGGACGTCCACATCTCAGCCAGTACTCAAACATTATCCAGGGCGGCAGGTGCACTAGTCTCCCTGGCCGGTAAGGAGCAAGGCTTTGACTCTCCTCATATCCATCTATAGCTCCCAGTGTGTTTCCACTGCCTGTTATGACAAAAGAGTTTGGGGTCATACTAAAATGACCCTCTACAGCTAGAAGAGAAACATATTTGTAGGCGCTTCCTAAAGCAACCTCCCTCCAACTCTCATTTCATCTGTCATGGCAAGCTAGGCTTGCTGTACTTAGAGGACTGCTTTAAACTAACTCCAATTCTATTGTGGAGTTTGGCATGTATTAACCCAAAGGAGAGTTTAAATAGAGATTTTATTAGAGGCTGTCTGCAGTTAGACAAAGGTTCTACTATCCCTTGGCTAGCCTACGTCAAATGAATTTTTTAAGATATTGGGCGGGTGGAACCGCTTTATTCACCGCTATACATCCGTAAGGAGGATAAAGGGTCGTCAGCGTTCAGAGTGAGCCACAAATGTCATAAAATCATTGTATAGAATTATGTAAATTTAAAAATGAATGTTAATATGGAGCCTTACCTTATCTGGAAACTAGACGGATGGGAAAGGTTACTTTTGTTTCACTTTAGGGCTGGTACAGTTCACCACCTGCTTAGTTTTCCTCTGGGATTCGCCAAAGATGGGCCGTCAGGATGCTTGTCCCTGCGACCACACATCAGAGCAAACTGTGCTCCATGTCATTTTATTCGGTTTACACTAGGCATATTTTACTGCCGTTTTTAAAAAAGTGTTGCTTTGCAAAAGTTAAGTACAGAGGAATTCTGTTTCCAGATGGGCATTTTCTTGAAGCTAGCTGTTCATTTTAGGAAAAATATGATCAACTGATTCCTTTGAAATATGAAAGTTTGTACTGTGGAGGTGTCGGTTTTCTTTATGGATCAAGGAAAATATTGCACTTATCTATTTCATTGTAATGCTGTTTTTATCTTTTTTATTTACACCTCTGGTTTCTTATGGAAATTGTATTTATCATTCTACTGTAATGTTTTTATCCAGCTGTTATGTATACCTTTAGTATGCGAATAAAGTTTTGAATTGATAGACAAATGGAGTTTTTCATCTTTACACAGATCAGGAGAATAGAAATCTGTCTGGGTAGTGGGGGCCCGTCTAAGAAGGAAGTCCTCCAAAAGATATGGGGTGGGCGATATATTCCGCTCTGCTGGCTGAATTTTGCCCAATCGCGCGCATCACGAAAACTAAGTTGGTGATAGAGATTTGGCATCCCCTGAAAATCTACTCTAGCTGCTGTGCCCTCACGCAGATATTTCCACCCGTTCGCAGAATTCTGCAGAATCTGGCAGACTTTTTTGTAACTCCAAGGAATTCCATGGGGTGAAACTCCTCAAGTTCCTCCCAAGCCTACAAAAAACAAAATACACCCAACATCACCACGGCCAGCTCTCTATAACGCTATAATGTCAAACACGGGGGCACAGGCAGTGAGACGCTGCACAGACTGGCTTGAGAACAAAGTAGAGCTGCATCAGATGTCATGTGCCCATTTTTAACTAATTTGTCTACAGCACATACCATTTCTCATTCATTTTACAAGTCAGTGGATGAATTGTAGACACCTTTGTAACATGGAGCAGAAAGCAGTGCTTAATGCTTCAGATCTGGGATTTCAACAATTCATGTATTAACGTCTTGAGTCACACATTTACTGCCTTTTCCAGAGTCACCACCAGGCTCCTACATGAAGAAGATTTGCTGAAAATAGGCACAAACCCTCTTCTTTGCTTGCGCAGGAGTGCAGAATATGGCTGAACGGCAAGTTCAATAAACAGCCCCAAAAACAAAGGCCTATTGGGTTTGTCATTGCTTGCCCTTTGGGCTCAAGTTTCATATGCTGAAAAAGTAGTGACTTAAGCATATTTTAGGTACCCAATCTGGGCACATTTTAAAATAGTACTACGAAAAAATACTGCTGGACCTGGCCCTTTTTTGCAGGTTTATCCCAAAACTTTTTGTCTCCTATTATTCTCACCTGTTTTTGTAGGCTATATGACTCTGGGCACTTTAGCACTGCTGACCAGTGCTAAAGTGCCTATACTTCTCTGTGTAAATTGCAATTCTGATTGTGGATAACCAATCAGCATAATTGATTTACTGATAAGTCCCAAGTACAGGGCACTGTGTGCACCCAGGGCCTGTAAACCGAATGCTACTAGTGGGCCTGCAGCACTGGTTGTGCCACTCACATGAGTAGGCCTGTAAACCGGTCTCAGGCCTACCATTGCAGTGTCTGAATGCAGTTTAAACTGCAATGTCGACTTGGCAAGTGTACCTACTTGCCAGGCCCGAAAGTTTCCCTTTTACTACATATAAAGCACTCCTTAGGTAGGCCCAAGGTCCCCCATGGGCGGGGTGCAGTTTATGTGAGCGGTAGGATATGTACTGGTGTGTTTGACATATCCTGAAAGTGAAATACTTCCAATTTCGTTTTTCACTATAGCAAGGACTAGCCCTCCCATAGGTGAATATTGGAACTGCCTTGTAACCTTTTCCAAGTGTAACTTTCAATTGGGAACAGCTAGAGGTTTGGAGTTTGGGATCTCTGAGCTTCGAATAAAAAGAAAATCTTTTAGTAAAGGTGTTTTTTAAATTGTCTGTTTGAAAATGGCACTTTTAGAAAGTGGGCATTTTTCTTGCGTTGACACCCTGTACCTCTGCCTGCCTGTGGAATCAACATCTGGTTTAGACTGACAGGGACCGGTTTGTGCATTCACTTTAGACAGTCCCACAAAGGGAGGAGTTGAGGTGTGCCCTGCATATACTGATGGCCCACCACCAGGCTGATGATGGGCCTTTCTGAGCTAGAGTGGTGGGAAGAGTTGTCACCTACACCTGAATAGGGCTGTGCCTGGCCTCTCACAATGCTGTCTCCACACCAAAACTTGTGCACTACAAAGACAATCCTTTGAAGAATGCCTACTTCAAAGGCCAAAAGCGGTATAAGTATTGGACCTAAAACCCCAGACTTCTAGAACACTTTTGGTACAAGAGGAGACACTGCCAAGGAGAAGAGCTGTAAGGAGGAGAACTGCCCCTTTGCTGTGTGTTGCTTTGCTAGGTTAGCCTGTAGTTGCTGCTTCTGCGTTAGAGAGGAAAAGGACTGTTTTTGCTGTGTATTCTGCTTGTGAAGTTTCTTCAAGGGCTTGTGTGTGCCTGCCTCCTGTTGGAAGTCTTAGGGTCAAAGACTTCACCTACAGCATCTGGACTTCATCGCTGGATGTCCTGAACCTGCCAAGTGGTGCCAATTCCAGTTCTGGGCCACTGGAGGGGTTTGCTAAGCTGTAATCTCCAGAAAAACATTCCCGATGACGTCACAGTCACCGTTGCTTGCACTGACGGTGGGTGAGCGCAGCACTGACCCAGACAACAACGCAGCCCTGGACTCACTGACGATGCCGCTTCGCGCCGTCACCGACTACTGCCTGCACTGTAGCCTTAGCCACTGCCCTCGGGGACACCGCAGTCCCTGGGCTGCAACGACAGCACCATTGACCGAGGCTGCTGCTACACTGAAACAGACACTGCATCGTGAAGCGCACAATGCACCACCCATGAGGACTCCACAGCCCCGGCATGCCAACGTCCGCGCTACTGACTTCAACTTCACGTGGTTCGATCTGCAACGTGTGCGACTTCAAGGACCAACCAACTTCTGCACCGACACCACGCGACCTCAGTGACGCCTCATGGCTACACTTCACCGCAAGGTCCTCGAGGCCTCTTCAGACTCCAAGGTACTGTTTGCAGGTCTTCCCCGAAGCCCTAGCCAGCCCTCGACTCCATCGAGGTCAGACAGAACTGTTGGTCTTGATGCCGCAATAGTCCAGGTTGGCGCTATCGACTTCAGGGAACAGCATTTTTGCTTTATTCTTAAATTCATATCTGCGCTTGTGCATGTTGGATTTTTGTCGATTTGGTCTTGTTTTGATTAGATAAATATTGGCTATTTGTCTAAACTGGTGTGGTGTCTATTTTGCACTGTTTTCACTGTGTTACTGTGTGTGTTTTGTACTAATACTTTACACATTGCCTCCGAGATAAGGCTGGCTGCTTATGTGAAGTTACCAAGAGAGTGAGCAGGGTTTATCTTAGCTGTGTAATCCCCTTACCCTGATCAAAAGGAAGGGTCCCTACTTGGACAGGGTGCAAACCACTGCCAACAAGAGACCCCCATTTCTAACAAATACCATAATTTATTACATTCATTTAAACATGTTTATCTAAAAAATTAAGGTTAGAGTTGTTTAGTTGAATTATCAGTAAATGAACATTTAAAATTGAGTGGTCTCTAATCTACTCTCCTGCCTCTCATCCTCGGTACTTTAAGGATGATAGCACTGATTATATATATATATATATATATATATATACACACATACACACACATACACACACACACACACATATATAAACACACACACACACTTATTGTAGTCCCACAAGCTCCCGATTGCATCCACCAAGCGGGGTCTCTGCGGAGTGACTGGTGCGAATCCCGGCTGTAAAATCTCATAAGTATTGTGTTGCATTCAATTGGCACAGAAGACTCGCACTCCCAGATGTATTTCACTATGAAATGTTTAATCAGCTACATGATTCGACCCAGCCGGGGCTTCGTCACGGTCAAACAATGGTTGTGAAAGCACCCAATCAACTTTTTTTTTTTTTTTTTTAAACTGTTTGACAACATTAAGGACATAGGAAACATACTCGGTCTGTTGATGTAATGAAAAAACATATTGTGCATTTCTCTAGCAAATTGTCAATAATACCATATTGTGGTGAAATTACAAATATCCAACAAACAGATAAATCAACAAATCAGATCATATTTGTCAGCAGGAAAAACATCACATCTATTTACAACATGAGGCAGTTTTTAAATGAAACAGCTCGGTTTTAAACACAATGAGGTGCACAATTGGATGCAATGCGATAAATAAGCATTTCAAGTCATATCTATACATGATGAACATATGATACACCCAAGTGGCTGTAAAACAAACTTTATCAAATGCGACTGTCGAAAAGTATCTATCCAAAATAGGTTTAATTTTAAAAAAAGTGTGTCGCTTCAGATAAGGCATATGTACTGTATAATTTAGTTTCCTGCCAAGTGGCCCCGTCAAAAAACATAGATAGAATAAAATACAATTCTACTAAAGGCTTTACTAGAGTACACACAAAAAACATGCAAAATATAAGAAAAAGTCAAAAAATGAAAAAACAGACTCTTTGGTTCCAAACCTTGCAGAAGAGAGAACGAGTATTGACCCAGACAGAGAGGCAAACAGATAATTTAAATAGGGTAGTATATAGGAGGCAGCCTGGAGCTCTTCCAGAGGGAAGAAGGGTTTTGACACCTAGAATTTAGTGCTACTGGGAATTTTTAAACAAAGTGAAAAAGAGTGCTGCAAAAAGGAGGTGCACATAGGGTAACAAAGTAAACAGGATTAACAGGGAAATTGTCCACTCATTAGGTAGTGCACAAGGTAAGATGGGCAACCCAATAGGTCCTCAGAACCTTCCAGAACTTGGGAAGACTACACCTGAAGGCAGCGTTGCTGGAGAAAACTTAACTTCTGCCAGGCAATTCAGGGCTGGAACTGCTCTCCAAGAGTCAGACAGCTGACTTCCTGTTTGTCAACTACAGGGGACAAAAACTAGAATGACTCCAGATTCCAAAGAGGGGCAGCTAACCACAAAGAAATGGACCCTGAAGGAAGGATCCCTGGGTGGAGAGACCTAGTACCTAGAAGTTGACATGTGGGACTGGGGGGAGGGGGGAGAGGGGGGGGAGGGGAGGGGGTGGTCCAGATGTGACCAGAAGGAAGTTTACCAGCAGCCACAGGAAACTGGGGTTTGGAGATTTGATTGCCTCAATGCCAGGACAGTGCAGATTGCCGAGGGAGGTCACACCCAAGATAGGAAAGTAAATTAGGTACATTTTGCTCAGATGTTTTGCCATGCTGCAAATTAGCACTTTGGGACCACACAGTGGCAGTATGCAGCCTTGTGAAGCCCTGATCAGCTACACCTTCTAGATTTGCCTGGCTGTAGGATTTATGACAAAAGAAAGGAGATTATGGGGACTGATCAACACCTAGGTATTCCTTAACAATGAAATTATTATTGATCATTGTCTACAGAATAAATTGGGAATTGCTGACAGGTCAGCTCAATAACTTTTAATGCCCAATATATAGATATACAATACATTTTCCAAAACAATTGACATGCATCATACATACACACAAGTACACATATATACATCACAAAAATAATGCACCGAATGGTTTAGTCCTTTTCCTGGATAAGGGTGTTTACATATGTATTTGATTTATAATAGAACAGGAGGTAGTCAAAACAGGCAAAGAGTAAGACGAGGGACCCCCACCCCCCCCACCCAATATTTTCACAGTATATATTAAGCAAAGAGACTCCTAAACATTATACAGGTCAATCCGCTGGAAGATTTAGACAACTGGAAAAGTCACCAAGTGTGAAGGTAAAAAAAAAGTCTTAAACAAGAGTGAGGTGGCAAATCCAGCTTAGTGACAGAGTGACCTTGGTGGCTACAAAATCCAGCCATGTTCCACTCGCAGCTATTGGCACTAGAACCAACAGCCTTGGCGCAAACTTGACAAAGACAATGATGTATCTGACTTTAAGGAGCCCATGCCAGCCTCAGCCTTGTGCATTGCCAACCTGATGGATATTGGCATGCATTTCAGAGACTAAAGGCCTTATTTAGAGTCAGTTGGCAGCAGGACATCTGTCAAAAAGGGGCAGCTATCCTGTTTGCCACATTCCAAGTTTACTGATATCAATGGCATTAATTTAAATATGGTGGATAGGACATCCAACACTATTTGGTGGATACCCTGCACCACTAAACAACAAAAAAGATTGGAAGTCTTAAGGTAAAATCTTTGACCATGAACTATTATTTTTGCAATGGCGTTTTAATTTTCTGGACACGTTTTGCTTTACAAATTCATATCTTAGATTTCCTTCATCCGATTTTTAAGATTCTTAAAGTATTTTTGTTCATTACATTTTTCTCCATTTTAAAAAAAAATTAGCTTGGGAATTTTATTGTGCTGTTTTCCTGACTTTAAAACTGTTGGCACTGCTTGAATTTAACACTCCTTTGTCTGGGAGCCGCCTGCTTCTGAAACCATAGCTATTCGGGTTGAGCATAGTTTGCTTGAGAGTGGCCTTGAGGTCCAACCAGGTCATGTTAATTATGTTGAGAAGTGCCCCCTGTTCCCAAATTAATAACCTACTTTCTGTTTCAGTTTAATCAACTATTGACATGTCTGAAAAAATAACAGTAACAAACTACACATTTAAACTTTGAACAATATTTTGTAATAATCCATTAACTGGAGAATGTGTGTGAGAAAATAAATTTAGACGCTCACACGGAGTGCAATGAAATTCAGCTGTAGGAGATAAAAAGGCTTTAGTGTTTATACGAAATCTAGCCGAGTTTCCACACTGCTGAAACATATTAGCCACAAAAAACAAGTTACAAGTGAAACTGAGATAGATTGGCCTGAGCAGCAGAAACATCCTCAAAAAAAGTGTGTAATTTGTGACGTTCAATCCAGTTAAAGGATACAGTTAGTGAAATAACAAAAGCATTGACGAAGCTAAAGATCTTACTATTTGCTAACTGAAATTGCTTCTTCTTTATTGATTGGCACATTTAAATGCATGTTCAAGTGGGAAAAAAATAGATGAGAGATCTGAAAGGAGCAATGACGGCCTTGCTTAATGAGCATCTGTATGTACAGATATTTAATGGGCGAGTGCATGGGTAGAGAGCATGAATGGTTAAATGCACAGATGGATGAACAAATGAATGCATGGATGAATGAATGCAGGCAGTACACAAACCTTTTAGGCTTCAAAAAAAGTGATAATGTTATTAAATCACTCTAAATTACCAATATTATATTAGTATACGTATTACAGCCCGCTGGACACCATCATGCCAACAAATACCAAAACATACAAATACTTACTACCATTATTCCAGTGCAAAATTACTAGATAGAAGAGATCCCCTTCATGCCATGGCGGTCAGCTTTATGTCTTTAATTACTGGGACGCTTCCACTGCAGTTTCTTTGGGCTCAGGACTACGGGTCCCAGCATTCCTTGCTGCCAACGAGCTGCAGCTGCGCCTGGAGGCGCCTTAAAAGCTCGCCAGCACTCCTGCAGCGCGGGACGCTTCCACTGCAGTTTCTTTGGGCCCAGGACTACGGGTCCCAGAATTCCTTGCTGCCAACGAGCTGCAGCTGTGCCTGGAGGCACCTTAAAAGCCCGCCAGCACTCCCGCAGCGCGGGAGGCGTGCCTGGGCAAAGCCCGGGCCAAGGGTGGGCCAGTCTGTGCCAGTCAGCGGCAGGAAGAGGCAGGGCAACCCCTCCTTCAAGTCCCCACCAAACACGCCACAAGAACAATAAGGTGAGTGCTTGCCAGCCCTACTCTCTCAGGCCATTCTAGCTGCCTCGGACTGACTGAATATTATAACGGGGAAGCGCATTGGGACATCAACTCCACGCCCTATCACCAGCAGCATCAACAGCATGCTTGAAATGGTGGTTAATATTGTATCAGGGGAGATTGAACTGACGGAGCGCCGCCTATCCCTGAGCAATGACGGCTCACTGACTAGCTCAAACCCCAGAGGGGCCCCATCCGATCCCGACTTTGCATTTGAACTGGGACCTGCAACTGTACAGCACTTCCCGCAGCTTCACAGGCCAGACATCATTAACACCTTGCCTGTCAGCGTGAGTCTAACTGTCTGTAATACATCAGAGCCTCAGCCTACCATCGACACTCCCACAAATGCTGGAATCCCGGCAGTTAAACGTAAGAGGAAGTGCGGGAAGCCCGTTTGCACCAAAAAGAAACAACCACCTCAAACTGGTTCTTCCCGCAATTGTCTGTCTGCATGGATGCAGTCATCCTCAAGCACTGGCACTCCTGAGGCAGGGCTAAATGGGAAGTCGTACCGCTCTATCTGTACTCAGACTGAGGTTTTACCGGACAATGGGGGGGGAGGGGGGCTGAGGATACCCTTGTTAACATGGTTACTGACACTATGCATAAGCGAATTAATGAGTTGTTAGACCTTAAACTCACTTCTCTTCTGGAACGCTTAGACCATCTAGACATAGCTGCGGGAAAGCTTAGCCCATTGCCGGTGATAGCGCAACCCATGGCCGCCTCGAGGGTTGGATCCACCACTAGCGACAGTCAATTTCCTACCACCACTGCCACCGCCCCCACCCATGTCATTCCCCTACTTATCAGTCCCTCTGGTGGCAGTGTATGCTCTACATGTAGACAAGTTAGGGAATGTTTTACATCCCTAGACAACGCAGCATTGAATCTTAACCTAAAGAGCGGTTTACCATCTACAGATGACCCAGCTACAACTTTGCCTTCCGACCCCATTCCAGGCCGCACCAATAGATCAGATTGCACATATGCTGGAATAATGCCAGCCAACTCAAGCAGTAGCATAGCAGACAGTTAAGTAGAAACCACTCTAGGTCAAACCCAGATGTTTTAAGTTTACCCCCGGCCGCTTGTCCTTAAGTGCTGGTATTGACTGGTGTCCCAACTCTTAAGAGGGATCAGAGGGAGTCCTGGGCTGACCTGCGTAACAAATGTGTGGACTGGCTAACTAATAACAGGAGGTTCCACCCGTCCGACCTGAAAGAGATCATTATGGCATGCAGAGTCGGGTGGGTTGGTACGTCTTCCAAGAATATAGACAGAGATTGCATCGTGATTAATTTTCGCAGACCATCCATGGTGCGATCTCTACTGAGAACCAATGAGACCACACCTAATCGTAGCACCAATATCTGTTCCATACCGCTGGGTTACTTTTATAAACCAATTTCTGGGCCCCTTACAAATGAGCGTCCCCCTTTAATCTTACACAACAGGTTCCAGGCCTTGTACGAACTCGAAAACCAGGACTGACTACCGATGCCACTTGAACTTTTTGATACTCTTCATGGGCTTGCACTCCCTCCCCCTGTAACTAAGACTGATGATCCATTTGTTCCATCTAGGGTCCTGGCCGACCAGGATTTGAGGATCTTGAGCTGGAACGTGGCCGGCCTCCAGTCTAGGTTGGGAGATCCGAATTGGTTAAAACTGGTAAGACAGCAGGACATAGTCATGTTCCAAGAGACATGGGCAACCCAAGAATTATATAGACGTGTTTGAATGTCACAATATCGTAGTCCCCATCCCCAAGTCTGGTCGACCCTCGGGGGGCTTGTCAATCTGGATAAATACTGCTGCAGGCGGCAGTATTAAGGTCATATGCTCCAAAAGTGATAATTTTCAAGTTTTATTATACAAAAGGGGCGTTTCTCTTTATTTAATAAACTTTTATAATAATAATTTCCACACGATACCCAATGGAAACTTCATTAACCTATTTGATTTCATTGCCAACTTAGATCACCATAAAGAACTTACTAAAATGGCAGGCATTTGCCTGGGAGGTGATTTTAATGCAAAACTATCACACATGACAATTAGCACACGGCCTTGTAGTAGTGGGCAAATCTGCTGCAGGGGCGTGGAATTGGCTGCACATCTGAATACTCATAACCTTATTAATGTCATGGAAATTGCGGGTGTAACACTAGATAATAACCCGCCTGAGCCGACATTTAGAGGTAGGGGCTGTGCTTCCACTATAGATTATGTTTTAATTTCCCCCACCTTAGAGGATTATCTAGTGAAAGCTGAAGTTATGGCCACAATCCATGGGGATCACAACCCAATCAAAACGGTGCTGAGATTATCCCCCCGGCCCACGTTCATCTCAGAATGCGGTGCCAAAAACTGGTCACCTTCCACTGACAATTTAAGATTGATTTGGAGGGGCATCAACAATATTGAATTGTTTCGCAAATTAGCTAAGGCTAACTTGTACCTCATCAATTCTTCTCTATCGGCCCTTGACCCCCACCCTGAGGCAGTCTATGATTTTATCAAACTTTGTTCGGCTATCAAATCCCTACTATCAAAGCCTATTTCCTCTGCGCAACGGGGCCTAGATGGTTTGATCACGAGTGCTCCGAGGGCAATAGACAGCTACGCAAGGCTCTGTCGTCCAGCCCAAGGTGCAACTCCCTTGTGAAATTAGCAAGGCAGAAGTATAAGCTAGCGACCACTAAAAGGAAAGAAGAAATCTTAAAAGATCGCTGGGAAGCACTTGCGAAAGCTGCAAGCGTAAAAAAGGGGGAACACTTTTTGGGCAGCTGTCAAAGATTTGAGGGCAACACGACAGCTATTAACCCCCTTAAGCAGTACCATAACAAGTGAGGCATGGGAAAATCATTTCTCTACGATTTACACTGCTCCTGCACAAGAAGTAGATCATTTTAAGCACATGGCTTTAACTAGGATACTGATAACGCTGCTTGAGGTCGAGGAAGCCATCCACCACTGTGTGGGTAACAAAGCCCCGGGCCCAAATGGGCTACCTATCGATCTCATTAAATATAAACCGGACTTTTGGGCACCTCTGCTTTTAAATGTTTTTAACAATTTAATGCATGCTCCGCTACCAAGTACTTGGTCTACAAGAATCATTGTCCCGATATTTAAAAAGGGCGACCGCTCCCAACCCAACTGTTACAGACCAATCTCTTTAAAGACAACACACTAAAAATCCTGGGCAGAATCTTATATAATAAGATCTCAGACTAGGCCGAGGAAAATGGTATCTTAGAGCCATGCCAATTGGGTTTTAGGAGCAAAGTAGGCACCATTGAACAATGCCTAAACCTCAATTTAATAAATCGGTAAATACACCAAAGCCCAGCGCTCGCCAATATACCTGGCCTTCATGGACCTGACCTCTGCCTTTGACTTTGTCAACAGGTCACGACTATGGTCCATCCTTTTAGCTTATGGTCTGGATGAGGCATTGGTGCATTTTTTAGCATACCTACACAAAGATTTGAAGGCCAGGGTTAGGCTCAGCAGTGGGGGTGATGTCTCCAATGACATTAAAGTAAGCAGAGGGGTCAGACAGGGGTGTGTCTTAGCCCCTCTCCTTTTTATCATTTACATCAATAGTCTGCATAAATCACTGATCACATTGACTAAAGAGGTTCCGAAAGCAAATGGCAAAACTCTCCCTGTGCTATTATATGCCGATGATGCGGTTTTAAGGGGCTGCACACCCAACGCCTTACGCACTTTAGTAAAGGGATTTGTTGACTTTATGGCCAGTTTGGACCGAAGCACTAATTTAAAAAAATCTTTTATAATGTCCTGCGGGCCGAGGAAATACCCATTAAATTCTAGATCTGTGGGTAACCAAAAATTAAAAAGCACTAGTACTTTTACATACCTTGGGTTGGTCTTTGCTGCGAACGGTTCCTGGTCCGAACATATGTTGTTTTGTAGGAACAAGTTCTCAAAGGCCTCCAATTCTATTCTTAGCCTTCCCCAGCCTAAGAGAATAGGTGCTATTTTAGCTATTTTAATTTTTTTTAAATCCCAGTGCATACCCACAGCCACTTATGGCGCAGAGGTTTGGGGCATTGCTAGGAGTCACAGTATCCAACAAGAAGAAGATAGATTCTGTAGGAAATTACTAGGTGCACCAATCTCCTCTGCTCAGTACGTTGGCCATAGAGAACTCAACCTAAACTATATTGAGGATTTCATAAGGGCCCGCCCTGCCTTATTCTGGCTCACCATATGGAAAAATCCGGCAGCGTCCCTTACAAGAGAGATCATAGGAGATTGCATTAGTTGTGAGAAAGGGCTGGATATCCCGTGGATGGCCGGGGTGAACCAGAGCTTATGCAGTGTTAACTTTGGCGGGCTCTTTTTAAAACCAGATATAGCGGAGACTGTACACAAAAATGCCCTTAGGAGGGCACTTTATAAACTCTATGGCACGGAAAGGCTGGAGAGGGAATCCAAGAAATTGTCTGTTTTTAATTACATGACCTTTGAGCATAATATGCACCCTTTGGTTAGCTACCTTACCCTGCCAATAAGTTACTGGGAGAGGGGTCTTCTCTTCCGCTTAAGGGCAGGTACTGTAAAATTTCTGCTTTGTTTCCCTATTGTGTATAATGCAAATCTCGACTCTTTACCTTGTCCGTGTGATAGACAGAGTGGTCAAACTATTTTACACTTTATTTTTTTGTAGGTTTTTACAAAGTACGCTAAATGGCTTTTAATCCCGTTTTTTAAGAAAAACACGCCCATCAGTCTGGTAGATACTAACACTGGCAGACGAAGATTTAGTCTTTCGCGTCAGCACTTTTCTGAGAATTGCTGTGCGGGCCTGCAAGACGATGTGCAACCCTTGAAAAGCTTGGTCTTCTTTCTTTATGCATGAGCTTTCATTCAAATTTGCCACACGTGCCTTAAAATATTGTGTATTTATGCCCCATGTTATTGAATTTTTATTGCGATTATGCATTTGCGCTTTTAAATTGTTGTTTGATGTGCTTTTATGGAAAAGGCTTTATCCGAGTAAAGTACTGGGATTATGCCATGGCCTGCATTGTGCTCCCTGGCGACATGAACATGCCACAATTTGTGAAGAACTCCCACCTTGTGCCAAAAGATGGCACCACAATGCTAGGTCCAGCATTATGCTGACCTGGGTACCATGGTGTGAAGAATATCCCCAATATGCATATATTAACACTGCCAATTCTGCTCCTTCCTAAACACCCAAAAATGGAACAAAGGTTAGTGTAGGTTTTAAAATACCTGAGAAATTCCAGTTGTAGCTGCAACATAACCCAATAATGCACTGACAATGATCTATCACAATATCAACACATTACATACAACCCAACAAAAACACCCAAAGCTTAACGATACAAACCAACACACCATAAAAACCCAATATTACATCATTGTTCTCTGGCCTGTTCGTGAGTTGTTGTGCGGCTCGTATTGTGATTTTGCTTTGGCTGTGTTTGCTGTAGTGTATTGTGATTAAATGAATTGTTGGTATGTTGTAATGTGGTTACGGTGTCATTTTTGTGCAGTAGTTATTGCTGTATTGGCTCTTGTCATTGCTATATTGTTTGTTGTGCAATTACTGTGGTATTTTGTTTAGTTATCAGTGATGTGTTTGGTGCCTTTCCATGTTTTCTTTTGCTGTAGTTGTATGTGTTGTTGTCTTGTAAGCCACCAAATCTAACATAGGTAGCTGAAATTTAAATGTAGATTTGAAGTTTTCAGGCCAAATCACATGACAGGGTTTTCATTAAACAAAATGGTTTTATATTTACCCTCGTGCAACAAGAGTCATGCAACTAATCAGTGAAAGCAGCTTTCCAAAGTCTGTTGTATTCAAATTGAATTATGAGGAAAAACAGCCTGCAACCCAATGCATTAGACATGCTAGTATGCGCCTTTTAATGTCGAGGCTTAGAATTTCAATTGCAGCTTGATGTGTCCCTCTAGCCACACAGAAGTTCAGCCAAATGACTGGAGCGGAGGATTAGGTATCACTTTTGTAGGATCCACTAGCTAGTGGATGAGGGCGACTCCTAGACCGTCACTAACCATTGTGAAAAAAAGCTCCCAAGGACATCAATTCTCAATTTTTGCATGCACATCCTGTTTGCCTTACTATAAAGTACTCCACGATGCACTATTTTGAGGCAAATCCAATACAGTGGCACTTTCTGTCTTTGGAAGGTGCTGGCACGGAGGGGTTTTTCCTACAGAAATGAGCAGCCCCATCCTCTTCAAACAACACAAAACAGGTTCTAGAAAAGGTATAAGCCGTGGTTTCCACTCTGAAAACAGTTCTCACACTTCATTAAGAGTGATGCTTTTACAGGGGCCAACTGCTGACAGGCTAATGCTAAGTAACCTAGTGGAGGTTTGGCCAGACAAAGTCTTATCTTTTTACAATATTATTTTGTAGATATTCATCAGAACTCTAACTTCACAAGTAAATTGGATCTGTAACTTATCCCAATACAGAGTTAGCAGAAATAGTATATTAATTGAACTTTACTTTTTCTTATAGGAGCAGCTAACATCATTTCCAGTGAAAATAGCTTTAGGGGGCTACTCAATTGTATGAACATGCCAACACTAAATCTTTGCATGTACCATTTCAAAACACTAGGCCTTCTACCTTGTGGGCTTCAAGGCCTTTTTAAGGGTTTCTTAATTAAGATTTAAAAGTAGGACTCAGTCCGGTCAAATATGGTTAATTTGACATGTTTAAACCCTGCAGGTGGGCCTAAAGCCACATTTCATTTGTCAGCATAGTGGATTGCACAGAATATGGTGCAGCCTCTGTTTTTAAAGCTTGAACAAACTTGGGCCTTTAAACTTTTTTGCAGTCTAAAGAAGCCTTACCAAGGATCTCAAACTAATGATCCGGAATCCTAATTATCTGCCAGCTTGGTAAATCATAAGGTGGTAAGACCATATTGGTGTGCTATATGTTTGTGCCCCTGCTGGTCACATACTACCTATCAAAGAAATCAATGTAGGGTCTTTTGTTGGTCCCCCTGCTCTTCCTTTCAGGTGCTTATTTTGGTGTTGAATAAGTATTTCTTTTACCTCTGTTTTTATTCTCTACTATTGATTTCAAATCTACAAATTTTGGAATGCATATATTTACTTTATTATCATCTTGTCATAAATGATAACTGTATCACATACAGTTCAGTGCTTTGGAAATCCAGGTAAGAAACAGAGGGTATTGGCTCACCTATCAACATTCTGAAATGGATACAGCCATTTAACAGCTAAGCTCAAGAATAGCAGAGTGAGACGTTGCACCTTCAGCTGTCAATAATCACATTAGATAATAAATTGCTGAATATCGTAGTAATCTCTAAAGAAAAAGATACCAAAAGGCAATGGATAATAATAACAAATCCATAATGTTATGGATACTTGCGAAGGGCCGTCAGAGGCCCATGTGCACCAAAACTTTGTTGGGCAGCTGGCTGGGTGGGACTCTGTCCCCCAGCATTCCGTGCACTCCGTGGCGCGGAGGCAGAGTCAGTCCTCCCAGCTTTGCTCTCCCGCAGCGCGGGATTCTTGGGAAGGGCCGTCCGAGGTCTGTGTGCACAAAACCTTGTTGGGCAGCTGGCTGGGGTGGGACTCGGTCCCCCAGCATTATGTGCACTCCGTGGCACGGGAGGCGGGGGTCAGTGATCCCAGCGCCATAAAGGCAGCTTTGCTCTCCTGTCTCCGCCAGTCAGTGGCCAACAGAGGCTGGGCCACCCATCTTGGCCCTGATATTTTTCCATATTGAACGTGGGACCCACGACCTACAAGGAGAGACGGAGCTGGTGCCGTCCATATCGCCGTAATGCGGAAGAGGAAATCCGATGCACCTTTGACACATGGCGCAGCAAGTAAGAAAAGACACGCTACTAATACTTTTGCATGCCTTTTGTCTGACGCCATGGGGGCTATTAACAATGAAATTGGGATTGGAGAAGAAAGGTTGGATGCCACAAAAAAAAGCTCTAGCAAAAGCTAATACAGGCAGCTCTCCAGAGACAGTCTGTCCCCGGGATAACAGTATCGACACATACGGCTCATCATGCAGGACGATTGCTAAAAAAGAGCAGGTTCCAATCCCTCCTGGGGCATCTGGGGTCAGCAATAGGTCAAACAACCGGTGTGTCTTTAATGGCACATTGGATGTCACTCAGGACCCCATAAAGGCGGTACACTCGATATGTAATTTCCCCCACAACAGGCAGAAAAAAAAAAAACCTTAAAAAACAATCCAAACTGGGTTTTAAGAAAATGCCTTCAGTCACAACCCAAGTCAATATCCAGGATGAAGATGAATGGCAGGTTGGGAATCTTCACCAGGTGGATAAACGCAATGTAGTTACATCACTATCGACCTCGGCTGCTGATTTGGAGGGACAGACTGATGTAATGGAGTCCATTTGTGCCAAATTTTGAAATCCAGTACTTATGGCCTCAAGGGAATTGAGGTAACACTGAAGGATATAAAAGATCAACTAATTGATTTGAATGCCAAAACCAATGACCACTCAAAAGGGGGTGCACCTCCTCTCAACAGGTATGAAATTACTGTTTGTGAACAAGTAACTTCTGGTGGATCTCAAGTGGCTCGACCAAGAACTCAAATGTGCAACAAACCAGTCTATCCCCAAGCTTCATCTGTCCAACGAATATGCCTCATTTTCCCGCTTCCCGTCACCCCGCATGTTGTTACAACGCATACCATTACCCAACGACTTGCGGAGGAGGGCGCTGGATGTTGGAATAGAATTTACTATTCCAACTCCAGTCTGTGCGGACAGTAGGGAAGGTGTTGGATTTTAAATCCAACACCTTCTCCCCCCTCCGCAAGTCGTTGTTACGACTTGCGGAGTAATGGTATGCATTAACAGTAACAACATGCGGGGCGACGGTTTCGTGGTCAGGGTTGTTTACCCTGTCCAACACATCCAACAAACAAAAGCTGCCACAGCCGTTGGAATCAAGCCTAAAACCAGCATCATGTGCAGGTCGCCAACACAGTATCTTGTCCGCTCCTCATACTTCTGTCCTCCCCATTATTCAATTACCACCGGAGGCTTCCCCGTTGGTTATTGTTCTGAAAAACGTACCTACTCTGCCAAATGGCCAGTTGGAGACGGAAGCCCAACTTAAAAATAAGGTCATCCATTGACTATGTATATCTTTGGGAGACTAGAGACGCAATTCCGCCTGGAATAACAATTACCATCAGAAGAGTTCAATGGATAGGCACTGTGCCAAAAGGGGAGCAGGGCAATTGCATTGTCAACTTCACTAATGTCCGGATAGTTGGCTTTATCCTGCACAGACTTCCTTATATTCACAATCAACATGTGTAAGTGGTTCCACTCAACTCCTTATATAGACCCAAACACTATGAAACCCCCACATCTTGACACAGAGAGTCTTTTGTTCTCTAGCCAACATTCTATTATTCACTTGTTCCCAACCTATAACCGTTTCTCATAACTGACTGATGTTGATTGACTGGAACATGCGGTTTCTGACACGAATCATGATAGCAGAGTTAACATGGAAGTCTTGCCTAACAATGATGCCTCGACTAACCCCATTATTCAAGAGTCCTCGTCTACAATAGCTGTCTCGTATACTTACAGTGCCCAAAAATCCCAGCATATAGTCAATTCAACATCAGAAACAGCAAACAAAGGGTGGAACTCAAAGGTCCTATTTTGGAGCATAGCAAAAATTGCACATAAACTTCAAGACACAGAACGGCTAGACATGATTGGTGACTACCAAATTATCTGTTTACAAGAGACCTGGGCTTGCGAGCATAGATTCCTGAATGGGTTTTATACAATTTCAACTTCTGCAGTTCCAGCATCACATGGCCACATTAGTGGAGGTTTACTAACTTTAATAAGTGCGACCCTTCCTTGCAAAATAATGGACACGGTTATTGATTCACCGTTCTTTCAGATTTATTTATTTAGGAGTTTGTAGAGCGCACGGCTACCCCCAACGATGGTGTCCCGGCGCTGAGGCAGACAGCAGATAACAGGCATGGAGAAGAGAACTAGATGCTGGTAAACAACCAGGTTTTCAGAGCACGCCGAAAAATGAGTTCTGACTCCGATAAGCGGATGGAGAGTGGCATAGCATTCCAAAGTTTAGAGGTTTTAACAGCGAAGGCTCTGCCACCAGTTCTTGCCTTGCGAAAACGAGGAATAGCAAGGAGACACTGGTGGTTGGATCTAAGGGTCCGGTCGTGATGGTAGTGCTGGAGTCTAGCTCGCAGGTACGCCGGGCCTAATCCCTGGAATGCTCTGAATGCCAGTGTAAGGGCCTTGAATTCGATACGTTTAGTTACCGGTAAGCAGTGAAGATTCCTCAGGTGGGGGGTAATCGAGTGGTGGAAAGGTATTTTACAAATCAATCTGGCAGCAGCGTTTAGTATTATCTGCAGCCGCCGAGTCAGATAGGCGGGAGCACCCAGAAGGAGACTGTTGGCATAATCCAAATGGGAAGTAATCAGAGCAAGGATTACTGTTCGGCGGCACTCCAGGGGAAGGAAGTGGAGAAATGTCCGTAGTGTGCAGAGCTTCCCAAAGCACGAGGAGGGGACTTGTCTGATTTGGGTTTTGCAGGAAAGTTCATGGTCTAGTCTGAAGCCGAGGCCACCAGAACGCAGCGGGGGGCGGAGATTTTTAGTTTAAAAAAAAAAAAAAAAAAAAAAGTGTACCTCGGTTTTATCCGAGTTATGCTTGAGACAATTCAATGACATCCGGGCCGAGATGTTACTCAGGTAATTTCTAAAGTTGGAAAAAGCAGCTTCGGAATGCTCTTCGAAAGGGAACACCAATTGGGTGTCATAGCGTAGGAGATCACCCTCACCCCGCAGGATTCCACCAATGATGCAAGAGGTGCAAGGTAGGCATTAAAAAGGAGAGGACTCAAAGCAGAGCCTTGTCGAACCCCGCAGAGCAAGGGTTTCTCGTCAGAGATAAAAGGATGAAGAAAGACTTGTTGAGACCGGTTTCCCAGGAAGGACCGGATCCAGGACAAGGCCATGCCCTGAATACCCAGGTCTCTTAACCGATCCATAAGAATGGGGTGGGCAACTGTATCGAACGCCGCGGACAGATCGAGTAGCACCAGCATCGCTGCTTTGCCCAAATCAACGCTCTCGCGGATACTCTCGGAAACTTCAAGGAGGGCAGTCTCTGTGCTGTAGCCCGCTCTGAATCCAGACAGAGTCATGGAAATGATTTCTAGAATCCAGGTGATTGGAGAGTTGCTCATGAACTATACGTTCAAGAATTTTTGCAGGTGCCGGTAGGAGGGGAAATGGGTCTATAATTTTTAAAAACAGCAGGGTCAGCATCTGGTTTTTTGAGGATCGGCAGAAGATAGGCCTGCTTCCACACTGCAGGGAAAGTTCCAGAACACAACGAAGAATTCCAGATCTGGTTCAGTGGGGCGTTGATGCAAGGTGCCAGGAGTTTAAAAAACTGAGCCGGGCAGGGTTCGCCGGGTGACCCAGATTTGCAGGTTAGGAGTTTTTGGAGCGAAACTTCGAGAGAGAGAGAGAGGACGGAAAGTGGTCATACTATCATTACTGACCAACACAGCCGTGGGCTCTGGAGTGGACTGTGGGGGGGCAAAGGTGGAATATATATCTAGGATTTTGTCCTGAAAGAAATCCGATAGTCCTGTGCACAAGGGCATGGAAGGGAGAACTGTATTTGGCAGTGGCGGCTGGCTTGGTAAATTCTTGTACTATTTTAAAAAGAGTTTTAGTTGAGTTGCCCGCTAAGTGGATCTTATTAGTGAAATAGTCTTTCAAAATAGTGCGCTTTAGTTTGTGAAAAATGTTTTGGGCTTTTTTATATGCCATCTTAGCCATGGGGTCATAGGATAATCTCCAGACGCGCTCCAGTTTTTTGCAGTGACTTTTCTCAGTACGGAGCCCAGGAGAGAACCAGGGGGCTGATGGTCTCTGTCTAGATGAGGTGACAGATCTGAGGGGGGCAACACTGTCCAGGGCTGACGATAACCAACTATTAAAGCTTATTGAGTCTATGTCAGGATTACCTGACAATTGGAGGGGTGTTGTAGAGAGTGCGGGTGTCATGCTATTTCTGGTGACATTACGCCACATCCTTCTTTTTTCTAAGGTTTGGTGGGGTCTAAAAATACAGGAATTAAGTTGGGGACAGTGCCCCTGGTAATTCTGATTAATTTTTATCATAATAACTTTGACGCAAATGATTGTACAATCATAGACTCCTTGGGATCTGCGCTTAACCTAGTCATTGAAAGTATGAGGGGATTTTTATATATTGTGGGAGGGGGCGATTTTAATTCGAGGTTGTGTCGATATACTAGTAATCTGGTTTGTGGTCTATGGGGGATTGACTCTCCGGATTTCACATATTTCAATCACAGTCCATGCGGCTCTGCCTTAAATACTCTTTTGTCAACGCACAATTTATTGCTAACTGTTGATTTGTCGAGCGGTTCAAGCGATAGACAGGTTTCTTTTATGGGGAGAGGCTCTGGGAGCCAAATCGACTATATTGCTGTCTCACTAGAGATTAGAGACAGTATTCTAGATTATGTTATCCTAACCACTAAAATGAGCGATCACAACCCACAAGTTATCTATCTAAAACTGGGACTAACATCTTGTGCAACTATACAGCTTGTACCTAGTGCAGATTATTCAAAAAATCAGGGACTTCGGCGTAGGTGGTTGCAGGTAGACTCAGGAGAGCTTCTAAGACAGTTGCTGTGAGAGTGATACTGATATTTGACTAAGTTGTGATACGTCCCTCACTCCTTGTGTTTGCTTTGTTCGCCCTAAGTTGGCAGGGTATGCCCAGACGTGGGTCCCTTGCTCACTTTGACACTGGATTCAAGCCAGCCTGGCTGATGATGGCTGTTAACCCGAAACCGGTCCCAGAATGCTTGTTTCCAGTCCAGGGAAGACATGGCTTGGCAGTTCGGGCTGGACTGTTCCCATGAGGCACAGGGTCAAGACTGATTTGCATATAGCTCGGTCTGAACTGGGGTGGCAAAGTGAGCAAAATAAAGATGATGGATTCAACCCAGATCTATGACTGGGGGCGAGTGTCTGAAAAGTTTCAGCACTCTGTCCCTCATCTCCTTGTGTTTGCTAGGTTGTGATACCCCCTCAACAAGAGTTGTTGAGGCATACTTAGAAATTTGTGGACATATATCGGAGCTGTTAACAACAAAACTACCAAAACGCCTGAATAAGGCGAAGAAGTGGTTTGATGGACATTGTATTAGGGCACATATACAACTCAAGTAAGCATTGAAAGTCTCACCTAGGGATATGGAGACCATTCGCTCTTGCAGACGTATCTATAAGGCCACGCTTGCTGCTGGGAAAATGAGTTGAAGTATGGAGGCATGAGAGAAGCTGGAGAGGGCCTGCATAGAGAAAGTTTCAAAGACTTTCTGGAAATGTTGATCATAATAGCAATACAGATTTACTTATTTTAGCTAAAACCTGGGTGACCCATTTAAACCAGCTCTTTAATGATACCCATCATCTAAATCATGGGCAATTGACAATCAATTCTAACATGGACAGGGGATTAGCAAATTGCCAGTTGCTTATCGGATTAGATAAAATTATCCTAGCTCTTACAAGATGCCCAAACAAAGCGCCTGGGCCCGATGGGGTGCCAATTGATTTGTTCAAGAACAACACTGAGCTGTGGGCACCCATACTAGTTAACATCTTAAACAGAGCGTTATCCTGTGTGGGCCCCCAAAGTCCTGGTCTAGTGCCACCGTAGTCCCAATTTTTTAAAAAGGTGACAAATGTGATCGCCCTATTTCGTTTATAGACAGCACAGCAAAAGTGTTGGGCAGGATAATCTTGGAGCGTCTGGAGAACTGGGCAACTGATAATGAGATCCTGACACCTGTCCAGTTTGGGTTTAGGAGGGGACTAGGAACAATTGACCAATGCCTTAACATCGCTCTCATCCATGGCAAATATGTACGGGCCAAGAAATAACCACTATACCTCACTTTTATGGACCTAAGCTCAGCATTTGACAATGTTGACAGAGGTAAACTCTTGGTCAAATTGCTAGACTTGGGTGTGGAGGCGGGGTTGGTGCAAATCCGAAGTAAACTACACGAGGACTTTGAGGGCTGTGTTAGGTACAGCACTAATGAGGAGTGCACCCCTTTTTTTCAAAATCAGTAAGGGACTATTTCAAGGGTGCGTCCTTGCCCCATTCCTCTTCAGTATATATACCAACGATCTGAAGAAACATCTAGGAGAAATTGTGGCAGATGCTCCAAGAACAGGGACCAGAGCCATCCTCGTATTAATGTACGCGGATGACTGTGTCTTTATGTCGAGAACATCTATGGGTCTCCAGAGGTTGCTGGAAGGATTTGTAGCATATATGGGAACCCTAGGACTGCACACCAACAAAACAAAGTCCTTCACTATGATCTGCGGCCCCTCTAACAGGAAGACAAGATCATTTTATATCCAGGACACTAGATTGGAGACAGTGAGTACATTTACATATTTAGGGTTACCTCTAGACAAAGCATGCAATTGGAAACATTTGGCCCCGGTAAGATGCTCTCATTTCGAACAAAATGTGGGCGCGATTCATAAGTTAGCTAAGAAACTAGGAAACTCTCTGTTAGACCTGGCATTTCTGGCGTGATTACCCCAGACTTTTTGCCTCTACCTCCTCTATTTTTGGTGCTGTGATGGATTTTGTTTTGCCAACTTAGATGCTTTGGACACTTTGCCACTGCTAAACAGTGTCAAAGTGCAAGTGCTCCCTGTATAAAGTATAATGGTAATTGGTTGTCCATGATTGGTATGTTTGCCTTACTAGTAAAGTCCCTAGGAAAGTGCACTATGTGTGCCAGGGCTGGTAATGCAAATGCTACTAGTGGGCCTGCAGCACTATTTGTGCCACCCACACCAGTAGCTTTGAAAAGGGAACTCAGGCCTGCCATTGCAGTGCCTGCGTGCAGTTTGTTACTGCCATGTTATTCTGACAAGTGCACCCACTTGCCAGACCTTACCCTTCCCTTTCTATGCACATCAGACACCCCTATGGTACCCCCTGGGCAGGGTGCAGAGCATGTGAAAGGTAGGACATGTACTAAGGTGTGTACCATGTCCCGACAGTGAAATAATCTCCATTTTGTTTTTCACTGTTGAAAGGCCATCTTGCCCATAGGACAGAATGGGGAGGCTGTGTAATATGTTTTCCAGCCTATCTTCCCAAAGGCTTAAGATGGAGAGGTGAAGTTTAGTATGTCTGAACTCACAATGTAATAACACATCTTTTTATGAAGGTTGTTTTTGCATTGTGTGTTTAGAAGCCACTCTTTTAGAAGTGGCTGGGTTTTTGTGCTCTAACATTTCTGTGCGTCTCTGCCTAGTTGTGGATTGACTGTCTGGATTTCAAAGTGATAGGATCTGGGGAATGTCTTGACCCAGGGGAAGAGGTGAGACAGCAACAGGCTGACCTGCATCTGGAGTGTAGGGGGAGGAGTAGCCCCTAGAGGTGAAGAGGCCTGGGCTGCAGCCATAAACCAATGGCTCCGGCCCCTGCTGAGTGATTGAGGATCCAGACCCCCACTATCAAAGGAATAAAGGTGTCACTGGCAGGGAGGCACCCAGAACTGGTTTCAACAGGGGTCAGTGCCCCCTGAACACAAAGACTTCAAAGCCATTGAGGAGTATAACTATGAGAGCTGAAGCCCCTGAACTTTGGAGAATGGCTTGATCAAGATTGAACAAGACTGGAGCTACTTCGTGGTCAAGAGGAACCTTTGCCAAGGAAGAAACAACTGAAGAGACTGAAGGATAGGACTGACCCTTGCTGTGTGTTCTGGGGCTGGCCTGCAGTTTGCGGTTTTAACCAAGGAAAGGCTAAAGGGACTTTGCTGTGTGCTGTGTCCCCTTGCTTGAAAGGACTTTGCTGTGCTGTGTCCAACACAAAAGTTTCCAGGAGAGTCTCAGCGACGCTGTGTGCATGTGCTTGTTGCAGCCTGAGACCCTCTTAAGAAGTGCCCTGTGATCATGGGCACCTGCAGTCCAAGCGAGGATCAGCGACGCTGTATGCGTGTGCTTTTTGCAGCCTGAACCCTTTTTGAGGATTGTCCAGTTATCGTGTGCACCGGAATCCAAGAGAGTCTCATCGACGCTGTGTGCGTGTGCAGCGTGAGACCTTCGTGAGGATTGCCTTGTTAACGTGCACCCGGAGTTAAAGTGAGTCTCAGCGACGCTGTGCGCGTGTTCTTCATGCAGCCTGAGACCTTCGTGTGGAGTGCCTGGTGATCGTGCACCCGAAGCTCAAGGGAGTCTCAGCGACGCTGTGTGCATGTGCCCTGTGGCAGCCTGAGATCTTCATAGCAGTAGCGGCCCGGACCGGCAGCCTTGGAGGAGCTGAGCCGCCGGCCCGAGCCCGCCATTGCCAATTCACAAAGATTGCATTGGAGGCCGAAGTCGTTGGACGAGGAGAGGAGAGCGAGTTTGCGCCCTCCCAGGTAACATGTGTTGACTCCTGGGGCGTGGTGCGGGCTCGTAGGGAGACGCTCTTGGCCTCTCTCTCAGTCCAGCAGTGCGAGCCTCTGCTTCGGCTCGTATCGCGGCCCGTATTGCCAAGGGAGTGGCAGTACCGGGGCCGGAGTGCGGAGCTGTACTTTTTGTTACACCACACCCGTGTTGGGGGCATCTGTTGACAGATGCTGACTGCGAGTCAGAAGGAGTGGCGGAGAGACCGCCTAAGGCACCGTGATCGGTGCCGGATTGTATTACGCATTATCTTATTTCTGCATAATGAACTACCGGATTGTCGTATTACACATTGCATCATTTCTGCATAACAAACTACCTGATTGTCGTATGACGCATTGCATTGTTTCTGCATAACGAACTACCCGATTAGCGTATTACGCATTGCATTATTCCTGCATAACGAACTACCTGATTAGTGTATTACGCATTGCCTTATTTCTGCATAACGACGTACCTGGTGGTTGTACTACGCATTGCATTATTTTACATTGCAAAGTGCATGATTGTTGCATTACGCATTGCATTATTCTTACATTGCAAAGTGCCTGATTGTTGTGTTACGCATTGCATTATTTTTACATTGCACACGTGCCTTATTCTAGCATTACGAACTGCATAACATGGTATTAGGATTACAGTGGAATGTTTAGAAGTGCTCATTAATATCGTCAGAACTTACAAGGGCTGGCTGGCCTAACAACCAGCCAGGAGAAATATTACACATACTCATATGTTGGATTTATATTGTGTGGTCTTATCGTATATCTCTTTATATAAAATTTATACTCGTTTTTATAAAACTCGTGTGGAGTCTATTTGTGGTATCATTGGGTTTACTGTGAGCGTGGTTGCAAATACTTTACACATTTGCCTTGAAGATAAGCCTGGCTGCTCGTGCCAAGCTACCAAGGGGGTGAGCGGGGGCTATCTCAGAAGGGGACCTTCCTTTCCCGGACGTGGAAACGCAGGTCCCTATTTGGCCTAAGGTACCTACCTCAGCCAACCAGGGATCCCGGGTCTAACACTCTCCAATGGGATATGGAGAGTACATGAGGCATCTCTATTACAGGTTGCAGAAAATAAATTTGTATGCAAACCTTTAAGCTTACCCAGGTCTTTACCGGCATCCATTTGTCATGAAGAACTAGGCCTTGACCACGTAAGAGATCTCGTCTTGTTAGTGCCACTAATGCTATGGATCTCAGTTTGGAATCGCCCTGAAGCTGCATTAACGAAGGCTGTAATCGATTGTCTGTAGCTAGATAAGGCAGGTAGTATTGACTGGTTGAAATATGTTAAAATACAACTGATAATGATAGGAAGGCAAGATCTTTTTAACCACCCCACGAGTATTACTAGTCCATGAAAACCCTGTTCAAGAAAGAATGGATGGGTTATACGATGAGAAAAAGAGAGGAGGAGGAGCTTAGTAAAAGTTCAGTCAAAATATATGGCATATTAGTAACATCTAGATTCATGGAGCCATATCTACTCACTGTCCCTTGTTCCAATCGTTATTATTTAGTCAGATTCCTCCTTGGTCTGTCACATCTACTGGTTGCCTATTCCTCAACAGCCAGATGCAATCAGGACCTAATAGTGTGTCCCTGCAAATCGGCCTCTACTCAGTCGCAGCTGCACTCTTTCTTTTTTTGTGAGCATTATAAAAGGAACAGGAATACACTGCTAGTCCCTTTTTTGAGGTCACTGAAGATCAAGCAATGCAGACCTGCACTATTATATCTACAGTTATTACAAACAGACATGGTTTGCCACACTGTTTACAAGTACATTTATTCGTCCGTTAGTTTACAGAAGCTGGTGGGAAAATAACTATTTGCCATTTTCATATTCCTGTCAGCGATCTCTTAATTGTTCAGCAAGTTTATTACATGGCTTTCGAAACCTAATAGATGTATAGGTTCTAGGACTATCACACTCAAGGGCTGAATGGATTTCTAGCATACAGGATTATGGTAGTGAATTCCAAGTACAACAAACTCCTCTTTATATATCATGCATATTTGTATCATGCATTTATCAAAGTATGTATTGTATATCTTCATTTCTGTACTGCTAGCAGATGGTTTTTTATTTATGATATTGATTGAATTTGTTGTTACTCGGAGAACTGTATGGTCTTTGTGAACCCAGGCCTTAAGTCATGGAATTTCAAGTACATTTTACCTTTCGGCACTATAATTGCACTTTAACATGCACATTACTATTATACCCTCTATGTTCATCTTTTTTAAAATACCTGAACATGGCTGTCTACGCTACTGGTTGTATCCGAGTGTGTTTTTATAGTTTTTTAGCAATTTTAACACAGAGTTTATGGTAAACTTCCTTGACAAGAACATTGTATATACCTCTGACACGCACGGGTCTGGAGACTGTATGTGTAATTGATTGATATGGAATAAGCATAAATTGTATGAATTTGGATCTTTTATGGTATATTTTTCAACCGAATAGAGATTACTTACCATAATGTTATTTTAAGTATACTAATAATTATGAGCAAAGTAAACCAATCTGGACTCCTAGAAATCTGTTGGTAAAAAAGGACGGGTTATACTAATGCTAATTTTTATAGGCTACTGCAATCCAATATATACCCATTTTTAGGTATATTCTAGAATCAAATAGGCTCTGGATAATATACAAAAGATGTTTGAGTCATTATTAGGGCCAGATTAAGAATTTGGCAGTCCGATCGCTTGAATGCAGCGGCCTCTAGAAGACTTCAAGGCTAGCGGCGATCTTCCTGGCAGCGGTCAATGGTTTTCCATATTAACCCGTTCCGTGCTTGCGTCGGCCAACGGCCGACGCAAGCACTACCTCACTGGTGCTGCGCACGTCCGTTGGCCGACGCAGCCCCGCCCACTCTTTAATTCTCCCGCACCGCAGGAGAATTTGCGCCGCGGTTAAGCGGTTAATTGATGCATGTGTGTATATTACGACTTCACATGTCAAATCTACACATAAGCATGATACATGTGTTTAAAATACCACCTACCCATTGCCTGAGTCTGGCCCATATGTGGGCAGTCCAGTCAATGGGTATATGGTACAAAAAGGACTTGCATGTATATCGCCGCAACAGGTTTGTATTATTCGGGGTGAAGATGCTACTGAGAAGGGGGGACCTGGAGAAAGAGATCCACGAACACTGACGGGAAGAACAGGAAAGGAGTGAGTATGCACCCCAAATCCTTAAATTTCGCAGACTTGAAGCCAGCAGTCGGCTCGTCGGAAAGCCAACTCATAATATGGACATATATAAACTTCCCTGTACAGCCCTGTGGCAACTGCTTTTCCCCCGACCGCAGCCGCGGCGGTCTGCTAATGGCTGGTGGTGCCGGCGATTCACATGCGGTCTTTGCAATAGCAATCCGTCAATCTCCTAATATGGCAGTCGGACCACCGAGGTCATGGTGGTCGGACTGCAACCATGGGTACATCGGTTCCCAGACCGCCAAACTCATAATCAGGCCCTTAAAGAGCTTTATTGGATACTTAACCAGGTGTACATGAAGATACATTTTTCACTTCATTACATTGCACAAACACTTGATTAATAATGCATTTGTGAGTAAAAATATAGGGCAAACCTTAATTCAGATAGGAGCTACTTTAGACCATGGAACTGTTATTTCTTATTTTGATTTTTGTACCTTTTAAAAAGGTTGGGCTCCTCGGACCCCTTTCCTAACCAACAGGGTTGCCCACTCTCACTACTCTTATTCGCCCCCCTATATGTAGCCTATGGCCCAAAGAGTGCGTAATGATCAATATCTGGGGTAGTGTTTGGGGGTGAGGAACATAAGATCAGTTTATACGCGGACGACGTAGTTGCCACTTTGGAAAACCCTGCCTGCCATTATGACCGAGTTGGAAACGCTTCGCGCAAGTGTCGGAATTTCAAGGTCAATGTCCACAAGTCACAAGCTCTTAACCTGCCCCTCGCCCCGTACACAATAGAGGTACTCAAATGCACACATCACATTCAATGGGCCCAAGAGACCATCCCCTACTTAGGCCTTCAACTCGCAGCCAGCATACAATGCACCACCTCATTGAATTACACAACTTTACTGCGACACATACGAGACTGCCTCCGTAGATGGAGATCACACTCGCTGTCTTGGTTGGGCCGCATAGTGGTGATAAAAATGGCAACTTTACCTAAGATAATATTCCTTTTCCAGACCCTCACGCTGGCCCCCCCTTCAGGAGTGCTGCACTCTATGCAGTGTATTTTGGAGGGCTTTGGAGTGATCAGAGACCCAGATTACATAGAGAGCTATGTTACAGGCCCCCAATTGAAGGTGGATTAGCTATCCCAAACTTGCAGGACTATTATTGGGCAGTGAAGTGAGACCCCTGATAGAGTGGTCAAGGCCAGAGTCCGAGAAGCACTGGTTGTTTATGGACAGAGCATTAGCTAGACATCCCCTATGGGGAGTCCCCTTTCTCACAAAGGTGCCAAGGCCACGCAACTTATACCCATCAAGGGTCACACACTCTACTCTAACAGCTTGGGACAGAGTGGGCTTACGACGTTTCCATCTCCAATCACGCCTATAGTGCACAATCCTGCCTTCACCCCTGGTCTCGACACGAGCGCATTTGCTCCATGGACAAAGGAGGGCTGCCGGTCCATAGGACATTTCTTTGATGTTGAAGGCCCCTTATCATTTGCTGACTTCCGTACACAACAGAACCTCCCAGAGAAGGAACGCTTCCGTTACCACCAAATCCAGCATTGGGTTGTGCAGTCAGAAGTCCGGGATGGTGCACAGAGGACCCCAACGCCATTTGAGAAATGGTTAGTGATGAAACACACAGACTCGTGCTTGACAACAGAACTCTATAGATTCCTCAGACGCACCCCTGGGATGGATAAATCCCTTGGACAGTTGAGATGGGAGGGGGAGTTGGGCCTGACACTCTCGCAGAAGTGGACGGACATTTATTACAGAGCTCGCCACACGGCACGCAGTGTAGTGAATATAGAGACCGCAACGAAAATAGCAACCTATTGGTATCTTACTCCACCAAGGCTCCACAGACCCGACCCGAAGCCCTCAATGCTGGAGAGCGTGTGGTTCGCTGGGCACTCTAACCCACCTTCTGAGGGAATGCCCTCAAATCGCTGGCTACTGGACGCAGGTAATTGATGACATCGACGCCCACTTCGATACCCAGATACCCAGTTTTCCTGCTTACACTCTATTGGGACTTTCCAACCTTCTCACCTTTCCACTTAGAACACGGAGGGGTCAGCACATTGCATTAGCGCTAGAGGAGGCCCTCCAACATATCCTATCTCACTGGGGGACGACCAACCCACCCACTTATCTGGGGTGGCTTCACAGGCTGTGGCGCATTATTGGGGTGGAGAGGATATCTCTATCGATTTCCAATCCAGGGACCTTGTTCAAGGATCTCTGGAAACCATTTCTGTCGCTGCTGACCTCGGAGTTTAAGAAACTCACTTACCTAAAGTACTTGAGATTGTTGCGACTAGCCGACCCTCCACAAACAGTACCACAAGAAGAAGTGACACACCAACAGTCACAGGATACTACGTGACAGGGTTCTCATGCCAGGGGGTGAGACTGAGGGCACATAACAAAGCTTCATGCCTCAGAGAGCGGGGGAGAAGGGGGTTTGGGGTGGGTCTTGTTCTTTCTTTTTCTATTATCTAAGCCAGCCTACTTGATGGGGCTTATAGCAGTACTTACAGAGTGTATTGTATCGTTGTAATGTTTAATGACTATGTCGAAAACCAATAAAGAAATTTAATCAAAAAAAGGTTGGGCTGATGGAGATTTAACAAACACAAGGAGATGGACGGAGCGCTGAAACTTTTCAGACACTCACCCCCAGTCACAGATCTGGGTTGAATCCATCATCGTTCTTTAGCTCACTTCGCCACCCCAGTTCAGACACAGGTATATGCAAATCAGTCTTGACCCTGTGCCTCATGGGAACAGTCCAGCCCGAACTGCCAACCCATGTCTTCCCTGGACTGGAAACAAGCATCCTGGGACCGGTTTCGGGCTAACGGCCCTCATCAGCCAGGCTAGCTTGAATCCAGTGGCAAAGTGAGCAAGGGACCCACGTCTGGGCATACTGGAATGGCATGGTGATCAAAAAAACGACGGATTTAGGCCCAGATCTCTGTACTGGGGTGAATGTATGACATTGCTCTGCATTCTGTCCATCAATTGTTCTTTTTGCATTTGTCACCCCGAGTGGGACGGGTATGCCCAGACGTGGGTCCCGTGCTCTCCATGCCACTGGAGTCAAGCTATCCTGGCTGATGAGGGCTGAAAGCCCGAAACCGGTCCTAGGATGCTTGTTTCCAGTCCGGGGAGGACCTGGCCTGGCAGTTCGGGCTGGACTGTTCCCATTGGGCGCAGGGTCAAGACTGATTTGCATATGGCTGGGTCCAAACTGGAATGGCATGGTGAGCAAAAAAACGATGGATTTAGGTCCAGATCTCTGTACTGGGGTGAATGGATGACATTGTTCTGCATTCTGTCCAATTGTTCTTTTTGC
The DNA here is from genome assembly GCA_963921515.1 of Calotriton arnoldi. NCBI lineage: Eukaryota > Metazoa > Chordata > Amphibia > Caudata > Salamandridae > Calotriton > Calotriton arnoldi. The sequence goes on along the minus strand of CAWUFW010000754.1, from coordinate 691,606 downwards.
ATCGATGGAGATTTAACAACTCGCTCTTAAAAAATGCTGCATTTATTTCAGCAATTGAAACTATTTCTAATAAAAAAAATTATCAGCAAAATAGAGAAGATTTGACCCTCCCCATTATATATTTAATGCTTTTAAAGCTGTGTCCAGACATTTTACTAAAACTTTTTTTTAACAAAAAGTAACGGTTTTCAGCCGAGTTTCATATTAAATCAATATTTTTATTCAGACTCTATGAATTATTTAAATAAGTTTGTTAAATCCAATGAGGCTGAATGTGGATACTTGCTTAAAATGTATGCTACATATTAAAGGGAAACAGAATTAATCAGGCATATTTTTGGCAAGTTGAAAATTAGAAACCACCTCTTAATTGATATGAGTGTCAAGAGTGACTTTCCTAATTCTGGAATGTCAGGTTATTTTGCTAAATATTATTTTAAAAAATTGGGTTCAGTCGATACTAATCCTTCTATACATTATTGGATAATTATTTTACTATTAATAAGAAAACTTGGGAGGTGCCCGATTTGTGCTGACTGCAGGAACATGATTCTATTGAGGAAATTTGCAGTTATGTTACAAAGTTTTTATGTAGCGCACATACACCAAACGGTTTCTTGGCGCTGGTAGGGCAGACAGGTGCTAGCAGGAAGCAGGAGTTTAAATGTCATATGATTGGATGAATAAGTGAGTTTTAAGCAGTTTCCTAAACTGTGTATACGACGTAGCCCGTCTTAGCTCCACCGGGAGGGAATTCCAAAATTGAGGAGCCAAAACTGCGAATCTGGAGCCTCCGTGCTTTTTGCGTTTAAAGGAGGGAGTGGCTAATAGATTTAGATGGGACGATCGCAAGACCCTAGAGGGGGTGTATCTTTGAATTAGGGAGGAGATGAAATGAATTTAAATTCTAAAGCTGAATGCTTAAGTATTTGGTTTTAAAAAGACTATTCCAGAAACTATTAGTCAATTAATCATTTTTTTAATTGAAATATGCTGCATGTATTTTATCATGTAGGATAGGCTTGACAAGATTTATAGGATATTGTTACCATTTTGCCATTCATCTATTACACCAATTAACATGCCCAAAACCTATATTAGACTGTTGGATTGCTATACATCACATTTTTGGTGGAACAGTAAAATATTTTTGGAGAAAGTTGATTCTGTACAGTACAATGGAGGAGTACATTTTCTTGACTTCTACAAATAGGATTCGTTTTTGTATTATTTTCAGTGAGCTGATACATACAAAGAGTAATCTTTCATTCCCCATTGTAATTCTTTTTTTTAGTTTTTTTTTTTTAAGGCCCTTATTGTTGAAAGGGCTTTGTATGGATTGTGTCCTCGACTCTTATTTGTTACAACATATTAGGATGAATAATTAAATGATTAATTTGATTAAATGCAAGCAAGTGGGGTTAATCAACCTACTACTACGTTTTCCATTTGTTTGGTTAGTATGTCAAATTAATGTTAGCTGCTGGTTTAGTTTTTCATCCTATGTATGTGATCAATACTAAAGGCAAGACCAGTAATATTTTTTTTTTTAGTAGGATGCTACTAGAGCTTCAATAATGTATGCATTTTTTAAAACCCTGATGGCAATAATGAACAGACTAAAGTGGAGTCTTTATTGGAATAATATTTGAACTGAACTTAAAGACTATATATTTTTGATATATAAGGTCCAAACTTACCTCCAAATCAAAAGCAGTTCTCAATACACAAAACGAATTTCATTTATACCTAATTAATTTCTAATCAGCAGTTTATTTAAAATAAACTTTTTAAATGACAACAAATGTTGAATGTGGTTTGCATGCACCTCTGGCTATTCTGGCTTTTGATTTTTTAACTGGAGATCAATTTGGTTTGAAAAACTCATGTTTTTTAGACAAAGGTTGCTTTATCTTTTTCAAATATTTTCCAATGAGTGGTCTCACAAGAATGGTACTTTGTCAATTAAAGCAAATATTGTCATTGTTAGTAATGGAAGTTACCAAATGTTCATACACCGCTCAGTGGAAAGTGAAATAGGTTAGAAATGCAGATCACACATTTACTCTTATTTTGATATTTAAGAAAGATTTACTTTGGTCTCCATTAACATTTCATCTTAAATGTTTATGGTTTAATATGGCCATACAAAACAACTAGTAAAATCTTGAGGTTTCGTTGCCAACTCAAATACGTGGCATAATTTATTTTATATACATGGCTTGCTTCTTTTAATATATGCTTTTCAGATTTGAGGATTCATAAATGTGATTTAAAATATTTCCCTCTTCTTATTTTCATTAAAATAGATTTTCAAAATTAAAAGATTGCATTATAGTCTGTTTCAAAGTGCTATGATATGGAAAACGTGTAGGCTGTGTTATTATTTATCCGATGTCTTTATTAGTAGGTCTTCTAATGTATCTTAGACAATATGCATATGTAATCAGTTACCTTCTTTTATCATGTTTAATAAAGCTTTATAGACATTATATTCCTAGCCTAATGTGGTTAACATAAAAATACATAGAAGTGCTTCAAAGAAGATTGTCACATGGCCCATAGGGACATTGTCGTTTTTCATTAAGTTAGCATGAGCACGTCGCAGCTTGCCTGCTGCTTTTGCGCATGTTACTACACATCTTTATTTTTGCAATATTTCAATGATTGCTTTCACATGAGAAGTCATCACTGTGTTCACTCTCTGCATGATTCTGGGATTTTGACTGAACCTTATGTGCAAGGTCGAAAAACAATGCCCCTTGTTATTTTGTTCTGGCCAAACCTTAGCCCTTAGACAAAACATACCGATGCAGCTGTTGTTTGGACAAATGTACTTGGGTTTTATTAGAATACACGAATAGGTAGCACACACTTGGAGAGGGACCTTTCCAGGGAGAAGAGCGAGACAGCACCTACGATGTAGATCTACCATCTATAGGCTAGAGGTCTGCTGGCAAAACCCGGAGATCTATTATAAAATAATATTTCTTCCTAGCAAGTGGAGAGAGGTTAGGCACTATAGTCTTATCTCTGTTGTCTTTTTATGATGACATCTCCCTTCATGATATATGGACTAGCTGCTATGCTAACTGTATTTGTACTATGCATTTTCATGCTTGTTGTGGCACATATACTGCATGTTAGGGCACGTTAGTTAAAATAAATATTTTAAACTGTTTTGTGTCTCTGTCAGATCTTTTTGTGGACAAGTACAAGAGTGTGAGTGAAAAGGTGTGTCTTGTTACCGCGATTCCTGAGAGATCTGGTAGTGTTGTATTCTGGGGTGTCTAATTATTTGTTCCTCTGGGAGTGAGTAGTAGAGCAAGTGAGACACTATAGCCAGTCGGTCCTGGGTTCGTGGGTACTAAGGTGGTAGGAAGACCCAGTCCCTATACACCAAGGTCCCATACTCCTGTGCATAGTTCTGTATGTGTGCAAAATCCCTGCAACAAGATACTGGGGGTTTTGAAAAAGAAAGGTTTATGGTAATGTTTTTACGATATCTACCATGATAGCAACAGGACAAGGAAGGTATCACAATGAAGGAGTCACTAATAATCAGAAGTATAAAAAAATAAAAAAAATCATGTGAGGGGTTTCAAAGGGAAGGTGGACAGTTCAACATACAGGGATGCATAAAAGGTAAAAAAGTAATATTTTCCCCAAATTGGTCCATAAAATTAAACTGATTCTGGCTGTGAATGGAGTAGAACTAGGGAGAGATGTGGTGGCATGAAGTTGAGAAGAACATATATTGGCTATCAGTAGAGCAAGGTGTACAGTGGGTAGACAAAGCAAAGCAGATGAATGCGGCTGAAATAGCGGAGGCAAAATGAAATTCAGGGGAGCAGTGAAAGGAACAGGGTGGTTTTGGCTATGGAATGAGCATGTTCAAACAACAAAAAATAAAAAAAGGGAAAAACGCAGTATGAAGTGAGCTCACTGGGATGGAATGGGATGAGAAAAATCAAAGTGTAGTACTCAGGATTGATTAGCTATGGCTGCAATGACTAAACAACCTTAATTGTCATCAGGTCAGAATAGCCAGTATCAAACAGCCAGAAAGGTGTTTGTGATCATGAGAACTTAAAAGAATAACACTGACTGAATACTCAGCATCCAACAAGACTTTAAAAGGTAAATTGTGATGGACCTTTTTGGAAGCTATCAAGGACAGTGCCCAAGGATCTCTCTCTCAAACTGTGGTTCTTTACAAACCAGTGAGAACTTTTTGGTCAACTACCGAGGACTTATCAATAAAAAAATCCATATTTCTGAAATTTTATGCCCACCAACTTTAGAAAAGACATGTGGGATAACCTTTTAGACCTGTGATAAGTTAGGGTAGAATATGTGACAAAGGTGAGAACTTGTACACAAACTAGAAGAAGTAATGGGTGAACATACAGACCTTAGTCTTGCATGTCAATGTTCAGAAGGTTATTTGATAGAAGGAATATTTGTTGAAATACTTCTGGAGTATGGAATTTGATGTTGCTGTGTTGCCTTATTACTGTCACATTGAGTCTCATTTATAAGAGTGGTCAAGTCATTGCCTTGGTCTGGGTTGCCCAACACTAGCTCACCAATTAATTGGCTGGTGTAAAGTGCCTATTACACTATCATGCAAGACAAAGGATAGCCCACGTTCTTTTGATTATATAGGAGACATCTAGTGAAGAACAAAAAGAAAGATGCGTTTGCTTATTTGACGTTCCAGATATTTAAACTATAGTACAGAACCGTATCACAAGAGCCCATGAAATCTCTGACTCCCAGTAGTATTGCTTCCTATCAAACCAAAACTTCCTTTAAGCCCACCAGGTGTTTGTTGACCTACAGCTATTGGAAGTTGAAGTTTAAAAGCACATTTTCTATGGTTTTACAGCTCGTTATTGAGGTGAATTCTTATTAGGCATGTTTTGTTTTCATTTTTTTCTGTCTGATCAGGATTTACCAATGTCAGTAGTGAACACCAGTGAGTAGTTCCATGTGACATAGTACTAATGAAATCTCATTTTGAAATGCTCTTTTATTGGACATGAGTAACATACTGGTACAAAATGTACAAATAAAGGAGCCTTCCTTTAAAGTTACTATTAAATGAAGACTTCTTGGCAATACAACCAAAATGTATACATCTTGGAGACATACAGGAAATTCTCAGCACTGGAAAGATTCTTTTTGGTTTGTATATGAAAAGTAAACTTTTTTTTTCTCCATTTTTAAGAAACACAAAATTCAGGGCATTGAGAATGATGTGGGATAGAACACTGCAGCTTTCATATAGTCAGTCTCATGGGATAAAAAAAAAGTGCAGTAGGAGTTGAACTCCTAAATTGAAGTTTTAAATTTTAGTTCAACAAGTTTTTCTTGGCCAAGTCCAAGTGGCCAAGTCCAATGCAGAACAATACAAATAGGAAATTCTGGGCAATATATGTTAATACATTACAGTGCAAAGCAATGGATTTTATGTCACGATACACTGTGGTAAAACAAAATATAGGAAAGGGGAAGACGAGACTTAGATAGTGGTCTAGACAGAGAGATTATAGAGAGGAAGAAAAATTAGGATAAGGGTAAAGTGGAAAAGAAAATAGGGGTAGGCACTCTAAGAAATTGCCAGTCATATGTATAATGCAAGAGTGGATATTCATGGTGACTTGATTTTTTCTAGGTAAAGATCTAGATTTGACCATAGTAGATGGGAGAATTTGGAGTTGTAATTGCTGTTGTATATGCGGTTGTCTGCACTTCTTGTAAATCAAACCTAAGCTCACATGTGGTGTTATTGTAGTTTTTCCACTTTGCCAAAATAGTTTTCAGACCAATAGTAAGTAATATATCTGTCAACCATTGATCACAGATGTCAAGAGGTAGGGTGCATGAACAGTCTAAGGGCCAGATGTATCAACGCTTTTTGCGTTCGCAAACGGCCTGTTTACGAAAGCAAAAATGCATTTTGCAATGTATCAACATTTTTTAATTCGCAATATAGGTAATCGCAATTATTTGCGATTACCTAAATTGCGAATGCAGTTAGGGAATCGCAATTTGCAATTCCCTAAATGCAATTCTTGTAGCTATCGCAAATTGCGAATTAGCATTAAGGAATCGCAAATTACCACCAACTTCTAGTTGGTGGTAATTTGCAAATTCCTAGAAAAATTTACTTTTTGCATTTTTCTAGGTGCCATGTGGCGAACATACATGCCCTTAGGGCATGTATGTGTGCCACATGTGCACACATACATATTTCAGGGGTGCAACAGGGTGTCCTTTTGGCACCCTTGAAATTGCATGCGCAATTTGCGAGTACCTATTGGGTACTCACAAATTGCGCATGCAATTCCCATTCATTCCTATGGGCCTCTAGGCCCCAAGAAATGAACGGGAAGCCATTAATCGCAATTTTATTTGTGAAACCTACATACATTGCATTTTGCAAGTCCATAATAGCGAATCGGTAAAATTCGCTATTAAGGACTCGCAAAATATAATGTTGCTACATCTGGCCCTAAGAGTCTTAAAGAGATGATTACATGGTTTAGGGTGAGTTTTGTGTTGAAAATCTTAAGGACCCCTTCGATTTCCACCCAGAAGGGTCTAAATATGTTTGCAGTAAAAGATTAGGTGATCTAAGTCTCCAGGAGTGAAACCACAATACCAGTAGGATTCCGAATCTGTGAGACCAAGTTTATATAGTCACGGAGGGGACCAATAAGATCTGTGGGATGTCCAGTACTTGCACTGATAAAGTTGGGGGGAAATTTTGTGCCGGAGAAAGGAATTTGACATTTCTACCCAGAAAGAGAGAGGTATGGTCTCAACGTTGTTACGAAAGCTTGACTCCTTCAAATCTTTTTATTGCTTGGCTTACAGTGATTTTTGCCAAGCTTTGTATATTAGGGAAGCAGTGTAGTGTTTGTTAGGTTCTCAAGAAAGTGAAGGCAATCTGCAACATTCAGAAAATTATAAAAGTTGAAAGGTTGGAGGCAGAACTTCTTAAAAAGCATAGCAAAGGATATAGGTTACAGTTACTGCCAAAGTCCTTAATAAAAAGGATGCCATGAGCAGTCAGTCTTTCCAGGTTAAGGTAGGATCGATTTTAACTGAACTATTCAACCAAATTGAGGCTAACTCAGATCCAATTATTTTGTGAGCAAAGCAGTTATCTAAGGTTTTTATTGCTGTTAGTGTATCCTTAAGGATCAAAAATGAGTGACAAGCCTTAAGGTAATCCATTATAAAAGGTCCTGGTTAAGGAGAGAGGACTAGTTCAACTTTAATATCAACCCAGTTAAGGCGGGAAGGGGAATCCGAATACATCCACCAAGTGGCTTACCTGGCAGGAATGCAGTTTGGTAACTTTTAAAGATTGGGAGGCTAAGGCTACCCTTGAATCTATATGTTTGAAGTTTCTGGAATCTAAATCTCTCTCATTTGCCTTACCATATAAAAGCAAGATATTAGTACGTTGATAGATTTGTGGAAGGAGTCAGACAGTCTCACTGGGAACAAACGAAGGAAGAAGTTAATTTGAGGTGTCAGCATCATTTTGACCATTTCTATACGTCCCCACCATGTGATAACCTAGGTGACCACATATCACTTAAGTTTTTATTCTTAGCTAGTAAGGTAGTTTCTTTATGCAATCTGGTTTCTTCAATTGTATTAGAAACTTCAATGCCCAGCTATTTTAATCTTAAAGGCTGCCATTAAAGGTTAGCTTGCATAGCTATGTTCGGAAAGCAAAAGACATTCAGGGGGAATATTTAATTTTTTTCTCCTTATTTCAGTAGCCTGACACTACAGCATATTTAGAAATAATGTTGAGAACTTCTGACAACGCAGTCTCTACTTCGGTTGAGAAAATCAGAACGTCATCTGCATAGGTCGCCAACTTTTGAGGAAAACATGGAAAAGGAATGCTTTTTATCTTATTGTTTGTTCTGACAGCTTGAGGAAGTAGTTTTATTGAGAGGAGAAACAGAAGGGGAGACAGAGGGCAGCCTTATCTAGTCCCTTGCACTAGGTGAAATTCAGTTGACAAGTGTCCATTGAGTTTAATACTGGACAAGGGTTTGTGGTAAAGGGACATGGCCATACGTTGAAAACGGTTGCCTGATTGAACTTTTTCAGGACAGCATTAAGGAAAGTCCATGAGACTTTGTCAAAAGCCTTCTTTGCATCCAGGACCATGGTCATGGTGGGAGATGGGATCCGTTTTGCCTTTTCTACTACGTGACAAAAAATGCAAATATTATCTGCAGCTAATCTTCCCTTTACAAAACTAGTCTGGGACAGGAGTATGAGAGAGGGGAGAATTTTCTCAAGTCTAGAGGCAACTAATTTAGCACAGATTTTATAGTCTAAGTAGTGACATGGGTCTAAAAGTTGAGCATTTTACTGAAATTTGACAACCTGGAGAAAGCATTACTGCTGCATGGATATTTCAGTGGCTAAAATATTTTTGTTTCAAAGTGAATGATAATAAACTTTAATTCTGAATAAACCCTAAATTTAGGCAAGAATTCCTAAACCAAACTGGGTTATTACGTGTACCTTTACATCACCAGTTATGTGCATTGACCTAGAGTGCCCAAGGCAAATGTTAGGGAATAGGCAGGCTTTGCTGAATGGGAATGTAAAATGTATTCACTCTGCTATGTGTAGAGTGATATCACATATATTATTGCAGGGGTAGTGGAAAGAAAGATGCATCCTTTTGTCAGTGATGTAAAACAAACTTTTGAGGTTACTAGACCACGATACAAACTGCTTAATGCAGCAGTTAACTAACGAAGGATTCTTTTGTTGCGATTGCTACCCTGGGAATCTGCTAGAATTAACAGATAAATATGTCCCTGGTTATTTGTGAGAGTCACAGCACCGAAAAACAAAACTTGCTTTTCACTACCATTGCTGCGCATCATACAGAAGCAGTAGAATGACTGCTTCCATGACTTGCCTTCCTCTTAAGAAGGCATCTCAAAAACCTATGAAGCACTACAGAAGGGCAGATGGTGATCTACAGCTTGCCCCAACTTCTGGTGCAACATCCTCTATGGAGAACTTACAGAGGCAGTGGAAAGGTACTTCATGCTGTGGTATAACCACCTGCCATATCAGGGTGGATCTCTTCCATGTTCAGAAGCAGGCTTGATGCCAAAGCAGCTCCCAACTTCAATGCCTACTCTCTAACAGATAGTGGCTGCAGTTCATTCAGTGAAGTAAGAGAGGCCAGGGGAACGTGGCACAGGATGCATTTTTTTTCTTACACATATTAAGCGTAAGGAAGATCGAATGCAAGACTCAGGTTGTGGATAGCAGCAGGACACATGGAGGATTTGATTAATGAATTTCAAAGTAAAGAAGATAGGGATTACTAAAGGAGGAGAGACTGCAGAGATGGCAGGAAGCCAGGTATCATTCCTACAAGATTTAATGAAGGGTACAATGAGGCTCCATTTTTGTGAAGGAGGGATATATTAAATCAATTTGAGGGGCTAGAGAGGGGCCAAAAATGTGTTAAAATAGTAGATCAATAGTTATCAAGAGAGCAACGGTTTCCCCTTAAGTGTACTATTTAAGACTGTAAACAACTTGAGCACCGCTCTCCTTGTCCATAATGTTACTACCACCCAGGGTAGAAAGAAGACCTTAAAACACAAAACTCCATCACTTCATTGCATCAGATTACCATCAAAGGGAAATCAAATGAAAACTATTGAGTGATGTGTGAAAGCTCCATGCAAGTAATTATTACAATTAGTCGCCAGAGTGGATTAACTTAGAAAATTAAACCCTTGTTACGTTATTTATGTTTTTCTCTTCTTTTGTTAAGAGCTGTTGTTAGAAATAGTGGTCTCTAGTTGGCAGGTGTATGCACCCTGTCCAAGCAGTCCTAGTCAGGATAAGGGAGTTACACACCCAGATAAGCCCTGCTCACCCACTTGGTAGCTTGGCATGAGCAGTCAGGCTTATCTCAGAGGCAATGTGTAAAGTATTTGTACATAAACACACAGTAACAATGTAAACACTACAAATGGACACCACACCAGTTTGGGGAAAAAAAGTATCTTTATCTAAACCACCCAAGACCAAAACAGCAAAAATTCAGCAAACACAATTCAAATTATGACTTAAAACCTTTCAAGCAATTCTGTCCATAGAACTCCATGGGTGAGGTGATTTTACACAAAGTACCTCAAATGCGTCAAAATCCACAAGGCAAAGCAACTGCAGAGGAGGGAAGCATCGGAACACACAGCGATGCCTCAGTTGCTGAGTCAACATAGAGGCGATGCAACAGTTCTGCTGAATGCAGGAAAAGTGTTGCGCTGAATCCGGACTGTGGAGGCGGGGGATGCGACGAAATCCAAGACGGTTCTGGTCTGCGGGTGATGATTCTGAAAAACTTGGTGCACAGGTACGATGCATGGAAATCCAGATGCGCTGGAGGTTGATGTGGCTGCAAACGGGTGCTGCGTTGATTTCTTCAGCCATGGTCCCACGATGCGTTGATTCTTTCATCTGCACAGCAGGGCCTGCATTGGAGTCAGTGCGGGGGGGGGTCGAACTTTGAAGACACAGTGCGCTGAACTCTGGTTGCAGAGGTTTCTTTGGCCACTGCCAGACGCTGCGTCAATTTCTTCAGCCGCGCAGCAGCGGTGCACAGAAATATCTCATGTGCGGCGGTGCTGCGTCGGAAAAACAGGAGCTTAAAGGGCGATGCTTCAATTTTGATGGTTTCAAGCAGGTCTTTGCTGCAGGAACAACCTCCATGGGCCCAGAACTGGATTTGGCACCACAAGGCAATTCAGAACTCCCAGAAATGGAGTTCAGGGATACTGCAGATGAAGTCTTTGATGGCCCTGAGACTTCAAACAGGAGCCCTTGGAGAAACTTCACAAGCAGAATACAAAGCAAATTCCAGTCCCTTTCCTCTTCAAAGCAGACGCAGCAACTGCAGGCCAACCCAGCAAAGCAACACACAGCAAAGGGGCAGTACTCTTCCTCACAGCTCTTCTCCTTGGCAGAGGTTCCTCTTCATCCAGAAGTGTTCTGAAGTTTGAGGTTTCAGGTCCACTACTTATACCCCTTTTGGCCTTTGAAGTAGGGATACTTCAAAGGATTTTCTTTGTAATGCACAAGCTCTTGTCCTGCCTGGTCTTGGCTCCAGACACTCCCCGGTGGGGGGGGGGAGACAGCATTGTGAGTGGCCAGGCAGAGTCCTATTCAGGTGCAGGTGACAGCTCTTCCTACCACTCTAGCTCAGAAAGACCCATAAGCCTGATGGTGGGCCATCAGGATATGCAGTGCACACCTCAACTCCCTTTGTGTGACTATCTAGAGTGAATGCACAAACAGGCCCCTGTCAGTCTAAACCAGACATTGATTCCACAGGCAGGCAGAGGCGCAAGGATGGTTAAACAAGAAAATGCCCACTTCCTAAAAGTAAAAGACACACAGATGGAAGGAATGCAGAGCAAATCAAACATTCACCCCCAGTCAAGAGATCTGGGTTAAATCCATCGTTCTTTTGCTCACCACACCACCCATCATCTGTCTTTTATTTTCTAAAAGTGGCACTTTCAAACACACAATTTAAGAACCACCTTTAATAAAAGATGTGTTATTGAATTCTGAGCTCAGAGAACCCAAACTCCGAATCCCTACCTGTTCCCATTTGAAAGTTACACTTGTAAAATGTTACAAGGCAGCTTCAATGATAGCCTATGGGAGAGCTAGTCCTTGCAATAGTGAAAAACAAAACTGGCAGTATTTCACTATCAGGACATTTAAAGCACACCAGTACATGTCCTACCTTTCACATACACTGCACCCTGCCCATGGGGGTACCTTAGACCTACCTTACATGCAGTAAAATGAAAGGTTAGGGCCTGGCAAGTGTGTGCACTTGCCAGGTCGACATATCAATTTAAAACTGCACTCACAGACATGCAATGGCAGGCCTGAGACACGTTTACAGGGCTGCTCATCTGGGTAGCACAACCAGTGCCTCAGGCCCACTAGTAGCATTTGCTTTACAGGCCCTGGGGACAAATAGTGCACTTTACTATGGACTTACCAGTAAATCAAATATGCCAATCATGGATAACCAAATATGCCAATCATGGATAACCAATCAGAATCACAATTTACACAGGGAGCACTTGCACTTTAGCACTGATAAGCAGTGGTAAAGAGTCCAAAGTATCTAAACCAGCAAAAACAAAGCCCAGCATACAGTTAAAAATACAGAAGGTAGAGGCAAAAAGACAGTGGAAACCATTCCAAGGATGCCAGGTCTAACAGCTATCACTTTGCGACAAGCAAACGGTTTAAGTTGGATTATCAGACAGTATTTGTTGTTAAACGATGATGACTGTACTAGCCTGTATAGAGGATCATCTCTAGAAGACCCCCGTATGCTGCTTTTGAAATCGTACCTCTGCATCTTTAAGTGCTGGGTAGGACTTGCCAAAAAACATTGCTTGTGCCAATGAGCACTTGTTTGCTTTAGCCTTAGAACATTTGTGGCATTTCCTATTCATTCCTCAGTACGTTTCTTTGCACTTTGTAGGCATTATCCGACTGATTTTTTCAACTTGATCTATTTGGTCATTATGATCAAATTCTAAATGTTGTAATAAACACTGCATGTTACAATTGCAGTTAAAAGGAACTTAATTTGAATTGTGCAACAGGCACAGTGGCACCGGGACCAAAAGCTCCAGGCACCCCACTAAACACCAAATATTGCTATAAGTTACTACTAAACAGGCAGTCACAATTGCAGTAACCTTGCAGACGAAAGAGGCTTGATTTAAATGGTGCAACAGGTGCAGTGGCACCTGGGCCAAAAGTTGTCAGAACTCCACTAAACACCAAATATTGCTATTTTTTACTATGACACAGGCAGTCACAAATACAGTTATCCTTCAGGCACGAGGATCATGATTTGAATGGTGCAGCAGGTGCAGTGGCACTGGGCCCAAAGATTTGCAGAACTCCTCTAAAGACCAAATTTTGCTATATTTTACAACTAAACAGACAGTCATAAGTGCAGTTATCTAGCAAGCACTAGGGTCATGATTTCAATAGTGCAGTAGATGCAGTGGCACCGGGACAAAAAGCTCCAGGCAACCCATTAAACACCTAATATTGCTATATTTTATTCCTAAACAGGCAACCACAATTGCAGTTACCTTAGAGACACAGGGACATGATTTGAATGGTGCAGCAGGTGAAGTAGCACCGGGCCCAACAGTTGTCAGAACTCTTCTAAACATCTAATATTGCTATATTTTACTGCTATACAGGCAGACACAATTTCGGTTATCTTGTAGTTAAAATGGGCTTGATTTGAATGGTGCAGCGTCACCAGGGCCAAAATCTCTAGGGATCCCACTAAACAAAGAATATTTATACATTTTACTACTAAACAGGCAGTCACAAGTGCAGTTATCTAGCAGGCATTAGGGCCATGATTTCAATGGTGCTGAAGGTGCAGTGGCACTGGGACCCAAAGCTCTAGGAGCCCCTCTATATTGCAATATTTTATTACTAAACAGGCAGTCACAAGTGTAGTTACCTTACAGGCAAAAGGGTCACGATTTGAATAGTGCACCAGCCCCAGGGTCAAAAGTGGTCAGAAGTTCTCTAAACACCAAATATTGCTATATTTAACCACTAAATAAGCAGTCACAAGTGCAGTTACCTTGCAGGCACTAGGGTCATGATTTCAATTGTGCAGCAGGTGCAGTGACACCGGGTACCAAAGCTCTAGGAACCCCTCTAAACACCAAATATTGGAATATCTTATTACTAAACAGGCAGTCACAAGTGCAGTTACCTTATAGGCAATAACGTCATGATTTGAATGGCGCAGCGGGTGCAGTGGCACTGTGGCCAAAAGTTGTCATAACTCCTCTAAACACCAATTATTGCTATATTTTACTACTAAACAGACAGTCACAAATGTAGTGATCTTGCAGGTACTAGGGGCATGATTTGAATGGTGCGGCAGTTGCAGTGGCACCGGGCCCAAAAGTTGTCAGAACTCCTCTAAACACATAATATTACTATTACATCAGTTATTATTTCCCTCTCATTTCATTGTTCAAAATTTTGCTATTATTTACCCGCACTGTACCACTAGTAACAGCACAATATGTTGCCTTTTTGTACATAAAAAAGTAATAACATTTTAACAGACTTTCTGTAACTTAAATAGTACAACTACTCAGCAAGCTACAACTTACCACAAAAAACTGTTTATTATTAATTACATAGGCAAAACCTAATGCATTTACCAATGCTTGTTTACATTACTGCTGGCAACCACTTCTGATGCACTGAGGTGATCACTGGTAATAATCCTTCACATGGTGGCAACCAATGTAATCTTGTCTGGTGTTGCCACTATTAGAACACTAATTATATTAGTAGCTTTCAGTGAATTTCATTGAACACAAGTAGCTTCTATTACAGAAAAGGCTGGAGACGCCCGATTGAGGCTGGAGGCAGGCCAGCCAGCCTGCCAGGTCAGTAGAAGCCATGGCCTCTTCTCCCCTGACAAAGTACCGCCCACCAGACTTACAGATCCCTCCCTGGCTGGCCAGGATTGCTATGCCATCACTGCAACAGCTTTTGTTGTGGTTGCTCTGAAGGCTGAAGTGTTTGCGGAGTCAGCACCAACCATGCATGTTGGTCCTGTTCAGCAAGCTTTCTTGGTTTTCAAAAATAAACTTCCATAGTGAGGGTCTGGTCTTGAAAACCGTGCAGAAAGCTTTCTTTCTGCGCGAGGAGGCAACTGAGCAATTTTCCTTCTTCGAACTCAATCCTTGAAATCAGTACTATTTTAGAATGAATTTCATTTTTTGTGATAAATAGGTTAAACTCGCCATAGGCTGTTACAGATTTTCACCCGACTACAAATGTATCACATTTCTTACCACCCAATAGTTCTTTCAGGAATGGATTCTCGTTAAGCATATTGACTTTTTAATTAACACGTTTTCAATACTTGAAATAATTACAGGATGCAGCCAACTGTTCTGGTTCACAGTACAATTGGAATTTTGACTGCTACGATATTTGAAGGCAGACAGGATGTTTTCTGGCTTCGTTTTGCTCTCGTTATGAACTGCAGCCTGCCTTTCTCATCAAGTGACCATCACAATCATTACTTCGAAACCCGATATGTGAACGTGTTTTACAGAAACAATAAATACCAATTTGCTTTTACCTCCATTCTCTCCTTAGAAAGAGTAAGAGAAATGCATGCATTGCAAACTTCCCTTCTAACAAGGACATTCTTTATAGCACTCAGCTCTGATTGACAGCTGTATTATTCAAAGGCCAGACGTTCCACATTACCTGTAAAATTAAATTGCGAGCCTACACAAAAATAGATATAAAAATGTTAAATATTTCTCGAAATAAAAAAAATACCACAAACACCAACATTTGCAATACAGGTGTTCCCATCTTTTGCATCAAGCACTTAACGTGAAATCCGGCATGATGTCAACCGTTGGTGATGAAGGGGTTAAAGCCCTAACATTCAACAGCCTTCCTCCTGCCAGTTATCGCACATGGCTGATCTTTGATCTCTTGTTCTTTAAATCACTTCTGCTCCTGATTTCTGGTTTCTAAAGAAGGTTGCAAAAACCCTTCCCACTCATAACTCGTGGAAAGTGCTCTGCTTATAGCCTTTCTATTCACTGCTCGACAGGCAGCGGTTCTTCCATGAAAATATTTGAACGTTTAAGCAACATTCTTCTTGTTCGTGTAGTTTCTCCCTTTGAAGCCAAACTTTATACTACCTCATGTTTCACGGTGCATCTGTTTTCCACAACTCAAATCTGACCCACGTGTTTTTTAACTCGTAGCATCTGTCTGGTTCATATTTCACTCCTGTAAAAATGTAGACATTCCTCTGCAGCCAGTTCTACCAGCCACAGAGACCTTCTGACCAAGACAATAAACAGCGCAGCCAAATGTATGTGTAGCCACGGTAGTCCTACCTCTAAAACAAACCACACACACACACACTTTAAAAACCCAAGCCAGGCATTGCAATGGCATTAATAGGTCGAACTGTACAACCTGGAGAACACCGATTTGCTTTTAAGTTTGAGGATAATCAACAAAAGTGGTCAGGTCGTTTCTAACCATAATAATGCTCACAAATGTGCTGCTGAAATTTCATGGAACCGTCCAAAAAAAAATTAAATAAAAACACACAAACTACTAAATCAGAATTTTCCTCGACACAAAATTACAATCCTGCAGTCAAACAGATCTGGCTTTTCACCTCACACCTAAGGAATAATACAGCTAAGTGAGGGGTTACACGGCAGACAGTAAATCATGTATACATCATGACAAAAACTGTCAGTGTTTATTGGTTAGGTTTGGATAAGCACACAGAAAAAATATATAACAGAACGCGTTTTAAACAATGTGTTGCATGTGTTGAGGGACAGCACACCAAGGTCTCCTAAAACAGTGCTTACTCATAGTGGGAAGAGTTAGAGGTAAACATCTCAGTGTGCACTTTGTTTTTGATTTGGCTCAGAGGAAGTAATCTGACATTCCATTCATACTCTGGTGCAAGTCTGCATTCACGAGTCTCATGCCGGAGCAAATGTGTTGAACTCCTTTGTCGTCAGCGTGTCATTGGCGCACGACATTCGAACAGAATAGTTTCTCAGTTGTGAGTAGGATTATGAGTGAAGACCTAAGTGAGACCGTCTCAATTTACAGAGACGACTGTCATCAATTGTTATGTCGTTTGGTGTTTGTTTGCATTGGCCATGGTTCTTATGCTGTCGCAGTGGTTGGTTCATTTGACTCTCAATGTATACTTTTTTGTGAGGCTCATCTAAAATTGCTGCATGCTATATCAATGACTCTTGGTCAGAGCGACCAAGGACAAAGTATATTGCTCCTTCATATGCTGCACGATTGGTTGATATAGGTAAGGAAGTATGGGCTCTCCTGTACTTTGGAAAGCCTGTACAGTTGCTGGGCAGTGTGTATGTGTTCGAGAGCTGTGTGCGCGCATGTCAGTGAGTGGTCTGTGGATGGAAAAGACTTTAATGCGTCATCATTAGTGGACCATGAGCAGATGGTGACGCACAAGTGTCATTAAATGGTTTGTCGCAGCTACACCATGACATTTTAATCACAAACTTAATAAATGTATCTGTAATAAATTGGAAATGGGTAATTGGACAGGAACCGTGTTGTAACAGCATCTAGCCAACTGGGTTGTGTACTTAATCCGATAGCTGAACTAAGTCTGAGAACAAATGAGTTTGACAATATTTACACATATTTTGTAACATGACGCTGACAACTGGGTGTGGTACAAATCACATACAGTTCTGTAGACATATGGATCATCTCGTTAGCAGCACCAAGCTCGCTCATAAGTGTGGAAAGGAGGTAGGTGACTTGCACAGTTTCCCACAAGAAAATCTTATTTGTGATATTCACACTCATCAGGCTACCATTGTTTTTTGGTTGTGGTGACGGTCTCCAGGTGCCTGCAGGATTGTGAGTGATGTGTGGTTATATTTCTTAAGAGTCTTATCCATTTTTCCTCTTTTGCCAGGATCATACCTATGCTTAGCAGAAAGATTCCACTGCCAAGTCACGACTCTAACCTTTAGCAGATCTTTTCATTGCCAATCAGGATTGTTTTCTGAAATCCATCCAAAGGGGTCCCTTTTCTTATTTAAATGCTGCAGCAGAAAGTCTTTCGCTACAGAAGCCTACATTTAGGGGGAACATAATCTTACAATGTTGTTCAGCACTATCCCACAAGGGCGTTGTATGTGGTATCACAGTTATTGTATTCCATTTAAGGTGTATCACTTTATCTGGGGAAAAAAAGTATTTAAATGCAAAACGTGCACTAAATGAATGTTAGCTTTGGTAGCACTGAGGTCAGCAATGTGTGGTTTCTTCTTTTACCTTACACTAATGTAATGTAATGTAAATGGAAACTTGTATAGCGCTACTATCACTCCAAGGAGCATCACTAAAACAAGCATGCTTTCAACGAGACTGGGGCGAGCAAGATTACGCTGCATAAAAAGGATTAAAAAAATCTCTGTTGTTTAGTATAGAATTAACTGCGTGATTCCAATCATTGAATAGTGACTGCACTGAATGATCACCGTTCAGGACCACCGAGTGGTGGTGGCTTTTGCATAGGTGTAGCCTGGAGAAAATAAAATGCATGGTTGACTGTAACTGTTAGGAACTCGGGAAGAACGAGGGAGATGCTTTTGGTCTTGAGAGGTACCTTGGTTGCAGTGCTATAGAGAAATTCACTTGCTGATGCATAGGACCCATGAGAGGAGATACCTATTCTTTTAAGTCACATATACTATTTGTTGCCTTCGCTGAGCAGCATACATTGGCTTGGTATTGACTCACGCCCTGCCAATACTTGAACACTTTGCCCTTTCTGCATCTAGAAATGTGAACTATACCAGCAGCAGCCTTGCTGAATCAGCCACCTATAACTATACTAGTCTATAATGGCAGAGGATGGCCTTTTTAATATTTATGTGGCTCCCCTTTTGGAAATAGTGAGATCACATGGTTTCGCCACAGTCTCCTATGCAGGCAATACCCAAATTGTGGTACCCATTAAAACCAACATAGAAGAAGTGGACTTTGCTTCAACAAATGCATGACCGCAGTAGTTGAATGGATGAGCTCCCACAGCTTGAAGCTAAATTCTGAAAAGACAGAGGTCCTCCTTTTCGGACGGGACACCTCTTTTTGGAACAACACTTGGTGGCCGCAATCTCTTGGTTCCCTTCCCTATCCTGTCCCTAAAGCAAGGGACCTTTACTTTAGAGAACAGCCTAAATAATCTTGCTTCCTTGTGCTGATAACTTTGAAGAAGATTCTGCCCGCTGATCTGCTGGAAACAGTAGTTACTTCTCTCGCTCTATCCAGGTTAGACTACTGTAATGCACTGTATGTTGAGGTCCAGCAGAGTATCCTGAAGAAACATCAGAGGCTGCAAAATGCAGCAGTTTGGGTTTTGAAGAACATTAAAACATTTGAGCCCATCTCCAAAGCTATGAAGGACCTCCATTGGTTACCCATCAAAAAGACAGTGTCTTTTAAGGTACTCGGTCTTGTTCATAAATGTCTTTATCATCAAGGTCCCGACTTTAAAAAAAGTAAAAATGTCCTGGTATTTTTCAAAGAGTTCTCTGCGATCAGCTTCAGCTAGAAATGTTTCGGTTCCCTTTGCCAACAAGGGTTCTTGGGGTGGCAGAAGCTTCTTTATTTACCCTTCTGGGGGAAAATCTCCATAGGCAGTTCTCACCCTCTTCACTAATAGGCAGCGCCAAGACGCCCTTGGGCATACGTCGTGCTATACAAAATTCAATCAAATCAAACTGGCGATCTTTAAATTATTTATTTCATAGGTGAAAGTTCCCCTCTTCAAATGTAGCTTACTGGGACGCCACTCATGTATTGTCTAAGGATCTCAAAAGCCATTAGGGATCCTCCCAAAGGTATTGCAGAATAATGTAGTTATAGTATGGTAGTCTTATGAGTTTAGCAGTAAAGAACAGCAGGCACCTGATGTTCAAGAGCAGAAACCTAGGCAAAGGCTCTTTCAGAGGCAATATGTAATTTATCGAATATATTAATTAATTTGCCAATGACTGGTCTTTTCCACGTCTAATTGGCAGCAGTAGGAATACAAGCTTTTTCCCATATACATGACCAGAACCCAACGTATGGCAAACAAATACCCAGCAGGTTCTATGGACAGGCAGGTAAGGTACAAACTGTGGCCAAAGACCACAAGGAATGGCTGAAGGCTGTGCACAACAGGTCTCGAAGCAAAGAGGCTTAGTGGAGGGCAGTGGCAAAAATCATACCCTGTGCTCCAAGCCTGCTGGGCATGGCTGTATGACATGGCCGGAGGGCTGTCGAGGACTGGGCGTACAACAAAGTCAACGACCATGCCCCCTTCCTATAGTAGGACCTGAGAGCTGGGGTACACGCAAACTATAGTATACCATAACAAGCTCTAACTAATTTGCTGCTAAGAAAATGCATGGTTCTCGAACGACTAAACATAAATAATAAAAACGTCAAATAAATGGATGCTATGGTTATCATAACCATAGCATCCATTTATTTAACAATATCATATCAAACAAAGAAAATGCTGAAAATGTCTAGTTATGGATAGCCACACAGCACTACACTTCGGAGGAGGGCACTGCTTGCGGCCTGACATACGACATCACCTAAGAAAAAACAAAGGTTGTACATATTTGCAAAGAGTCAAATAAGAAAGGTAGTAGGATGAACAGACTGTTTCCCATATATAATGTCCGAGGGGGCATCTAGATTGGGACAGTAGCACTGCAGCCCTATAACTGCATTTAATTTAACAAAATGTTCGCTTGCATGCGGAAAATCAGCAGCTTGAATTATCGATCTTATTTCTGCTCTGAAATATAATGCTCGTGGCGATATGCATTTTTGGGAAATGTACTACAGGAGCCGCCATGTCCATTAGAAGGACTATGGGACTGCAGCCACAGAACTGTTCTTAATGTCCGCAAGGACATTGATGAACTTGTGTGTGGATCTGTAGTAGTCCTTCTCCACTATACACACACACAACCAACTTTAAAGTTGTCAGGATTATACTCGATGGGGAAATTGCAGCCTTCGATGTCCTGGGGTGTATTGCACTTTATACAGTGCTGGCTGCCACACATCCGCTGCCTCAGCACAGCAAACACGTGCTAGTATTGTTTAACCCAATGGTCTAATTTAATTAAGATTGAGTAGATAAAAGGTTCTACTGACCCCGAAGACATTTAAATGTCTGGCCTGCACAAAGCATGCATAATTCTGCAGCAAATGCATTAACCCTGCAGCCTCCAAAATTCACGTGTCTCTGACAAGTGACTGTCTGATTCGAGCTTCACCCACCACTCTCCCATTACACCATCGCCTTATCTAAGAGTTCCCACCATTCTCGTTGCCGAGGGCCTTTGTGTCGAATGGTCTGATAACTACAGCATTCCTTTTGAATCATTTACTGCTGTTATCATGATCTAATACATTGCACAAGGTGTACTTTTGATGACTAGACTTTGAGGCCCCAGCCAAGACATATTCTGCCGATATTTGTGCGATTCCGTTCTAATAATTTAGCTCATGCAACACCAAGGCGCAATCTAGGCTAGATTACCTAGGTGGCACTGCAAATATTTACACCAACATTTCCAGATTAAATAGATTGCCCTGCTTCTGGTGCATCTCGCAAAAGCTGAAATACAAAAACGAGCATCTGCCCTGACTGACCTGTACAACAATAAGGGTTTGCATAGCAAGCTGATGTCTTTTTGTACAGGACCATACATGTGCCAGGTCGAAATACCATACCTGCCAGCTTGAAGAACAATCTCAATAGTGTGAGGAGGAGGAGGCAGGGCCATGAAGGGGGCGGTGCCTCGAAGTACCTAGGAGGCACTTTTGAACCCCACCCGCCCCCAAGCCCCCTCCTCCCCCCCCCAAAAAAAAGGAGAAAAGAAAAAATAAGAAGCTTACCGAGGCTGGTGCCGATGTCCTGGGTTGTTTTCACACACCTTAAAGGATGTCGGCAGTTCAAAGCCTCTCGAAAAAGAGCTGGAAAACCACTATTTGCAGTGGCTTCAGCTCGTTTTCCCTGCCACAGTGTGATATCGGCTCCTCACTGGGTGATCGTGTGTCAAACAGTGGCACCTTGTGAGTTGGCACGTATTAAATAGTATTGCATGGGTGGACTGCACTTAATGTGGTCCAGATCATTTGCAGTGCTATAAAAACGGAAAACTGTTGTATCAACTGTAATATAAAACAAGCATTTGCAATGCAAATCGGTCTCGCCTTTGGGACCTTATATGTATTTAGCTATGCAGCACATTAGCCTGGGTGCTGAAACATCTATTGTTCTTTAACATGGTAGAAAGTAAGCACCAAACTGCGGGACATGCCAGGTATGGGAACACATGGAGAGAAATATTGCCTTTCAGCGGGAAACAGTATAGTCCAAAGCTCTGTTATTTATATAAAATCAGGGCCTTCGGTGGTCATATCACTGAAAATACAAGATTTGAAAAAAATATTATTCTCTACGGGTGCTCGTGGAAGACAATTTCTATGGACTGGAATCTAGAGAATGCTAAAGTGATTCTGGTATTTTACTGACCTCTGTTGGTCGTTTTCTATCAAGAAAGTTAAATAGAGGCAGTTGCCAGAAAAATTAAAAAACGAAAGTCCCTCAGCAGAAAGCAATTCTGGTATTTTACTGACCTCTACTGGTCCTTTTTTATTAAGACAGTTAAATAGAGGTAGTTGAACAGAAAAAAAAAGTCCCTAAGCGGAAGCAGACAAGTCCTAGGGCTGATCTCCAGAGCCCACAGTATATACTAAAGTATATACAAGAGGTCTCGAATGTTCGACCTAAAAAGGCGATACTACAGACGTAAACATTACAATGCGCGGCAACAGAACTTTGTCAATGGACCACTGCGGCTCTCGATTGACTGTGAGCGCCAAACATCAGCCTCGACACTTTTCCTTTTATAGCGCAGGTTGTGAGCTCTCTGCTGCTGCTCATTATCTTATCTCTGCTGGAATTAATTATCCACTCGAAATAAAACACTGGAAACACGGCCTGGCGTTTCCAAGAAATCAGGAAGTTGATTTCCTAATCATGCCACACCTTAGGAAATACTATGTTGGTGAAGTTAATTTACTACGTATGCCACACCTCAAGGTGGAGTCCAGATAAAGGAGTGGCCCCAGACCTTTGGAGCACGAGGCACTAGACAAGCGTCAAAGAAGTGACGAAAAAGAATAGATAACAGGCAGGCCTGCGTGGATGGGGCGCGGAGGGTAAATAAGTGAACGTACGGCGTGCCCGGGACTTCCTGTTGCTGCACCTGTACATGAGACGACTCGTGGGAACCGTGTAGTGCAGACACAGGTGCGATTGTGCAATGTTATGCGTCAGCCGATTCGGAACCAAAGTCCCAAGTGACACAAGGAGGGTGTAGCAGGAAAAATTAAGACGCACGTGGCTAATATCAATAATCCACAGGGAAAGAGCAGCAAAGGTCAGCGCGCGACTGACCCACGTGCTTTCTAGCTTATAATTGAAGGGTGTTAAAGACGTGTAAAATTGTCACAGATTTAACCCATCGTTGTCAACACCACTACTACACATTAGTAAAGAATGCAGAAATTAGGTCTCGAGCGACAGAGAGCTAGGCGTACTAAAGCCTTGGCGGACTACCTACCCGTTCATTGCCTAGCATCGCCACTTTGGAACTGATGATACAGTGCTATATCATGAAATATGGTATATATATATATATATGTTTTTCCTTGCACTTTTATATAGCGCACACTCGACCCGAAGGTATAAAATCCTGAGCACCAGTTACATTACACAATGACACATTCATTTTTGGTAGGCACGGGGAGATTTAGCGATATGCCCAAAATCACCGGATGTTGAGCCGACGCCGAGACTGGAACCTGGTTCCCCAGCTCCAAAGTCCGCAGCTCTGGCCGTCCTCCCAAATAGGTAGTGTAGTATATCAGATGAAAGGCGGGCGGCAGCGGCGTGCGATTAGTAAATGACACCCGCTCCCTCCACTCACTGGCCGGGGAGGACTAGCTGTCCCAGTGTGAGGAATCCGCGCAGTCTGCGAGCAGGTCTGTAGTCAGCGCACACACGCTCCCTCCAGCCTGACGGTCATCCAGCCACTCCCCCCTCGCTCACCTGGGACGTACAGGTGGTGCAGTCAAGTCATCGGAGTCTGGCCCATGAGCGCGGATTGAGAGGGACGGGTCCCGGCTGCTGCACTCTCCTCCTCCAACGTGCTGTGTACGGAATCTCCGGTCCCAGCTGCCGGCGCACGAGCTCACAGCTGCACAGCAGAGAGTCGACTGCTGCCCGTTCCGCGTGTAACCTGCCCTGATCAGCGACTGCCAGTGAATTTCAGGCTCTCCTCCTACTGCGTCACCATCCCGTCTGTCCCGCCCACCCAGAGGCAGGACTCTGTCGCTCTCTCCCTGGCACAGACCAGCAGCGCTCAGACAGGGCTCGCACTTTCCTGAGATTCTGCGAGGACGCAACAGCAGAGGCCGCCGCTGCCTGTGAAAGGGAACACGGGTGTTGTTGGGTCTTGCGCAGGCTACGGTCCCGCCCACACGGTGGACTCCAGCAGTGGCCCTACACTACCGGCCAAAGGCGCAACTAGAGCCACATTTCGGAGGGGGCTAAGAAAAATTCCAGTGAGCTCGCACACAGGAACTAAAACCAGGTTTTTAGATTGTGTGACACTTCTATGCATATGAGTGGCAATCCTGTGCAAATGAATGACATTATACAGCCATGTTCGATCCTTGGAGTTACATTTTTCGCAAGAAAAACAAAGCAATTACCAGTATTTAGGTACCTCTCTGTGGGTCACTGAGGTCTGTGGAAAGGGTTCTGATCTTGGATTGTCTCAATCACTCACGTTCTCCTCACACCACTTTCCTACACAGTTTCTCAGTGATTGCCGCTTACCTCTGATTTATTCTCACATCTTTCAGAAATCTCCCATATGCATAACTCACACACCCCATTCCTCTTCTCACCCTGTCCTTCCTCAAGTAATTTCTTGTGTTGCCCTCCTTCATCATACACCCACCTACTTTCTCCGGTGCTCACCTGTAAACACACAGTTTTCCTCTCTGTCAGTATTTCGACAGCTGTCATGGGTGCACCAAGTTACAGCGGCACTGTGGTACTCAGGAGGATGCTTGCCTCTATGTTGCTGCTGGAGTCGGCGCAGCTCTGGCAGAGTGGTTGACAGAGGAGTCCGGGAGAACAGAGACTGGCTGCTCTTTTACAAGTGCAGCCGTCCTCAGTACTGAGAGCCTGATTTAGATCTCGGTGGACAGGTTACTCCGTCACAACAGTGACAGATATCCTGTCTGCTGAAATATAAATCCCATAGGATATAATGGAATGTATATATCCGCAAACTCAATATCCATCACCATTGTGACCTCGGCGGATAGTTTACCCCGGCACAATGGTGATGGATATCCCGTCAGCCGAAATATAAATCCCATAGAATATAATTAGATTTATATTTCGGCGAACTGGATATTCGTCACCGTTGTAACGGAGTAACCCGTCCACCAAGATCTAAATGAGGCCCACAGTTAGGACTTCATAACCTCATAGGTGTGGGTTCTTTTGAACAGAGTGCAGGTGGGACACTTTACAAAAGGTGGGATTATTAAGTTAACAATGACTCTACAGCTCCCAAAGTGTTGGATGGTGTGGTATTCTAGAGGGGAAACCAATTCCACAGCAGTGAAAACAGTGTAGTGTTGCATGGTGTCACCCCCTGACTATTCGGGGGGGGGGGGCACAGCAACAGTAAGATACCAGGCTGAGCCAATCGACAACTGCTGGCCCAGGTGTTATGGTTTTTGTTATGCACCATATTCACGTTGCCTAAGAAGTTGGGCCTGGCCGCAGCTTTTTTTGTGAATGTGCAGTTGAGACAACCACGCCTTTAAGTTAACTTCGCTGAGAGCTTCCTATTGCTGGGATAGGAGTGTATATTTTAAGGAACAAAGCTCCCTACACAAGCATAGTTAATCGCACCTTATATAAATGAATTGTAGCTCAGCGTCTTAATGTAAAATTCAAACACATATTTATTAATAATTTAAAGTTGTGGTTAGTGTCAACAAAACACACAATTATATACACATTAATATACTCAGGCGATTTTCAAGTAGCAATTAAAGAAATTACTCTGTGTGTCACAATATACACAGCCACTGACCAGCCCTGTCAAATTACATATACAGTACAGGGTCAGTGTGCGGAGTCAACAACGTTTCGATTCTTGGCAAATATGAGCATCATCATCAGGACATTACAATTTTCAAGCCTGAGATTCAGCTGTACAAATGGCGGCACTGAGCACAGATGAGTGCTAACGATGAATCAGTCTCAAGGAGAATGCGATATAACACCATAATAAGACATCAAGGGGTCGGGCGAGGGGCTGCATCTACCAGAGACATACGGTCACGGAGAATGAGCCCATAGGTCTCTGCAAATGTTATGGAGAAACGGGACATTAAGGACCCAATGCGTACCAATCAGAGGAGTTAACAACCCACAAAAATGGTAGGAGTGAATAGCAGGCCAAGGCTTGCTGGCTGCTTTAGATTATTTTCCATCCCATAGTGCTCCTGAACACTACTAGGAGCTAGAAATGCGTGACTAACAGTGGTGGCTTCTCCACAAAGACGGAGGCACTCCGCCCCACTGCTCTTTGAGCAGTGGAAAAAGGAAAAATAAAATTATAATAACTCTATGTTATTATCATTTTAGTTTTCCGGTTTCCGGGACTGGGTGGGGCTAGGCTGTCTTCACAGCTAGCGATGGGAGGAGTGGTAGGCACCTTAAGTGTGCATGATGGTTTGGCAGGCCGTCTTGGGCAGTTAGCATGTTCTCTCACCCAGGCTCTATTACAGCCTGGGTGAGAGAACATGCCCAGGCCCTAGTACCTTTCTGAGCACTGAACCAAGGCACTCAGACCAATCACAACGCTGCTGTAAGGCAGCGTTGTGATTGGTCAGGGGAGCCTGAGAGCCTGGGTGCTTCCGGGAGCCAGGAGCCGAGGGAGAACAGAGGAGAGACAACAGCCGGCGTTCCAAAGGTAAGTCTTCATATGACCCTCTGGGGACCTGGGACCTTCCGCCTGTCACAGGCCACACACGGTGTGGCTGATGTGACGTATGTAGATTGACCACCAACAGCAAGAACGTTGATGTGGGCCTTAATCATCCGTGGGAACAGAGAGTGCACACTAATTGTAACTCCTCTAATGTCATCTACATAATCAAGTGTCCTTGTGGCCTGATTTATGTTGGTATGACATGTAGAAAGGTCAAAGTGAGAATAATGGAGCACAGAAGCAACATTCGCTGTGCCAGGACAACCACGCGCCTCACATCACACTATGCGGAGAAGGGCCACACTGTGGAGGACATTTATTGGACTGTGTTGGACAAACCTTTCATTTCACCCAACACGAGGGACCCCTCACATGCTCTGTTCATATGTGAACAATAGTGGGTCTACAGGATTCGCAGTCATGAGACAGAGCTCAATGATGATATCCCATGCACATCCCTGGGAGACAATAGATCATATATCATTATAGTACATCTGTTTCCTTACTAGTGCTCCTCCTCTAACATGCCTGGAGGACTCAGGGACCCACCCTCCACAATCTAGTGTAAGGCTCCCTATATGTGTTACTTAACAGTCTAATGTTTCTGTATTAACGCTTGACTTGGATTTCTAACATCACAGCGTAACTTTATCACAACCCATACTCACATTGGGGCTCCCTACAATCTTGCGATGCCACACTGATATCGGATAGCTCTGCCTCTCTGTAGTTATTTACTTGGATGAATATTAATGGAATACCATTTATTCTTTGGCCCATTTCGCCATAATATTGGAATTACTTTCATTCCCTTGCCCATTTCACCACTTTAATCTGTCTTTTCATTGTAGGCTTTTATTTTTACGGTGGCAAGGTCAATGGCGTCGGTATCACTCATCGATGGATGCGTAGGTCAGCGTTCTAGCAGTCTCTGTCTCTCGTCACGGGGCGCATGACGTCTTACGCAGCGCCCACGTGACGGGAAGTGAATGCTTATATATAGACGCTGGTCCTCCGCAGCCCGTGTATCTTCACGGCACCCGGAGAGACCGACAAGGTGGCAGTGAACCACCCTTGATGAAGTAAGGAGCATTGGGGGGTTACAATCCTTTGAGAGAGTGGTATTTGGGGGTATTTGCTTCACGCTCGTATACACGAGCAGTAAATCCCGTCTCCAGTTACTTGGTGGCATTTACTTCGGAGTGCTGAGCTTTGGCTCTATTGATTTCTGACATCAATCCGGGCAATATTGCCCCAGGACTACGTACATCCTGGGATTTGGGTGGATTTGCTACACGTTCGGATACACGAGTAGTCAATCTCGTTTCCACTTATTTGGTGGCATTTACTTTGTATTGCTGAGCCTTGGCACTTTTGATTACTGACATCAATCTGGGTAATAGTGCCCCAGGATTTCGTGTATCCTGGAGGGATGTATACTTACTTGACAACTATTTTTCCTCACAGAGTGTGACTACAGGGGGTCGCCCTCTACTCCAGTGCCATTTCTAACACTCATCATAATGAACTCGGTAAGGTGTGCCGAGTGAAAGGACATATATGACCCAGGGAGACCACACGTAATGATACGCCTAAAGCTACGAGTACGATGTGGGGCATGGTGCCTTCACATTTTGTTGCTTACGGATGTGTTCATTATCAGCATGAATATTTGAAGCACGTTATTTTATGAACGTATGTCCCTCACAATTTGTGATCATGATATATACGGTAGAGAGGGCCACTGTTTGCCCATTGTTTAGGGTGTGTTATTTATGAATTTTGAAACACTCTAGTCGCACCTAATGCGTTGTTTTTATGCGGTCTAGCACTGTGAGCACAAATTTTTCACTTTATCTTATGTATATATTGATTCATCACTGTACAGATTGCTTTCACAGTTTTTTTATTCTTTCTATTTACAGTTACCATCTGATGAGTAAGGTATCCAAATGCTCCAGACTTACAGGTGGAGTAATACCTAGTACAGGGGGTATACTAGAGGGGACTTTTTAATTGGAAAAGTAGCATAGGAATCCTGTTTGTCCTGACTGAATGCCGGTTAAAGAATCGGAACCCGGCAGAAGCATGTTGACCTCTATGCAGAACAGAGGTGTGGTGAGTACATAATTTACTCACACCACCACCATCCAAGGGTATTTCAATACCCTTTTTTATATCTGACTAGGGAATCTAGGAATAAAACTATTATGATGATATCTCATAGTTAGTTTTAAAATCACTATCTGTCTGCACCTTTGTAGGATCCTTTTCTTTTCCTTCTTTTAATCGTTTGTATTGTCTACCCCTCCCTATTGCTCCGCCTCTAGCGTTGGTTTGCGCAGAGGCGTTCAGTATCAGCCCCATGATGAAGCATGCCACAACTTGTTGTGGGTGAGGGCAGTTTTTAATAAAGTGTTTGTGCTCCCTTTGCAACCACATATTATACTCGTAAAAAAAATTGCGACGTATATTCGCCTTATCTCCTTTTGTGTATAGCTATCGTGTTTGAGGAGGATGAGATAGGGCTGAATCCTTCTCCTCCTTTTTTTCTGTGTGTACTACACCATCAAGTGCTTACACATGTATTTGCTTAATTCATCATATGGCTCCTCATTGTAAAATGTCTGCATTTTGCAGCCTCACCTACATTAACTAACAGATTCCATAACTGTGGTAGATGAGGGCAATCCACTGAAGGCTCGATAAAGGAAACCTGGTTTGGCTCAGTTTGAAGTCCTCATGGTCCACTGAGTCAAAATTAAGCCAATCGTTCATGTGGCAGAAATGAGTGAGGAAGAGGTCAATTGCTCAAGGTAAGATATGCTTGGACCTGCCATAAACATAATTATTCCCACGTTAATCATAGAATCACAGGATTTAAAGATGAAAGGGACTGGAAACGTAGGAAAGCAGAGCAGTGGCATCTGGGAACTGCTAAACTCCACAGGGTGGGTATTTCCTAGCTTAGGATCCCACTTCCAGGTCAATAGTGTAAAGCATATTTAACCGCACTGCTCTCGCGACTTCTTGTCTGGCACCAGCTCAAAGTTATATTGATTCTCTGTTCCAGCTTAGTTTGTGAACCTTACTTTGCTCCCTAGCACCTTACTTGCTTTTTTCCCCTCTTGAATACCCTTTTGGGGTTAGAATCTACCATCTTGCTTTTTGGGCTCTGTCCTTGTTTATATATTGTTTGTATATCAGCTGCCTGCTGCTTCTTGAAGAGTTCCCTGCTCTTTGGCATTCTAGGAATCCACGCTGGTATCCTGGCCAACGTATGATTTCATCACTGTCTCTTCCACCTTCGATCTGTTTAAGATATTCACCCGATAGTCACATATAGCTGATCACGTTAATACATTTTATTGCATATTTGTTTACTTTCTGGTGCTTACAATTTCTATCCAGAACTCACTTCATTTCCTGCCTGAGAGTCAATCCATGTAATAGTTCGCTAAGAGACGCCAGTTCAGACCTGGTCTACTCAACGATGGTACACCACAGCAGGTTCTCCTATACCTTCTCTTCCTCTTCCTTGTTTTCCACTTCTTGTTTTAGTGAGTTATTCACCTGCTTAATAACTCTAGAGACAGCATGAATTCTCAGCAAATCTATTTCATTTGCCAAAGTTTGGACAGGGGAATTCTTATTCTAAGAAAATAATGTGTCCACAGTTTTCAAATTATATTCAATAAAATCCCCAAGATTTTCTGAAGGGAAACTTATGAAATTGTCTGATAATTCAGATCCTTTCGCAGTAATCAGAAAAGCTTGTCACTACAGCAGAAAATTCTATTTATTCCTATTAGAATACTCTGTAACTAAAGAAAACACTGGCTACATAGCAAATTAGTATTTGTGCTACATTGCTGCAGGAGTGTATGCTAGTGTATCACTTCCCCCCTGGAGCAAATGGCTATTGTAAATCATATGCCAAGAGATATTACACTGGTCTAAATACTTTAATTACCAGAAAATATGTCTGTGATTCGTTATCTGTCTTTTAATAAACATGACAATTCATATACCTGCAAATTAAATACCACTAGAATTAGGACACGTACCTTTAGCTATACTTCCACTAGTTTGTCAAGTACTAATGTGTTAGTCTACATGGCCATTTACACCTTAACTGGGATTATCTAATACATATTGTCTTAAAATAAAATACACTTCCTCTGACATTAATGGTAACAGTAACTCTAAACCATGGCAGTGCAAAATGTTTAATTTAATTAAATTTAATGAAATTAAATTACATAAACTAAATTACAAAGATGACCACTAGGTTAAACCTAATATTAACATGACCCATTATGTTTACCCAACCAATACCAAAGTTAAATATTTATTGATATTTGGTAAGCATTATTTAAATGCATTGGATTACATTTTAGACAAAATAATGGAGCCCAATTTAATCAAAATCGCACAGTTGTATTGTGAAGAAAAATACGATGAGATAATTAACAGATAAGGTAATGTAGGCAAGTTAATGGTATGCCTCTCCTGAATTATCACAGTTACATTGAGCCCATTTCATCAATGGTACCAGTCACCCCAGAATCTTTGATATTATTTTGCTATACAGTTTCACCCAGACCATCTTTTTGACTTTGATTTACATTTTCCTAGCTTCTGCAATTTATTGTTACAGTAGGAAGGAAAGTTCTGTTATAGCATACAATTTAGAAAATGCATTTAATTTGCTTGTTAATCTGAGAACCCAAGGCATGTGGTATTAAATCTGAATTTTGTATATAGATTGCTTCATGGTCTGAGGGACATCCCCAGTGTTAGTGGCTTGGGTATAGTTATCTTCCATAAGGAAAGTAATATTCAGATTTGTTTTTGTGGATTTTTGTAGAACAGTGGTGATCACATCTGTCTAATGCTGTAATTGTAAGAAAAAAAATCATTTTTCCAGTATGGAGCTCTCTTGCCAAAACTGCTTTTTCTATTTCACCAAGTATCTTTGATGATTTTTTGGGTTGTATTTGTTTTCAACCGAAAACACACCTGAACAAACTGGTTCTGCTGATATTTTTCTTCATCCTTAGAAATAAAAGGGGCAACCAAGATGGCCGACAGGTGAGGAGCTCCGGCCGGGAGCTCCCTGGCTAGGGTTTGCCTTTTTGGCTTCTAACCCTGGATTCTACCCCCCTAGGACCCCCTTCGCACCCTGGGGATCCATGGACGGTGGTCCTTGAATCTCCCATTCCCTCGATCTAACTTGAATGCCGACTTCAACAATTTCTAATGGAACCGTGATAATCTTTCGACTGTGGACGGAGCCCTAGCAACATGGCTGATACCCGGTGGAGCTACCGAAGTAGCTATAGAGGAGATTGGCTGTGGATCACCCCCTTGGCGGTCACCTACCCTCTGGACATGGGCACTGTTTCTTGCCTCCTCGCCTCGTCTCCTTTCTTCCCTCGCCTTCTGATGAATCAACGAAAATCTGCCGATTGCGGATCCATTCCAACATGGCCGATGCCCGGTTGAGCTGCCTAGGTAGTTGCTGAGGAGAATGGCTGGGGATCACCCCTCCGGCCGTCACCTGCCTTCCGGATTTGACCACAGTTGCCTGGTTTCCCGCTATGCCTTCCGGGATGGCGGCTGGGACACACGAAGTCTTGCTCCCCCGACAATAGCAGCAACGAGAATACCGCGACGCTGCTGCCCTGTGCCATCGAGCTTGTCTTTCCTTTTGTTTTTGAGTGAGTGCGCCCTCCTGAACCCGCAGCTGCCTTCCTCCTCAGGGCTGCTGCCGGGGCGCTACAAGCTGCTGGTCCTCATCTGGGTGTCGCCAGCCTGTATTTTGCATCAAGTCGACCACCCCTTTCGGGATACCTACCCCCCCTTCCGATAAGGATGACCACAGCGAGACTCCCTCTTCGCCCCTTCCTTTGGGCCCCTTCCACTACGTATGGTGCTCGGGCACAGAGAGCGAGTCTGGCCCCGGACGATGAGATTCCGTGACCCACAACGGTCAATGGGCGCGTGGACTTTGACTTTGAGGGTCCCTTTATGTTCTCTCTTCCATTGTTGGTTTGCCTACTTTGTCCGTTTTTCCACCTTCATATCTCTATCCCCCTCCCCCACTCACCTTCTTTGCTCCAAGTGTCTCGTAGTTGTGTTATTTATACTCTGGTAACTGATGTAATTCTGTACAACTGTTTTCATGTAAAGCGCTCTGATACCTCCGGGTCTAGCCAGCGCTATATGAAACTCTGCAAATAAATAAAAACCAAGTAACCCAGGGACCTGGGCTGAACAATATTTAACAAAAAGGTGGTCCCTATGAGGAAAGTGTATCCCTTGACTCCCACGACAGAATGATAATGGTACAAATACTTTTAACACATTTAACTCAAAGTTGTAGATTTATTTTCTTTTGTTGAACTCATTTTTAGAAATTTTCAATTTGATTTAACATTTTTGAAACAATTGTAAGGTGCGCCTAGAGAGTGACGGCGCAGTGAAAGTGACTATTAGTGCAAAAAGTGCATACGCGCTATGCACAAAAGTATATACATGTGGCTGATAGAGATAGTGGGATATTTCGAGTCAACACCCCTGGAGAGAGTGTTGCTATCCACCATCAATATATTAAAAACAACCCACATATGTAATTTTGTCGACGTTTCCAGAGGGCAGGTTTCAGTGTATTTAAAAAGTCGGGCATGTAATTTTTACTTGTCCTGTAGTGAAAAACTCTTACATTAATTTTTCACTACTGTAAGGCTTACCTCTCCTTAATATTGAGGTTTCTTAGAGCATTTAATAAGTGATAACTTTCAATTGGGAGCAGGTAGACAGGTCGAGATTGGTGTTTAGAGAATTGTAATTAAAAGCCCACAATTGTAAAATCAGATTTTTAGTCCTAATTCCAAAAATGCCACTTTTAGAAAGTTGGCGTTTTCTTGTCCTAACCAGTTGCTGCCTGCGGCCTGTCCCTGGGGCACATGACTAGGTGTAGCTGGCAGTTGGTCCTTGTGTATTGCTCCCAGACAGTGAGACAAAGGGAAGATAGGTGTTGGCAGGGTGGGCCACTCTGACTTAATGAGGGGGCGGTGCTGTCACCTACCACACTGGCACATCACAAGGGCCCTGCCTGAACACACTTACAAACGGTTTGTCATTAGTATTTTGTTTCCCCAGACAAGCTGGGGTCAGGACAGGGAGGAAGGGGATGCCCAACACCTCAGGGGGGCAGAAACCTCCAGAACCATCTCCTACTTCAAAGTGGGCACCAGGTATAAACAATGGACCCTCAGACCCAACTCTTCAGTACACATATAGACCCGTGGAAGAAGGAATGCTGTACTGCTTTGCTGCAAGAAGGACTGCCACTCTGCTGCCCTGCTATGATGCCCTCCTGCATGAGTGAGAAGGACTGGGACTGCATCTTGAACCCAGGACCACCAGTGTGACTCCAAAGGCTAGTTGGCTAGCCTCCTGTTCAGAGCCTCAGGGACAGAACAAACAATAACCAACAACCTTGTACCCAGAACCAGGACTCTGCCAGCTGTGAATCCTCTTCTCTCAAGTGGTGCCACCCCAGTCCTGCAATCTTTGAATTTGGCCTGAATGTGCTGTGCCAGCCCAGCTGTGGTCCCAGCAGAACCGACTCAGCGTGATGCTTCACCTCACAAAACTCCACATGGAAACCATTGCACGATGCATTCCCTACACAGGACTTCGCATCACAGCCCGCATACCCTTCAGAACTGCTGTTGTGCAACTCATTCTCAATGCAGGACTTCACATCGCAAACCCTTCATCAATGCCATGCTTGACTATAATGAAAGACCTCACCTCGCAGCCTTTCGGAACTGCCGCTGCTCAATGCATCCTCAACGTGGGATCTCACAACGCTCCGCAACCAGGATTTAAGGTACTCAGTTCAGTGGGCCTAACTGGGTCCCTGTAGCCGGTCCACTCTCCATCGCGGTGGCCTGAACTTCTGACTTTGTCCAGGCCTAGCATGACTAGATAACCACAGTTGGCGCTTTGTGCTTTTTGGCGCCATTTTCACTTAAATCTTTAAACTTGCATATCTCTGGTTCCACTGATTCGACTTTTGTCTATTTGATCTTAAATTATTTAGTAAATGTTATTCTTTATTTCTAAATTGGTGTGGGATTTTTC
This sequence comes from Calotriton arnoldi, assembly GCA_963921515.1. NCBI lineage: Eukaryota > Metazoa > Chordata > Amphibia > Caudata > Salamandridae > Calotriton > Calotriton arnoldi. The sequence goes on along the minus strand of CAWUFW010000754.1, from coordinate 656,621 downwards.
TTGTGTTGTGCTTCACTTTATTACTGTTTGAGTTGCTGCATAAATACTATACACATTAGTGCCTCTAAGTTAAGCCTTACCCATTTTGTGCCAAGCTACCAGAGGGTTAAGCACAAGCTAATTTGGGGTTTGCTTGTGACTTCACCCTGACATGGATTGTGGTTGCTGCTTGAGTAGGATGTTACCCCCCTTTAACCAATGTCCCAATTCTTACAATGATTTTTCAACACTCCACAATTCCATTTAAGCACCTTGTGCTGCTCTAATTTCCTATTTCCCCACCTCGTTGTTTTTTAAACCATAAATCAATGTCCTAACTATCTCTGTGCCACCCCCGTCCACTCTTACCCACTCTTTTCTATTCTTACCTGAGTGGTGTTCTCCTTTTTTATTTAGAAAAATACTGGTCTACCTTTCATATGAAATGATATTGTTTTACTAGAAAAGATGGCATTTCTCCAAAATGAAGTTTCATCAGCCTGATTTTGTCAGACTGACTTTCTTCATTTTGGAAAATCATCATAATGGTAGAAGACTGATATTTATTAATTTATTTTGCTACTTGTTTATTTATTTTTGGGATCTATTGACCAAAACGATTAATCACTAGAATCATCAGCCTTTTTGGGAGTTTTAAAAACATATAATAAGAAAATTATATATGATCTGATGCGAGAAAGAAAATCATCTAGACTAAGGATGGACAGCTTGAGGCACTCCACTGCAACCACCAGTTAGTGCTCCTAATATCTGATGCTTATATGTGCTACCTACCTCCCTGAATCAGCTGTCCCAAATCCACGCCTCTGAAAAATACAAAATGGAGATGCAGCAAAAACCGATGTATAGTCACTTCAGTCAAAAAAACACAGGATGTCCAAGAATCTTTAAAATGTATTCTTTATTATTCTTCAGATGAGTGCAATAAAACACAGCAAAGCAGCTGACGCGTTTCGTTCATAAATCACAAACTTCATAAAGGCTGCAAATTCAAAAAATATATACAATCACTCTCTTTAGTGCATGTGTCGGCCAATGGCCGACACATGCACTACCTCCCCAGTGAGTGGAGCGGCCATTGTCCAACACTGGGGAGGACTCAATAGGATCCTCCGGTGCTTGCACCGGAGGATTCCTTTAAAAAAAAAAAAAGCAGGGGGAGGTGCGGAATCGCTTCTGTGTCATAAACCTACCCACACCCACCCATCTGTGATGTCAGTACACCATGAGGCACGCTGACGTCACAAACCCCCACCAGAGGGGAGAGACAAGCAGCAGGCAAGAGCTGCTACCACAACCAGTGGACTTTTTGGCATTTAGGATGCCTCTCCATGTTTGTGGGCGGCATCATTGGAAAGGTTCCAACGATGACTCTCACAAATAGATTCCTGCTAGTGGATCGCAGTGCATCATGATCCATGAGCAGAAATCCCACTAGGCCATCAGGGATACTGCAAGAGAGGGGACGGTCGTCGTGGAACCACGTCACCCCTCCTGTGGGGCAATATTTTAAAATAAATGTATGTTTTTTCCCCTGGGGGGCACGATCGCACTGCCCAGGGGCCTATAGAATAAATTTGTAAATATATATAGTGATTACTTTTTTTTTATACATGGGTGGTGTCCCTGTGAGCCGTGATCGGCCACCAAGGTAACCACAAATATATAAAAAGTGATCTATATATATATAGAGAGAGAGAACTCACTTTCTCTCTCTCTATATATATATATATATATATATATATATATATATATATATATATATCTACTGGCGGTCGCCAGTAGATAGTTATAGTTACAACCTATTATCCATAGGAAATCCGCGACATTCTATTTGAAATAACTCTCTTGCCGGTTGACGTATCTTCGCGAAATTTTCAAACTTCGTGGGGCGCTCCGGTCCGCTCCTACCCTGAAAGTCTCGGGTGATACGTCAAGCGGGGGCCGAGAAAAAGGGGGTCCCAAAACGCGTTTTCCCCATGCATTTTCCCATAGGAAACTTTAGACACGGCTACAGCCCGAACTGCTGAACGGAATTACACCAAATTTGGCAAAGAGGTAGTTCTTGGTTCAGAAAGAACCCTTTTGTTAAATGGTGTAAATCCGTTCAGTAGTTGCTGAGAAAATCAAAAAGTAAAAGTACATATATATCTATGGGCACGGAGGATTCGCGCACCCTCCCGATCACGAGCTGCATGTTAATTGGCTGTCAGCTGGCTGTCAACATTCCGATTCAGGAAATGTTGGCAGCCATTTTGTCCCTCGGTAGAACCGAGGGACAGAAACAAGTGCGCAAAGCGCACAAAGGGGGAGGGTAGAAACACCCTGACCCCTAGGTTTGCTCAGGGGTCCCACAAGGACCCCCTGGGCAAAAAAAAAATTTTTTTTTTAAAAATCGGCAGGATGCGCTCAGGGAGCGCGAACCCTGCCGAAAAAAATCGAGCGCGGTCTCCCGCGCTCGATGTTAATCGGCCCCGGGTGGCCCAAGTCCCGGGGGCATGCTGGGGGGTTAATTTTATGTGTGGGGGCCTCTAAGGGCCCCCAAGCCCGGGGACCACCACCCCCGGGGCTTTATGTACAATGGTGCGGGAGGGCTCTGAGCCCTCCCGCAGCCCCGAGGACCACCACCTCCCGGGGCTTCTTTTTTATTAAAAACCTGTGTGGGGGGCTCCAGCCCCACACGCCCGGGACCACAACCTCCCGGGGCACTAAGAAAATTACAATGGGGGTCCGTTTTGGACTCCCAGAGCCCCGGGACCACCACCTCCCCGGGGCTGTGCACTGAATGGGAGGGGGCCGCGCGGCCCCCTCCTGGAGCCTTTGATGGCCCTGGGGACCACCACCCCCAGGGCCAGCTCCTGCAGTGTCCCGGGTGCCTACCCCGGGACACTGCTGTTTGTAATGACAGGACGGGAGCCTCGCGGCTCCCGTCCTGTCATAGCAAACTTGCTTTGGATATTGGAAGAGAGAGCAGGAAACCTGCTCTCTCTTCCAATATCCAAAGCCGATAGCTTTCCACATGGGGAGCTGCATCTTAGCAGCTCCCCATGTGTAAAGCAATGCCGGCTCCCGTAGGACACGGGGAGCCGGCGGGACTGTGGGGGATTGGGGACCCCCACAGTCCCCAACGAGAGGGCCAGCCCCGGGGGATGGGGTCCCCGGGGCAAGTAGTGGCCCGAGGGGGGCCACGCGGCCCCCTCCCCCCAAAAAAAAAAAAAAAAAACGATCGGGCCCGCAGGCCCGCCCCTTCCTTCACCACTCTGCAAACGCGCCCCTGGCGCGTTTGCAGAGGGGAACTAATTCCCCTTGAATACTGGGGGTCCCTGAGGCCAACTAGCCCACCAGGAACCTCCAGTATGCGCCAGGGAGCTGCCTTGCAGAGAGGTGTACAGAGGCCACGCCCCTTTTACACCTCTCTGCAACGCAGCTCTATGGCGCTTTTGGAGGTATATGGTGGGCTAGTTGGACTCCGGGACCCTCAGGATTCAAGGGGACTTAATCCCCAACTTAAAACGCGCCACGGGCGCGTTTGCACAGTGGTGAAGGGAGGGGCGGGGCTTGAGGTGACATGTGTGCAAACAGGCCCCGTGGCGCGTTTTAAGATGGGGAATTAAATCCCCTTCAATCCTGAGGGTCCCTGGGGCCAACTAGCCCAACAGGTACATCCAGAAAGCGCCACAGAGCTGCGTTGCAGAGAGGTGTAAAAGGGGTGTGGCCTCTCTACACGTCTCTGCAACGCAGCCTCTGGCGCATATTGGAGGTTCCTGGTGGTCTAGTTGGCCCCTAGGGACCCTCAGGATTCAAGGGAACTTAATCCCCCAACTTAAAACGCGCCACGGGGCGCGTTTGCAAAGATGTCACCTCAGGCCCCGCCCCCTCCCTTCACCATTGTGCAAATATTCCTCTAAAATCAGCCGAAATAGGAATTCCGATTTACTCACCTGTTATAAGGAGAGACCTCAGTGCTGTATCTTTCAGCCCAGTACTGGTCCTAAAAAGTAATTTTAACCGTACTTACCGGTAACTTGAATTTCCTTCATAGGCTAACATTGACTGGTTTCACTTGGAAATTCTTCTAAGTGTGGAGTTTTGGAACTTTAAAATATTCCTCTAAAATCAGCCGAAATACGAATTCCGATTTACTCACCTGTTATCAGGAGAGACCTCAGTGCTGCATCTTTCAGCCCAGTACTGATCCTGAAAAGTAATTTTAACCGTACTTACCGGTAACTTGAATTTCCTTCATAGGCTAACATTGACTGGTTTCACTTGGAAATTCTTCTAAGTGTGGAGTTTTGGAACTTTAAAATATTCCTCTAAAATCAGCCGAAATACGAATTCCGATTTACTCACCTGTTATCAGGAGAGACCTCAGTGCTGCATCTTTCAGCCCAGTACTGATCCTGAAAAGTAATTTTAACCGTACTTACCGGTAACTTGAATTTCCTTCATAGGCTAACATTGACTGGTTTCACTTGGAAATTCTTCTAAGTGTTGATTTTTGAAACATACAAATATTCCTCTAAAATCAGCCGAAATCCGAATTCTGATTTACTCACCTGTTATCAGGAGAGACCTCAGTGCTGCATCTTTCAGCCCAGTACTGGTCCTGAAAAGTAATTTTAACCGTACTTACCAGTAACTTGAATTTCCTTCCATAGGCTAACATTGACTGGTTTCACTTGGAAATTCTTCTAAGTGTGGAGTTTTGGAACTTTAAAATATTCCTCTAAAATCAGCCGAAATACGAATTCCGATTTACTCACCTGTTATCAGGAGAGACCTCAGTGCTGCATGTTTCAGCCCAGTACTGATCCTCAAAAGTAATTTTAACCGTACTTACCGGTAACTTGAATTTCCTTCATAGGCTAACATTGACTGGTTTTCAGCAAAAAAGTTTCAAAGTGTTGATTTTCACAAACTACAAATATTCCTTAAAAATCGCCTGTATGACTTAAACGCATTCTTTCAACTGTTTACAGGAGATGCACCAGTGCTGGATCCAGGATCCAACACTGAGTAAGAAAAAGTAACGATAACAGTTTTTACCTGCTAAGTGAATTTCCTTCCATAGGATAACATTGGTGATTCTATGAGAAAAAGTTTCAAAGTGTCAACTTTTAAAATACAATAATATTCCTTAAAAATCACGACTGTAACCAAAACGCTTTTACTCAACTGTTTACAGGAGATGTACCAGGACTGAATCTAGGATCCAGTCCTGTGGTTACAAAAGTAATCCATAAAGTAACTAATTGCATTTAACTAGAAATTCACATTGAGCTGAATGTTGCATTGTGTTTGAAAATGTGTTGCCCATTGCAACAACTGTAACTACTGTACTTAAAAGTCTATTGCCTATCTGCAAAGTATTTAAACTAAAGTAATTCATTCTGAGAAAGTATTTTTGTAATGTAATGTATAATGTAATTACAATGTAATTTGACAAATAAAATATGTAAAAAAAAATTGTTTCTAAAAATGTAGTAAATCAGTATGAAAAAAATTAATATAACAATTAATACATTTAAAAATTGTCATTTACAAAACCTTTGAAATTCACTGAAAAAACGTAGGTTTCAGGCACGTTATAGTTAGAAATTAGCATTTAAAAAACCTTTGAAATTCACTGAAAAAACCATAGGTTTCAGACACGTTATAGTTACAAATTAGCATTTAAAAAACCTTTGAAATTCACTGAAAAAACCATAGGTTTTAGGGACAGTTATAGTTACTTGGACATTGCACTCGTACAAAACCCGTGAAATTCCCCCGTTATAGTTAGTTCAGCTAACTATAACTCGCGCCCCGCAATGCACTGCTGATGACGTCACATATTACATCACTCATGACATGGTCAGTGACATCACTGATGACATCACTGATGACATCTCAAATGACATCACTGATGACATCATCCACGTGATAATCTGATGCACCTCCTCACACCCTAATATAATCTTTGATACACCCACTCTAAATTACAGACTGCCATTCGCAAAACCATAGACACTCCAACACCAATAACTACATACCCACTCACTGATTCTTAGGTCTACACACACACATCCACTCACTCACCCGTACAGTCACTCATACTTACGGTCACTCAGTACAGGACTATCATATGCACTCTTACTCCTATATAGACACTCAAACAACGCCACTCATCCATAGAGATACTCACACACCTAGTCAGTCATGCAAATAATTAAACACACTGCCATTTACTCACCTATACAGTTATACACACACCAGCTCACTTACTCATACAAATAGTAGCACATTGTTACGCTCTTATACAATCACTGATACAAGCACACAATCATCCATACAGCCACTATCACAATCACTCACTCTTGCTTATAGCTATTTATATACTCCAACACACATATATACTGCCTTTCACATATGTAGTTACTCACACATGTACCACTGGGACATACATTCACTCACTAACACACTCTTACACACACTTACCCACCCATACAGTCTATCACAGATGCACTCTTGAAACCATCCACCCAGTGAATCACCCACTCACACATCTATGCACAGAGTTGCACACACCCCTCCCACACAAACACTCAGGCACCCATACAGATACTCAGACAAGCATTCAATAACTCATATAGAAAATCATTTAGCTATTCACAAACACATGCAGCCACTTACACAGCAACAGACAGACGGATACAGACATACACCCAGTTTAGTCACTAACCCATGCATTCAGTAAGATACGTTAAATCACTCACTTATAGAGTCAGTCACGCACCTACTAAATCATCCATACAGACACTTAGACACCCACTCATTCTTCAATACGTCTTTTCCTATATATTTTAAAAATATTTAAACTTTACAGAAACACACAGTCACTGGATGATGTCATCAGTGATGTCATTTGAGATGTCATCAGTGATGTCATCAGTGATGTCACTGACCATGTCATGAGTGATGTAATATGTGACGTCATCAGCAGTGCATTGCGGGCGCGAGTTATAGTTAGCTGAACTAACTATAACGGGGAATTTCACGGGTTTTGTACGAGTGCAATGTCCAAGTAACTATAACTGTCCCTAAAACCTATGGTTTTTTCAGTGAATATATATATATATATATATATATATATATATATATATATATACGAAACGCGTCTCTCTTGGCTTCCCAGGCTGAGGAAGGCCTGATGAAATAAAGAAGCGTAAAACTTTGCAGCCTCGTGTTCGTGCTCTCTGTCCTTCTGGAAGGGGAGGTGTTCCGATATTTACTCAACGTCAGCGGTTGACGTTTCACACGCATCACCAGTCGTTTTTGGGCCGCCGGTGTGACCGCAAATGGAGGTAGCATGGGAGTGCTCTATTGGGGGCCCCCGGATCACACCTCAGGAAGTGGAATCGGAGTAGTGGACAGTGGTGGAGGTGTTCACTCGACGCGAGGAAATCTGGCGATTTTCAGCGGTGAGATGGCATTTTCCTTCCCGTCCTGCATTCTGACTTGGAATGCCGAAGGAGAACCGGTGACTGGGCACTGTGAAAGCCAACGCTTAACGGTGAGGACTGTGAAGCTTTAATAATTTTTAACTCGACAAGGCCTTCCTCAACCCCGGATTTATATTGCACAGGTGCCGGTATAGGAACTGCTGGTTATTCTAAATGCGACATGAGGATGTGCTCTTCAACATTTGAGAACGGCTCTTGACCATTACCAACATTCAGCTCATTTGTGAGTTAACATTTATCGCAGTGTGAATCTGGAGACATTACCAACATCCAGCTCATTTGTGAGTCAACATTTATTGCAGTATAAATCTGGATACATTGCGTATACATGAGACAAAAACTATTGGGTCTTCCCTTTTGTTTCAATGCGGGGTAAATTACCCGATGTGGTGTGCCTTATTGCTATCAGCTCTGGCTTCAGAGTGTATTTACGCACGACATATGGATCGTAATTATGTTGTTGGAGGGTACACTTCGAGCCGTAAAATTCAATGTGCATTTCGAATTTCGAAGGTCCAACAGTCAACGCATTTACTTTCAGCAGTTCTCCACTAATTTATAATATACACGGCACCTTAAATGCGCTTGTACTATAAGATTGCTCAGGCTGTTCTTTTAAAACTCAGCTATTGTATGGTTTTAAATATGCTATATTATGTTTTACAATTATGCGCGCAATAATTACATATTTTGGGCTAACCTGATAGCATCAAAGTTGATGTTATAGTGCATTAGACATGCTTCACAATTCATGTGTATATTGCAGGTAGTCCATTATTATTATTACTGTGATTTGCAATTTTTAAACTATAATTGTTTTCTATTTTGCACATTTTGTGTGTCAGGCAACACACGCTGTTTTTTACCATAAGCTGTATTTCTTTTATAGCCATGACTTACATTTCTTCCATGTTTATGATTGGGATAATACATAAGGTGGTTTTAAAATGGCGCTAAAATAGATTGATAAAGGCTGCTGCGTCAGCCGAAACGCGTCTCTCTTGGCTTCCCGGGCTGAGGAAGGCCTGATGAAATAAAGAAGCTTAAAACATTGCAGCCTCATGTGCGTGCCCTCTGTCCTTCTGGAAGGGGAGGTGTTCCGATATTTACTCAACGTCAGCGGTTGACGTTTCACATGCATCACCAGTCGTTTTTGGGACGCCGGTTTGACCGCAAATGGAAATGGAGGTAGCATGGGAGTGGTATACTGGGGGCTCCCGTATCACACCTCAGGAAGAGAAATCGGAGTAGTGGGCAGTGGTGGAGATGTTCACTCGACGCGAGGAAATCTGGCGATTTTCAGCGGTGAGATGGCATTTTCCTTCCCGTCCTGCATTCTGACTTGGAATGCCGAAGGAGAACCGGTGACTGGGTACCGTGAAAGCCAACGCTTAACGGTGAGGACTGTGAAACTTTAATAATTTTTAACTCGACAAGGCCTTCCCCAACCCCGGATTTATATTGCACAGGTGCCGGTATAGGAGCTGATTGTTATTCTAAATGCGACATGAGGATGTGCTCTTCAACATTTGAGAATGGCTCTTGACCATTACCAACATTCAGCTAATTTGTGTGTTAACATTTATCGCAGTGTGAATCTGGAGACATTACCAACATCCAGCTCATTTTTGAGTCAACATTTATTGCAGTGTAAATCTAGATACATTGCGTATACATGAGACAAAAATTATTGGGTCTTCCGAATTGCGTCTCTCATGGCTTCCCGGGCTGAGGAAGGTCTGATGAAATAAAGAAGCTTAAAACTTTGCAGCCTCGTGGGCGTGCTCTCTGTCCTTCTGGAAGGGGAGGTGTTCTGATATATCTATATATATATATATATATAGAGAGAGAGAGAGAGAGATATAGAGAGAAAGAGAGAGCACGATCTATATATATCTATGTATATATATATATATATATATACAAACACACACACATATATATATATATATATATATATAGTTATACAGCTTTCAGGCAGCAATAAAAATGTCAAGATAACGTGATTAAGTTCCTGCTAGAGAGAGAGATTTGAGTTGTGTCTTGTGGCAGTTTTGACATGCTTATAAAGTAGTGCAGAGGGAAATGTGCCTGCTGCAAAGAACAGATCTGTATTTTATGTGGCTAGCTGAGTGGATTAGTAAAACCAAACATTACCAGCACTTTAAAACTAATGAAATGCATGTGAGATAGGGGCTTTGGAGAGATGAGGGGCACTTTTGCTGGATGGTAGGGAAATGATTACGTCTATCTCTTTTTGGATGTTCACTTCCTTGAGCAAATTGTGCAGCAAACACATTAGTGTGCCGAACATTTACTGAGGGAGCATGGAGGCACTCTAGGACCCCATTCTAGGGCCCACCAGTGGACTCCCACTTCACTGGAGGAGTTGAAGATACTTTTGGGTCTTACGCTCAAAATGGGGTTAGTGCAGAAACTAACTTTACAGTCCTACTGGTCTACTTGCATGGTTTGGGTAACCCCCATCGTCACACCATACATGATCAGAGATCATTTTTAGGTCTCGCTGAGCCAGCGCATGCGCTGCTCTGCGAGACATTTAGTTAGTGGCTTTTCAAAGTGTTAACCACAATCTTTTCCTGGCCTCAAGCTTGCGTTCACGAGCGCGTGCACTCGCGCAGCCGCCATGTGGCTTTCATGGCTCATTAAGCCTTGCTCTCCCAAGCGCCTCGCTCTGCCCCTCCCCACCACAGAGCGCGTCCCTGCCATAACTTTCGCTTTCACGGCCGCGCGGCTGCGTTACTTTCACAGCCGCGCGGCCAATGCTTGTTTATTTACCAATCTGCAATCCTTTGCCCCGCTCCCCCCCCCAAAAAAATGGCACCCACTTCTTTTTGTAGGCTTGCATGTGTAATAGAACATATACAAAACTACAAAATGACAGACCCGGGTTACCACACTTAAAAAAAAACCACTTGTTCGCTATTCTGTCCAGCATGGTTACAAGGCATTAGCAAAGTTAGTAGGTCCCATAGACGAGATCTGTTGTCTTTACCAAAGCTTGTTGATACATGGTGTTCTTTCACGTCGTCTTAGAATGCTTTCGTTTTGAATCTGCAGTGCTGGCACATTCCTTTCAGCTGAGATAAAGCACAATGTCCCTGTGCTGGAGCCTGCAACAGTCTGATTCACCGCAAACCGGAAATCTTACTCTCTAAAATAATAGCCTTTTGGACTTGAAGTGAAGCGAACTTTCCATCACTCGCTTGGGTGGCACATTCCTGTTTCCTTTTATTAATCAATTACCTGCTAGCACATAGTGCACCCTCTGTGACTTACTTTTTGTACTGCTCCAAAACATGTTTGACATTATGACCGAGATGTGTAAAGTAATTTCTGGACTGTCAATCCTATGAACTGCAAAATTTCTGACTCCTAAAATGGATTTACTAACTCATGCCGAAGCCTTTGTCTTTCTTAGGCGGTGCCCCCCCTCCTTCCCACTCATCTGCAGTTTTCCCAAAAGACAAACCACTCTTGTGTTTGTAGCCGGTCAAGCCAGCCTGCCACGCTAGCCAGCCTAGCCTTCCAGCCCAGTCGTTGACCTCAGCAACTCGGCAGAGCAACTCGGCACCGCTTTACTCCTGCTGTCCTGGCTATCTCTCCCACTAATAGCGATCCAGCAGCCAACAAGCCCAGCGCACTGTGGTGACCAATCACAGCAGCCATTAGCCTGTCAGCCTTAAGCCGGTGCTATGGAGAGCTTCCCCAGACAGGAGTTCAGCATAGCCTTTCAGTTGTATAGCTCTTCAATTCCTGGCTGCACAACACCCAGGAAAATGTGCTGCATGGCTAAACACTTATAAGGTCCCAAAGGTGAGACCTATTGGCTATGCCAATGCTTGTTTGCTATTGCAGCACATGCTGCATTTCAATGACAATTCTGCTGAATTGCCCCGGGACCATCCAGACCATAACAGGTTGTTCAAAATTCGGCCTGTCATGGAACATTTGTCTGCCAGGTTTCCAGAGATTTATACTCCTGGAAAGAATATAGCCGTTGATGAGTCCTTGATCCTGTACAAAGGGCGGCTGCTATTCAGGCAAGCAAAAGAGTTTGCTATTGCATCAAGCTGTACATGCTGTGTGAGAGCTCTACTGGCTAAGTGAACAGCTTGAGAGTGTATACACGGAAGGACTCCACTCTAAACCCTGTAGGTTGCCCTCCCGCCTTGGGGTCACAGGAAAGAATACATGGGAGCTTGTCCAGCCACTTCTTCACAAAGGTTATAACCTTTATGTGGACAATTTATATATGGGAGTAGAGCTGTTCAGTGAGCTCTACAAAGCTGGCACTGTGGCCTGTGGTACAGTTCATTGTAACTGCAAAGGATTCGTGCAGGAGTTTGTTTGCAAGAAGCTCCAGAAATCTCAGAGTACTGTTAGGGGTGGGCGGAATTTGCGTAGTCGCGCTACGCAAAGCTCCGCGAAATGGTAAAAAATCTCCGCGAGCACACAAAAGTTCCGCGAACATGCGGAATTGCTTGTTCCGCCCGTTCGCGGTGCTTTTTTCCTGTTCGCGAATGCTGTTTGCGTGCTCAGGGAGAAATATCTCGCGAACACGCATTTTGAAAGCGCAAACAAGCAAAAAATTCCGCAAAGTCGCGGATCGCGGAATTTTTGGTAATTCCGCGTTCTCCGCGGAACGCGAAATTACCCAAATTCCGCAAATTCCGCGGGCGGAACGGAATTTACCGCCCAGGTCTAAGTACTGTGTTGCGGTCCAACGAACTCCTCGCAGTCAAGTTCTCGGATAGGTGTGATGTGTACGTGCTCTCTACAGTTCATGATGAGAGCACCTCCCCTTCACGGTTTGGGGTCAGATGGCTGAAGACCACAAGCCCACCAGTAAACTTGATTACTACAAGTACATGGGCGGATTGGACAAGAACGACCTGGTTCTTCAACCATACAATGCGAGTCGTAAAACTTGCACTTAGAACAAGAAACTGTTTACCCACCTGATCCAGATGGCAACATACAATGTGTATGTTGTTTATTGCCAAACCACCACAGGAAGAATCATGTCTTTGCTTGACTTTCAGCTGTCTGTGATTGAAAGTCTGACTCCTACAGAAGCAGCAGACTCCACTTTATATGTTCTGGAGGACGTGGCAAGGCTGCAGGAGCGTCACTTTGCTGATCGCATTCCTAAAACACCCAAAAAGGAGCGACCATGTCGTCATTGTAAAGTGTGCTTAAACCAGAGAAAGAGGCAGGAGAGTCGTGTTTACTGTCCCCAGTGCCCATCTCAGCCAGCTCTGTGTTTTCCTACTTGCTTTAAGTTGTATCATACTAAAGCAAAGTACTGGAAAATTGACCGAGGTGGAGCTGCGGTTAGGTAAACCTTTCAAAGGCTGTACATGGATACCTACCGTCATTGGGCCACTACTTCGCTAGGCAAGCAGGTGCAGAATTTTAGTTCCTCTATTTGAGGAAATCATGGACTTCCTTCTGGCCTGCTGGACACCTTTATCCACCCTCAGAACGTGGTAGGTGTTCTGTTCACCGGTTGACAAGTGCATTATTGTTCCCACACTGCACATACTGGTGGACAGAACATATGCTATGTTGTCACGGAGTACCCTGTGTGGCAAAATGTTAAAGGCTTGACTGGATTTTGAAGTGCTTGTTAGGGAACTAATGTATACTTCACAAGGACTACCCTGATTACCCACGAGAACCAGAGTAAGTGTAATAAATCAAACAAATGACCTTTTGGAACTTATTCACCAGCATTTCTACTTGCTTAGCAAGTGTGCAAACTCAATTAGTATCTTGTACCATAACCAACGTTATTGAAAAGGGGTACAGAACACAATATCTTGAATGATGATTGTTTTCACATCTTTAGTATAAGACGTGAAAACAATCATCATACACAATATTGCATCCTGTAGCCTTTTTCAATAACATTGTGTATGGTACAAGTTAGTAACTGAGTTTTCACACCGTCAAAGCAAAAGTAAAAGTGTTGGTGAATGAGTCCCACAGGACATTTGCTGGGCTTATTACTTTAGGGAACTTCAGCAGTATACCCCATCATGTTTGCCTTAGTTTCAATGCTCGCTCAGTTCGAGGACCATGCCTCACAGGGCATTCTCGGCCACCCCCAACTTGCGTTCACAAACTGTAAGGAGTTGGATTTAGGACAGTAAGTGCGTTGATGACGCATGAAAGACACATTTTCTCAAACAGGTAAGAAAAGGGATATTGCATAGGTAGATGGCAGATAATAAAGGTAGTACAGATACACTTGTCATGACTTCATCTTTATCTATGGATTCAAATCCATTGGTGCCACACTTGTATTGAATTACAATGGCACGTATGGGTCAATGGTTGACCTGCTTGCCATGTTCATCCTCCATCAAACCTTAGTAGATGTTCAGTTTGCTGTATGATAAGTGCATTATAGTCACAGCACTGCACATCTCGGTAGATGGGACATATGCTACTTACTCATGGATTACCCTGTGTTTAGGAAAAGACTGTGCTTCATAAATTATGATGGTCTCTTTAGGAACATTTGGAAAATTCCCCAGCCTGTTTGCCTTAGTTTCAAAGGTAGAAATGCTTGCTCAGTTCAAGGAATATGCCTTGGGGCATACTCAGATACCTCGAACTGGCATTCACAAACTGGAAGGAGTTGGATTTAGCACATTGAGTGCACTAAAGGCACATGATAGACTTGTTTTCCTGAGCCTCATGTGGCTGTCATGGGAGCCATTAGTAAAGTTTCACTAGGCATGCGTTTGGTAATGTTAAAAAAGAACGAGGTGGTTACTTGACAGGTGGTAAAATGTAGTCAAACTGATTCCATCCTGTGGCGTATGAATGTGATAAACCCTTCCCTGGTGGCAGTATGTTGATGTGAGTGCACAATTTGTTTGGATTGGTCCTGTGGTATGAAAGTCTTGTGTGTGGTGCGTGAATGGCGTGTGAATGGACCATATAGTGGTTGGTGCCTTGAAGTGGCTTTAAGGCTTACCTTCAGAAGTCTAGTTTCAATATTTAGATACTTTGATAAGTATTGTGCTTTGAATGAAGCATTTCTGGAGGTGCTAAAACCAACCAGTGTATGTGGTGGATTAACTTTAACAAATTAGTGCCATATTTATATCTGCGGTGGTTAGATGCCCCTTAGTAAGAACTCCTTGTTTTTTTTTTTGTCATTATGTGCAGCTGTGGATTTTGTGCCCTAGCTCAGCCATCACCTAGGCAAACCTGCACATTTTATTAAAGTAAACAACCAGGGGTGTACAGGGGTGCATGAATTCCATGGCTCTCACCAGGTGTTTTTTTTTACACAGAATCCCCTGATAAGCTCAAACGTTGCCTAAAAACACATTTTACTTGCATTTCTGAGGTAAGGTCCTGGAATCTGCAGGCAACCACAAATTTCCTACCACTCAACATTCCCCCAGGTCTTCCGATAAAAATGCTACGTAACTTGTGTGGGTGGGCCAAATTCCAGCGACAGAGAAGGGCCCAAAACATATTGTGGAGACATCAAAACGATCTATTACAAAACAACCTGTTTTTGCAAGGGGGGGCACCTGCGTTTTTGGTTCTGGGCTCACAGCCATCTAAGGAAACCTACCAAACTTAGACATTTCTGAAAACTAGACACCCGGGGGAATCCAGGCAGGTGTGACTTGCGTGGATCCCCCAACGTTGTCCTACTCAGAATTCCCTGCAAACCTCAAATTTAGCTGAAAACAATCACATATTTCTCACATATCTGTGTGGGAAAGTTGTGGGATCACCGGGCTGACACAAATTTCCTACCACCCAGCGTTCCCCCAGGTCTCTCGATAAAAATGGTACCTCACTTGTGTGGGTGGGCCAAGTACCCGCGACAGGCAAGGGCCTAAAACGTATTGTGAAGACTTCAAAATTATCTATCACAAAATGACCTAGTTTTGCAAGGGGGGAATCTGGGTGATAGGAAAGTTATGCCAGACCGGTGATGCCACAACTTTCCCACACAGAAACGTGAGGAAAATGTCTTTTTTTAGCCAAATTTCAGGTTTGCAGGGGATTCTGGGTAAGAAAACCTTAGAGGATCCATGCAAGCCACACCTCCTTGGATTTACCCGGGTTCTAGTTTGCAGGAATGTCTTGGTTTGGTAGGTTACCCTAGATGGCCGCTGAGCCCAGGACCAAAAGCGCAGGTGACCCCCTTGCAAAACCAGGTCGTTTTGTGACAGATAATTTTGATGTCGCCACAATATGTTTTGCACCCTTCCTTGTCGCGTGCACTTGACCCACCCACACAAGTGAGATACCATTTTTATCCGGTGACATGGGGAAATGTTGAGTGGAAGGACGTTTGTGGCTCCCCACAGATTCCAGAACTTTCCATCACAAAAATGTGTGGAAAATGTGTTTTTTAGTGAAAATTTGAGGTTGGCCTGGGAGTCTATGTAATATAACCTGGTGAGAGCCAAGCAGGTCAGCCCACCCTGGATACCCCCATGTATCTAGTTTTCAGAAATGTACAGGTTGGCTAGGTTTCCCAAGGTACCGGCTGAGCTAGGGTCCAAAATGTAGATCTAAAAAGAAAAGACTCAGTTTTTGATGGAAAAATGTGCTGCATCCATGTTGTGTTTTGGGCCGTTTCTTGTCTGGGCCACTAGGTCTACCCACACAAATGAGGTGTCATTTTTATCAAGAGACTTGGGTGAATGCCGGATAGAAGGAAGTTTGTGGCCACAGATTCCAGAACCTTCTATCACAAAAAGGCAAATGTGTTTTTTTAGTGAAAATTTGAGGTTTGCAAGGAATTATGAGTAAAAGAACCTGGTGAGAACCATGCAAGTCAGTCCACCCTGGATGTAGGTTGGCTAGATTTGCCTAGGTGCTGGCTGAGCTAGGGTCCAAAATGTAGAGCTACCCACATAGAAAAAAGGGACAGTTTTTGGTGGAAAAAATGTTCTGCGACCAAGTTGCGTTTTGGACCATAAAATAGTTTAGCATTTGTTGTTACCCATTGGGATTAGCTGCATTTTTGCTTTTCAAATGTAAGCCACTGTATAAGAAAGTTGACATTTTGAAAAATATCCTCCAAAGCATACGTTAGTACGGGTACCCACAAATTCAGAGATGTAGAAATAACCACTGCTCCTGAGCTCTATATCTTGTGCCCATTTTAGAAATACATTAGATTTCTTGATAGGCATTTTTCACTCTTCCTAGTTTGCTATAAGAATTGGTCTATACTTGTTACTCAATGAAAAACCATTGCACAGTTCAGCTCAGTTGTTGGCTCTGAGTACCTTGGGTTCTTACAGAACCTACAAACCTTATATATCACCGCAACCAGAAGGGTCTAGCGGACGTAATGGCATATTGCTTTTGTCAATCACCCATTGTGACAAAAAGCTATAGGTCTCAAATGCCAGTTTTTTCCTACTATTGTTCAATACTTCTGTATTACAACAGTTGTTTTTCTTGGGAAAACCTTGAAGGATCTACACGTACGGCCCCATGCTGAATTGGGAAACTTGTCAGCTTTTCAGAAATCTGTAGTTTTCTGGATCACCCATGGGTTTTACACTGATTCCCACAACAAACTGAAAGTAGGTTAAGAGCACAAAAACTAGTGAAAATAGGCTAACTCGTAGAAACATGCCAAAGCTGTGGTACAAAAATAGGTTTTCTGATTCAGTCTGCATGTTCCTGAAAGCTGGGAAGATGGTGACTTTAGCACAACAAACTATTCGTGGATGCCATCGTTAGGGAAAAAAAACAGACACTTCTATCAGATGCACTTTTTCCCTATATTTGTTTTAAAACTCAAAGCAAAATTTTGCCCATTTTCTCAGTCCTCTCCAAGGAAGTCGCAAACCCTGGGTTCCTTTAGAATTCCCAGGATCTTGGAAAAAAAAGGATGCAAGTTTGACATGGATACCTTATGTGGAACAAAATTTATGGAGCTTTGTGTGCGAACTACCCCAACTAGCAAAAAAAGGACATAGCACTGGGGAGGGGAAAGGCCCAGCAGTTAAGGGGTTAAAAACATCGAATCAATTATAAAACATAATTAAAATAAGTAACAACCTATTCCAATATTTACAATAACCATACCCCATCTAAATAGATATAAGGACAGACCCAACAGAATCTTAGCAAAATATAACATAACTAGGGCGAGATTGACAAACATTTTGCGCTGGGTTAGGGTCACAAAAGTGATGCTAACCAGCGCAAAATGTTTTTTTAGCTATTTACTTCCCAGCGCAAAACTTGTTTTGTGCTGAAAAGCACCATCAAAGTAGCGCAAAGCAGCGTGAGGCACTGCTGT
Organism: Calotriton arnoldi; assembly: GCA_963921515.1. Classification (NCBI taxonomy): domain Eukaryota; kingdom Metazoa; phylum Chordata; class Amphibia; order Caudata; family Salamandridae; genus Calotriton; species Calotriton arnoldi. The sequence continues at coordinate 638,786 of CAWUFW010000754.1, read as the reverse complement.
GCGTTACTTAGCGCCGAGGGGGGCGTTACATGGGTGGAACATGGGCGTTCCCATGCAACCACCCATGCCTTTTGACATAAAACCATATTTACAAAGATTTGTAGATATGGTTTTGTGACAAAAGTTAACGACCCTTCAAAGGAGGTGGTAACAGGAGAAATGCTTTCATTTCTCTGTGCTTTTCCTACTTTGCATGCATGCTGCACAGTGCAGCACGCACACAAAGTGGGAAAGCTTTCTATCGTGTCTAGGCATAGTATTTTGTATAGGAAGGGTACCCTTCCTGTACAAAACCTATGCTAGACTCATGCACACACCCTAGCGCTGTGGAGCTAAGGTGTGTACATTGCGCACCGCCACTGAAATCAATGCCGGCGCAAGTGGAAGGGGAGGAGAGAGCCATATCTCTCGCGGGGGGCTGTGCTGCGATGCGTGTCTTTTTTGTAAATCTTCCCCCTAGTTTCTTTGGGCCAGAAAAAACATATAGTGCAAAAAAGTGTTATTATCCCAGAGCCCAAAGAACATATTCAACAGTTCATAACAGTTCATTATGAAGTCCAACAATAATAGTGAGAAGAAATAACCCAAAAATACATATTGACATATTCTAACCCATTCAAACCATGTCACAATCCATAACGATTTGTTCAAAACTGCGGCAAAGACAACAATGAGAGGATGCATGCTCACATGTTTCACTTTCCATATCATTAGCAACACTAGATTACACATCTAACCAATTGAATCATGCAAGATGACTCATTCCTTATACATTATTTGAAATACCTTGTGTATTAGAAGTGAAATCCAAAAGTCAAACATTTTCTATAGGTAGCCAAATGTTATGCCAACGTTGTACATTAAACATTATATAATAAGCACAAGGTAACATGTCACTGTTTTTATGTCTAAGGTTAACCAAGAACTTTTGATTTTACTAAAATATGTATAATTCACTTACACATAGGGGTTTTCAGCCACCTTTCTTCACCCATTGGTCTGTTGTTGTGTCATTCACATTTTGCTACCACTCACTACAACATATAGCATGGGCACTGGGGCAGCCCACCTTGAGTGACTGCATTTTGCTCTCACACAAGGAGCATATCTGTACACAAGCTAGTACCCTTCAGTGTCCAGTCTCTATGTTTTTACTTTATAATTACTTTAGGGTTGCCTTTGTGTTACAGCCTGATGTGTTCTTTTTCTTTCCTTACTGTCTTTCTTTCTTTCCTTTCTTTCTCCTTCATTTGTTTCTTTCTTTCCTTTCCTTCTTCTTGCTTCCTTTCTTTTCTTCTTTCTCCTTCCTTTCTTTCTTCTTTATCCTTCCTTTCTTTCCTTCTCCCTTCGTTCTTTCACCTTCTTTTCTTTCTTTCCTTCTTTCTCCTTCCTTTCATTCTTTCATTCTTTCTCCTTCCTTTTTCCTTTTTCCTTCTTTCTCCTTCCTTCTTTCTTCTTCCTTCCTTCCTTGCCTTCTTTCTTTCTCTCATTCTCCTTCCTTCTCTTTTTATTGTTTTCCGCCTTCTTTCTTGGCATTTTTCTTTACTTCCTCCTTTCTTTGTTTTTTCTTTCCTTCTGTCTTTCTTTCTCAAATGCAAGAAGCTTGCATCCAATGCCAGACGAATTGACTTTTATTAGGCCTGTGTTAGCCAAGACGTTTTGATTGTACTAAAATTATGTGTATAACATAGTTACTTAAAGGGGTTTTCAGCAAGACGTCATCAATTCGCCTGTGGCAGATGTCATTCACATTTTCACTCAATCCAGCATGCATTAAGGGGTAATGCATCAGCCCACTTCAGCCGTTGGCTGACTTCACTACGAGTTACGGCAACGTGCCTTTCACAAGTAACACATTCACACACGAAGTGGAACCCTTCAGTGCCTATGGAGTACTATGGAAATGTGTAGTTTTTGTGAGATCCCAAAAACCTTTTTGTCTGTAGCAATTTGTTTTTAGACTGATGAGGGCCCAGCATATTCCCAAACAATAGAGTTTTGCAAAAATCATGACAAAACAAACCAAGACTAGCCAGAAGGCGAGCAGCCAAGACCAGACATATTGGCTTTGGCAATGCTTGTTTGAGACTGTTACCACTGTAGTAATGTTTTAGCTTCTACTCTGCTCTCAAATCTAGGGCTGTGTTGTGAGCCAACACAAACAGCCTAACTAAAAGTGGTGTTACTGTAAGCTGGCTGACACTTTATGGGCATGAATAATGTGTGCATATTGAAAGTAGCAAAAATAAACAAGTTTACATAACATAAATTCCGAAGACGGAGCCATCTGCCCCTAATCAACAAGGGTGTGAATGAACTAGTGTTGTATTTTTGGAAAACACCCAAGTGCCTCATTTTGTATGACTTCAACTTCATTGCAAAACAATTTCTAGTTAGAAAATATTGGAATCAAAGTGGTGTTAGGGAACGATTGCATTCACAGTGCGTGTTATTCTTCAGTGTTCCATTAATTAGAATCAATGGAAATCAAGCAATCTGAAAGTAATACTTGCAATTAAAATATTCTATTGGGATTTGAATCATGTTTTCCCAATTGTGAATTCTTGGGCCTTTTGAATGGTGTTTCGAGACACATCAGAAATATATATAGATTGCGCATTTCCTTTAAATATTAATGCAAAACTGTTTTTTTTTTTTAAAGCATCCCCATTTGCTTTAAGAAAATGGGGCTACTTTAAAATAAATTCTTCTTTGTGTAAAAGCAATAACAGGCATCGTGGTCTGCTGTCACTTGCTGGCCACCATCGCTGTGATTGTGACCAGTTGGAATCAGTCGCAATTTGCGACTTCCTGATAAATATTAATCAGGAGGGCGATCCCCAAGCAGGGATCCAACCACTAGGCACCAGGGAGGGGGGAGTGGGCCCTTGGGCAAGGGCCTTTGCTCCCCCCATAAAAAGTTTGGCATAATTAGTCTTTCTGCCTCGGAGTAGAAAGCCCACTAGACACCAGGGATTTTTATAGGATATTTATTAGGGGTGGGGGCTGCCCAAAGCGGGCATGCCGATGCCCCAACCCCCGGCCACAAAATTAGTCTTTCTGCCCCCTGGAGGCAGAAAGCCCACTAGATACTCAGGGATTTTTTTAAAATTATAGTTAGGGGTGAGGGCTGCCCAATATGGGCATGCCAATGCCCCCCACCCCCGACGCAAAGGTACAGTCTTTCTGCCCCTCCTGGGAGGCAGATGGGGGCAGTAGCCCCAATCTGCCCCGGGAGCAGAAAGCCTGCTAGATACCAGGGATTTTTTTAAATTATAATTTGGGGTAGGGGCTGCCCAATATGGGCATGCCAATGCCCCCACCCCGATGCAAAGGTACAGTCTTTCTGCCCCTCCTGGGGGCAGAAAGCCCACTAGACACCAGGGTTTTTTTCCCTCGATAAATTTAGGGGTGGGGGTTGCCCAAGATGGGCATGCCAATGCCCCCACCCCTCCCCACGAAATTCCAGTCTTTCTGCCCCGGGTCAAATGGTGGCAGTGGCCACCAATCTACCCCGGGGTTCAGAAACACCCTAGATGCCAGGGATTCTTTTTTTATAGCCCGGGGTGGGGGCTGCCCAGAATGGGCATGCAAATGCCCCCACCCTACCCCCAAAGAAAAAAGACTTTCTGCCCCCAGGAGGCAGATGGGGGCAATAGCCCTGATCTGCCCCCGGAGGAGGGCAGAAAGCCCACTAAGCGCCAGGGATTTTTTTATATAGGTAGGGGTGGGGCTGCCCAGAATGGGCATGCCAATGCCCCCACCCCTCCCCCACGAAATTCCAGTCTGTCTGCCCCCCCGGGGGGTCAAATGGTGGCAGTGGCCACCAATCTGCCCCGGGGCCTCAGAAACACCCTAGATGCCAGGGATTCTTTTTTATAGGCCCGGGGTGGGGGCTGCCCAGAATGGGCATGCAAATGCCCCACCCTACCCCAAAGAAAAAAATGACTTTCTGCCCCCAGGAGGCAGATGGGGGCAATAGCCCCTGATTTGCCCCGGGAGGGGCAGAAAGCCCACTAAGCGCCAGGGATTTTTTTTATATAGGTAGGGGTGGGGCTGCCCAGAATGGGCATGTCAATGCCCCCACCCCCAAAAAATGCTACAGTCTTTCTGCCCCCCTGGGAGACAGATGTGGCAATAGCACCTTATCTGCACCCCGGAGGCAGAAAGCCCACTAGCCACCAGGGATTTTTTTACAAAGTTCGGGGTGGGGGCTGCCAAGAATGGACATGCCAATGCCCCCACCCACCCCAAAAAGATGCCACTGTCTTTCTGCCCCTCCCAGGAGGCAGATGGGGGCAGTAGCCCCTGATCTGCCCCCCAGGGGGGCAGAAAGCCCACTATGTGCCAGCGATTATGCTGGCATTTTTATACGCAGGGGCTCACCAGAATGGGCATCTCAATGCCCCCGACCCACCAAAAGAATAGCCACAGTCTTTCTGCCCCCCTCGGGGGCATATCGGGGCAATAGCCCCTGATTTCCCCCCTCCCCAGGGCGGCAGAAAGCCACTAGGCACTGACTTTTTCGGAATGTGCCTACCTGTTGAATTTGGTTCCTAGCTCTGCCGGCACCTAGGGAACCTAGCAAACCTATAGATTTTTAAAACTAGACACCCAGGGGAATCCAGGATGGGCTGACTTGACTGGCTCTCACCAGGTTCTGTTACCCAGAATCCCTTGCAAACCTAAAAATGTGTCCAAAAAACACATTTTCCTCACATTTCTGTGGTGGAAAGTTCTGGAATCTGCGTGGATCCACAAATTTCCACCCATCCCGCGTTCCCAAAGTCTTCCGAGAAAAATGGCACCTCACATGTGTGGGTAGGCCTAGTGCCCGCGACAGGAAACGGCCCAAGCGCAACGTGGACACACCACATTTTCACAGTGAAAACGGACCATTTTTTGCAAAGTGCCTAGCTGAAGATTTTGAACCCTAACACTGCCAGCACCTAGGAAACCTAGCAAACCTATACATTTTGAAAATTAGACACCCAGGGAATCCAGGATGGGGTGACTTGAATGGCTCTCACCAGGATCTGTTACCCAGAATCCCTTGCAAATCTAAAAATATGTCCAAAAAACACATTTTCCTCACATTTCTGTGGTGGAAAGTTCTGGAATCTGCGTGGATGTACAAAATTCCACCCACCCCGCGCCCCAAAGTCTGCCGTGAAAAATGGTACCTCACTTGTGTGGATGGGTCAAGTACCCGCGACAGGCAAGGGCCCAAAACCTATTGAGGCGACATCAAAATTACCTATCACAAACCAACCTGGTTTTGCAAGGGAGTCCCATGAGTTTTGGCCCGGGCTCGGTGGCCATCTAGGAAAACTACCCAACCCACACATTTCTGAAAACTAGACACCCGGAGGAGTCCAGCGAGGTATGGCTTGCGTGGGTCCTCCAAATTTTCTTACCCAGAATCCCCTGCAAACCTCAAATTTAGCTGAAAAAATCACGTTTTTCTCAAATTTCTGTGTGGGAAAGTTCTGGAATCTCACGTGGATCCACAAATTTCCTACCACCCAGCTTTCCCCAGGTCTCCCGATAAAAATGATACCTCACTCGCATGGGTGGGTAAAGTACCAGCGACAGGCAAGGGCCCAAAACGTATTGAGGAGACATCAAATTACCTATCACAAAACAACCTGGTTTTGCAAGGGGTCACCTGGGTTTTGGCCCCGGGCTCAGCGGCCATCTTGGGAACCTACCAAACCCACACATTTCTGAAAACTAGACACCCGGGGAGTCCAGCGAGTATGGCTTGCATGGGTCCCAAACGTTTTCTACCCAGAATTCCCTGCAAACCATAAATTTAGCTGAAAAAATCACTTTTACTCAAATTTTTGTGTGGGAAAGTTCTGGAATCTGTGTGGATCCACAAATTTCCTACCACCCTGCATTCCCCCAGGGCTCCCGATAAAAATGGTACCTCACTTGTGTGGGTAGGCATAGTGGCTGAAACAGGAAATGGCCCAAATCGTATTGTGGAGACTTCAAAATTACCTATAACAAAACTACCTGGTTTTGGGGGGCACCTGGTTTTTGGCCCCGGGCTCGCCGCCATCTAGGAAACCTACCAATCCCACACGTTTCTGAAAACTAGACACCCTGGGAGTCAATGAGGTATGGCTTGCGTGGATCCCCAACGTTTCCCTACCCAGAATCCCTTGCAACCCTCAAATTTAGCTGGAAAAAACATATTTTCCACATATTTTTGTGTGGAATCACCGTGCTGGCACAAATGTCCTACCACCCAACGTTGCCCTTAATTCCCCGAGTAAAATGATACCTCACTAGTGTGGGTGTCCAAAGCAGAACTGGCTAAAAACGTGTTTTAAAAAAAATGTAGTGCTTAGAATTCTCGGTGCTATACATTAAATCCCTATGTTTTTGGCTCTTCCCAGTCACAGGCCTTTGGCCCACCCACACAAGTGAGGTATCATTTTACTTGGGAGAACAAGGGAACGCTGGGTGGTAGGACATTTGTGCCGGCACGATGATCCCACGCAAAAATGTATGGAAAAAGTGATTTTTCAGCTAAATTTGAGGTTTGCAGGGATTCTGGGTAAGAACGTTAGGGGACCACGCAAGCCATACTCGCTGGACTCCCGGGTGTCTAGTTTTCAGAAATGTGTAGGTTTGTAGGTTTCCCTAGATGGCCGCCTGAGCCCGGGCCATAACGTCATGGGACCCCCTTGCAAAACCAGATCGTTTTGTGATAGGCCATCTTGAGGTCGCCTCAATACGTTGTGGGCCCTTGCCTGTCGCGGGAACTTGGGCCTCCCACCCGAGTGAGGCACCATTTTATCGGGAGACCTGGGAAGCTGAGTGGTAGGACATTGTGTCAGCCCCATGATGCCACAACTTTACCACACAAAAATGTGTGAAAAAGGGATTTTTCAGCAAAATGTCAGGTTTGCAAGGGATTCTGGGTAAGAAAACGTTGGGGGATCCACGCAAGCCATACCTCCCTGGAATCCCGGGTGTCTACTTTTCAGAAATGTGTGGGTTTGGTAGGTTTCCTAGGTGGCGCTGAGCCGCGAGCCAAAGCCTCATGGGACCCCCTTGCAAAACCAGGTCGTCTTGTGATAGGCCATTTTGAGGTCACCTCAATACGTTGTGAGCCCTTGCCTGTCGCTGGTACTTGAGCCTCCTACCCGAGTGAGGCACCATTTGTATCGGGAGACCTGGAGGAACTGGGTGGTAGGAAATTTATGTCAGCCCCATGATGCCACAACTTTACCACACAAAAATGTGTGAAAAAGGGATTTTTTCTGCAAAATGTCAGGTTTGCAGGGGATTCTGGGTAAGAAAATGTTGGGGGATCCATGCAAGCCATACCTCCTGGAATCCCCGGGTGTCTACTTTCAGAAATGTGTGGGTTTGGTAGGTTTCCTAGGTGGCCACCGAGCCCGGGCAAAAACCTCATGGGACCCCCTTGCAAAACCAGGTCGTTTTGTGATAGGCCATTTGAGGTCGCCTCAATATGTTGTGGGCCCTTGCCTGTCGCGGGTACTTGGGCCTCCCACACGAGTGAGGCACCATTTTTATCGGGAGATCTGGGGGAACGCTGGGTGGTAGGAAATTTGTGTCAGCCACGTGATGCCACAACTTTACCACACAAAAATGTGTGAAAAAAGGGATTTTTTCAGCAAAATGTCAGGTTTGCAGGGAATTCTGGGTAAGAAAATGTTGGGGGATCCACGCAAGCCATACCTCCCTGGAATCCCCGGGTGTCTACTTTTCAGAAATGTGTGGGTTTGGTAGGTTTCCCTAGGTGGCCACCGAGCCCGGGCCAAAACCACATGGGACCCCCTTGCAAAACCAGGTCGTTTTGTGATAGGCCATTTTGAGGTTGCCTCAATACGTTGTGGGCCCTTGCCTGTCGCGGGTACTTGGGCCTCCCACCCGAGTGAGGCACCATTGTTTTGGGAAGACCTTAGGGAACGCGGGGTGGGTGGAATTTTGTGGATCCACGCAGATTCCAGAACTTTCCACCACAGAAAAGTGAGGAAAATGTGTTTTTTGTCAATTTTTAGGATTGCAAGGGATTCTGGGTAACAGAACCTGGTGAGAGCCAGTCAAGTCACCCCATCCTGGATTCCCTGGGTGTCTACTTTTCAAAAATGTATAGGTTTGCTAGGTTTCCTAAGTGCCGGCAGAGCTAGGGTTCAAAAACTACAGCTAGGCACTTTGCAAAAAAGGGTCATTTTTCACTGTGAAAATGTGGTGCGTCCACGTTGCGTTTTGCGCTGCTTCCTGTCGCGGGCACTAGGCTTGCCACACAAGTGAGGTACCATTTTTTCGGCAGACCTTGGGGAACGCGGGGTGGGGGAATTTTGTGGATCCACGCAGATTCCAGAACTTTCCACCACAGAAAAGTGAGGAAAATGTGTTTTTTTTGCCAATTGTTTAGGTTTGCAAGGGATTCTGGATAACAGAACCTGGTGAGAGCCAGTCAAGTCACCCCATCCTGAATTCCCCTGGGTGTCTAGTTTTCAAAAATGTATAGGTTTGCTAGGTTTCCTAGGTGCCAGCAGAGCTAGGGTTAAAAAACTACAGCTAGGCACTTTGCAAAAAAAGGGTAATTTTTCATTGTGAAAATGTGGTACGTCCACGTTGCATTTTGAGCCATTTCCTGTTGTGGACATAAGGCCTACCCACACAAGTGAGGTACCATTTTTATCGGGAGTCTTAGGGTAACACAGAATTGTAGAGCAACTGTTATTACCTATTGACTTTCGATGCATTTCTGCCTTCCAAATGAAAGACAATGTGTAAAAAATAAGTCATTTTGAAAAATGACCTATAATTCTCATGCTAGTATGGGTACTCCCAATTTCGGAAATGTGCAAATATCTACTGTTTCTAAAATCTACATTTTGTTCCCATTTCAGAAATACATAGGTGTCTTTCATAACAATTTTTCCATGTATACATTTTCCCAAAATAATTGCTATATACCCGGTACATAATAAAAAACCATTGCAAGATGCTGCTCAGTTATTGGCTCTGGGTTCGTCGGGTTCTTGGTGAACCTACAAGTCCTATATAACCCCACAACCAGAAAGGTCCAGCGGATATAACGGTATATTGCTTTCAAATAGCTGTCATAATTAGAAGAAGTTACAGGTGAAAACTTTGACACAAATGGCTGTTTTTTCCAACTAATTTTCAATTTTTCCTTTATTTAACTGTTAGTTTCTATAAGAAAAACTTTAAGGATCTACACAAATGACCCCTTGCTGAATTCAGAATTTTGTCTACTTTTCAGAAATGTATGGCTTTCCAGGATCCATTATTGGTTTCATACCAATTTCTACCATTAACTGGAAGGAGGTTGAAAGCACAAAAAATAGCAAAAATAGGCTATGTCCCAGAAAAATGCCAAAACTGTGTAAAAAAGTTGGTTTTCTGACAAAAGTCTGCTTGTCCCTGAAAGCTGGGAAGATGGTGATTTCAGCACCACAACCCCTTTTGATGCCATTTGCAGGGAAAAAACAAGACGCTTTCATCTGTAGCCCTTTTTCGCATTTTCCCCCAAAAAACAAAATTTAGCTGTATTTTGGCTAATTTCTGGGTCCCCTCCAGGGGAATCCACAAACCCTGGGTACCTTTACAATCCCCATGATGTTAGAAAAAAGGAGGCAAATTTGGCGTGGATACCTTATGTGGTCAAAAAGTTACAGGGGCCTAAGCGCGCACTACCCCAAATAGCCAAAAAAAGGCTTAGCAGAGGGGGGGAAAAGGCCTAGCAGCGAAGGGGTTAAAGGCTGTTTGTTGCTGTGTAGGTAAATCTACATAATTCAGAAGCTTGCTTGATTGTGAATAAAAAGCAAACTTGATAACTCATCTTGGAAAGATACAAGAGAAATATTCTAAAGTTCTTTCAAGTAAAAGTCGAATTCAATGGCAAAAGTAGTTTTTGATAAGTGCAGTTAAAGCTCAACTTTTAGAAACTGCACTTTTGCAGCCTTTTTCAGTCTGCCTGAAGCCAAACTGGTATAGTACCAGTTTGCCCTGTAGCCCCAGACTATAATACACATTCCAGAACAGGTGTCAACAACACGCCTCCTTGAGAGTATTGCCTTCTAAACCGAAAGGACAAAGGGCTGCTTTAGCACCTCTTCCTTTTGAAGTGTTGCTCTTAAATGGGAGTCTCAGAAACTGAAAATATTCATTGTCACAGCCAACCTGCACTTTCTGTTTGTGCTTTCAACATAAAGGAAAATCAATTCATTACTCGGAGAGTGGAGGTTACCCCATTCTTGTAGCACGTGTCCATAGAGGGAGGAATGCTAGGGCCATCTTGAATGAGTGTCTATGAGAAGGTTTGCAGTGATTTGGGAAATGCCACATGGTGGTAAATGAGATGCATTACTATGGGAAAGTTGCCAGGATTGGGTTTAGAATTCTGTAGTAATCACACCGAGGCACATAAGTGTAAGAGCACTAGTTTTATTGACTGTCCTCCTCCACAGCTTCCAGGGACTCCGACAACTGCCCCTTAGTATTCAAACCATCACATTCTATCACCATTACAGTGATATCATAAACAGTGATAAGTACATCAAAAGACAGTAATGAATACATGCTATGGAAAGACTACTACAACATCTCCTTTCTTTCCATGAGACGAAAAAGAAGAAAATAAAGGAGAAAAAGAACACAGCAAAAAACATGTGCAATAATGAAAATACAGGGAAAAACAAGTGCAAAAGAAGAGAAAAAAAACAAGAAAAAGCAAAGCGGGAACCGCAGTAATAAACTACAGATCCAACCGCTTTGGCGGGACACTTCTCCTGCCACTCTTGCGTGGAGTAATATATTTAAGAGATAACCTAGGAGGCTGAGAGGGTTGCAGATGACACCCCCTCTGAGCTTGGGAACGATCAACATCACCCCCAGACTCAAGCCCCAACTGCAGCACCACTCCCCTAGGAACTTCGTAAATTCTGGACAGATTCCACCAACTCCTCCCATTGACCCTCACAGCAAAACGTGAAGTGGCATCCACTTTAACAGGAGGACCGTATTTCGACAAGCCCTTTGCCACATTGATTGGAGACTTTATTCTCACCAAATCCCCCACACTGACACTGGACTCAAAATCAACCACATCTGGGACTAAAGACTCAGTAGGCATCCCCACATCAGGCTGAGAGCCCCCAAACTTTGACTGAAAACCCCATTTCTTCATCCAAGCAGGGCACATATGAAAAGAAGCCACTCTTCCACGAAGCAGTTCAAAAGGGCTGGCACCCGTAATAGGACTAGGAGTAGTTCGATGCGCCCACAAGATGCTCTGGACCACTTCCTTGATCTCAACTCTAGATGAAACAGCCCACTGAACACACTCAACAAGAATGCGGTTAGTGTGCTCAATGAAACCGTTGGCCTGTGGGTGATACAAAGTCACAAGGCGGTGTAAGATCCCAGATTGACTTAAGAAATCAGACATCTCCTTAGATGTAAATTGTACCCCATTTCCGATATAATCTCTTTTGGGAACCCTTCTCTGGCAAAGAGACACTGAAAGAACTTGATGACCTCCTGAGTATTGGGATCAGTCATAAAACGAACCTCTCACCACTTACTGAAGTAATCAGCAACAACCAAGGCAAATTTGTATTTGTTGGGTAAGACATTGAAAGGACCCACAAAATCCACACCTAATTTCATCCAAGGACCGTTGGGAAGTTCAACCTCTTGCATAGGAGGAGCGGAAACCTTGATGACTTTGTCACTGGTGCAACACGTCACACACCCCTCTACTGCATCATTGACTTGGTGATCCATGGAAGGCCACTAGTACACACACCGGATCCTCCGTTTTGTACTCGTTTGTCCAAGATGACTCTCATGTCCATAGTCGATGATGCGAGTCCTCAAAGACTCGGGGGAAACAAATTTATCTCCCCGCATGATCATTTCACCACCCTCCAAAGTAAGCTCATCGGCAATCTTAGCAAAAGGCTGAAGCTCACCATTCAAATCTTTTCCTTGGGCCTCCCCGACAAAATGAACCCCTTCACTCTCTTGAGAACAGAGTCAGACTCCATCGCATAGAACCACTCACGTTCAGTAAAACAACACACACTGCAAGCATCCACGGCAGCAATCAAACATTCTTCATCCACATCATCATCACAGAGTTCCTGTTTTCCCAACAGTAAGGGAGACCTTGAAAGGAAATCAGCCCTTGTGTTTTTCCCGCCAGGAATGTGTGCAACATCAAAATCGTATTGTAACAATTTAGAACTTAACCGTGCAATTCTCGGAGTGTGATCCTTGACAATGTTGCCATTGAGAATAGGGATGAGAGGTTTGTGGTCAGTAAGTAATCTAAACGTTTTACCCCACAAAAAACACTTGAATCTCTCGACAGCCCAACAACACGCCAGCAACTCTCTTTCAATGACCGAGTAATTTTTCTCACTCGGATGTAACGCTCGAGAGGCAAACCCAATAGTGTGTTCCTTCCCCTGCTTGACTTGAGTGATCATCCCCCCAAACCCATCCAGACTAGCATCCACAGACACAACACACTGGTGGAGGGATCAAAGGGTGTAAGTATTTTGCAAGACCCCAGTTCTTGTTTGAACTCATCTTGACAGAATTGATCCCAGTTAAACATGGCTTTTCTCTTGAGTTGACCTCGCAAATGTACAGTTTTATCAGCAACATTAGAGGTAAATTTTGTGTAAAACTCACATACACCCAAACATGAAGAGACCTGTTCTTTGGATATAGGGCAAGGAGCATTCACAATGGCCTCGATGAGTCCTTCCCTTGGTTCAATACCATCACCAGAAATCCGATGACCCTGATCCTGGATTCCACACCAAAAATGTACTTACGTTTGTTGGCCACAATCCCTTTCCCCTGCAATCTGTCTAAAACCTGAGCAAGATTTTTGTCATGCAACTCTCTGCACTTCCCAATGACCAGAATGTCATCCTGAAAGACCACAGTATCCCTGACACCTTCTAAAACTTTCTCCATAACGTGTTGGAAAACCGAGGCTGCCGAAGCTAAACCAAACGGCATTCTTCTGAACTGAAAAGTGCCAACAGGAGACACAAAAGCGTTCAAATGCCTACAACTTGGGTCCAACTCCACTTGGTGGTAGGCAGAGGCAAGGTTAATCTTAGAAAAATATCTAGCACCAACAAACTTGGAAAGAATGTCATCAAAATGGGGAAAAGGATGGGAGTCCACCCATATCTCCATGTTCAAATTGCGCAAATCAATGCACACTCTCAGACTCCCATTCTTCTTGCGGGAGACCACCAAGGGAGACAACCAAAGGGACGACTCAATCGGTTCGATCACCCGACTCACACATTCTCTTAAGCTCAGCTGACAAATCATCTCTGATGCTAAAAGGTACATTACGTAACTTGTGCTTGACTGGGACAGCCTGCTCCTTCACTTTGATGAGATGTTTGAAACCTTTGACACATCCCAGCTTATCTGCAAACACACTCATGAATTTGTTGGACCATGCGACCAAACTCTCACCTTGAGAGGAATCATCCACCACCGAAACTTGTTCTACTGTACCAGGTCTAAGAGTCATGCCAAACAAACCCTGATGATACCAACCGAGAATATTAAGTCCTTTCTTTGCCACATAAACCTTCCCTTGGATATGTCTGTCTTTGAAAACAAGAGTTGTTTCAAAAAAACCCTCTAACTCAATCCTCCTTCCTTCGTAAGAAACTGGACTTCTGTCTGGCGGATTGAGAGATTTGTCCCCCCAAATACTCTCAAATAACTCTTCCGTAACCATAGTCATGCGTGCTCCTGAATCCACCAACAGTTGTACAGACTTTCCATCGACAGACACATCAACTACAGGATCAACGCAATTCTCTGAGTCATCCTTAACAACCATGATCACATCAGTTAAAGAACTCACAACGTCACTCACAGAATCACCCTTATCTTCCTCAGAATACACAACATTGACATTACCCCTGAAACCACACACCTTGGCAAAATGCCCTTGTTTGCCACACTTCCGACAAGAAGCATTCCTAGCAGGACAAATCCGGGAATTGGGAAAATGAGAAGGAAACCCACATTTTGTGCACACATTCTTTGACGGACCTCCGTTCTTCTCAGGTTTGAAAGAAGTATACATAATCCCTTTTGGTTCACCCTGTGGTTTGTATTTATCCCTCTGTAGCTTATCACCTTGATCTCTACGTTCCATAACCACACCAACAACATTCTTTTAAGGTTTAAGCTCTCTAGAAGCTTTCTGGGATAATTCAATGCTTTTGACGATGGTAATGGTTTCTTGCAGAGAGGGATTTTTCAGGGTCAGTAATTTCTCTTGAACCTTTTTATCCCTACAATGAACTACAACTTGATCACGAATTAGTTGAGAAGTAAAATGCTCAAATTCACATTCTGAAGCTAGGATGCGCAAAGCCACAACATAAGACACAATGCTTTCATCAGTGTCTTGCTCTCTTGTAAAAACTTGTTTCTGGCTACAACCAGACTACCCTCCACATCAAACTGTTTCTCCAACATTTTCACAGCGTGATCGAATACATTTAACTCCTCTTCTCCCTCAATTACATCAAAAGAAGGTAGGTGTTCAAGATCAGCTTGACCCTCGAACCCAAGATTATGGTCCAAAATTAATCTTTTTCTTTCAGCACTAAACCTTGTACCCTCCCATTGCACCTAAATATGGTGGATCACCTGGAAGCTGTAAAAACGGAGGGGGAGGTTGTACATTTTGCATCTTTGAAATGCACTTAAAAAAACTTGAAAGAAACTGTATAAACAGTTAGCCTCTACCTGCAAAAGGAAAATGGGTTAATACACACACAAGAATAGGTTGTTAAGAAACCACCACCACACACCCATGCGTAATACGGCATAAAGTCAGACTGGTATAACTAAGTGGAATAACCGTAATCTCCTCCGTGTTTTGAACAGGAACGCTGACGATGAGAAACACGCTGAAAATCCAATGATGTACTTCAGTGCAGCTGCTGGTAGATCGTAGATTAAAGCACAGACCAGGAAACTGCAAAACGTCCGGCCTGGCAACAGTTAATAGATGAGCGACCAAACGACAATCCAATCGTATGCGTGAAGGCACGCTGCACGCTCCACTGCATTGCTAGGTTACGTGACCTAGGAAGACCTTCATGAAAGAATGTGATGAGTCGCACTGATACACGCTTTCCATGGACGTGCTGCTGCGTAGCCCTCAGAGCGCAAAGACGGGCACAGTGACGTACTCTCAGTGACGCGCTCCTTCGCATTCACTAACCCCGCAGTGACATTCCATTGCGCCACCATACGAGACACAGCACGAACGGAGAAGGACCTCCAAGCAAACAGATGCACGCAGGCACAGAGTACGGAACTGAGAGCCCAACGGAGCACTGGGACAGTCGGAGAGACTCACGGTTTTTGTGAAGTCAAGCGTAAAGTTTATCCACAGCTTGGAAGCAGAACAAAGGATCATGGTGTACTCGTGTTGTGACCGTGGCCAGCAGACTTGAAGCAAAAGGAGGCTCGTCGGTTAATTCTTCCTCGGACGGAGGAAAAAGACCTTCTTCGCACTGAAATGAAACGCAGCACAGAAAGAAGTATCTTCAGCACGACACACGATGATGAAGGATTCTCCCAGTAAAACTGATGTCGAGCACGAAGTCAAACGGCAGAAACAGCCGAAGCAGAACATGGAGAACAGGATACTCCAGTACAGCAAACATAAGTGGAGGGAGGAACAGTCAAACTTGTCGCCAAATTTGTAGTAATCTCACCGAGGCAGGTAAGTGTAAGAGCACTAGGTTTATTGACAGTCCTCCTCCAAGCTTCCAGGGACTCTGACAACCGCCCCTGAGTATTCAAACGATCACACTCTATCACCAGTGACAGTGACATCAGAAGCAGTGATAAGTACATCAAAAGACAGTAATGAATACATGCTATGGAAAGATTACTACAAATTCTCCAATCACAGGCTAGTACATTGAATTAGACTGCCACCTCCTACAAAATCCTTTGTACATTCCCGTATATGGTAAGAAACATTTGTAAAAAAGAAAACTGCTACTGAAAGACTGAAGGACCCCTAACTGCTGGTATGCAAGAATTAATACTGCTATCTGTGGGACAGCCGCCTGTTGCTGCTACTAGGAAACAACAGCTCCCTACTCTGATGAATGCGCAGCTGACCAATTGGGACTGAGAGAGCCATGACTGCAGGGAAAATTCATGCCTGAAGCCTGTCCTGAGGAACCGAGGGGCAGTAGACTAGGATAGAACAGAAGTAACTTTCTCTGCAAGAACTTTAAGGGCCTTAATCATTTTTTTGACCTTCAGGGAGCAGTGACAATGAACTGAGGTTACCCCACCACGGGGTTCATCTGTTGCAGGAAAGACTTCCAGGTTTGCCCCTTCAGAACTATTTACCATGAAGAAAAGTCCTTATTAACTTCTTTTTCAGGGCTGCATTTAGCTCCCATTCCACTACTCATGATACTTTGGGGCCCATTAGGATGTAGGGCGGATCGCCACCACCCGCATGGGCGCAAGGTCGATTTGCGACCCCCTACTAATCGCTATATGAAACTCTTGGAGTTTCATACATTTGGAATAGCGATTACCTAATTGTGATTCGTTGAAAATCTCAGTTAGGTAATCGCTATTAAAAATGTTGATACATGTGGCCCCATGAGATTTGCCCTCTAAAATACATAAAATCTTTATTGCCAGCTATTCACAGGTCTGTTTTTCCTTACTTGGTCATTACACTAAATTGATAACCAAGCCTCATAAAATAATATTTTATTGCCATCTAGAAAGCCCCGTCTCGTCAGGTCTCATTGCACTTGCTTGCATCTTGAAAGTGCCACCACCCAAGTCACAGATCTGTCCATGTCACAAAGCAGAAGGACCACTGTGGTTGCCGTATTCTTTATGCCAGTTCCACGTAAGCAAGGGGACATTCTTTTTATTTGGATTTCTTTATACTGCTGACACATTAAAATAACATTTTGTAAATTCTCTGTATGTTGTAAGTGGAATTAGCAAATATCAGCTTTTGCCAGATTCTACTTTACTAGACCTGGGCATAATTTTAATTACGCAGGTGTAATTAGTGTCAATTTTCGACATTTAGGTGGCCACGACGGACTGCAAGATGGCCGCCTGTTGAAGGGGCTCTGCAGGTCGGGCTAGAACATTTGATAAATACCATGGCCCGGATCGGCTGATTCCGGAGAATACAGCGAAAAGAAACAACGCGACACCCCGGGTGGCCCTGGGGGAAGTTTGACACGCCACACTGATCGGGATCCTGCTGAACTGATCCTGGGCCGCCGAGACCGGAGCTGCGGAGAAAATGGCTGCCAGCGCCGTGATGGATGGCGCGTAGCTCATAGATCCGAGCGGCGGACCTGGCTGTCAAGTGGCGCCTTTGGCCCTGGTGGGAACTGGTGCCTGAAAAACTGCAACGCCTGTCAAGAGCTCGGCTGGAGGTCCGAGTGGCGTGACCGGGAGCTGTTCGTGGTGGAGTGACAACGGGCCTGGCGTCAGCCGCGCTGCGGGGACCCGAGGCCTGATCTCCGCCGTCGGCGAGGAGGCCCTGCCCGAGTGATCGAAGGAGGGACGCTGAGGAGAGGACTAGAGGGCCTGAAGGAGAGGTAGGAGCGGTGCTCCGGCCCCGCTAAGGGACCCCTTCTGGTGCGTTGGCGCTTGGTCGGCTCCCTGCCATACTCCCACCGGGGGAGTCACGACCGGGTGCCGCGGGCCGGGGGGAGACGGTGGGGACTGGGGAACCTGCCTGCTTCCAGCGACCAGGTGGTGCACTGGGGGCTGGCGTCTGGGAGGCTGAGGAGGTGCGGTGGGCTGCCGGCGGGTTCCGCTACCTGCGACTGCAGGCGTGACGGGGCCCGTTGTTGTGCGGCCTAGCGGGGTTCTCGCCGCCCGGGCGCGGGCCTGCTGGACCTGCCCTCGGATCCTGGTGGTGGCTGCGCCTGCACGGTGCTGGAGGCCTCGGGCGCCTAAGCACTCCATTCTGCCACAGCACACGAGTCTAGTCACTGCTCCCTTCCTGGGGTCTGACTTGGCCTCAGAGGCGTGCCGCGTGGAGGCCGCTGCTGGGCCGCCCTTGATTCCGGCCCCCGATACAGGGGATCTGTGGTTGTTTCCCTGCTGCACATTCAGTGGATGCCATAGGAATCGCCGCACTGAGAGGTCCTAAGGCGCATAGCCAGCGCTGCATTCTAGGCTTTCCGGCGTGACACAGCGGACCTGTGCTCAAGCGGGTCCTCCGGAGGGCACTCCTGCGGGGACGGGGGTTGTGGAATGAGGTGAGCCGGCCGTGCTTCGGAGCCCCGGACCCCAAAAAGCAATGTGAACTGGGGTGCTACATATGAGACGCGGAGGCGGCCCGGGGGATCACCTGCTGACGTTGTGCCGCCTTGGTGCCTGCGTTGTCGTGGGGGAGTCGGGCGCAATCTAGCGGAGGACCGCAATCTGCTATACGGCTGGAAGGTCTGGGTCCTGCAGGATTAGTCCTCTACGTGCGGTCCTTATCGGGGTGTGCCACGCACAGTGCCGGAGGGGTATACTCGAACGACCTAGGTGACTGCCTCTTTGACTACAAAGGTCCTGGGGATTACTGGTGGCTGGGGTGGGGCTGGCTGGACAACCTCTGAGGGTCAGGGCACGTCTACGCTAATACAGAGCCTTTACTACACAAGCGGCCCCCTGAAATCTGTTCCAGGGCAGGATGGGTAAGACAGACCCAAAACAAACAAAAATCCCCTTTGAGAAACGCCAAACCCGTAACATGGACACTCCGGCTGAGCAGGGGGTGCTCAAGGGGCGGCAGGAGGAGTCTGAACATCACGAAGAAGATCTGCGCTCAATCCTCCAGGACGTTCGCTCTAGTCTGAAAACCATAGACGGGAAAATAGACTCATTGACGGCCAGCCTAGACACTGTCAAGAAAAAAGTCGACGTTCATGAGACGCGCTTGGACCTTTTGGAGAACAGACTGTCTGACACTCAAGACTCTCAAACGGAGGCCAGAACACAGATACTGAATATGGAAAAGGTGTTGGAGGTGATCAGAGCAAAAAATGAAGACTTAGAAGCACGTTCTCGACGAAACAACATCCGATTGATTGGCCTTCCGGAAACGACAGCTATAACAAAAATGGAGCCCTATATCACTACTCTCCTCCAGGAGCTGTTCGGCCCTGCCTTGTCACCACTTATGACTGTAGAACGCGCTCACCGCTCGCTGGGCCCCAGACCTGCGCCTGGTCGGCCACCACGTCCCATTATTGCGAGATTACTAAACTACGCAGACCGAGATGCAATACTCAGAGAGGCGAGAGTAAGGAGCCCAGTTATACACCAGGGCAACACTTTATCCTTCTTTCCTGATTACACTCCAACTGTGCAGGCGGCGAGGAGAGAATTCCTTCAGACAAAACGAATGTTACAGACCTCCGCCATTCCATATTCAATGCTGTATCCAGCTAAGCTCAAAATCACCCACGACGGCCAGGCGCATTTTTTACAGATGCCAAGTCGGCTTTAAAATATGCAAAGAACGTCTGTCCTCGGAAACCACAGCAGGGCTCACCGAAAAACAAGCACCCAGCGCCGGCACTTGATGAAAATGACTAACCTATAGATGGCTCAACATTTGCCACTCCATAATGTGGGTCTCAGAACACTCTTTGAAATGGGGGCAGACTGCGCTGGAGGCGAGCACCGCTGCCATGCGCAAGTACCGGAGAAAATGAAGGGTCAACCGACTATACCGAACTGATCATTTTGAAATGTTGATGTCCCCCCGCTGGGTGCCCGGGCGGGCGGATTTGGGTAATTGTTGTTGACATTTTCCGCAGCCCGACCACCCTGCCTACTGGCGGGTGCTTACCGTTGCTGCCTGTCCCCACAGGGAGATCTCCTATGTGTTGGTATTTCAAATGTTTGTTTAAGGGTTGTTTGACAGGGGGTGGATCTACATTCTCAACCTGATTGGGGGTTGTAGTGGGAGGGGAGGAGGGTTAGGGTTTTTAAAGAGAGATGACATTTCTGGTACACTAGTTTTAGCGCTGCACACGGCGGAGATGAGGTTTTGGTCACATATGGTGCACACGCAGACTCACTACCCCTCTCATGTCAGAAGCTAATTGCTTGACGTGGAACATACGTGGGCTAAATGATTTCAAGAAAGCTAGGCTGATACACGCATATCTGCGTAGACACCATGTTGATATATGTTTTCTGCAAGAGACGCACCTACGCGGCACTGATGATCCCAAGCTAAAAAATAAATACTGGGGTGAAATCCATTCTGCGGCCTTCTCGAATTACGCGAGAGGAGTCTCCATACTGATCAGACGGGGGCTGGACTGGACCACAATAGGAACACTGGTGGATAGGGAGGGACGTTATGTACTGGTGTCTGGCTATCTACATTCGACACATGTTACACTTGCAGCCATATACGGCCCCAATACTGATGAACCGCAGTTTTTTCTAGACATCTGGGCAAAAATAACACTTATGGGCTGTGACACAGTTATATGGGGGGGTGACTTCAACGTAGTGTTGGACAACACCTTGGACAGAGAGGGTGCGGCACGCAATCCGCACCCCCAATCAACCCAGCTATTAAACTCCATAATGCAGGAGCACAAACTACGGGATGCCTGGCGAGCGGTTAACCCGCAACTAAGAGAGGGCACTTGTATCACACCTTACCACCAGGCCTGGTCCCGCCTCGATTACTGGCTGCTTTCAACTGATGTGTTGTCGTGGATGGTGGGGGCGCGCCACCTTCCGCGCACACTCTCTGATCACGCCCCAGTTTTGATGCAATGGCACATCCCTGACACACGCCCCAGGGCATTTAGCTGGAGTTTCCCCCCCATGCCCTCCTGGATGAGGCATTTCGTGCAGAAATAGCCACGGAAATAGATCGTTATTTTGCCATAAATGAGGGCTCGGTAGACTCTGCAGCCACGCTCTGGGAGGCCTTTAAAGTAGTAATAAGGGGCACATGCATATCAAAGAGAGCAGGGGTCTTGCATTCAATACGTACTACCCTACTGAAAATTGAGAACACCATAAAGGACCTAGAAACTACCTTTTTACGCTACAAATGACGAAACTATCTTAGCCTCCATAAGGCAAGCCATTTCAGAATTTGAAAGGGAAGCGGAGAGAGAAGCCCAGTTTTTAGGTAAGGAGGCCAGAGCCAGGAGTTATGGAGAGGGAGGCAGGCCGGGAAGAACCCTAGCTAACTTGTTGCGGCAGGCAACTAAACCCACATTTATCACTGAACTGACTGCAGAGGATGCCCCGCCTATCAGAGGCCAAGTGGACACACATGCCCACCTGACGTCATACTATACAACTCTCTATGCCACAAAGCAGCACTCTGCCCCCACTGACCTAACGGAATACTTAGACGCTCTGCAGCTTGTATGGCTGAGTCCTGAACACCGAGAATACTTAGATCTCCCATTTACTTTAGAGGACATAACACAGGTGATCAGAGGCCTCCCATCGGGTAAGGCGCCTGGTTTAGACGGATTGACCACGCTTTTTATAAGACCTATGTCGAAACTCTTGCTCCCCGGCTCCTCGATGTCTATCAGGAATCCTTGGAGACCGGGATCCTCCCCCATCAATGAGAGAGGCGGTGATTATAACCCTTTTAAAACCAGACAAGCCACCAACAAACTGTGACTCATATAGGCCCCTATCCCTGATAAATGTGGACACTAAAATTTTAGCTAAACTCATAGCCAACAGGCTTCAACCACTGATGTCCCTTATTGCTAGACCTGATCAGTCAGGCTTTATACCAGGACGATCGACAGCCCAGAATCTCCGAACATTCTTTTCGGTCATCCACCAAATTGACCCCAGGCTCCCATCGGCGGCAGTCTTTCTAGATGCGACTAAAGCATTTGACTCCCTGGAGTGGACATACTTGTTTACTGTACTTCCCAGACTGGGATTGAGTCTCCACTTTATTAAACTTGTTCAATTACTGTACACAAGGCCTACAGCTCGCCTACTTGCTAATGGCCTCATCTCGGAGGCGTTTGGGGTCTCTCGCGGCACCCGACAGGGCTGCCCGCTCTCCCCTTATTATTTGCAATAGCAATGGAGCCATTGGCGGCGAAGATCAGGCAATACCATTCGGCGAGGGGACTAGTTTTTACAGACCGTAATCTCATCACTTCTATGTATGCGGATGACCTCACCCTGTATATTAGGCGCCCAGACGATAATTTGAACCCATTGCTGCGTGAGCTACTTCGATTTGGTGGCCTCTCTGGCATCACTATAAATTGGAGAAAATCCTCTGTACTGTCTTTAACTGAAGCTCCTATCAATAAAAATTTGGACTTCCCGTTAAAGTGGGAAGAGGAAGCAGTTAAATATTTGGGGGTCTGGCTTAGCAGAGACCTTCAACTCATTTGGAGTCTCAACTTTGGGAAACAGTTAGACTGGTTCTTGGATAGAATTAAATTCTGGTCCGCCCTCCCTCTGTCGCTAGCAGGCCGAATAGCAATACTTAAAATGGTCGTCCTCCCTAAATTCTTATATCTCTTTGTGAATATACCTATCCCGTTAACACAGGCCTTTTTAAGCAGTTGCGTTCTGCAGCAATATCCATGGCCTGGGCGGGCGGTCAGCCACGGGTGAGTTGGGACATCCTCACGCGTCCGCTATCTAGAGGCGGCTTGGGAGCCCCTGACTTTGAGTTGTACGCCCTGAGTGCGCAGGCTCAATTCTTACATTACTGGATTTATCCAACCCCATTTCAACCGCATGTGGCGACGGAACGAGACATAGCGGATGGGATTCCGTTGCACGCAGCGGTGTACTACCCCTATCGTAGAACCCCAAAAGAAATAAACACTGTGGAGATGGTCAGGTGGGCCTGGGAGGGCTTGAGACGCCGCGCCCAAGTACCTTTGCTGTATGCTCCCTCGGTGCCAGTGGCTCATCATCCCAACTTCCCCTTTTTACATGACAAAGGTGCCATAGACAGAGCTCACACCATGGGAATTAAAACAATGGGGGACTTATATCCGGCGGAGTCGTTTTTGCCAGAACCTGACATACAACTGGGGGGCCCTACACCATTACTGGAGAGGTTCCTGCTCCATCAACTTAAAGCTACCTGCAAGAAACTAAATGTTTCCTTTCCAATTCCCCCACCCACGCTACACCCTCTGGCTAACCTACTTGCCTCTCCGTCACCGACGAAATTGGTTACCAGACTTTATACTAATACACAATCATACATGCCATGGTCAGATCCTGGGGCGCTTCAACAGTGGCGCGAGGATCTTCCCGACCAACTCACGGACGAAATATGGTCCTTCTGCTGTTTGCAGATGAAACACTTATCTCCCAATTATAGGCTGAGATTAATACATTTTAAATTTCTACATCGATACTACCACACCCCACTACATCTTTTTAAAATAGGACTACGCGCCACGTCATCCTGCTGGAAATGTAGGCGAGAGGCGCCGCCTTTTTGCACGTGGCCTGGGAATGCCCTGTCGTCTCTCGGTATTGGGAGGAGGTATCGGTAATAATTGAAGCCATCACTGGCCAGGCATTGGGCTGCTCTCCACTGATCCTGCTACTGGGATATGTGGAACAATATAAATTAGAAAGCCGTCGCTTAATTGCAATGCTGTTGGTCCTTGCTCGACGTCGCCTGGCCATACACTGGGGATCACCGGTTAAACCGCTAGTAAAAACTTGGATAAAAGATGTGGTGTACTGTCAAGAGCAGTTGGCGAGCTACTGGGATCTAATGCCTACAGCGTCACGTCCTAAAGACATCTGGGTCCCATTTGTGGAGTGGCTGCGAACTGGGGGAACTCTAATGAAGAGGTCACAACTGTCTCAGTGGGAGAGGATCATGCTGAATCTGTGGAGTAAATGTGATGACCTACATGGGTGAAGCGCTTGCCGTATGCTACGCTCAATGCACTGTCAACAGGCCCTGCAGAATGTTATGTTATGGCTCTGAATGTAAGATTAGAAAACTAGACTGTTATGTTGTAATATGCCAAAGAAAAGCAAAATGCTAATGTTTTATGTGCCGCGTGGGGGCCGAGACTACCTACATCTGTGTATTATGCTATAAGTTGTACAAATTCATGCCTGTGCTGAAGTGGTGTACATATATTTACTTGATTCACAGCATCTCTCATAAAATCATAAATAAAGTTTAAAAAAAAAAAAAAAAAATTTTTTTTCGACATTTAGGTAGCACTGAGGTTTTGCCATTATGCAGTGCCACATACCAATACCTCAGTACGGGGAGAAATTATAACGGGATATGCATGTAAACAACGCGATCGTCAGAAATACGAGTGGCATCTTCCCAACACGAGCTGCAGTTCCTTTTACGAGGGATATCAACAAACATTTCAGGTTAATGTTTTATCCGAGTGGACTTTTTGGGTAATTTTGTAGCGCAAAACTACAAATCGGAATGGAAACAGCAGTTCCTCTAACATTAGTGACCGGAAAATCAACATGAAATAAAATTTTCAAGTCACATTTTACCTGGACAAGTCAGTTTAGGCAATTGTTTAATGTGAAACACATTTTCTTTTGCTTCTTAAACAGGAGAAAGTGCAATGGAGACTGGGAGACTACTATACAGACCATAACAACTTACTCTTCCTGTCCTGAAAACGCCTTCCTCTCCTTTGTTCAGCCGTTGGTCATTTTGGATTTGGATTTTGAAGGGAAAGCATCCCTCTCTTTTTGATTGCAGTCTCTGCTGTATCCAGAACTGTGGAATTTTTACTTTTAGGAAAAAATCAAGTAAATTCAATACATTACTTTCCAAAAAGCTTGTTGTTTGAAGGAGGGCAGACATTACTATTTGTGTTCCTTTTTGGGGGATTTTGTTTGTTGTTGGAGGAGAGGTCATTCTAGCACTACATTTTTAAGGGGAAATACGCTTTCTCAGTTTCATTGTGAATTTTGTAGAGATTTGTTAAACATTTTACTGTGTTGTTGTTTAACTGTTTGGGGCCTAGTCTACCCTGCAGTATGCCTTGGGTGTATTTTGTAATATATTTTTCATTTTCTCTCTGCTGCTGCACGATTTAAAAAATAATTTTAGGGACTTGTGGATGGCCTTCGATAAATGTAAAATGCAGGCTTCTTTTTATCTGCATGTGTCTGATGATTTTTAAGGTAGGGGTGGCTCCAGGAGTAAAGCTCCATGTAGCCAGACATCTTCCTTTGTTCACAGCTACCTTCTTTTCCATGTGTTTGCCCACAATTCTTTGTGCGTTTGTGTATGTGAGACATGGTTGAATTTGTGTTTACTTTATTTCTATAATTTTTATAAGTATTCTGGAATGGTAATCGATGATGCCTTGGGTTGTTTGTGGTTGGGGAATGATTAAAGTTTATTTAATTTTATTTAATTTTCCTTTCAGACATTTCTAATTTACTGGTAGTGGGGAAGTCCCATTTGCGGGCCCAGACACATTTTGGGTAAATCATATATATCTGTGCAATCCTTTTCCATCACATGCTTTAATAGGAATTATTGAATCAATATATTTGATTTTGTATCCTTCTTCTACCTCCCTAAGTGTCACCATGGGCCCTGGAGGGGCACCAGAAAAATATTTTAATGATTTATTCAATTTTTGCTTGCACCCTGCCTCACCATAGTATACACATGGGCCCTGAAGGAACACCAACTATTATCTAATTCATTTATTTGAATTTTGCCTACCTCCTCCTATTATTAGGTCCCCATAGGCCCTGGAGAGACACCAAGTGAGCTTTTTGTGTGTAATGTCTGCAAAATATAGTTAACTATATACTATTTATAAGCATTTGTCATGATGATGATGATGATTGATGACTTGTATTACATTGGCTAGGTTGTCCAAGTCTCATAGACTTCCTGCTTCATTTTTATTGCCTGCAGGTGCACAAGATGACACATCATGCAAAACACTGAGACGAAGAGAAGTATAAAAGTTAGCTGACAGTGAATCCAAAGTCCTTTGCTAAGTGCTTCTGCTTGTGTTAAGTGCTGCTTGCCCATAAAACAAGATGGCCCCAAAGAATGAGGTTCCTGCCAAGAAAGTGGCCAGTGAGGAAAAGTCTGTTGCCAGTGCCATCACGTGCATCAAGATCTCTTTATTTTTCCAGAAATGTGATGAACCTACTGGACCCTCCTCTGGGAAGGAAGAGGCTGGGAGGAGGATCACCTCTGGATCAACAGCACCACGACTAAAACCAAAGCCCATGTCTCTCAGAGCTGCAGTGACTGCAGCCATGAAAAGAAGTGACTCTGAAATAGAATTGTACCAGCAGCAAACCTAATCTTCACAGGAAAGTCAACAACAGGAGCCACACACTGCAACTCCTGATCTTCTGAAATTAGGAGCAGAACAATACGTTGATCTGGCTGCAGAGGAGGATGTTGTTGTAACTGCTTTTCTACTGAACACATCAGATTCACAATCAGCGGCAAGGAAAAGAAAGAGCAGTCCACCATCTTCTCCAAGCCTCCCTTCTGATTAGATGGATATGGATTGGAGCCCAACTGAGACCTGCCATGAAAGACAAGGTAAAAGGAAGGTTCCTAAATGCCTAGGATGTGCACAAGGTGATTGTTAGATCTGACATTCTTGGTGTGGTCTTCCGCAGACCTTTTGCCTTCACTCCCTTACTGTGCTGAACTTGGTTTTGTTGGCATTAGGACCCGGTGCACTTTACCCCTGCCTGACCAGTGCTTACGTGCTCGCTCCTTAAAACATGGTAAAATTAGCCTACACCTAATTGGCAAATTTAATACACTTGTAAGTCTCAAGTAATTGGTACTCCATGTACACAGGGCCTGTAAATTAATGGGTTACATCACTCATTGTGCCACTCACTAAAGTAGCCCTGTAAAGCATGTCTCAGGCCTGCCACTGTAGCCTGTGGTAAAGTTTTAAACTGCCATTTTCACCTGACAAAAACAAATCATCCTGACAGGATGGCTGGGAATGACCTGTACCCTGTCCTGATTGCATTTCAAAGGACCCTGCCATTAGCACACTCAAAGGAACGTGGTACCAGGCATGCCCTTGTCTTTGTCACCCTAGAGATTTTGGATCCATATCAGGGGAGGGGAAGAACTGACCAATATCAGTTCTGGGCACAAGACTGACAATTCAGTGATGCACAGCCTGGCACCTCATATAAAAATGAGACCCTCAGAACCACTCATCAGAATACTCCTGGACCTGTGAAAGATTCAGAAGAAGGACTGACCTGCTGCTGGAAGGTTTTGCCTTGCTGTTTGAAGAAGGAATATTGGACCTACTTTTCTTGACCCCAAGCTACCCAGACTGAAATCAAGGGTAAGTTGGCTGACCTCCTCTGTGAGCTACAGGGACACAACAAGCTTCCAGAGGCCTCCCTGCAACTGCCCAGCTGACCAGCACCAATTCCACCTGCCTGAGCCGCCGCTATACTCTTGACACTCCGAGCAGCATTGCCAGAGATATGGAGGTTTAACCTGACGAGCTGGGTATTGGATAGACCATAGGCTGGACCAGGTCTAACAGAGACGCGGTGTTGTCTTTGTGCAATAAGGATAATTTGCTTTTTCTCCGAGCTTGTGAGCCGGAGATTTAGGATGAGCCCATGAGCCTCCAACTATTCGAATTACTCTTGGACTCTTGAAGTATATTCCTTGCTACCTTCAAATTATCAGGAACAAGATACCTCGGAGATTATTGGGATAAATCTGAATAATTTTATCCAATGAACAGTGCAATCCATTGATGCAATCTACAAGGGCATACACAACAGTTTATTGTCCTGAAGAAGACCCCATTGTGATGTTTTTGGAACGCACACGTTAGCAGGGGTCGAATCGTTGACGTTCCAGAACTAGCATGTTTTCAGCCCAGCAAGATCTCTATAATTAAAGCGGTCTTGCTAGGTTTTTCTCTGATTGCTAGTAACATAATGAAGAAATAGAGGTTTCATGTTGATGTTTTATTTCTTTGTAAATATTTGTGGAGTATTGTGGTGTGTATTGTCACAATCTGTCACCAATTCATGTCACTATTGTAAATATACACGTGTATTTTGTTGTGTATGTTGCGTATTGCCATTTGGTTATTTTGTCTAACCTACGAATTTTTCAAAAACAAAAAGATTTGTTGAATTTAAATTGTCATTTTTTTCAGTTGTGTGCTACTTACACATATGTTGTAAGTCCCTTCTGGAAAGGGGGACATAAAAGTTTAAGTTTTTTCAGGTGGCAGAACCACTGTTCCTATACTGTACCTATCCCCAGGTTCTGCACGATACTGGGTTACCCCATTGAGATTATCAATGAGCCCTACAGCTGGCCTTTTCTGGAGTAATTCCTAATCCCTAAGAGTTACTCCCCCGATGCCCTGCATCCTTCATCATTGTAAACCACTCCTCAAGAAAAATCCTGAAGTTTGGGCTACTTGAGACCGCGAAGTATCATTTGCATAGAGAATCGACAGCCCACAATGGCCGCCGTCGTGAACATCCAGCAGAACCTGCTCTTCACCTGACAGGCTGACAGCGACCATCTGTGATGACCAGCAACATGAGATTTGCACGTCAACAGCGACCCTCTGCTTCATTTTTATTTCTAATGAACAACTAGAGCACTAACATTCTGTATTTATGACAAAACTGTGTCATACCTGAAGTCATCTTCATGGAATGAACTCTATAAACCTCTAAGCATTTCTAATGAGGGGCTTTTTATTGTCATAGAAATTATGATTAGTGCTCTAGAAATCTTACATGAGAACACATTTTCTATGAGTTTTTGAATATCTTCCTCGGGCTTGCAGCAGCATAGAGACGGTTGCCTAAATGCTGAGCTCTGATACCCCGGCCCGTGAACTGATTATCCTGCCCCCCTGAGTTCTCGAACCCCCACCATACAGTGGGTCTAGGGCCAGGGACCCACCATACTTTAGGGACCAGTTGGGGAGGCAGCCAAGAGGGCCAGCTGTGAGTCGAGAGTGGGCCGGCCGTGGAGCGAAGTGCACCCGCCATCTTGGAGCGCTGCGCTAAGCCCTAGACGGCTGCATGAACTGCTGTGCTGAGACCTGGCGAAATCATCGGGGGCCTCGGGGAAGAGAGGACTGCAGCGCATCTTTCCTTCCCTGTTCTCCCCCCATTAACCTTCGCATACAATGGTGAGTGACTGCCCACAGGGGAAAGGGGGATGGCTCAAACAGAGCATGCTGGGGGCCTCTCCACAGGGGCAGGAACGGAGGCATCATGAGGCCCATCCTGATGGAGGGCAGGTGTCAAAGGAATGAGAAACTTGGCCTGGGATGTCTGAATCCACGGTAACTGTGAGTGAATGCCAGCACCCTGATTGAAACATTCACTGGGGGAAGAGATTGTAGAACCTTGTGTTACTCTGCGTTCTATGTGGCCTATCCTAGGCATGCATGTCCAGTGGCCATATACAATGGTTGGAGGAACCTTGGAGACAACTGATCACCGTGGGGGGATGCCATACAGCTGTGTCTGAACTGGGGTGGCAAAGTGAGCTAAAGAACGATGATGGATTCAACCCAGATCTGTGACTGGGGGTGAGTGTCTGAAAAGTTTCAGCACTCCGTCCAACATCTCCTTGTGTTTGCTTTTGTTCGCCCTAAGTTGGCAGGGTATGCCCAGACGTGGCTCCCTTGCTCACTTTGCCACTGGATTCAAGCTAACCTGGCTGATGAGGGCTGTTAGCCCGAAACCGGTCCCAGGATGCTTGTTTCCGGTCCAGGGAAGACATGGCTTGGCAGTTCGGGCTGGACTGTTCCCATGAGGCACAGTGCCAAGACTGATTTGCATATAGCTGTGTCTGAACAGGGGTGGCAAAGTGAGCTAAAGAACGATGATGGATTCAACCCAGATCTGTGACTGGGGGTGAGTGTCTGAAAAGTTTCAGCACTCCGTCCATCAGCTCCTTGTGTTTGCTTTGTTCACCCTAAGTTGGCAGGGTATGCCCAGACGTGGGTCCCTTGCTCACTTTGCCACTGGATTCAAGCTAGCCTGGCTGATGAGGGCTGTTAGCCCGAAAGCGGTCCCAGGATGCTGGTTTAAGATCCAGGGAAGACATGGCTTGGCAGTTCGGGCTGGACTGTTCCCATGAGGCACAGTGCCAAGGCTGATTTGCATATAGCTGTGTCTGAACTGGGGTGGCAAAGTGAGCTAAAGAACGATGATGGATTCAACCCAGATCTGTGACTGGGGGTGAGTGTCTGAAAAGTTTCAGCACTCCGTCCATCATCTCCTTGTGTTTGCTTTGTTCGCCCTAAGTTGGCAGGGTATGCCCAGACGTGGGTCCCTTGCTCACCTTGCCACTGGATTCAAGCTAGCCTGGATGATGAGGGCTGTTAGCCTGAAACCGGTTCCAGGATGCTTGTTTCTGGTCCAGGGAAGACATGGCTTGGCAGTTCAGGCTGGACTGTTCCCATGAGGCACAGTGCCAAGACTGATTTGCATATAGCTGTGTCTGAACTGGGGTGGCAAAGTGAGCTAAAGAACGATGATGGATTCAACCCAGATCTGTGACTGGGGGTGAGTGTCTGAAAAATTTCAGCACTCTGTCCATCAACTCCTTGTGTTTGCTTTGTTAGCCCTAAGTTGGCAGGGTATGCCCAGACGTGGGTCCCTTGCTCACTTTGCCACTGGATTCAAGCTAGCCTGGCTGATGAGGGCTGTTAGCCCGAAACCGGTCCCAGGATGCTTGTTTCCGGTCTAGGGAAGACATGGCTTGGCAGTTCGGGCTGAACTGTTCCCATGAGGCACAGAGCCAAGACTGATTTGCATATAGCTGTGTCTGAACTGGGGTGGTAAAGTGAGCTAAAGAACAATGATGGCTTCAACCCAGATCTGTAACTGGGGGTGAGTGTCTGAAAAGTTTCAGCACTCCATCCATCATCTCCTTGTGTTTGCTTTTTTCGCCCTAAGTTGACAGAGGTACGCCCAGACGTGGGTCCCTTGCTCACTTTGCCACTGGATTCAAGCTAGCCTGGCTGATGAGGGCTGTTACCCCGAAACCGGTCCCAGGATGCTTGTTTATGGTCTAGGGAAGACATGGCTTGGCAGTTCGGGCTGGACTGTTCCCATGAGGCATAGTGCCAAGACTGATTTGCATATAGCTGTGTCTGAACTGGGGTGGCAAAGTGAGCTAAAGAACGATGATGGATTCAACCCAGATCTGTGACTGGGGGCGAGTGTCTGAAAAGTTTCAGTACTCTGTCCATCATCTCCTTGTGTTTGCTTTGTTCATCCTAAGTTAGCAGGGTATGCCCAGACGTGAGTCCCTTGCTCACTTTGCCACTGGATTCAAGCTAGCCTGGCTGATGGGGGCTGTTAGCCCGAAATCGGTCCCAGGATGCTTGTTTCCGGTCCAGGGAAGACATGGCTTGGCAGTTCGGGCTGGACTGTTCCCATGAGGCACAGTGCCAAGACTGATTTGCATATAGCTGTGTCTGAACTGGGTTGGCAAAGTGAGCTAAAGAACGATGATGGATTCAACCCAGATCTGTGACTGGGGGTGAGTGTCTGAAAAGTTTCAGCACTCCGTCCATCATCTCCTTGTGTTTGCATAGATCCATGGACATCATAGAGAGAGGGGGAACCCCCTGAGGGCATTACTGGGCATACAGGAAGGTGTCACAGAGGATGCTCGTGCTCAGGGTATAGTGCTGGAAGACACCTGGATAGCCGGCTGTAGTGGTCTCCCAGCATTACGGCTGGCAATACCCCCCTGTACCCCCCTCCTGTGGAGGCATATAGAACTGCAGACCTGACAAAGGAAACTTAATGACTACTTAATGTCCTTTCTGGGCTGGCACATACATGCTAACCAGTCGAGGCAGACAGTAGAGAAGTCACAATGGGCAGGCCGAAACCTATTAGCCCCCCCAAAAAAAGACTGTCATCAGCCGTATCGGGGGGAAAAGACCCGACCCCCCGGTCACAAACCGGTACCTGGGGACGCACACTGCCACTATCCTGGCAGCAATAAAGGACACCAAAATGACTCTGGAATTTAAGATCGATACAGTAGTGCAAGAAGTAAACCTCCTTAGGGCAGAGCACACAAAACTAGGGGATAAAGTATCAAATGCAGAATCCACACTGGCGCAGATACAGTCTACTGGGACAGAGACCACTACCATTGTTAGAGCCCTGGAGAAGGAAATTGCTAAGCTGGTGGAAAGAGCGGGAGGTGCTGAGGGCAGGGCCCCAGCAATAACATCTGGCTCGTGGGACTTCCAAAGAGGGTAGAGCCCCAATGTGGAGCTCTTTTTGGAGGAGTAGCTCTCATTGGTGATCCTGGAAGGCAAAACTTCAAAATGGTTTACAGTGGAGCATGCCTACTGGGTGCAGGGAAGGTCACCAATTCCAGATGTGCCGCCACCGTTCATGGTGGCTAGGCTGCAAAATATTTGAGATCGGGATGTCATACTGCAGATGGTACGCTTGTGTGGACCATGGACAGTAAAGGATGTGATTGTCATTACATATTGGATTTATACCACACTTGTACATAATCAAAGGGAAGCCTTCTGTGAAGTTAAGCACTACCTACGGAATCTGGACTTCTACTCTTCCCTCTTCTTCCAGGCGAAAAACTACATAATGGAAAGAGGACGGATGTGGAGGAAGTCTGGGGCTGGCTGGAAAGGACGGGCACCCCAGACCCCAAACTGGACCGGTATCGCAGGCTGTGAGATCACAGGAACACAGGAAGTGCTGCAAGGTGCTATGGCACCCACATAGAGAACTGACAATGGATCAAGCAAAATCTGAAAGAGCTAAACTCATGGAAGACATTCAGAAGACCTGTACATGGGACTCGCCCAACAGATGGGAAACTCTGGAAAAAGAAATAGACAGTTCAAATGAGATAAGCTCTGATGTCGATAGCAGAGAGGAGATTGCACCCCCACCAAAGATTACCCTGATGATATCTGAAGAGATTGTCTGAGAGGTAGAGATGTATGGACTACTTTCCCGGACAAGTGTGAGCGTATTCCAATGGGCTTGCCTGATCCCAGCCAATTAAAACCGTACTCCTGCTCATGGGCCGCTCCGCGGCTCCCTCCCTTACCTGATGGACACATATAATTGTTAGTTGAGCTTGCAATGGTACTTCAGGACTTTGGGGCCGATTACGATGGTGGAAGGACCGTCACCGCCAGCCCAGCGGTGGCGGTCCTTCCCACATCGGACCGTGATTTTCCCACAGCCAGATTACGATGGCGGTGGGATTCAGATCGCGGCGGACGCAAAGACCGTCCCCCATGGAACTGCCACAGGCAATCGTTCTGATTGCCTGGCGGAGCGGTCTGCATCCGTAAAATGGTGGCGTGCCTAGCAGGCACCGTCCTCCAAATTACGATGGGGTCTTCCGCCAGCCTTTCCGCAGTGGGTAAACCGCCACTGAAAGGCTGGTGGAGATTGGTTTCGGGGGCCCGTTGCGGGGCCCCAATATGTTGGGGGGGTGTTTGTGCACTGGGGGGTACCCATGGTACCCCCGACATTTCACTGCACCAAGTGGCAGGCACCGTGTGGTGCCTGCCACGTAGTGCAGTGAAATGCACAACATGCATTTTTGACATAGCGGCGGGTGCTGCTGTCAGCAGCACCCGCCGCAATGTTAAGAGTGCAAGGTTCGACCACCATGGTGGCGGTCGCATCCTTATTCGGTGTGCGGAACCGCCGCAGGTATTGCGGACGGTCCCGGTCGCCACCACCACGGCAGACGGACTCCAGTCCGTCCGCCATCGTAATCGGCCCCTTTGTTCTTATGGGGCAATCGACATACCATGTGTAGGGGTGGCGGGCAGTTCTTAGACTGGGCATGGTATGGTAAGGTGGGGTAGTGGTAGGGATGTTTATCTGTTTAAAATGTTATTCAAAGCTAGAGGTATCTCTGAACACTCGCCACTGTGTATCACTCTAGCCACACAAACTTTACAAGAGAGCAGACTGGAGAATGGCCACATGGCGACTCACAAATGAAATAGTGCTGGAGAGACTCGATAAAGCGACAGCCCTGTACTTCAGAGAACATTCTGCAGAGGCTACTGTTAGCCTCTAACTCGTTGGGAGGCTTATAAGGACATTATAAGAGGGGAGATAATGGTAGGTGAAACAGGGGAAAGGTGAGAGAGACCCCCACCGCTGTAGGGATCTACAAGAGGAAATCCTTGCCCTTGAGGCGGACTATATATAGACACCTTTTGACGTTGCAAAGCAGTGTGTGCACCTCAAGACTGAGGAATATAGAATACTAGACACAGATGAAGTCGGACGAGCACACATGATCAAACAGAAACAACTGTATGATGTGGGGGACTAAACTGGGAAACTCCTGGCCTGGCTTCATAGCAGGGACAGGGACAGACACCATATTGGGAAAATCATAGGCACAGATGGCTCAAATACCATGGGTAGTGAGGAGATAGCAATGGTAATGGTGGGCTATATGCAGGACTTTTACGCACCCCATTTGGACATACCAGAGA
Organism: Calotriton arnoldi; assembly: GCA_963921515.1. Classification (NCBI taxonomy): domain Eukaryota; kingdom Metazoa; phylum Chordata; class Amphibia; order Caudata; family Salamandridae; genus Calotriton; species Calotriton arnoldi. The sequence goes on along the minus strand of CAWUFW010000754.1, from coordinate 604,158 downwards.
CAGACATCTTGAACTCTATCCAAGACTGCCATGCAGAAGCCTGATTCAGATAGTGAATGAATGGGCAGGGATGAGGCTGCATCCCGTGACGGAACGAATGGCTTCAGACAGTGGGATATGACTGGCCTTTCAATGTTAGAGGATGCATGGGATGCAAATGGAATGGTACCATGTGAACACTTACGGGCGGAATATGCGATACCCGCCACACAGATTTTTAAGTATTTGCAACTATGATCTGCATTACAAGCAAGAATTCCAAGAGGAGAAGAAATGATGGAGGATTCCTCCTTGGAATCCCAACTCTTAGATGGCCATATGACATCGGGGAGTAAGTAATCAGGGACGAGTCCCCGGGATCTATAATAGCAGCTGCAACATTTTCTTCATGATGTGTCCAGCCCATCACAGCCCTGGGTTCTGAGGGCGTCCTGCAAGACTAGATAGCTTTATTTTATTTTGTAAACCTTAATTTCTCTAAAATAGATTAACAGCCTTAATCAACTCACAAAAGGTATGCTTCCTGAGTAAAGATATGGCTTTCTGCCAAATTTGGTGTAATGCTGTTCAGCTGTTTTCTCTGTATCAATGTTCAAAAATCCCTATAGAATTTGAAAGGGGAAATTGCGTGTTGGGCCCCTTGCCTTTTCCTCAGCCCCTGCTGGACAGATCACCCCAAAACTTTCCAGGAAGGAGCTAAGGTGGATGGATTTTTCCCAAAAGGTTTATGAAGATTCATCAAACAGTGCCAAAGTTATTAGTGTTACAAAAAATGCTGTTCCTATTGAAACTCTTTCCTAACTATAACTATGCAGGGCCTTACAAAGGTAAACGTTTGGCATTGGTTTACTATTTTTTGCTATTCACAAACTATGAGATTAGTTTTACATGTAGGTTCTTTACGACTGCAGTCATAAAGATACAATACGTAAAACTACACCCAAAGTTTGTGAATACCTTTGGCACCGTGTGACAAATCTTTACAAAACTTTCCAAAAAACATTCTTTTTTGCTTAGTTTCTTAATGAAAAGTGTTAGGGTAATCAGTCACATGGGGCCAGGAAAAAGGAGAGGTCCCAAAGGGCAAAATCCCCATGCAATTTCTATAGGGAGTTTTTAAAAGGGCAACAGCCAAAATGGCTGCACTGAATTACACCAAAGCTGGCAGGAAGCTAGACCTTGGTCCAGAAAGCGTTTTTTTGCGATTTGGTGTAAATCCATCCAGTAGTTTAGGAGAAATGTAGGTACAAAAATATTTGTATATTTAGAAGGTTCGGTTCGACGAACTTTAGGGAGATTCTTGCAAGCTCAACTTAAAAAAATAGAGCGTTATGGTTGGCCGAGGAGGCTTTTTTCCACTTGGTCCATCTCACTCCTGCAGGAGTGAGCACTCTGATTGGCTGGCTGTCACATGAACAAAAATGTTGTGGTGGCCAATGCATGACTCGGGGCCTTAGTCCCCTGTCCTAAAAAAAAAGATATATTGGACTTGGGTAGGGATATGATGCCCCCCTAGCCCTTCTGGGGGTCCCGCTGGAACCAAAATATTTTTTTTTTAAATCTGCAATCCAGCTATACTCCAGGATCGCAGGGGAAAAAAAAAATGATAGCTGGCGTTTACATTTTGTTTTAATTAATATGAACAGGTGCCCCAGGGTACGGAGGTGTCAATGTATTCTATTATTAGGCCTGGGCGGTAAATTCCGTTCCGCTCGCGGAATTTGTGAAATTTTGGCAATTCCGCGGAGAACGCGGAATTGCCAAAAATTCTGCGATCAGCGGCGTAGCGGAATTTTTTCCTTGTACGCGCTTTGAAAATGCGTGTTCGCGCGTGCGGTAGCGACTTATCGGGATCCCTGCGTTCGCCAACGAGTTTTCCTATCCGTTCGCGCGATCCCGCGAGAGTGTGCGATCGCGAACACGTCATTCGGACGTGCCATCGGACATCTGCGTTCGCGAACAGGAAACACGCATCGCGAGCGGGCGGGACAAGTGAAACAAGATGGCCGCACCAATTGGCGACCGCATGGGCAAGTTCGCGAGATATTTCCCCCCGAGCATGCAAACAGCGTCCCCAAACAGGAAAAACGCATCGCGAACGGGCGGAACAAGCAATTTCGCATGCTTGCGGAATTCTGCGTGCTCGCGGAGATTTTTTACCGTTTTGCGGAATTTTGCGTAACGCGACTACGCAAATTCCCCCACCCTTATCTATTATTTGGGTAGTGGGGCATGCATGGGGCCTTCCCTCCTGAGCCAATTACAGTCTTGGGGACCCCCACCTCTCAGGGCCAAAGTAGTAAGGGGAAGCAGCATGCAGCCTCCTCCCCGTCTCTCAATGAGCACCCTGGAGACCCTAACCCTGTGGCCAAATAAGAAATAAATGGGAGGGGGCTTGAGGTATCCCTTTCCAGAACTGCTCTAGGGCCCTGGGGACCCCATTCCCTGGGGCCAAATCAGAATAAAAGGGAGGGGGCATGTGGCCTCCTGACTGAGCCTTCTCAGGCACCGGGGATCCCACCCCTGGGACACTGTGGTTCCCTGCCCAGGAGAGTGGCCTGCTCGCCCCATCCTGGACAGGGAACTCAATTTTGCTCTGGCCCATTGGGAGCAGTAAAAAAATGCTGCTTCCGTCTGGGCATGAGCAGAGATAAAGTGTCAGTTCCCATGGCAAGTGCTTGAGTTATAGGTACTTGAGATAATTATAACTGATTAATTTCAGTTAATTTTTTATTTTAAAATATTCTTTTTTAACTGACATTTTCACCTAACTATAAGTTCCCTTTAACCTTTGTTTTTTTAAGTGAATATATATATATATATATATATATATATGTATATATATATATATATATATATATGTATATATATATATTTATTCACTGAAAAAACCACAGGTTTCAGGGACGTTATGTTTAGTTGGACATTTCACTCGTGTAAAAGCAGAGAAGTTCGTCCTTGGGGGCCAACTACCCACCTATTACCTCCAGTAAGTCCCACACAGCAGCATTGGTAAATTCTCATAGCAGGCCATGCCCCCTTTGCCCACCATTCTGCAAAGGCGCTCCCTGGCACGCTTTTGAATGGGGATTAAAGTCCCCTTCGATGCTGGGGTTCCTTAGGGGCCAACTAGCCTACCTGACACCTCCAGTAAGCCCCAGATAGTGGGATTGCTGAGCGGTGGAAACAGGCCACGCACCCTTTCTGCACCACTCTGCAAACACGCCTCCTGGCGCGCTCTTGGTTGGGGGATGAAGTCCCCTTGCCTCCTGAGGGTCCCTGGGCGCCAACTAGCCCTCCTGTTATCTCTAATAAGCCCCACACAGCCGGATTGCTGAGAGTGGTCCAGAGGACACGCCTCCTTTTTACACCACTCTGCAAACGCACCTCCTGGCGCACTGCTGCTCGGGGGATGGAATCCACTTTAGTCCTGAGATCCTCAGGGCACATGTGGACCTCATCGCCCCACCAGCAGTGTGCCAAGAGGCGCGTTTGCAGAGTGGTGTAAAAAGGGCCTTGGCCTCGGACCACCTATCAGCAATGCCACTGTGTGGGGCTTACTGGAGACCCCTGGTGGGCTAGTTGGCCCCTAAGGACCCTTAAGGATCTAGGGGACTTAATCCCACAACGTGCCAGGAGGTGCGTTTGCAGTGTGTGCTGCAGGGAGGGGGTGGGGCCTCCGGCGAGATGCCGTTTTCGTTTTCTTTTTTTTTTCCTTAGAAGGGGGCTGTGTGGCCCTCCTTCTCATAATATTTTGTGGGCCCTGGGGACCCCATCCACCAGGGCCTTTGACATATTTTATGCTTTTTAAAAAAAACAAAAAACTGGAAGGGGGCTGCGCGGCCCCCCTCCCAAGGCTGATTTCGGCCCCGGGGACCCCATCCCCCGGGGACGGCCCTCACATTGGTGACCGCGGGGGTTGCCCCAGTGCCCCACCGGTCCCTGCTGGCTCCCCGCCTCCTGCGGGAGCCTGCATTACTTTTGGACAAAGGGAGCTGCAAACATGCAGCTCCCTTTGCCAAAAAGCAATTCTGCTTTGCTTCGTGGAAGCGAGAGCAGGTTTCCCGCCCTGCCATAGCAAACTGCAATGTCCTGGGGGTGGGCACCCCGGTACATTGCTGTAGCTGGCCATGGGGGGTGGTGGTCCCCTGGGCCAAGGAGGGCTCCAGGAGGGGGGCTGTGCGGCCCCGCTCCCAGCATTTGCACAGCTTCGGGGAGGTGGTGGTCCCCGGGGCTGGGGGTCCGCAGCAGACCCCCATATTCTAATTTCTGTATGCCCCGGGGAGGTGGTGGTCCTCGGGGCAGTTTGGGGGGGCAGGAGCCCCCCGCACTTCATTTTAATTTATGTTGCCCCAGGGAGGTAGCGGTCCCCGGGGCTTCAGGGGGGTGCAACCCCCCGCATTTAAACATCGAAGTCCTGGGGAGGTGGCGGTCCCCGAGGCTTGGGGGGGGCCTGTGAGGCCCCCCACCCAAAATTTAAAAATGCCCCGGGGAGGTGGTGGTCCCCAGGGCAGCGTGGGGGGCAGGAGCCCCCCACGCTATTCTTTTATTATTTTAGCCCCGGGGAGGTCGCGGGCCTCCGCATGATAATTGTGCATTGCCCCGGGACCTGGCCCACCCTGGGGCTTCTAGAAAACGAAGCCCGGGAGTCCGCGCTTCGTTTTTTTAAAAAGAATTCAGCGGGATTCGCAAACCCAGTGCTTTTTTTAGGGACCCCCTGAGCAAGCCTAGGGGGTCAGGGTGTTTCTACCCTGCCCCCTTTTCTTTTTTTTAACCATTTTCTTCCCTTTTCTCTTGTGACTCGGTTTTACTGAGTCACAAGATGGCTGCCAGCACTTCTTGGTTTGGAGTGTTGACAGCCAATCAGAATGAAGCTCGTGCTCGGGAGGGTTTGCGGATCCAACGCTGGTTACCAGATATCGATATTTTTTATTTTTAAATTTCTCAAGAACTACTGAATGGATTTACACCATTTAAAGCAAAGCGTGCACTCTAGACCAAGAGCTACCTCTCTGCCAAATTTGGTATCATTGCGTTCAGCAGTTCGGGCTGTAGCCGCGACAAAAGTTCCTATCGAAATTAACATGCAGAAAATGCATTTTGGGACCCCCCTTTTTTCTCGGCCCCCGCTTGAAGAATCACCCCGAAACTTTCAAGACAGGAGCTGTCCGGAGCAGGCCATTAGTTTTGAAAATTTCGCGAACATTCATCAAACGGCGCCAAAGATATTGGCAAATAAAAAACGCTTCTCATATGGAAACTAGGTCCTAACTATAACTATCTACTGGCGACCGCCAGTAGGTAATATATATATATTGCTCAAACGAAGTCGCGTTCCGCGGAAGCCTTGCCTCGCGGGTTGGGGCTGGTTATATATTCCAAACGTAAATCCTTAACGAGCGTACAAGGAAAAAACAGCCACTCCAACGAAGCAATTGTATTGGGTATTTTAATCTGGCAACAGAAACAGATGCGTTTCGACCTAACGGTCCTGATCACATAACCCATTTTTTCCAAAAGATCAACATTTATAAAATGTCACACAGGACGCGTTTCAGTTAACCTAGACAAAAAACTTGTAGAGTAAATTAATCTACTCCCTCCTTAATTCAAAATGATATAGCTTTATCCATGTAGTGTTCCCCAACATACCATTTTAACTTTATATGTAGTATCAACTTGACTTTGCCTTAGTCCCATTGTTACGATCTCATAACTTTATATTAGTACACACCTGGATTTATAATGACAACAGCAATTATACTCAATCTGAGTCTTGTTTACATCGTTTGTTACGTGCGGCATTAAAATGACTGCACGCATCGTACCTGCATTATAGATATAGTGCCATGGCCCCCATATATAATTCATGCCATTTATAATTTCTAATGGGTATAGTACCCTTTTTGCCTGGTCAGCAACAACCCTACAAATGATGTATTGTTCGACCCCAAAGATGTCCCATCCAAGTCTCTGAGTATCTCAGCCATTCCTCCAGTTATCGTTAAGTATAGGGTATAGGACCCAGATCCAATGGACAACTATAAACTCAAGTTCTTATTGATACTCAAGGATATAAAGGTGTTTCCACATGGGGATTGCCTTCTACTCTTCAGATGTGATCTTGCCAGCATGACTTGCATGTGGACCTCCCTTAATTGGGGACTACGCAGCGTTCTCTCCTTTTTTGCATATATATATGCAAAAAAGGCTCCTTTTTTGCATATATATTTATGCAAAAAAGGAGAGAACGCTACATAGTTCCCAAGTTTAGGTGGAGAGCAGCTCCTGTATAGAGCACTCTACAACACCAGCGACACTCTCAATTGTCTACTTTTCTATCAAAGTTTTTAAGCATAGGATTATCACTTAAGGAGCGTGAGGGGTGAGCAGCTCTTTTAGAGCACTTTAAGGTTCAAGCTGCCATTCTATGCTTTTAACTTTGTCAACCTGAATGTGGATTTTAATTATTTTTAAATAGCATTTTTAAATATTGCCCTTTGTATTTTGCACATTTCACTCACTGTTAGCTTGGTCTCCGATTCCCCGGTCCGACACGGCGTTTTGCCGATTGATTGGAGGGAACCGGATACTCTTTTCTGCCTGGCCCGCCTGACTTCCGGCGGAGAAGGCAGAACAACACAGTCATTTCCCGCGCCGGCCAGCTATTTAGTTTGATGCTGGGCCGGACGCGCCGCCGGCGCGCCAAAGGCAAGCCCGTCTGCGCCAAGATTGCGACAAGGACGGGAGATTCTGCCCAACCGCACTCACCCATAGTATATACGTCTGAGGCTTTAATGCAGCTTAATGCCAAACAAGCTTGTAGATGCACATTATCTCCAAATAACTTAATGGGGGCAGTCAGCTGCGCATATTGCAGATTAGAACTCCCCTTTAAAAATAATGGCCCAAGGTCTATCGCGGAAATGCATACCACCCACCTAAAAGGAGGTTTAATAAATGCCAGATCCCTAAGCAGACACTGTCAGGATGTCAGAGATCTTATCATTGATCTACAGCTAGATTTCGTATTTATTACTGAAACATTGCTGAAAGACTGGTGTAACCCTGACATTGCCATTGCACTCCCGCCCAACTATACTATCCATAGGAAAGATAGAGTGGATGGTAGAGGAGGGGGGCTGGCTATTATCCTTCGTGATACTTTGCATTGTGCTAATTTTGAGCTGGATACACTTAGGGGAGCTGAAAGCCTAGGCTTTTGCATCTCCCTTAATGCCTCTCTATCCTTTACGGGTGCTTTGATTTATCGGCCGCCGGGTCCGAGCACAGCCTTTATAGAATCATTAGGTGATACCCTAAGCCACTTTCTTCTTAGAGATGCTAATTTCACTTTGTTGGGAGATTTTAATCTCCACTTGGAAGACAGAACCGAGCCAGGAGTGGAATTTTTTTTCCAAATAAATGAATTATTCAAATTGTGCCAGTTGGTAGAAGCCCCAACCCATCGGGCGGGCCACATTTTAGATGGTGTCTGCTCTAGTTTCACTGTGCTCTCTGCAGGCACCCCCATCCCACAGATATGGTCAGACCATTATTTTATCCCCCTGGCACTTAAACTCCATCCTAGAAGTCAACAAGAGAAGACACCTGTCCACTCCCAGCCTAGGTGTAAATGGGCACAATTAGTTGCAGATCCTAGGTTGGCAAACATTGCCCAGGCTCATCTCCCCGTATTAACAGGGAATACTGTAATTAATTCACACCTTTTTCACACTTGGTTAACTATTACAAGTAATGAAATCATGCCATTAAATACATTTGACGAGATTACTAAATCAAAACGCAAAAAACACCTTGGTTTCGCCCGCTCTGGCACAAACACACCTCCAATGTAAGCAATATGAGCGCAAGTGGAGAAAATCTTATGATACAGGAGATAGACTAGCTTTCAAAATTAGTAGGAAACTCTATCATGCTCAGATTAAATCAGCTAAAAAGAGTACTACGCTAATAAAATTCAGGAAGCAAACCAAGACCAAAAAGCTATTTTTTGGTTGTAAAGTCCTTTACTAACCCGAAAGCCTTACAGAAAGAGATTCCACCCTCCCAAGAATTGTGTGATAAAATTTCAGTCTTCTTTGAAGACAAAATTCAAAAGATTCAAAAGGATTTTAGAACCTCCCCTGTCTTGGATGCTGCACAAAAGCATGATTTTGTCACCACTGCCTTTTCCCTACGAACTTTTGAATCAGTACCTACAGAACAAACCCGTGAAGTTATCATGGCATGCAAATCAGGTTCTCCTCTGGATGCCTGCCCTCCTAGAATTCTCCATAAAATCATAGATATAGTTAACCCAATTATAAACAACATAGTTAACTCCTCGTTAAGTTCAGGCATAGTGCCTGACGAATGGAAGTTGGCGTTGGTAAAACCTTTACAAAAAAGCAAAACATTGATCCTTCGAGTGCTTTCAAATCTCCGACCCATATCCTTACTCCCTTTATTGGGTAAAGTTACTGAAAAGCTGGTTCATAAAGAACTTACTAAATTCATTGAGACCGCTAACATTCTTCACCCCCAACAATCTGGTTTTCGCCCAAAGCATTCCACGGAATCGGCACTTTTGGAATTAACGGATACCTTAAAAATGTTAGCGGATAAAGGACAAAAGGCGGTCCTGATATTACTCGATCTATCGGCCGCCTTTGATACCATCTCACACTCCATCCTCATGCAAAGGCTGGAATCCTGTGGTATTTCAGGTACTGTGATTCAGTGGATAAAGTCTTTTCTTACTAATCGTAGACAAGTAGTGACCTTGGGATCTTTTCTTTCTGTTGAACGGTACATCACAACAGGAGTACCACAGGGCTCGTCGCTGAGTCCGTTACTGTTCAACATTTATATGACCCCACTCATTTCTTTGATATCATCTTTTGGGATCAAAGTTACTTCCTACGCAGATGATACCCAAATGATTCTTTCGCTGGACAATAATTCCACAAATGCCGAACTTAATTTTAAACATTGTTTATCCAAGATTATTCAGTGGATGAAGGATAATCACCTTAGATGTAATACTGACAAAACGGAGATTCTGCCAGTAGGAAAAGATGTCCTATTCCAGCCACATGAGTGGTGGCCAGAGGGGACGACACCGCCACCGGACATGGTGAAGGTAGCTAAAAATTTAGGAGTCCATTTTGACACTGCTCTATCCTTTCACCCACATGTAACGGCAGTAGCAGGGACCTGCTTTAGCCTTATTAAATCTCTGAAAAAATTCTTTGATTTAATACCACTCTCTGCTAGGAAATCAGTGACAGTGGCTTTAATCCTCTCGCGTTTGGATTATTGCAACAGCCTTCTAGCAGGAACAAAAAAATCAATCTTGAAAAGACTACAAATAGTACAACATGCGGCAGCGCGTTTAGTGCTAAAGCTGCCTCGTAGGTCCTCGGCATCGGCAGCGTTGAAAGCCCTCCATTGGCTCCCTCTCCACAAAAGAATACTTTTTAAAATCCTTTTAATTACCTTTAGAGCCTCGCTTAGGTTAGGACCCAAGTATCTCTCTGAGAGATTTACTCCTTATATTACATCCAGAACTCTCAGGTCCTCGTCAGCTAACTTCCTCAAACCACCTATATTTAGGTGTAAAACCAAAGGGGGAAAGACAGTAGCAGCTCTGGGAACAAAAGCATGGAATAAGCTGCCAACTCATCTGAGACTACAAAATAATGAAACTCAATTCAGGAAATTGCTGAAAACATGGATATTCAGCTCCACAGACGAACTATGCCTTTCCCTTATTTAATCTCTTTGGGAACCTCCCTCACCTCTAACTAGCGCCAGGATGCTCCTTTCGGAGTGGCAGATTGCGCTGTATAAATAACCCATTACATTACATTACATTACAGTGCCATTCACACTGAGATAGAAATGGACAAAGTGTTTTGCCATTTCTACAGCAAGTCTTTAAGCATAGGATTAGCACAATGACATCCACGCCGAGCTGTAAAATGACAAAAGCCTTTTACCACTCCAGGCACAGTATTACAGCTTTGGATTGGCAAAGTACCATCCAAGTCAACCTGAAATAAATAATAGCATCCCCTGACATGTGTTTCACAATCATTACAGCTCTTCAGAGGGGTATAGCTTTGTCCAGACACAAGGGAGCATCCAGTATAATTAAAAAAAAACCTTTCAGGTATAGAGTGCCACATAAATTATGCAACGAAAGAAGGAGAGAACTCTGGGTAGTTCCCAAGTTTAGGACACTCTGAGTTTGCTCAAAGTTTTTATGCACAGGATTAGCACAGCGCCATCCATGCCAAGATAGAAAGGAACAAAGTCTTTTGCCATTTCTACAGCAAAGTCTCATGCAAAGTCTTGCACCCTCGCCATGCACCCTTTTGTCATCAATAATTTTACTGCCAAAATTGCAGCGACATTTTTAATTATTTGATAGGCGAGGGTAATTAGCAGTACATGAAGGGGGCGTGAGTTATACTTACCTGAAAGCACGAGTTAAAGTTTCTGGAAAAAAAGTATAACTATAACTGTTGAATTTCTAAGGTTTTGTGTGTGCAAAATCTGAACCTAACTATAAAGTCCCTGTAACCTTTGTTTTTTTTAGAGAATTTCTAAAGTTTATTTAATTTTATTTTTTAACTATAACTTCCCTGTAACCTTTGTGTTTTTGGGGGAGATTGTCTATGTTTTTTTTTTTAAGTTAAGTAATATTTCATTACCTGGACCCTGATACCTGGAGTAGGCATTTTACTCACCTATACTCTGAAGCAACTGTGTCTGCATACACATTACATGGGCTACCTCATTCCAAATTAAACCAGGCCACAACATACATTTCCTACTTTAGCCTAGATGAGACCATTGAAGCAATAGACACGATCAAGCCAGGGAAAGCACCAGGTACTGATAAAATACTCGGTTACCTTCTGAGACATGATAAGGAAGTGTAGGCCCCATATGCAAACTTGCTATGCAATGCAGTGGCCTCAGGAGCACCAGTACCAGATACATAGAGAGGGGCTGAAATTGTGCCTATTTTTAAAAAGGGCAACAAGCAAGACCCTGCTAACTATAGACCTAATCTATATTGACACCTTGCAAAAAGTATATGCAAAACAAGTTCTAACTAAACTCAGCAATTGGATAGATGAGAATTGCATTCTCTCACCATATCAAGTGGGTTTTAGATCAAGAGTTAGTACAATTGCTCAGGTCTTCAGGCTCTTATTCATAGCATGGAAATACAGCAAATTGAGGGGAGGATACCTGTGTGTAGCTTTCGTTGACTTGAAAGCAGCTTTTGACTTAGTCCCAAGGGGTTCCTTATGGGACTCATTGAGAACCCAAGGTGTACCCAACAATCTTTTGGTACAGATTGTTAGACTCCATCAAGATAATTATGCTAAAGTTCGTTGGTGACATGCAGGGCTGGACTGGGAACCAAAACCGGCCCTGGCAAAGTGCTCAGCTGGCCCCCCCCCTCCACCCCGGGGGTTGGGGGTGCGGCCGAGCACTTTGCCAGGGTCGGTTTCGGCCAATTTTGTTACGATATTGCAGCTATGCTGCAAAAATGGCCCTGTAACAAAAACGGCCCCCCAGGGGCCCAAAACCGGCCCCCACCCTGGCGGCCCACCGGGGAAATGCCCGGTGCCCGCTACGGCCAGTCCGGCCCTGGTGACACGGAGATGAACTCAGAGATGCTCTACCCATCAATAGGGGCATGAGGGAGGGACGTGTGTTGACGCGTCCTCTTTTGTTCACTATATATCAATGACGTGCAATACCTGCAGAAGTGCAATCATGATTCCCCGAAATTAGGTGGGGCTCCAATATCTGTATTATTGTTTGCTAGACGGCTTCAACGATTACTGTAGTCTAAAGGGTCTAGAAATCAACTCCAACAAGACAAAATATATGGCCATCAGAAGGCACAAGACCCTTAGGAAATGTATTGCTGTCCATCAACAAAACTGGAGTATTTGACTAATTCCAGCTATTTGGGTATTACAATAGATGAAAAATTGTCATGGAAACCTCAAATAAACACATCCAAAACACTTTTGCTGCAAAACTCCATGACAATCGGAAAAAAGCACCAAGCCACCAAATCTAAGACAGTGTCACCAGTCTTGGAGGTCTACAAATATAGGGCCCAAACAGCAACCCTTCATGGGGCAGAACTGTGGGGGGGCAACATGGATACACTTACTGTAGGCAAAAATAAATTTCCAAGGATGTTCTAACCCTCTATAAGTGCACACCTATGACACCAGTGTACCACGATGTTGGCATCAGGAGACTAAACCATCTAGCCACCTAAAGACCTTTATTATTTTGGGTAAGACTTTGGGTCATACATGAACTCACTTGTTACAAGGAGGGATTGAGGGAACTTTTGGAGCTTGATGGCCATGTTACTTTTCCATGGTTTCGCCATGTACAGACCTGGTTTCAACAAGTTAGGTTTGAGTTGTTTCTGGAATAATCCCACCTCATTAACAGCTCACTCCAAGAAAGTCTTGAAACAAACCTAATGGGAATATATATTAAACAGCATCCATTGTAATCCCAGTTTAGGAAGGCTCTCAGCACAATTTTTATGTTTTAAACTGCTCCCAGGCTTGGAACTTTATCTGGACACTATGCACCCGCAACTAGCGAAGGGGAAACAGCGTTTACATTGCATGCGCTACAACGCATGCGATTACAACACGCTCGTTACAATGACCGCGTTGTTACAACGCAAGCCATTACATCGCAATTCGTTTCTACGACTTGCTGTAGGAGGCACGCTAAACTAAGAAATAGTATAATTTACTATTCCAACACCTTCCCTACTGTTGCGCACGCTGGAGTTGGAATAGTAAATTATACTATTCCTAAGTCCCGCATGCCCCCTACAGCAAGTCGTAGAAACGACTTGCGATGTAATGGTTTGCGTTGTAACAACACGGTCGTTGTAACGACCGCGTTGTAATCGCATGCGTTGTAGTGCATGCGATGTAACATCGCATATTCCTAACGAAGATATTTTTATGAAGTTTTGTTTTGATATTCTCCAGATCAACTCAAACACGGCCACATAGGGCCGGATGTACGACGCTTGCATTTGGAGAGTCGCAAATTGCATCAAATTGCGACTTGCAATTTGCGACTCGCAAAATGCAATGTACAACAGTGTCTCAGACACTGCGATTCCCAATGGGGTCACAAATTGCATGCCTCATCAATATCCATGAGGCAAGCACAATTTGCGACCCCATTGGGAATGGCTAGCACTCACAGAGATGGTGGCCTGCTGGGGTCAGCAGACAACCATGTCTGTGGCTGCTTTTTTAAATAAAGCAGTGTTTTTTTTTTAAAATGCAGCCTGTTTTCCTTAAAGGAAAACGGGATGCATTTAAAAAAGAAAAATGAAACTTTTCAGTTTCATTTTTTAAGGGCAGGCAGTGGTCCCTGGGACCACTGCCTGCTCTTAAAAAATATTTACGCACCCATTCACAAAGGGGAAGGGGTCACCTGGGGACCCCTTCCCATTTGCGAGTGGCTTACCACCCTTTTCAAAAGAGTGGTAAACTGCAAGAGTTTTGCGACCGCAAATGCGGTCGCAAAACAATTATACATTAGTCTGAGACTCGCTATTGGGAAGGGAAGCCCTTGGCACGGCCCTTCATAATAGCGAATCGCAAACCATATTTTGCAAGTCGCTAATAGGTTAGCGACTTGCAAAATATGGTTTGTACATGGGGCTGACCTATTTTGCAGTCGCTAACGGGCCAAATTCCCTTTTGCGACAGCATAAAACGGTCGTACATCTGCCCCATGGTCACCTAATCCCATTGCTGTGGGGGAAGCCAACACATTATGCACTTTAAACGCTGAAGAACATTTTGCATGCCTTGTTCGTTTGCCTGTCATACATTAACTCGAGAAGGAAGTGGATTAAACCACTATGTTGTAACTTGGGCACAAGGACATTTTTAGAGGCACTGAGAATTTTAAAATTAGATACGTTGCAGCTCAGTTTTTGGCCTTAGCAGATATCTCTTTGCTGTAAGCTTAGTGCGGAAGAAGAAGGGCTTGAAATTTTTATGTGTTAATCGAATATGACTTTTACCTTACTATGGGGCATATTATCAAGGGCTCTATCGCCACTTTAGCGGCACTTTTTGCCGCTAAAGCGGTGATATTTCTATCGCCCTATCAGCAAGCTGTCGCTAACAGGTGTTGGCGACAGCTTTTAGGCGATAGCGACTGGTTTGGGTGCCGCTTTGCATGTCAGCGATATTTATCGCTAATGACATGCAAAGTAGGCGTTCCCAACCTAACAGCGACTGAAAGCAGTCGCTTACATCGCTATCGCCTATTAGCAATAACCGCGAGCGATAAAAAACGCGCGCTAACCGCGATTAGCGCTGGTTTTTAGAACTGGTAAAAACATGACTTAACAATAATAGTCAATGGGAAGTGGATTGTAAGGTTAAGTCCCCAGCATTAGCGCGGGATTCTATCGCTGGATTTCTCGCGTTATTGCTGGGTTTCGCCGCTATCGCTGGATATTTTATCGCATTGGAGATAAACCTTGCTAATAGCATGTTATCTCCGCGGTAATATCCAGCGATAGAAAAACGCGCGCTAAGCAAGCTTTGCGATAATTTTCGCAGGTTCTTGCTAATATGCCCCTTTGTTTTAACATGTTTTATTGTATGTTGCATTTCGTTTCAGCACGGTGTAGACCTGTAAATACCTTGTATTGATACATGAGCTTGCACTGTACTGTAATGCAAAAATTGATGTTTGTGCTTTTTATGGTTTTTAACCAAAATAAAAGCTATTTTGATTGTATCAAAATCGTTCTTTCTATCCCACTTCAGAATTACAAATAAAACAATGTGCCTCATTTGAACTTTTCTTGTTGCTGGTATATTTTGAAATATTAGTAAAGTAATTTTTTAAGCACTTAAAATTTGTTGTGAGTTGGAAAACATTTTCCATCCTGCAACCTTTCCTTTTAGATTGTTTGTACTCCAGCAAGATCGTCACTGGTTCTAATTACAAAATGTTCGCCCTTTGCCATGAAGGAAATGAAAAGTAAACAGCAAACTCCATGTTAAACAAGCAGCAGTTTGTCAGAATACAATGCTTGATACTTGACCACTATCTGAACTCACAACAAATGCACAATATGTCTCCCTTCTTTACTCCTGCACGGATTATCTGTGGGGTTCGGCACCACCTCCTGCACCACTACTTTCGGTGCCCCTGCGGCCCTCTACCCTTTAAATCACATTTTCGATTTCATAAGGATTACATATGGCTGCCCACCAGTACTCCAAGCAGACAATGGCAATAAAACATAATCCAGCATATGGAAGGTCTGAATTATCCTGAAAGCCAAACGCTATTGTTGAAACATTTAAAGTAGTTTTATGTTTTGGTGATACCGCATAGTTTTTCAGTAATCGGAGCCAACATATGTTCAGTGTCACACACTGAACGAACATATGCAAATCATCTACTTCCTACAAACCACACTAAGGACAATTAGAGTTAAGTCGACACCTTAATTTAAAAAGTCTAGCAGACTATAGTAAAACATAGTTATTGTATGAAAGTGCTATAGTTGTAGGTTTGTTGCCATTAGTACCTAAGAAACACATTGCATGCTTTGTGAAAGAAAATCAGTCAAATGTCTGTATTTAATTTTTTGTCCTTTGAGTGGCCAAATGTTCATTGTTATCAGCCACTGACTGCCAAAACTGGGTATAAATCTCTAATACTAACAGAAGTTCGTCCAGAATGCAACAGTTCCATACTGGGAATCTCCTCTATATTTAGATTAGCTCTATCTTGTTTAAAAAATCCTATATGTTTGAAAAAGTCACATCTTGGTTACTCCAACTCAGCTTGATTAACATTTAAGGTACACAGCACACTGCTGTTGAATATTTGGCCCATTGGGTTCCCTGATGGTCCTGAGTAGAAAAATAACTTCAGACAGTCTTCACTAAATATGGCGGGCAGTTTGATGTTCTTACACTTACAGCCCCTACTCTGTCAGGCCATTGGTGTAAGGTTTCAGATGGCCACTGGGGGCATCACCTTTGGAAACCTGATGGTCCACCCAACTGAAAATAAGTGGGTAGACCAAGGGTTTAACAGACATGGTATTTCGCCACATTTGTAGCGGAGTACCCTGTCTACCAAACTAGAATATATGATGTTACAACGCAAACCATTACAACGCATGCTTTTACATTGCAGATTTTACAACGCAGCTACCATTACATCACATGTTTTTACAACGCATGCCATTACAAAGCAAAATAATGTAAATGCAGTAAAACAACCATTACAATGCAAACATTTACAATGGATACTTGTACAACCCATACCATTACAACACATATTTGATTTAAAAGTATAATAAACCCCTGGGACGGGATACAGAGAAAATAGGGGCTTTGGGTGGGGTAGTGTATTAATACACGGGCATTTCAAATTAATACCTGAGTATTAAAATTAATACCCAGGTAGTAAAATTAATACGCGTGTGCATTTTAATCTTTTTTTTATTAAACGACTTACCTCTGGGAGGGGATGCAGGGAAAATAGGGGTTTTGGGTGGGGAAGTGTATCAATACACAGGTATTTAAAATTAATACCACACTATTAAAATTAATACCCGAGTATTAATTTACATTTTCAAGCATAAAAAGTAACAAAATTCACCCAAAAATATTAATATCCAACCAATAAATAGATAATTTAATATTTTAAATATTAGTTTAATAAAAAATAAAATGCATTAAAATACGACTTATTAAAACACAATATAATTTGCAAACGAACAATTTCATAAAATACACATCATAAAAAAATTTGAAACATACATTTTTAAAAGAGTACACCAAAAAAATAGCATTAACAAAATTAAATGTAACAAAAAATACAAATAAAAAACAATATTATTAAATAAAATAAAACAACAATGAACGGCAACATAACAAATACACCACCATTTTACTCTACACCAAAACGAAAGTCCTACAACACTTTCTATGAATGCACCTTGACCCGCATGAGTCGCCAAAATGGCGGACAATACTTCTTTAAAACAAATAACGAACATTTATAAAACGATAAAAATAATTACACATTTTGTCAGCATTAAAAACATTGTTACAGATAAGGGTACACCCAAAAGTACTGGGACCTGGGTATTTAAACAGTGCAATAGAAAGTGGTTCCAGTTAAAGACACGTTTAGCAAACAGCACAATATACATACATTAGCATCAAACGGAAATGAAAAAGGACCACAAATTAAATCAATGATGAAACAGTGTTATTTAATCACACTGTCACAGTAGTACTGTATATAAATAACATCCTCAGATTCATAAAAGAGGTGCCCGGAAAAGAGAGAGGGGGTATCGTTGTGAAGGAAGTGAGGATGAAGTGATACGGAAGGGTAAGATCACTGTGCAGGAAGACTTAATCATAAATAACATCACAAAAATGGCATATTATTCCACCACAGTTTCACAGAATTATGTACAAATTATAATAGCCATGCTGGACAATAAACACAATAGAACAATCCTTGTTGTTTGGATGCTGGCCATATGATGAAGTGTCGACGTTTCGACCCCAATAAATTGTAGGTTCATTAACACCTTACGTAGGGGTCTTCCTCAGGACTGTGATACGGTGGTGGGCACCTAAGGGGTATTGTGAAAGATTAACACTATCTCAAGGAGAAGGGAAAAATTAAAAATTAAAACGGAATAGAGGGGCTGAAAGTCCCCACATTTACCATAAAAAGCCCTACAAGGAGGGCCAAACATGCGGTAGGTGGGCACGTAGGCTCCTAGTAGAACGAGAGCAGAAAGTCTGCACCTGCAATAGTAAGGTGGAGTTTATCCAAAAAACCCACCAATACATGGGACAGGGGCGGGGGGTGAAATAGTTTCAAGAAAGTCAGTGGAAAACTAACACTTACGTTCAGCGGATCATATCCGGCATTTTCTATCCACATACATGAGTGAGTCCAGCCCCAAAGAATCGGCTAGGACCATCCAATATAAAATCTAAGAAAAAGGATTACAAAGATCATATTAAGGACCCAGAGAGATAAAAATCTAACCGCTACACACCACCCAATGTGTGATTAGAAAATTACCTGCTCTCCCTTCCAAAATGTGGATGTACCGAGGGGCACTGAATCTGCAAAACAGAAGGAGCAGGGGACCGTAAATAGAGGTCTTACAAACGTATATCATGAGCTGCCTAAAGAAGTCTCATAAAATACAGAAGACAAAAAACAACTCACCGCTCTTCGGTGGTTCTGATTACTTCAAAAAAGAGAGGGGGACACGGGAACCAGCGTTGCTAAGTCTAAAGGCAAAAGAGGATCACATCAGTGGTTGAAGTCTCGGATACGAGACAAGGTACAAAGCCACAAGCACAAGGCTCAGGGGCCCCCAAAGGGGTACATATAGCTACAGAGAAGCTAACTTACCGCTATACGTCTGGCGGTGTCCAAAGCAGAGTGGAGGGAACGGGGCCTGATCTCGTAACTCTTAAATAGAAAGAAACTAACTCTCTTGCGCGCGCGTAGCGTCACGCCTACAGACGCTAGATGCTGATAGTATCGCATCGCTGTGTTCAGGATAATAGAGAGGGACAATAGACTCGACTTTACTTAAAGTGAAAGGGCCGCTAGTCTGCCAGTGGAAAAGAAGATGTTATCAAGAGCTATAGAAAGAAAAAGCTGTCTTTACCAGGATGAAGTGTAAATGTATTGGAAGGACATGGTCCAAACACATCATGTTATAAAAAGCAAGTGCGTGATTCTGTGTTACGCGGGTCCAAAAATCGGCAATTATTGAGATCCAGTCATATTAAAGGGCATCCATAATCTATGTCTGTATCATGTGGATGGAAGGGCCAATAAATG
Source organism: Calotriton arnoldi (assembly GCA_963921515.1). Lineage (NCBI taxonomy): Eukaryota > Metazoa > Chordata > Amphibia > Caudata > Salamandridae > Calotriton > Calotriton arnoldi. The sequence goes on along the minus strand of CAWUFW010000754.1, from coordinate 585,195 downwards.
TCAAACCTACGGTTATAATAAATGGGTCATCAAAAGCAAAAACGGCAGCTGGTCATACGACCAAATACCTATGTATTGTGACAGTCAATCTAACATGTAGTAACCACAATAATGGTTCTCGCAGGCAAGTCGACCCAATGTATGGTAATTCCTGGATAGCATATCGTACCATAGTCATTAAAGAAAAGGGGATCCATATAGAAAATTAGTGTACATATACATAGTGTACCACACAGGCCGATCGATGTCTTGTCCGGCATGCACTAATTGGTATATCCTCACATATTCATTGCAATGAGCATTACATCTCATACATATTCCGATTTATGTATACAAACATAAGTCATAGGTATTAATACAAAATCAAAAAACGGCAATTAGAATCAATAGCGTACGTTGTAGGTAAGCAGTTGCAAAGCTGATTTAGGGCCTAGCAGTATTGAAGGTGGTGACCAGCAGTTTACATCTTAAACTTATTCTGGTAATGTAAACATACATCAGACATAGATGTTAGTCCATATTTAAAGATTGGCAATGACAATCAAGAGCGTACGATACAAGCAGGCAGTTGCAAAGCTAATATGGGACCTATCAGTATTGAAGGAGGTGAACACACAGTTTGGAGATCCACCCTCATTAATATTCTGATGCAAGACATGCCAATTGGGCATGGCTGGAATCCACTTCATTAAGCCCATTGCGTATCGAGTCCAAACGTGTCATCCATTTACATTCTCTTATATTGAGAATGGAGCCGATGTTGCCACCTCTCGGGCCCAGAGTTGCTCTTTCAAGGACTATCCACTGAAGTTCTTCCGGTGTGTGTGCAGCATTTTTAAAATGCTCAACTAGAGGTGCGCCTTGCACATCGCATCGTATTCTGCTGCAATGCTGCAGTATGCGTAGTTTTATTTTCTGCTGCGTCTGGCCCACATAGATTATCCCACAGGGACACACAATTCCATAAATTACGTTGCTGGTGTTGCAGTTGGTTAATGACTTCATATCAATGGTATGGTGCTTATATGTGAACTTCTTGGTTTGAATGGTCATCTGGCAGGCCTTACACTGGCCGCATTTGAAATGACCCAGGGTAGCCGATAGGTTCCAAAGAGATTGCAAGGAAGGTGCCTCCGGAATATCAAGGAAAGAGCGGACCACATGGTCTTTCACGCTCTTCGATTTACGAAACGAGTGCATCGGTAGATTGGGCTGTTTTATGTCGTCCGACACTAGACCCCAATGTCTGTTGATTACCTTTTTAATAGTGTTGCTCTGAGTACAGAACGTGGTCACATAAATCATTCTTTGTAACGCAGTGTTCCCTTTGTCCTTCACTGTGAGTAGGGCTTCATGAGGGCTATACCAAGCCCTTTTCTGCGCTCTCTTTATCAGTCTCCTAGGGTAACCCCTCTCTCGTAGTCGATTGCTCAAATCGTCTGATTCCAACATATAATCTGCTTTTTTAGAGCAATTCCTACGGATCCGCAGGAATTGCCCTACCGGTAAGTTGTCTCTTAGACCACGAGGGTGGTGGCTATTGTATCGTAAGAGGGAGTTGCGCTCTGTTGGTTTCCGGTATTGAGTTGTATGCAACTTATCAACCTCGTTATAGATGGTGATATCCAGGAAATCTATTTTGTTCGGATTGGACTGCATCGTGAATTGAATGTCCTTGTTCCTCAGGTTGAGCCAGTCGTGAAAAAGGCCCAGATCCTGCCTGCTGCCTGTCCAGATCATAAGCACATCGTCAATGTATCTTCTCCACAAGGACACTTGGTTGCAGAAGGGATTATTCGTGTTGAGGACATAAGTCTGTTCATAGTGATCCATAAAAATAATGGCCAGGTCCGGTGCGAATGCTGCCCCCATTGCCACACCCTTAGTTTGTAAATAGAAACTCCCTTGAAAAAAGAAAAAGTTTTTCATCATTGCTATGGAAAGTAGTGCAATTATGAAATCAGTAGGCACCGCCATTGGTGCTGGTCGCTGGTTCAGGACTTGTCTCAAAATCTCAAGAGCAGAAAGTTGGGGAATACTCGTATAGAGTGATACGATGTCACATGTCACCAGAAGTTGTTTGTCGGAGTCAAAAGGCAGCTGGTCGATCAAGTTGATAGTTTGAAGTGTATCTCTAAGGTACGTTTCTGTGGCCTCTGCAATAGGTTTCAGAAAAAAGTCAATGTACCTGCATAGTGGTTCGAGCATGGAACCGCAACCCGAAACAATCGGCCTCCCTGGTGGGTTGTGCATGTCCTTATGAATCTTCGGCAGGGTATAGATGGTAGGGAGCCGAGGGTCTTTTTGGTTAAGGTATTGAAATTCAAGTTTGTTAAGGAAGCCTTGCTCAAGACCCCCTTCAGTTATGGTACGGATCTCACATGCAAGATCTTTGGAGGGGTCAGATCTCAATTTACGGTAGCTCACTCCATCTTTCAGTTGGTTCATGATTTCCAATTTATACTTGTTCACATCCTGTACCACTATAGCACCACCTTTATCGGCGGGCTTGATCACAATATCCTTGTTCTTCAAAGTCAAAAGGGCTTCACTCTCCATTTTCGTCACATTGAGGTTCGTGTGCTTGTGTACCTTCAGTATCTCAGATACATCCCTCAACACAACACTTTCATATGCCAAAATTTTGTTGGTCATGGCGTTAGCTGGAGGAACAAACGTGGAAGGAACTCTGAGTCCTGTCTGTGATAGAGGGGCAGGTGTAGGTGAGTGTTTGAAGAAGTATCTCAGGCGGATTTTATGAAAGAATCTGTGCAGTTCTGTTTTTAAGGCAAAATTATTGGGGTATGCTGAAGGTACAAAGGATAGCCCCTTACTGAGAATCTTTTCTTCATCATCCTTTAGAGTGTAAGAGGAGATATTCACTACCGGATTCTGTGGCCTGCTCACCACCTGTAGACTTTGCGGTGTGTTGCTATTTCCCCATTGCTCTCTGGCGGGAAACGTACCTGTTTCTGGGTTTTGCCTCGGCCCCTTTCCCAGTTCATCTGGGTTTGTGGTTTGCCCCGTGATGGTCCTCTGGGCCAATTGCCCCCTCGGCCCCTGGGGGGGTCTCCATTGGCCTTCCCCTAAAAAAGGAAACGGTCCTTGTGGTTGGTGCCAATTGTCGTGGTAGCCGTAGTCAGAGCTAGGGCCAGCCTGCTCGTTTTCGCAGTCAGTACTATAAGATGACTCCGAGAAGGTGGTGTAATTCCTTCATCCCCGATAGCCCCCTCTGCCTCTGCCGGTATAACGTCCCTGGTTATCCTGCTTATAATAATCCTCTTGGAGGTAGGGATATGTATTCTTTTCTCGTAGTAACGGATATCTTTCGATAACTTCTCCAATTTTTATTCTGGGTGTTGATCTCAAAGTCTTTCAATGTTTTACCCAAGTGTTCCAGAGCTTCCTTAGCGTTGGTTAATGTAGAATCTCCTGCGATCTCTAATTTCAAAGCAGCTATCTCATGGGTGAGGGCCTGTATCTGTTCTTGTGCCGTTTCTACTCCCAGCACCATCCAGTGCCGGGAGCAGTTGTTGGCAACAAAGCTAAACCCTTCCTTGAATTTAGGGACATCAATGAATGTGGCTGGTTCATTCTTTATTTGTAGTCCCCTGGGATTATATTAGCCTGGAGATATTTAGTCAGGAGATGACCATGTAGACGAGTCCGTATTAGTTTTTTCTCCGGGCGCTCTAGTCGATCGACTTTGTCATTTAGAGTAATATCAATCGTGGGGGTGGCGGAAGATAGGAATTGATTAGCGGGGTCCTGCAATAGTTGGTTAATGTAGTCCTCCGTATAGGACAGTGTTTCGCGCTCTACCATTTCAAAGGTGCAATTAATCACCTAAAGTACCTCGCAGGCATACACCTGCTCAGAAATCGTTACAGAAAAGGGTACACCCAAAAGTACTGGGACCTGGGTATTTAAACAGTGCAATAGAAAGTGGTCCCAGTTAAAGACACGTTTAGCAAACAGCACAATATACATACATTAGCATCAAAAGGAAATGAAAAAGGACCACAAATTAAATCAATGATGAAACAGTGTTATTTAATCACACTGTCACAGTAGTACTGTATATAAATAACATCCTCAGAGTCATAAAAGAGGTGCCCGGAAAAGAGAGAGGGGGTTTCGTTGTGAAGGAAGTGAGGATGAAGTGATACGGAAGGGTAAGATCACTGTGCAGGAAGACTTAATCATAAATAACATCACAAAAATGGCATATTATTCCGCCACAGTTTCACAGAATTATGTACAAATTATAATAGCCATGCTGGACAATAAACACAATAGAACAATCCTTGTCGTTTGGATGCTGGCCATATGATGAAGTGTCGACGTTTCGACCCCAATAAATTGTAGGTTCATTAACACCTTACGTAGTGGTCTTCCTCAGGACTGTGATAGGGAGGTGGGCACCTAAGGGATAATGTGAGAGATAACACTATCTCAAGGAGAAGGGAAAAATTAAAAATTAAAACGGAATAGAGGGGCTGAAAGTCCCCACATTTACCATAAAAAGCCCTACAAGGAGGGCCAAACTTGCGGTAGGTGTGCGCGTAGGCTCCTAGTAGACCGAGAGCGGAAAGTCTGCACCTGCAATAGTAAGGTGGAGTTTAGCCCAAAAAACCACCAATACATGGGACAGGGGCGGGGGGTGAAATAGTTTCAAGAAAGTCAGTGGAAAACTAACACTTACGTTCAGCGGATCATATCCGGCATTTTCTATCCACATACATGAGTGAGTCCAGCCCCAAAGAATCGGCTAGGACCATCCAATATAAAATCTAAGAAAAAGGATTACAAAGGTCGTATCAAGGACCCCGAGAGATAAAAATCTAACCGCTACACACCACCCAATGTGTGATTAGAAAATTACCTGCTCTCCCTTCCAAAATGTGGATGCACCGAGGGGCACTGAATCTACAAAACAGAAGGAGCAGGGGACCGTAAATAGAGGTCTTACAAACGTATATCATGAGCTGCCTAAAGAAGTCTCATAAAATACAGAAGACAAAAAACAACTCACCGCTCTTCGGTGGTTCTGATTACTTCAAAAAAGAGAGAGGGGACACGGGAACCATGGTTGCTAAGTCTAAAGGCAAAAGAGGATCACATCAGTAGTTGAAGTCTCGGATACGAGACAAGGTACAAAGCCACAAGCACAAGGCTCAGGGGCCCCCAAAGGGGTACTTATAGCTACAGAGAAGCTAACTTACCACTATACGTCTGGCGGTGTCCAAAGCAGAGTGGAGGGAACGGGGCCTGATCTCGGCACTCTTAAATAGAAAGAAAATAACTCTCTCGCGCGCGTAGCGTCACGCCTGCAGACGCTAGATGCTGATAGTATCGCATCGCTGTGTTCAGGATAATAGAGAGGGACAATAGACTCGACTTTACTTAAAGTGAAAGGGCCGCTAGTCTGCCAGTGGAAAAGAAGATGTTATCAAGAGCTATAGAAAGAAAAAGCTGTCTTTACCAGGATGAAGTGTAAATGTATTGGAAGGACATGGTCCAAACACATCATGTTATAAAAGCAAGTGCGTGATTCTGTGTTACGCGGGTCCAAAAATCGGCAATTATTGAGATCCAGTCATATTAAAGGGCATCCATAATCTATGTCTGTATCATGTGGATGGAAGGGCCAATAAATGTCAAACCTACGGTTATAATAAATGGGTCATCAAAAGCAAAAACGGCAGCTGGTCATACGACCAAATACCTATGTATTGTGACAGTCAATCTAACATGTAGTAACCACAATAATGGTTCTCGCAGGCAAGTCGACCCAATGAATGGTAATTCCTGGATAGCATATCGTACCATAGTCATTAAAGAAAAGGGGATCCATATAGAAAATTAGTGTACATATACATAGTGTACCACACAGGCCGATCGATGTCTTGTTCGGCATGCACTAATTGGTATATCCTCATATATTCATTGCAATGAGCATTACATCTCATACATATTCCGATTTATGTATACAAACATAAGTCATAGGTATTAATACAAAATCAAAAAACGGCAATTAGAATCAATAGCGTACGTTGTAGGTAAGCAGTTGCAAAGCTGATTTAGGGCCTAGCAGTATTGAAGGTGGTGACCAGCAGTTTACATCTTAAACTTATTCTGGTAATGTAAACATACATCAGACATAGATGTTAGTCCATATTTAAAGATTGGCAATGACAATCAAGAGCGTACGATACAAGCAGGCAGTTGCAAAGCTTATATGGGACCTAGCAGTATTGAAGGAGGTGAACACACAGTTTGGAGATCCACCCTCATTAATATTCTGATGCAAGACATGCCAATTGGGCATGGCTGGAATCCACTTCATTAAGCCCATTGCGTATCGAGTCCAAACGTGTCATCCATTTACATTCTCTTATATTGAGAATGGAGCCGATGTTGCCACCTCTCGGGCCCAGAGTTGCTCTTTCAAGGACTATCCACTGAAGTTCTTCCGGAGTGTGTGCAGCATTTTTAAAATGTTCAACTAGGGGTGCGCATTGCACATCGCATCGTATTCTGCTGCAATGCTGCAGTATGCATAGTTTTATTTTCTGCTGCGTCTGGCACACATAGATTAGCCCACAGGGACACACAATTCCATAAATTACGTTGCTGGTGTTGCAGTTGGTTAATGACTTCATATCAATGGTATGGTGCTTATATGTGAACTTCTTGGTTTGAATGGTCATCTGGCAGGCCTTACACTGGCCACATTTGAAATGACCCAGGGTAGCCGGTAGGTTCCAAAGAGATTGCAAGGAAGGTGCCTCCGGAATATCAAGGAAAGAGCGGACCTCATGGTCTTTCACGCTCTTCGCTTTACGAAACAAGTGCATCGGTAGATCGGGCTGTTCTATGTCGTCCGACACTAGACCCCAATGTCTGTTGATTACCTTTTTAATAGCGTTGCTCTGAGTACAGAACGTGGTCACACAAATCATTCTTTGTAACGCAGTGTTCCTTTTGTCCTTCACTGTGAGTAGGGCTTCACGAGGGCTATACCAAGCCCTTTTCTGTGCTCTCTTTATCAGTCTCCTAGGGTAACCCCTCTCTCGTAGTCGATTGCTCAAATCGTCTGATTCCAACATATAATCTGCTTTTTTAGAGCAATTCCTACGGATCCGCAGGAATTGCCCTACCGGTAAGTTGTCTCTTAGACCACGAGGGTGGTGGCTATTGTATCGTAAGAGGGAGTTGCGCTCTGTTGGTTTCCGGTATAGAGTTGTATGCAACTTATCGACCTCGTTATAGATGGTGATATCTAGGAAATCTATTTTGTTCGGATTGGACTGCATCGTGAATTGAATGTCCTTGTTCCTCAGGTTGAGCCAGTCGTGAAAAAGGCCCAGATCCTGCCTGCTGCCTGTCCAGATCATAAGCACATCGTCAATGTATCTTCTCCACAAGGACACTTTTTTGCAGAAGGGATTATTCGTGTTGAGGACATAAGTCTGTTCATAGTGATCCATAAAAATAATGGCCAGGTCCGGTCCGAATGCTGCCCCCATTGCCACACCCTTAGTTTGTAAATAGAAACTCCCTTGAAAAAAGAAAAAGTTTTTCATCATTGCTATGGAAAGTAGTGCAATTATGAAATCAGTAGGCACCGCCATTGGTGCTGGTCGCTGGTTCAGGACTTGTCTAAAAATCTCAAGAGCAGAAAGTTGGGGAATACTCGTATAGAGTGATACGATGTCACATGTCACCAGAAGTTGTTTGTCGGAGTCAAAAGGCAGCTGGTCGATCAAGTCGATAGTTTGAAGTGTATCTCTAAGGTACGTTTCTGTGGCCTCTGCAATAGGTTTCAGAAAAAAGTCAATGTACCTGCATAGTGGTTCGAGCATGGAACCACAACCCGAAACAATCGGCCTCCCTGGTGGGTTGTGCATGTCCTTATGAATCTTCGGCATGGTATAGATGGTAGGGAGCGAGGGTCTTTTTGGTTAAGGTATTGAAATTCAAGTTTGTTAAGGAAGCCTTGCTCAAGACCCCCTTCAGTTATGGTACGGATCTCACATGCAAGATCTTTGGAGGGGTCAGATCTCAATTTACGGTAGGTCACTCCATCTTGCAGTTGGTTCATGATTTCCAATTTATACTTGTTCACATCCTGTACCACAATAGCACCACCTTTATCGGCGGGCTTGATCACAATATCCTTGTTGTTCTTCAAAGTCAAAAGGGCTTCACTCTCCATTTTCGTCACATTGAGGTTCGTGTGCTTGTGTACCTTCAGTATCTCAGATACATCCCTCAACACAACACTTTCATATGCCAACATTTTGTTGGTCATGGCGTTAGCTGGAGGAACAAACGTGGAAGGAACTCTGAGTCCTGTCTGTGATAGAGAGGCAGGTGTAGGTGAGTGTTTGAAGAAGTATCTCAGGCGGATTTTACGAAAGAATCTGTGCAGTTCTGTTTTGAACGCAAAATTATTGGGGTATGCTGTAGGTACAAAGGATAGCCCCTTACTGAGAATCTTTTCTTCATCATCCTTTAGAGTGTAAGAGGAGATATTCACTACCGGATTCTGTGGCCTGCTCACCACCTGTAGACTTTGTGGCGTGTTGCTATTTCCCCATGGCTCTCTGGCGGGAAACGTACCTGTTTCTGGGTTTTGCCTCGGCCCCTTTCCCAGTTCATCTGGGTTTGTGGTTGGCCCCGTGATGGTCCTCTGGGCCAATTGCCCCCTCGGCCCCTCGGGGGTCTCCATTGGCCTTCCCCTAAAAAAAGGAAACGGTCCTTGTGGTTGCTGCCAATTGTCGTGGTAGCCGTAGTCAGAGCTAGGGCCTGCCTGCTTGTTTTCGCTGTCAGTACTATAAGATGACTCCGAGAAGGTGGTGTAATTCCTTCGTCCCCGATAGCCCCCTCTGCCTCTGCCGGTATAACGTCCCTGGTTATCCTGCTTATAATAATCCTCTTGGAGGTAGGGATATGTATTCTTTTTCTCGTAGTAACGGATATCTTTCGATAACTTCTCCAATTTTTTATTCTGGGTGTTGATCTCAAAGTCTTTCAATGTTTTACCCAAGTGTTCCAGAGCTTCCTTAGCGTTGGTTAATGTAGAATCTCCTGCGATCTCTAATTTCAAAGCAGCTATCTCATGGGTGAGGGCCTGTATCTGTTCTTGTGCCGTTTCTACTCCCAGCACCATCCAGTGCCGGGAGCAGTTGTTGGCAACAAAGCTAAACCCTTCCTTGAATTTAGGGACATCAATGAATATGGCTGGTTCATTCTTTATTTGTAGTCCCACTGGGATTATATTAGCCTGGAGATATTTAGTCAGGAGATGACCATGTAGACGAGTCCATATTAGTTTTTTCTCCAGGCGCTCTAGTCGAGTGACTTTGTCATTTAGAGTAAAATCAATCGTGGGGGTGGCGGAAGATAGGAATTGATTAGCGGGGTCCTGCAATAGTTGGTTAATGTAGTCCTCCGTATAGGACAGTGTTTCGCGCTCTACCATTTCAAAGGTGCAATTAATCACCTAAAGTACCTCGCAGGCATGCACCTGCTCAGCAATCGTTACAGATAAGGGTACACCCAAAAGTACTGGGACCTGGGTATTTAAACACTGCAATAGAAAGTGGTCCCAGTTAAAGCACGTTTAGCAAACAGCACAATATACATACATTAGCATCAAAAGGAAATGAAAAAGGACCACAAATTAAATCAATGATGAAACAGTGTTATTTAATCACACTGTCACAGTAGTACTGTATATAAATAACATCCTCATATTCATAAAAGAGGTGCCCGGAAAAGAGAGAGGGGGTATCGTTGTGAAGGAAGTGAGGATGAAGTGATACGGAAGGGTAAGATCACTGTGCAGGAAGACTTAATCATAAATAACATCACAAAAATGGCATATTATTCCGCCACACATGACAAAAAAATATGCACAAAACATATTTTCAAATAAATTATCGTTCACCATAAAAAACGTATAAAAGCAGCCGACCACCATTTTGAAAGCAGTGGTAAACTGACTTCAACAGAGACCAGACGCGTTTTGCCAGGCAAGAAAATCTCCAACTCAAACAGTGCAATCTACAGTTCCAAGTAAGTGTGCCCATAAAAAATATATTAGAAGTAGAAAACTAAAACATATCTTAAAATTAAATAACATATAGCATTTAATAATTTTTACATCATTTTTGGAAATTAAAAAAGACGTGATGAAAACACACTTCACGACACAGTCATTCAATATATAAACAATGTAAGTAAAACAAACTTTTTTAATTTTTATAAAATTAATTAAACCGTCAAGATGTACATTTTTAAAACAGTGTACAAATCTAAAAGCCATACTACAATTTTTTTTTTATAACAAACTACTTACATCAGGCTACTCCGAGCTGTGCTTGCCAAATGGAAAATGCTTAATAGTGGCGGATGCCAATTTACTATTCCTACTCCAACTGGTGCTTGCCTCAGGAAAAGTGTGGAATAGTGGTGGGCCAAAATTTATATTCCAACTCCAACATATGCTTTCACAGGGAATGTGTGGGATAGTGGTGGTGTCAAAATTACTATACCAACTCCAACAAGTACTTGCCTCAGTGAAAATGCTGTATAGTGGTGGGGGCAAAATTACTATTCCTACTCCGACAAGTGCTTGCCTAAGGGAAAGTGTAGGATAGTGTTGGGGGCAAAATTACTATTCGTACTCCGAGGTGTGCTTGCCTCAGGGAAAGTTCTGGATAGTGTTGGGGGCAAAATTACTATTCCTACTGCGACAAGTGCTTGCCTAAGGGAAAGTGTAGGATAGTGTTGGGGGCAAAATTACTATTCCTACTCCGAGGTGTGCTTGCCTTAGGGAAAGTGCTGGATAGTGTTGGGGGCAAAATTACTATTCCTACTCCAACAGGTGCTTGCCTCAAGGAAAGTGTAGGATAGTGGTGGGGGCTAAAATACTATTCTTGATCCGAGGTGTGCTTGCCTCAGGGAAAATGCTGGATGGTGTTGGTCTCAAAGATACTATTCCTACTCCCCAAGGTGCTTGCCTCAGAGAAAGTGTAGGATAGTGGAGGGGGCAAAATAACTATTCCGACTCCGAGGTGTGCTTGCCTCAGGGAAAATGCTGGATGGTGTTGGGAGCAAAATTACTATTCCGACTCTGAGGTGTGCTTGCCTCGGGGAAAGTGCTGGATAGTGTTGGGGCAAAATTACTATTCCTACTCCAACAGGTGCTTACCTCAGGGAAAGTGTAGGATAGTGTTGGAGATTAAATTACTATTACTACTCCGAGGTGTGCTTGCCTCAGGGAAAGTGCTGGAAGGTGTTGGGGTCAAAATTACTATTCCTACTTCGACAGGTGCTTGCCTCAGGGAAAGTGTAGGATAGTGGTGTTAGAAAAATTACTATTCCTACTCCGACCTGTGCTTGCCTCTGTTTAAGTGCTGGATAGTGTTGGTGGCAAAATTACTGTTCCTAGTTCGACAGGTGCTAGCCTCAGGGAAAGTGTAGGATCTGGGTGTTGGCAAAATTACTATTCCTACTCCGACCTGTGCTTGGCTCAGGGAAGGTGTTGGATGATTTTTCATGTATTAAACAAATTTTAAATAGTTTATCATTTTATAAACTCTTTTTTATGTCTACAGATAACAGCATCAGCACCAAACAAGAGCTGAAAAGGACACAGAACATATTTTGTAAAAAAATCAATCTACTAAACACCAACAGGACATCAGAAAAGGTAAATAAAGCTAATTATTAATGAAAAATTACAACACTAGCAATGTAATTCAAAGTCGAATACACTTGGCAAAATAGAAATGTAATTATTTTTCATTTTTAAAACATTTTTCATGTTGTTTAATTTCCAGAGTTAATATCCATTAAATTATTGTGGTTTTAACAACTCGAAGCAGAAAGCAACCAACATACCAAGGTAATTTTTAAACAATTTAAATTTCTCAATAAAGTTTATAAGCAGGAAAAAAAAGTACAATTTTCTTCAAACAGAAAGCTCTTCTCCAACAAACATCTATTCAACAGAAAACCAAATTTAGAAGGTAAATAAATATCCAAATCTTCTCAAAAGTAAAGTTGAAAAATCATCACGATTATAAATTATATCAGAAGCAAAGTGACCATTGAAAAACAAAAAACCTTGCAACTATTCACCATAACAAATAACTAATCTATTCTATTTCAGGTGAAATCATACCAAAAATCATAAACTCCAAAATAAAATTTTTTTTTTTTTTTTTACTCTTTCAGACCCAACAAAAATCAAACTCAACAGCAACACCAAAAGCATTAAAAAACTGCTTGAAAAAGGGTAAGTTTCAACAAATATTAAACAATATAACAACTTAACGATTTGTCTCTCCAAAGAAAGCCTTTTTTAAAAAATCATAACAGCAATAATACAAATGCAACATGGTTAGACAATTTTATCTAACTTCATACAGCATTAACTTTAAAAAGTATAAAAATATGCAAAAATTGTACTCTAACTTTTTAAATCAAAACAGGTAAACACCATCACTTTATAATAAATTAACCCTTTTTTTCTGTTTCAATCCATAACAGAAAATGACTTCAAATCAGGAAGCCAAATATGTCACCTCCAGCCGGGGCAACCGTCTTCTCAAACATAGTGGGTATCTTTATTGTAAGGAGAAACTAACTGAGCCCAGGTGTCATTGAGGTGTGTGCAATACTACTCATCCCATTGCACAGGCAGAGCGGTTTCTCTTGGTGACTAAGGGGCATATTATCAAGAAACGGCGTTAAAATTATCGCCGCTTTAGCGGCAGAAAACTGCCGCTAAAGCGGCAATAATGGGCTTGATAATATGCTCTTGAGAATTCCAATAGAAGCCCATGTTCTGGTGTCAACATGGGCTTCTATTGGAATTCTCGAGGGCATATTATCAAGCCCATTATCGCCGCTTTAGTGGCAGTTTTCTGCCGCTAAAGCTGCGATAATTTTAACGCCGTTCTTGATAATATGCCCCTCTGATTTTAAAACCACAGAGCATAACCACTCTGACTCTGCAATGGAGATTGAAGTTAGAGAAACTATTAATGAAATTAAAGCTATTGCATCCACCTCAAATGAACCCTGTGGTGCAGTTTTGAGGGAGGTACCCAAACACATTCTACCACATGTTGCAAGTAGTATGCCCACAATTCCTAATCTGAGAAGAATTGTTCAACGTAAAAAAACAGGCAAGTAAACCACAAAGAGTAACACCCCACACCTTTTCTGACATAAACATTCCTCCTGAACTCTCTGTAACAGTTACTAATGAACCATTTCTTTTGCATGACAACAAAAACCCTAAAAAAAGAATACTAATCTTTAGCACACCCCATAATCTTGTAAGGTTGGAGAACAGTGATATTTGGATGATGGATGCAACGTTTAAATCCACGCCCCATCCATTCACCCAAATATACACTATTCACGCATGTATTAATAATACAGTTGTTCCCTTAGTTTACAGTTTACTCCCTGATAAACAATCCTCAACATATACTGAATTATTGTCAGTGATGAAAGCTAAAACAGCAAACAAAATTCCTAGAAAAGTATGAATTGAGTTTGAATTACCTATGATTAATACTATTACCAAATTGTACACGGATACCCAAATTCAAGGATGCTTTTTTCACTTTTCTCAGGCTTATTGGCGAAAAATTAAAAAAACATCCTTAGTTGAAGATTGTATATCAGACAGCAAACTACAGTTTTAACTAAAAAAACTAACAGCCCTTTGCTTTGTTCCTCCTGACAGTGTAGACGAATACTACACTGCAATTACAGAATCGGAATACTTTACCTCAAACAAAGACAAATTGGCACCCATTCTAAATTACTTTGAAGACACATGGATTGGCCATCTAAGCAGGTTGGGTCGCAGGAGGAAACCACATTTCCATGTGAAATGGTGGAACTGCTACTCGACCTGCTTAGAGGGAGGAGCAAAAACAACCAATGCCATAGAGGGATGGTACAACTCCTTCAATAAATCAATTGGCAAACCTCATCCTAATTTCTATCATTTCTTGGAAATTTTGAGGAAGGAGCAAAGTTTCCAAGAAATGAGAATGTCGCAATCATTAACAGGTAGTCTGAACCCACGTATATCAAAAAGAACAAAGGAAATGTCCGAGAGACTATTGGGTGCAATTCAACAATTTACGTTGATGGTGGCTTCAGAATACCTTGATAATCTTGCACACATCCTCCATTTCTAACCTACACTATCTTCTTACTTGCCTGTTTTGCCCTAAAAAAAACCCTAATTCATTTGGCATTTTTTAACAAAAACTAAAAATATTTTTATAATTCGGGTCTCCTTACCTTCAGATGTCTTCTTTTTCAACTCTTGGACTTACGTAGTGTCCAATTTTTCACCAAGAGTTCTTTGTCTTTTTGAATCCATTGAAAATAATCCACATTCCTTTTGTAAACTCCATGACCCGAATTATTCTTTTAAAATGTGCACAATACTTCAAAAAATAATATCTGTGAATAAAGGCTCACATCAACACAACACATGCATGGAGACTCAGTCAAACATCACAAACCACAGGAGGTCAGTACAAAAAGCACAACAGAAATCATGAAGTTGCGGCAGAGTAGACAGATACTCATAGAAAAGTCACAAATATCCTAGCATCAACTGAAGTGGATGAGCAACAAGTTGGTACCAGAGAACATGTCCTTGGAAATACAATATCTGAAATTGTTGCTTCAGCCATGCTAACGAGCAATGTATGTACCTCTACATCATGTTCGACTGCTGACAAACTGTTACGAATGCCAAGTAATGCCAATGTTAAAAGTCAGGTCATCTCAAATGAAATGTGCAAAACATGATCATCAAAGTTGTGCTGTGTACTGAACATGCTGACAATCTAACCTCTGTTCAACAGGTGACTCGCTAGCAACAGCAGGCGACCGTGACATGAATGAGCCAAGCCAGTCTCCCCCCCCAGGAAGGTGAACCCACGGATGCAGATTCCCTGGTTTTTTCAGATGAGGAGGACCGACCTGGCCCCTCCGGCATGGCCAGGCAAGCTCAGTCCCAGGATCTCACTGTCCCACCCACCACCACTCCCACAACAACTGCAACAACAACGCTGACCCCTGCAACAACGACCTGTGTGGCAGCCACCTCTACCATCACCACCGCTGCCTCCAACACTGTCCCTGTGGCAGTTGTTGCCAATACCACCAGGCAGCCTGGGGACGCTGGGGACAGTGTGCGGCGGCTACGACAGACAACGCCACAGGTCCTTGTCTGCATGGCAGGTGGGAAGCAAACTGGGGGACAGTCACAGGAGGACAATGAGACTGAGGCCCTGGCCACCATGGAAACTGTCCTTGGTGCATACCAGCAGAACCAGGGACAGATGGGCCAGGTCCTTGAAGAAATGCGTGAACTACGCCGGCTGCAGAGGTCCATGGACACATTATTGGGTCAAATTGCTGAGTACATGGGCCAGCTTGTGGGTGTTCTGAGGGACATGCATGCAGCTCAAATAGATGCCCACAACCGCCGTGGCCAGCCGGATGCTAGTCACAACACCTCAGCAGCGGCCACAGGGAGGGGTGAGTCACAACACAGCAAATACTCAGACACCTCTGAGCATGCAGCAGGTCACCCCCCTGCCAAACGGCAGAGGGGACGTCCGAAAAAGACCTCGGGATGATCACGTTGCAAAGCAGCCTGCCGTACCAGTTCTAGTAGCCACCGTTGATGTCACCAGTGTCACACCGAGCATTGACTTTGTTGAGGATCTGATCCCACATTGCCACAATGATGGGAGTGTTCTGTTGGACTGTGGAATTCCACCATTGTGTGTACTACCCTAAGTATCCATGTACCAGCACTTTCAACTTCACCACTCACCTGTCACTCATGTCAAAATAAACACAATTCACACCCCTATGCCTTTGTGTCAGTAACATGTTTATCATAGTAAGTGGCATGTTAACTCACATTGCAATGTATCACAATATTTGAATGCGACAAGACATTGAAAGAGCTGAGGAACCTAGAACGACACAAGAAAATAACAGTGAGATGACATATGATGGCATGACAGCTAAAGCACACCACTAGGCAACACTGTACAAGATGCATTCCAGATAACACTGGCCAACACCATCAACATGGACAGAAGGGGGATGGGAGGACACTACTTCACCTCCCAGCACAGTTCACCCCTTAGCATCCTGGTAAAAGCACTTCAGTTTAAATGCTTACTTGAATTTCCGTTGAAGTGTTTCACCAAGGTTGTTGCAGGTTAGTGCTGTGAATCTCTAGTCACATGTGTTCCTGGATATTATCCTTCATCAGTAGAGCTAAAAAATGAAATTCTGTGTTTGCTGAGAAAGCTGCCACAATCCTCTCAGGTCTCTGTACCTCTCCCTGACCAACTTTGGTGAAACACTTCAGCTAAATTTCAAGTAAGCATTTGAACTGAACTGCATTTACCAGGATGCTAAGGGGTGAACTGTGCTGGGAGGTGAAGCAGTGTCCTCCCATCCCCCTACTACCATCAACAAGGACATGACGTAAGTTGTAAAACTCACACAGCGCTGCACAATGTAACCCTTAGCAGTGTGCCAACAAGAGCAAGCATCCAAACACATCCTGTTAAATGGCCGTTGGGGACATTGTCGCCTTCACTAAGTCAAGTACAGTTACACGGGGCTTGTAATGTATGATGCAAGATTTTTACATGTCTTAAAAAAGGAGCACCAGTCCCTGCCAACATTCCCACGCTAAATCTCCTTTTTAACGGAAGTTATCTTATCCTGAATAACCACAACCGATGCGGTTTACGGGCAGGCGTCCCGTATATAGTAACAGTTTCACAACGTGTAACTTGCTGTAGCAATTTTATTTTTACTCCCCCATATGGGATTGTAGATAGTTGTGGCCTCACATTCCCACTATGAAAGCAAACTTCAATGAGTTAAGCAGGCTCAAAGCGCTTTTGTTTCAACAAGAAGTCGCTCTCACATCAGGCCGTGAGACCTTCGAATTGCAGGTGGCTCGAACGTCCAGTGAGATTCAGTCACTGCTAAACACGACTCTCCCACTTCATTAGGGGGAACTGATACACCAAATATTAAAAGCGTCTGATACTGAAGGTCTTGCACATATTTTATTAACTTGTGGGCTATGGCCTTGTTACTTTGTTTCAGACTATTTTTGGAGTACTACTGGGTGTCATTCATTCAATTTTTCAAATGCATTTGGCGGTTTACCATCACTCCTTTGGCTGTACTGCAGAGTTCTGGTTCTCCTACTGCTCTTACGCAGTGGCTGCCCATCCTGTGGTCCAGGCCCTCCCCGGTCAGTTGCAACTGTACCGTGAATGAATGCAGCTTATTTTTGGATGTTTGCCATTAGCTGTGCTTCGCATCAGTTATAGGCTAACCTTCAGCTATGCCTATTTCACCTGCGTGCAACCTGTGTTCTACTGTCGCCGATGCCCCTTTCAATGGGCCATGGATGTCTGCCTTTCCAACACCTCTCTTGCTGATCTCGATTATGACCTGTGGGTGAGTCCTTTGTTGGCCCACGACCAGGACTGTTCCGGTCATAGCCGTTTATGGGATGCCTTACAACATGGCAGACGGGCTGCCAGCTGCGCCTGTGCGTTTGTGCAACGTCTCCTGTGCCATGCCTACAGCGAACCTCTTCCAGGCTGCCCTGAAATGCTCCTTTCGTCCACGGGGTGCGAGGAGCACATCTGTTCCTTCATACTACTGGATTGGATGGCGGTCCTTTTTGCTAGAGCTGATTCTGATCGTCTTTTGGAACTGCTTGCCTTCGAAGCTGCAAGTGCTTTCTTGGATTCGTAACTACTTACCAGCATCCGCAACTGTTTGGAACTAATTCAATATTGTTTTACCTTTTCTCGCCTCCTTCAGAAATTTCCTTTGATTTATCTCAAACTTTGGCCCTGTCTGCATTCGCTTTGACTCTGCTTACCTTTGCGGTCTGTTTCGCTTGGTACCAGAGTCCTGAGCAAGGAGAGGCTGTTAAATGGCCGTTGTGGACATTGTCGCCTAGTATGAGCCCGGCTTCCATTATGCAGCTTTAGAGCATGTTAATACATGGCTTTGTTGTTTTGCAAGTAGCTTCGTATATGTCTTTCACATGAGAACTGTCCGCAGAGCTTGTTCTCTGCGCGGTCCTTAAGTACAGTCTGAACATCATGTCCAAGATCGTAAAACAATGTCCCTTGTTATTCTGTTCTGGTCAGGCCCTAGCACCCAGACTCAACAAACTCTCGCAGCTGCTAGAGCCCACGGGTGCCTTTTTGATATTATGGGGAGGCGGGCTAGGTGCCCCACACCTGGAGAGGGATTCTTCCAGAGAGAAGAGCGACACAGCACATGTGATGTACATTTCACCATCTATAGGCTGAGGAATGGGGTCTGCTGACAAAGCCCAGAGATCTTGGGATACATAAGAAGACTTCTCCTAGCAAGGGGAGGGGGGATAGGCTCATAGGTCTTCCTCCTGAGGGCTTATTAATATGACATCTCCCTTCATGATATATGGACATGTTTCTATGCTGACTGTTTTTGTATTATGCATTATTCTGCTTGTTGTGGCACGTATACTGTACGTTAGGACACGTTAGTTGAAATAAACATTTGAAAACGTTCCTTGTCTTCAAATGATCTTATTGTGGACAAGTATAAGAGTGAGGGCGGCAGGGTATGTCTTGTTACCGCGATTCCTGAGAGATCTGAGAGTGTTGTGTCCTGGGGTGTATAAGCGCTTGTTTCACTGTCAGTGAGTAGGAGAGCTAGTGAGGCACTATAGCTATTCGGTCCTGTGCTTATGGGTACTCAGGTGGTAGGATGACTCAGTCCCTGCCTGCCCAAGTCCTATAATCCTGCACATAGTTCTGTCTGTGGGCAGAATCCCTGCAACAATCCTCCAAGTTTGGGAGACAACAACAAAGCGCACAGACACAATCACAGTTGCTCAATGCTAACTTACACTCAATGGAAGTAGCTGGCGATGAGCTGTTTACGCAGGTCAAGATCTTCTTCCTCACCACTATCATCGTTACTGGGCATGTGTGGGTCTGCAGCGGGGGGGCTCCTGCTGCTCATCATCGTCCTGAATCAGGGGTATCTCTTTGCGCAAGGCCAGGTTGTGTAGCATGCAGCAGGCGACTATGATCTGACACACCTTCTGGGGTGAGTAGAGAAGTGCACCACCACTCTTGTCCAGACACCTGAATCTAGACTTTAGAAGTTCAAAAAGTGCGCTCCACCACATGACGTGTCCTCCCATGGGCATCATTGAAGTGGACTTCCCCGGGCGTAGTTGGATTCCTCAGTGGGGTCAGCAACCACGGACGACTGGGATACCCTGAGTCAGCTAGTTGTGAGAAACAAAGACAAACAATGTAATGGTAATATGTGAGGAGAGCAGCATGCCACACATACATCACACTCATTGACACAGCCCACTCACCAACAAGCCAGGCACGCTCTGGGTGAAGATTTGCCATCAATTGTGGTATGCTGCTGTTTCGCAGAATGTATGAGTCATGTGCCGAACCTGGATACTTTGCACACACGTGTGATATGATCTGATCTGCTTGGCATACCACTTACAGATTAATGGAGTGGTGATGTTTGCGGTTACGATAGATGTGTTCACATGCCTGTGGTGGAACTAGGCCAATGTGGGTACCGTCAATGGCTCCCACAACATTTGGGATGCGTCCAAGATCATAAAAATCCCCCTTCACAGCTGCCAATTCATTTCTCCTTGGAAAGTGTATATATAGCTGTCCTTGTAGGTCATCAATGCAGAGAGGACATCACGCAACACCATGCTGAACATAGGCTGTGATATCCCACCGGCGCTGGCCACGGTGTACTGGAAAGACCCAGTGGCAAAGTAATGCAGTGCAGTCATCACTTTTACTGTAGCAGACAATGCAGCCGGATAAGTTCTGTTGGGCTTCAAATGGGGCTCCAACTGAGCACATAGCTCTCACAGTGTAAGGCGATCCAGACGGAATTTCTTTATGATTTCTATGTCCTCCATCTTCGCCAGGTCTGGGACAGGGCGATAGATAGGTGGTCTCCTCCTACGTACTCTGGCAGGGGACACATGCAAAAGATGAGTAAAAGATGAGATGTGGGAAACAGCTTAACCAAAGACTCACACAACCACAACATTGACAGGACTCTTGAACATGTGAAATGCACAAGTGACATGCATACAGACCTTGATTTTCTTCACTCAATCGACATACTACTACATCATCAAAATAAGTCGATGTATATGACATATGGTACACTGCTACATCAAAGTGTGAGCAGCCCTGTGGGTAGATTGCACAGCACATGTGGTTAACAGCATCAATGCTGAGTTGCATGTATCTGCTGTCACTGCACGACCTCAAGCTTCAGTCCCACAATACACAACATTACGAAATGAGACCAATGAGTGTCAGCTGGACAACAATACATGAATATGCAGCACAGTGGACAGACACATATGAACATTATGGGATCAGTCCATCGTGACTGTGTGAGGATTTTGCGTGACAGATATTGCCATGTTCACCAAAATGATAGACAATTACACATGGATTTTGTATACATGCACACATGGCTGAAAATGACCGATGATGTCGGCCAGAGCGATGTTTGTTTGTAACACATGTGCACTCCTCTGACATGTGTGAAAACATATGCAGGCAATGGCAGCTAGGCACACTGTATGCCACAGCAGTATGTGTGTTGAAAGTGCTAGAGCTTACGAGTATGTCTGATTTCCGTACAATGGACACCTCTAAATGTCAGCCAACATCACTGGCCCTTCATAAGACAACCCATGGCCGAGAAATTGACAGTCAAATAGCAAGGGATATTCAAACAGTGTTCACAGGTTGAATGTTTCAATACACAACATTAGTACAGTGCGAGAGGCCTTTGTCCTTTTTGACTCCTTAACTCATTTCATTCTATGCTGGCCACAAGACATGACAATGAATGTTATTTCACTCTTCTTTTCTTGGACATACCATGTGTGTGAAGACTTAACTCAAAGGTCACACTCTATAATACCTTAACAGGGTGCACAAATCACTTTAGGCAAATGTGTTGGGATGAGTGATGCAATTAGCAAAGCAAGAATGGAATTGCAAAATGTGTTTACAGGCGCGGTAGCTGGCATCCACTGCGGTAACACGCATTGGCCTCAATTGAATGATGCAGGATTGCGGTCGCAGCTTCCTGACTTCCGCAGTGCCTCACCGCCTATGAGTAATAGCCATCAGCCAATGGGTACCACCAGCGGCTTACATTTTTGAAACTCGCGGTAGGCGTGCTCCGCCACTGCGGGGCCCGCCATTGGCCCCAATTGAATGATGCAGGATTGCGGGCGCAGCTTCCTGACCTCCGCGGTGCATCACCGCCTATGAGTAATAGCCATCAGCCAATGGGAACCGCCAGCGGCCTACATTTTTGAAACTCACGGTAGGCATGCTTTGCCACTGCGGGGCATCGCACTGGCCCCAATTGAATGATGCGAACCAGGCTGGCCAATGGTATCAGCAGAGCAACACTGGAACAAGCTTAGGGCCCTATATATATGCCTGTGAAATGTCCACACATGTCACTTGCCTAGAGACACTGCTGCCTGCCATTCCTCACCATGAACTGCTGCTGTACCTCATCTCTCGAACCAGTCATGGCTCGTACTGAGAACCTGAGGGCCCGTCCCTTCACCACAGAGGAGCTAGAGGTCCTGGTGGACGAGGTCCTTGGACAGTACGGCCGGCTCTATGGTGCTCGAGAGGTACTGGTAAGTGAATGCTTAACTTACTTGGAATGCTCAGAAGGCTCACAACATGTTACTCTACAGTGCTCTGTGCCTCAGACTGCAAGCCAATATTGGTGCTTTCTGATTTTGTCGTCTGCATTTCCCATACATGACGTACTACTTGATGCACTTGAGTATGTGGGGAGGATGGCACACTCGTCAATGTTGCAGCTCCATAGGTGCAAAACATCACACATGTGAATCTCAGAAAGGATGATGTATACGTGTTGGAGCCTGTGTAGCCAAACGAGTTCAAGTGCATGGTGTTGAGCCTTGCTCCCCCTGAGCCCTGAGCGCATGCAATGACGGTTTTGCCAGAACGTGGTGTTTACGTAGTACAGTTACAGTGATGACTTCATGAAATCTCTTTTTGGACACACATTCCCTGTGCCATGTCCTCTATGAGTTCATTACATGTACATATGTACATTAGTGAGATGGTAAGTGTCGATTGGGCAGAGGTTAGTGATTATGGGGTGTGCTCATTCTACAGGGATACTATGGAGATGAGCCCAGTATGCACAATAGTACAGGGCCTGTTACTGTCTATATTAGTGTGAAATTACCTCTCCGATCTGATAAATGTACAGTGAACATGCCATCCTTCTTTTGGTGTCATTATGTGTAGACTCGCTCATGTGTATGCCCTGTGTACTGACACAGAATGCACCACTACAATGTGTTACAAATGTCTCCTCTTGTCTCCCATACCAACAGCTCAAGGTCTATCAGCAGAAGGCAATATGGAGGGCCATCACCCGGAAGGTGCAGGTCCTAGGGGTCTCTAACCGTCGACACAACCACTGCCACATGAGGTGGGATGACATCTTGCGCCTTAGCAAAAACGTCGCCGAAATGATGCTGGGCCTGGTTCCTCGGACTGGTCAGTTGGCGCGCCGGAGCATGACCCCACTATTGACCCACATCCTGGCAGTGACACAGCCAGAGCTGGATGGACGCCTGAGGGCCCAGCAGCAGCACGTTGGGGGTGAGTATAGTACAAAGGGTGATGTTGCGCATGAAACACTGCACGAATCCCAGCCCAGAGCAAGGCAGTAACCTATGAGTTGTCTCTAGTGTGGTGTAATTGCCTCCCAGTTGACTCAGTGGTGAGTGCAGATATTCTGCGCCTGTACGTCTGGATTGTCATCGGGGCAGGTAACATCAGCATAAGTGTCAGTCTCTGTGACATCGACTGGAGGTGAACATCAGTGAGCATCATGTCAGGGTGATTTTCGAGATTGATGGTGTGCATTTCCATGTAATTAATACATCTACAGATTGCTTACCAATGTTCAACACTAGTTGTGTTGCAGTACCTAAATTAGTGGATGTAAGGATGTCATGTCACTTAACAATAGTTTCCTTTAACTTAATATGTGTGGGGTTCTCTCACCTCAAACCTCCAGTGTGACACACACAGTAAATTCAGATGTGTAGATCTCTTAGCTGAAGGCATGTAGATGTGCCTACAGACAATAGGATGTGATGTTGAGATGCCAACACATGCCTAGCAAATTGGCAGTATGTATGCAACATGGAGCATGACTGTCCAATAAGCATGTTAACATGCATCTACTGATCATAGAAATAATTTGACTTATGCAGACAGTACATGGTGAGTCAAATGTGTGCCTTGAGTTCAAGCATTTCGGTTAGTATTGCCAAACATGTTTGTGATCCGGCCACTTCACTGAACAGTGTCTCAGTCTCCTACAGAATCTACCGAGGTCAGAGAAGAAGAGGGGCCTGAAACCGTTGGTGAAGCTACTGGCATCACTGCTCCCCGGGAGTACAGCGACACTGAGGGGACCAGCTCATCGGAGTAGGACAGGAGTGCCCTTGAGGAGTCTGCTCCAGAAACGCCTACCTCCACTTCCTCACACTCCAGCCGTGACTCCTCGGTGTTGTCAGGCAAAGGCGGATCAACCTCTGCTTCATCGTCCGCCACACCCCGTCATGTGTCCACCCTCCCTGATGCTCCCCAACTGGTATCCGGGCCCGCTGCCCTAAGAAGGGTAGGGTATCTTTCCCCCCAGGCACCACTGCCCCAGCCCCTGTGTCCCCTGCTGCCCTCAGTGTGGAGGCAATTGACATCTTGCGGCAGGTATCTGTGGGGCAGACTTTGCTCCTGATTGCTCTCCAGGATCATGGCAACAAGTTGTCACAGGTTGTTGCGTTCATGGAGGGCATTCATTCTGACATCGGTGGCCTGCACAGGACTGTCCAGTCTTTGGCCTCCCCACTGACGGCAGCCATTCTGCAGTCACAGGCTCACAGTCCAGCTCCTGTCCCTTCCGCAACCACCCTGCCAGTGACCCCACCTGACCAGAGAACACACACACCAGAGCACTCAGGCACCAAGTCATCCCCACGCAGCACACGACAACAGCAGTCCAAGCGACAAAGACACGAGACATCATCCATAAGGCACACAAGGAGCACACATGCCAGCCCCTCCACAAGCACATCACAGGACACAGAAGCCGAAACACAAAAAAGATGCATCCACATTGCAGACCGCACATTCCTCGCTCTCCAAGAGCCCTCCAAGATCCAAAACTGATCCTGAATAAGCACATGAAGTTGCCTTGGCTGCCGTGGGCCTGTTGCCTGCCACAACTGCCCCCCCCCCAGTTCAGAGGGCTGTTGTGCCCAAGACTTCCACTACCACCCACCCACCCCCTAGGAAGCATGGACAGAGAAGCAGTGAGGTAGTGGTAGCTCCAAAACAGGGGAGGCAGGGTAAAAGCCCACCCCCCCAAGCATACAACCAGATCCGAAGGTTTTTCCCGGAAGGATCCACGAGCACCTGCTCCACTTTCTCGGAAGAAGGAAACTGTTGTGGCCATCTCACCTATCCCTTGGCCCAAGACACTTGGGGGCTGTCGTATCCCCAAGCAAGTGAGGCCCAGCCCTCCACATGCAACATCAGTCACTGAGCCTCCCCACTGCATTTCACCACCTCCCTATGCGACGACTCCACCAGGTCCAGCCAGCCCTCAGGCTCCCACATCCAGGGATCCCTCTACCTCAACCAGTTCTCCCCCTCCCAGGTCCAGTCCTCCGACTACCAAAGACAGTCATCCCCCACCCAGTTCCAGTTCTCCACAAATGTGAAGCAGAGTCCCCCTTCCCACCCCATTCCTCCCTGAGCGGTGCCTGAGCTGCCCATTTTTGCTGGCCCTATCCTGGTGATATTCCCATGGCGGTGGACTGTGTTTCAATCATCTGTTTAGAATTTCAAAGCACACATGTGCGGACTTGAGTTTGGACTGGCCATTGCCCTTAATGTTTTGCACTTTACATGCTGATACTGAGTTTATGTTATAAAATACTATATTTATGTTCTGAGCGTTGTCGCTGGCCTTACTAATGATGCTGTACAATATATGTGTATATGTTCATCGGTTCCATGCTCTGAATTCACACTTTCCCATTGGCATGTACTTAACTTAAGTTGATATTGCAGGTGTTACCAGTAGTTACGGCAACTAATGTCCATTTTTGACTCTGAGGATTGATGGGGGCGAGCTGCTTGTCTGTGATAGTCCACTCTGGTCCTGTTCATTATGTTGGCTGAGCTCTACTTATTCACACATGTCAGATTTGTTTGATCTCCATCATGAGAATCTATTCCAATTTGCATGATGACTTGAGGGGTGGACAGGGTACAACATATCTGTGTGATCTATCTTGATGTATACACACCAGTGTAGGTGTGTTGTCATCTTGGATAGGTACGGCTTCATAGTCAAATGGATGGATGTACATGTGCTTACTGGAGTCATCAGACAGTGTGAGTGTACTGTCATTAGCAGAGGTGTTCATGTGTATGTGCCCTTGAGCATTGCCCTTTCACACATGTATGATCCAGTTGATGAGTGCCTGTTTGTTTCCATGGTCAGACACCCTTGTAGTGTTTGTGGACATGTTGGGGTTGTTGCTGGAGCAGTGTGCAGTGTGTCATTGTAACCTCGCAGTCCTAGGGTACACCTACATCTTATCCACATCATTTGAGAGTATGCAGAGTGTGTCACTGCAATGTCTGTGTTGTGAGTCTTGGGATCCGGCCTGGCTCTTGCTTACCTTTGTTCTCACTGTGCTGCATGTCTCTGGGATACAAACATGATATGTGAGTTTTCACATGCTTTGCTGTCACTTTACACTTTATGGGCTCCAATATGTGTTGGTCTGATTCATGACAGTCATACCATTGAGGCCTACACAATGTGAGATACTCCACCATGGCTTTTTGCTCTGTACACTCCTCACCTGTGCAATTTTCGTGTATACACAACTTCAGTCAACACATGTGCCACAGCATGCCATGCACATGTTTGACCCTCCCCACCACTCCATGGTGTGACACTGTACTGTGTGTAAATGATTTGTATCCAGAAGCATTGTGGCCCTCAGCACTGTTTCAGTATGTGATATGTGCTATTTGAGCCTACTGGATTTCAGTCATGGTTGCTGAGGTACAGTACAGATGGATTTCCAGCACAGTCCTCTTGTCTTGTTACAGCATGGATGTTTGCCAGGGTTGTGTGGCAGTAGGTGATAGCAAAAGTGTGTAGCTGTTTGCTGCGACACTGCTAGCCATCTTGGGCATGCATCTTCCTCACTTTGCAGTCTGCAGTGTATACACTCTCAGCCCCCAAGCAAGTCTGCCACCTTGAGCCTGATCGGAGCTGTGTGAGTGGTGCTTGTAGGTGGGGGAGAGGGGAGCAGCGTGCCAGGAGGAGTCAGCACAAGGCAGCCTTCGGGAGCCCTGAGGGTGTCACTCATGTAAATTGAGGGAGCCTCACACATTGCATTTCGTAGGTTTCCACAAACATCGTAGAGCCGGCCCTGCCTGCACGCTTGCTGGGAGTTGTTGTTGTACTGGGGTTGCATGCATGGAGATGTTTTGGATGTACCTCTGCTGTAGAGCGCGGCGGCGTCTTATCTGCTGGTGATGCATCAGGTAGAGCAGCGTAAAGGCCTGTAGAGCAGGATCCATGGCGGCTCTGGTCATATGCAGGTGTTCTGGTTCGACTTTTCCGCTCCGTAGTTGTGCTTCCGCCATTCACGATGAGGTGGTTTTACTGCAGCGGTGGGATTGGCTGTTTGATACATCGTAATCTGGTTGGTGGACGGGACGTGATTCCGCATGCAGTTCTTGCTCTATAGGCTCCGTCCGCCACCCTTGCGTAAGGAAAAAACGTGCGTAGCCTGAAACACTGCGTCAGTCGGAAAATGGCCTATGTTTGCCCATTGTAATATGGCGGTCGCAATGACCGCATCAGGAGCGGGAAAATCAACGTTTTCCGCCACCGCCACCACTGCGGATGCACTTCCGTCCGCCATCGTAATGACCCCCTTAGGTATTAGAAATAATACTAGAGTATTTATTAGGTAAAAATAGAATTCAACGTTTTTGATAAATTAAAATTCTAAGGCTGATTTGAGCAATTTATAGATTTAAAAAAAAAGAAAAAGTAATGGTAATTTATTTAAATACTCAGGTATAAACATTTATACCAGAGTGAAAATTAAAATGGTATTAGAATTAAATTATATTATACAAAAATTAAAAAATATTTAAAAAGTTGAGGTAAAAGATTTTAATACTGAAGTATTTAAATTAATACTAGAATATATGTTGCAAAAAATTTAATTTAATGATTAAGAAATTAGTTGTGTTAATGGAGAAAAAAAGATTTTTCAAAAATAAAAATAATTGGTAAAAGTTATTTAAGATATTGTTTATAACTATTTAAAAAATATATTAAGAAGTGAGAAAATATTAACATTAATTAGGGGAATTAATTAAACATGGGTTTAAAATAAAAATTCAGATTTAGAATTAAAAGTTAAATTTAATTTTAAAATGTATAGTAATTTTATAGTGTAAAACAAATATTTATAAAAAAATTAAAATTGTGAAAAAGGTTTAACATAATCATAAAAGTATATAATAATTAAAAGAATTTAACATGTTGAAAATAAAGAAAAGACAGGTTAAATATTCTTTAAATATTTTTATTAACATTTTTATAAATATAAAGGAATAAAAATAAATCTTTCAAATATATTAAAAAAATAGTTTATAATTTATATTTTATAAAAAAATCATATATATTTTAATGTACATTTGCATATGTTTTTAAACATTTTTTTCTAAATTTTCCCACGCTTTTCTATTGAAGTCAATGGGAGAAAATGTCTTTTTTAAATTTTTACAGAAACACATGACCTATCCGCGTAAACGTAACTTTCGTCATTTCGAGGATCGTTGCGCTATCGGATGCAAGGGAGAGCTCCATCAAGGTAAGACAAATTATATTTATTAAAATACATACAATAGTGGTAATGCTTATTGTAAGGAAAAAGGAGGGAGGTAGTTAGATGTAGTAAATGTGTTTTTGGTACTTTTAATGTGTGTTAACCAACTAATTCACTCCATTACAGGTTGAAGTAGTAGGCCCACATTGGGTATCATTCTTTCGTAGCATTTTTTGTTTAATTAAGTTAATTAAGAGATATATATTTCAAACTTTATTAAACAAAAGTGTGTCAAAAGGTATCATTTTACGTTTTTGCAACGGGTTTTTAAACAAATAAAATGTTTTATCGTCATCACAGTTAGATGAATTATTAATATAATTAAAAAAAAGATCTTCATTTATGGGAAATAGAAGATCGGAATGTTTTTCATCCATTGCTTATTGGTTTTTGGATTTTGAAGTTCGACTTTGATTTTTTCGAGATGGAATTTCGTCGAAGGATTGTGGAACGTAAAATGGATTTGGAATTGTTTTCGAACTAGAATGGATTCCTTCGTTGGATTTTGTTGCATTTTTTGGCAAAAATCAACACTTTTTCGGGATTTTTTTGGGTGCGTTTTTTAGGTATTCACAGATATTATTTTTAAAAGTATTGAGGACATTTTAAAAGATTAATTCGGGTCATGGAGTTTACAAAAGGAATGTGGATTATTTGCAAAGGATTCAAAAAGATAAAGGACTCTTGGTGAAAAATTGGATACTACGTAAGTCCAAGAGTTGAAAAGAAGACATCTGAAGGTAAGGAGACCCGAATTATAAAAATATTTTTAGTTTTTGTTAAAAAAATGCCAAATGAATTAGGGTTTTTTAGGGCAAAACAGGCAAGTAAGAAGATAGTGTAGGCTAGAAATGGAGGATGTGTGCAAGATTATCAAGGTAGTCTGAAGCCACCATCAACGTAATTTGTTGAATTGCACGCAATAGTCTCTCGGACATTTCCTTTGTTCTTTTTGATATTCGTGGGTTCAGACGACCTGTTAATGATTGCGACATTCTCATTTCTTGGAAACTTGCTCCTTCCTCAAAATTTCCAAGAAATGATAGAAATTAGGATGAGGTTTGCCAATTGATTTATTGAAGGTGTTGTCCCATCCCTCTATGGCATTGTTTGTTTTTGCTCCTCCATCTAAGCAGGTCGAGTAGCAGTTCCACCACTTCACATGGAAACGTGGTTTCCTCCTGCGAGCCGACCTGCTTAGATGGCCAATCCAGTAATTTAGAATGGGTGCCAATTTGTCTTCGTTTGAGGTAAAGTATTCCGATCTGTAATTGAACTGTAGTATTCGTCTACACTGTCAGGAGGAACAAAGCAAAGGGCTGTTAGTTTTTTTTGTTCAAACTGTAGTTTGCTGTCTGATATATAATCCTCAACTAAGGATGTTTTTTTAATTTTTTGCCAATATGCCTGAGAAAAGTGAAAAAAACATCCTTGAATTTGGGTATCCGTGTACAATTTGGTAATAGTATTAATCATAGGTAATTCAAAGTCAATTAGTACTTTTCTAGGACTTTTGTTTGCTGTTTTAGCTTTCATCACTGACAATAATTCAGTGTATGTTGAGGATTGTTTATCAGGGAGTAAACTGTAAACTAAGGGAACAACTGTATTATTAATATATGCGTGAATAGGGTATATCCACTGTTCTCCAACCCTACAAGATCATGGGGTGTGCTAAAGATTAGTATTCTTTTTTGAGGGTTTGTGTTGTCATGCAAAAGAAATGGTTCATTATTAACTGTTACAGAGAGTTCAGGAGGAATGTTTATGTCAGAAAAGGTGTATGGTGTCACTCTTTGTGGGTTACTTGCCTGTTTTTTACGTTGAACAATTCTTCTCAGATTAGGAATTGTGGGCATACTACTTGCAACATGTGGTGGAATGTGTTGGGCTACCTCCCTCAAAACTGCACCACAGGGTTCATTGGAGGTGGATGCAATAGCTTTTATTTCATTAATAGTTTCTCTTACTTCAATCTCCATTGCAGAGGCAGAGTGATTATGCTCTGTGGTTTTTAAAACAGAGTCACCAAGAGTAACCGCTCTGCCTGTTCAATGGGATGAGTAGTATTGCACACACCTCCAATGACACCTGGGCTCAGTTAGTCTCTCCTTACAATAAAGATACCCACTATGTTTGAGAAGACGGTTGCCCCGGCTGGAGGTGACATATTTGGCTTCCCAATGGCGGCTGGTGACATTTGAAAGTGGTGGGCGTAAAACAATTATCGTACTGCACTGTGGCGAGCGAGCTTAGCCAGCGAGCCCGAACCACCTATGGAGGATTCGGGGGGGTTCTCCCCGAGAACATTTTGAAAAAAGAGTGGGCAAATGGTGCATTTTCAAGCAAATTTGAGAAAGCAGGAAGGTTAATAAAGCAATTGTGAATCTGTTCTAACAAAGACAATGACTGGCAACACTGTCAGTCTAATCAGATGCATATCAGATGCCGGCCTACCACATGCTCTGTCCATCTGTGCCACTGTGTGCTATTCTTTCACAAGTCTAATGTGCCCCCATTACTAATTGACAGGAGAGGATCCCGGCGCTTCCCTTCGACACAAAAGAGTAAACATTATGGCTAAATTGTTTGTTTCTGCTGGGGATAGCCCCAGATGTATGTCTCATGCCTCCCACCGACAAGGCTGTCCGTCGGCTGATAGCAATATTGCAGAGGGGGGGTTACGAAGGAAAAGGGGAGATAAGATTAGACATGTAGAGTGAAGCAGAGGAGCAGAAAAAGAGAGAGGGGCCGCAGGAGAAAGGGAGCACAATGAGAAAGGGATGCTAAGAAAGACATGAACAATTGGGGAGAGAATTAGGAACAGAGGGGCAAGCAGAGAGAGAGAGTGAAAGACAGAGAAAGGACAGGGCAAGGAGACAGACAGGGTGAGACACATAGTTACGGCCCGGCACCGATAAAGAGATAGAAGGGCAGAGAGTGAAGGAGAGAGACAGCAGAAAAGAAGAGGGAAGCAGAGAGAGGAAGAGAAAGGACGGGGCGAGCACACAGTCAGGTTGAGACATCTAGTTAGAGACCGGCAGTGAGAAAGAAAGAGATAGAAAGGGAGGGGGAGTAACAGAAGGAGTGAGACAAGAAAGACAGAAAGGAACAGGGAAGCAGGGAGACGGCGTGAGAAGAAACATACAGCCAGACTTGCCGGAGAGCGCACCCCACACCCAACTTGCCTACCGACTGGGAGATCTCAAGACTCACCTGTACCCTCAAATAACCGTAAACGACTCACAGATTTTTGGTTACCCAGCAGGGCCTTAACCAATCAGAGCACATAATATAACACAATGTAAACCATGGAACACTCCTTAAATTAAGTGATGTTACGTGACACGTAAATTCTAACATATCACATAACCCATATAATTATTAGTATGTTTACTAATATGGGTGTCTCTTTTGGGCCACATTTGGCATTTATGTGGGTTTTTTTAAAATCAAGTTATGGTCGACATATATTGCTTTTTATATCAACAAAATAATTGAAACGAAACAAAATGAAATTCTCTAAACCAAAACATATAACAAAACAGCACAATTAAAAGGCGATATCTTGTTACAAGCCATGAAATACAAAAAACAGAAACCTACAACATAAGAACACATATGACGTAACATATAAACTAGCATCACAACTATATCCCATGACATAACATATAAAAACGTTTTTTTATACAGCGTTTCCTGATATTTACTTTGACTTTATGACCCTCTAATTTGATGTTACTGTCACCCAGTTCTATGGTATGTACTGTAACAACCTTATAAGGATGAAATGTTGGGTTTACATGTCTAACCTTCGGGTTACATCCAGACCTCCCCAAAAGACCCGTTAATCCCCTGACCAATTCTATCGAGAACCTGTGACCTATAGGTGACACCAGCATGTCTGCAGTAGGCACAGTAGCCTTCTGAGCTGTGTCACAGAGGACTGAAACGATTGCGCTGATTGTTTTATCGCTAATGGAACCCATGGCGTGAAGGTTAGACACAAATCCTCGCCCTATGGAAATTATCTTACTAAACTATTTTACTGCAACTTGTGGCCAGTAAGTCACAAATACCCGTATGCTGGCCACAGGCACATTAACACACTGAGCTACCTACTGAACCTACGTTTTACATTCACAGTGGCTTTCTGGATAACGTATTAGTGCTATACAACAGAACATATATCATAAATATGCTGAACATAATATAACATGCTTATACACGACAGAAAGAAGAACAGGCTTACATGGACCTGGGAAACTTTCAATTCTTAAGCTTTGATAATGCAACTGGTCCAGATGTCTCTCTGTTTCTCTCTCCCTCTCGCCTTCTCTCTTTATGGATTGAACAACAACAAAAAAAGGGTTCATTTATTATAAACTGATGGTGTTTACCTGTTTTGAATTAAAAAGTTAGAGTTAGAGGCACTGCCATCCATATTAGCATGCCTGCAGTGACATGCCTTTCCATAGCGGAGACTCCGCCATGGAAAGGCATGTGGAGAATGCCTTCGGGGGCCCGTTGCGGGCCCCCAGGGGGGTCAGGGGTTGATGCCTGCACTTGGGGGGTACCCATGGTACCCCCCTTCATTGGCATGCACAAGGTGGCAGGCACCGCGCGGTGCCTGTCATGTTGTGCATGCCAATGCACAACATGCATATTTTGCATTGCGGCGGGTGCTGCTCACAGCACCGCCCGCCGCAATGTAAAATGTGCTGGATGCGACAGCCAGGGTGGCGGTCGCATCCTAATTGCCATGGCAGGACCGCCGCACCTTCGGCGGTCGGTCCCGTGTTCCGTTACGGTTGCCATCGTAATAGGCCCCTAGATTATCTATTTATTGGTTGGATATTAATATTTTTTGGTGAATTTTGTTACTTTTGTTATGCTCAAAAATTTAAATTAATGCTCGGGTATTAATTTTAATAGTGTGGTATTAATTTTAAATGCACGTGTATTAATACACTTCTCCACCCATACCCCTATTCTCCCTGCATCCCATCCCAGAGGTAAGTAAGTCTTTTAATAAAAAAATAAAAAATAAAAAATAAAAATGTAGACGAGTATTAATTTAAAAAATCGAGTATTCATTTTAGTTCTCAGGTATTAATTTTAAATACCCGTATATTAATACACTACCCCACCCAAAGCCCCTATTTTCCCTGCATCCTGTCCCAGGGGTTTATTATACTTTTAAATCAAATATGTATTTTAATGGTATGCGTTGTACAAGTATGCATTGTAAATGTTTGCGTTGTAATGGTTGTTTTACTGCATTTACATTATTTTTCATTGTAATGGCATGCGTTGTAAAAACATGCAATGTAATGGTAGCTGCGTTGTAAAATCTGCGATGTAAAAGCATGCGTTGTAATGGTTTGTGTTGTAACATCATATATTCTTCAAATCAACCATAGAATATTTCTTTAACACAAACATTTAATTCAATTTTTACATAATAAATACTCAAGTATTCATTTTAATACCTGAGTATTAAAATAATTAACCTCAACCATTTTTTTACATTATATATTATTTAAAATTTCTATTATATAAATCATCATTTTAATATTATCTTAACATTTTTAACAATTTAATTCTTCCTCTTTTTCATATAATTTATTATTTATATAAAATAAATATCAACCTTAATAATATTAATTTAACACAAACAATAAATCCCTTTATATTAAAAAGAAATACTCAACTATTATTTTTAATACCAGAGTATTAAAATAAACTACAACAAGATAAAAAATACTTACCATACTATATTTACCAATGCGTTGTAATGGCATGCGTTGTAATAGCATGCGTTGTAATGCCATGCGTTGTAATGGTATGAGCGTTGTATTGGCATGCGATGTAATAGTGTCTGCGTTGTAATGGATGCGTTGTAAAGGCATTACGATGTAATGCCTGCGTTGTAATGGATGTCTCCCAACAAACTATAAACTAGTCCCTAAGTCCTTTCAAACTTCCAAACCATATAGAAAGTTAATATTTAATAATCTCTATAAATGTTTCTGCTTTTACCCCTTCCCTACCAAACCCCAAACCCCTGCTCCTCCATTTACACCCTCCTCACTACTCCAAAACAAATGACCCTCTACCAGGCCCTACAATGTAATGCCTACTGCTCAGACGTAGATGAGAATTCAACTATTTTGATCTCCTTACTGAATGTGCTCTTAGGCATTCTGACAGGGAACAATGTGTCTGTAGGTCAGGGAGCGACTGAGATAATCTCATATAGTAAGTACTATAAATTCTCCTTTTTTCTTTCCCTTCCTTTCTTTTTCCTTCTGTTTCTTTTCTTCACCTCTTCATGCATTTTCAATATCTCACCTTTCTAGCCCCATCTAAATTATCTCCCATCACAACGTGGAACCGTACATAAGCAATTACATTGTAGTGACTCATCTTTACCTTCTCTTTATCTCAGAGGATAATGCAAATGCTTCTTTTGCTCCTGCATTACTTTGAATTCATCTATCCACAAAATTCTACGAATCGATGGCTAAACAATTTGAGCTTCAGGTGTTAAACTCATCTCAAAGACCATTTCCACAAAGATCTGCAAGTGAACCAGATCAAGGATTTAAGCATTTGTCAGTACAAACTTTCCCCCAATATGCCCTCTTTTATTATGTAATTGGCAAATCAAGACAGCACAGTATGCCTTAGATGTGCCATTTTTTGACTCCTGAAATGGAACTTAATGTCCTCTAATGATTGTCATGCGCCTGGTTGCTCTTCAGAACAGAGTTACTTATAATAACATTCAAGAACTGGTGCAGCTGCATCTGTCCTTCTGTGTTGTCTGGAACTCCCACAAATTAGAAGTTCTATCAATTTGTTTGGTTCTCCAAATCTTCGCTTTTCCTTTGATGTTTTTTTTAATGCAGTCAGACTTTTTATACGTCTTGATTTGCAGGTGCCTCTATGGTATCTTGTTTTACCTCCATTTCACCCAGTCAATTGAAAAAGTTTCTATTTTCTGGTCCACAACTTCTAGTTTTGTTCTCATTTGCCATAACTCTTCAGAGTTAATCACTGAATATTATTGGATGTCTGTACGGATTCAAAAATCTAATGAAGAAGAGCCAATATAATAAGCTGGCTCAATGGAACACTCCTCTGACTAGTACTTTGCCTATGCAGTGCTGCAGGCCAGTTCATCATCAAGTGAAAGAGTTATTTTACTATGGTTCACTTCGGATTCTGATCCCGACTCAATATTATCAGTTGGACCTGATTTATGTGGGCCGCTGGAAAGGTCTGCCTGCTCAGGCCAATATGTTGAATGTGCCTATAGTGTTTCCACTTGATCCTCTTGGAGCCCCCTTTTGTGGGTGACTACTTCTTGCTGTTTGAGAGGCACAATCTTGGCTTTTCCTATTTCACTGGAGACTCCCAGTAAAGTGTAAGAGTACATTATCCAGAATGTCAGTGATGTCATTGTTGTATGTAGCCCTTCACTCACAGTAATCTTCATATCTGTAATTAATTGAAGGATTTCTATGTTGGAGGAGTGGGAGGCTATTGCCATGATTTTCTCCTAAGTATGTCCTGGATGTTCAGCATTGATCCAAGCTTAACATTTCTCCTGCAGATTGCAAATAATTTTTATTTTTTCACTGTATTCTCTATCATTGTAGCTATCATGTTGTCAGCTCTTGCCTTCATGGGAGGGATTGAAACTAGGGCTATCCAGAAAGGCACCCCCAGCATTATGTACTAACAAGGAAGTATGTTTATTATCCAATATTACAAGAGGGGCAGGTATCTGTTGTCAGCAATGCTCTACCAAATCTTATTTTACCTTTATTTTAGCACATTGACAGTGGGGTAGATTTACAAGACCCTATCGCCACCACAACATCACTTTTAGTGACGTTGTGGTGGCGATAGGGGCTTCGCCTTATTTACAAGGCAGCGTTAAGCCACTTAACGTGGCTTAAGCTTAACGCTGTCTTGTAAATAAGGCATCCTTTTACACTACACTTAGAATGAGAGGGGAGGGCAGTGGGTGTTGCAGTGGGAATTCCACTGCAACACCCATTGATTTTGGCGCTGTCCCCTATTTACAAGGGTGGCGTAAATAGGAGGACGCACCAAAATTAAGACCAGGGAAAATCTGTTCTTAAACAGGCAAAACGAGGAGAAATGCTTTATGTCTCTCCGTTTTTGCTGTTTCTATGTGTGCTGTGTTGTGTGGCACACATAGAAACAGCAAAACGCCATTGATTGTTTATGTGCAGGAAGGTGTCCCTTCCTGCACATAAACAATCAAAAATAAAATGATGTTTTGCAACTTCTATGTGTGCTGCATTAAGCAGAATATTGTTTATGTGCAGGAAGTGAGACCTTCCTGCACATGAACAATCTTCCCCTCAACGCAGAAACACTTGCACTATGGTGCAAGGGTGCCTGAGTTGGTGCTAGGCTGCTAAATTTAGCGCCAGCGCAGGTTGTAAATATGGTGCAACCCTGCGTCTCTGAAGTGGCCCAGAGCAGCATTAAGCCAATGAGGCTAACGCCGCGCTCCGCCACTTCATTGTAAATATGCCCTAGAATGAGCAACATGTGTCTGTGGCATATCAACCTCTTTAATTTTCCCATTGAATAGTGCACCGAGTGAGTGTGCCGGGATTAGATGAGGCTCACATGTTACAAGATCTAATGTAGCTTGTTGAAAAGTGCTATTATAAATAACCTCACCTTGACACAGCACCCATTTCTTTGTAGCCCACCAACCATCGGGCCTATGTTTATATTTGTATCCCATGGTCTTTTGATTTAGAAGAGCTTTCTCCAAATTTTATCCCACTCTTTTTCCGTTTCAACATACTGTATGTTTTCAATAACCCAGTCTCTTAATCCATTGGTCTCTTTGCTTTTTGCCCACCCTCTTTTTTATCCTTACTGATCAGAAGGCATGGGCCTCCTTCAATAACATTTTGAATAGGAGTCCCTTAATCTTTATCAGATGATTCAACTGGATATACTGTTCAGGTCTAAACATATGCAGATATTGACACTATCATTTTGTTGATCCGCTGATAGGAGCTCAGGTTGCTTTGTTTGTTTGCTTCCTCTTTCGGGTCACGCACAACAGCAAGAGAGGGTCTCAGCTGACTGTTTGTTTTCTATTGCTGTAATTTACAGCATAGTAAATGGTATTTGTTGGACCTGACATGTTTGGTGTGGTTTTTCTACAAGCGTTTTGCCTTCACTTCTTTTGTTTTGCTGAATTCGTTTTTGCTGCCTTTGGGTCGTTGCACACTTTACCACTGCTAGCCAGTGCTAAAGTGCTTGTGCTCTTGCCTCTGCACATGGAAAAATTGGATTACACCCAACTGGAACATTTAACTTACTTATAAGTCCCTAGTAAAGTGGTAGTATGTGTACCCCAGGACTCCAACTTAAATGCTTCTAATGGGTCTGCAGAACTTATTGTGCCACCCTTTTATGTAGCCCTTTAAACACGTCTCAGGCCTGTCATTGCAGCCTGTGTGTGTAGATTTATACTGCCATTTCGACCAGGCTCAAGCCTTCCGTTTTAATACATATAGCCTAGTTTAGGCTCCAGCCCAACCCGTAGCCCCGGGTGCATTGTACTTAAAAAGTTGGATTATTGTATAACGCAACAACCCTGTTTCACTAATAATTGTTCGCATCACCATTGCTGGTGAAAACGAGTGGCCAAGTTTTTTTTCCCAAGATTTATTCATAACTATTACTACATATTCTGTTAAAGTATTTGTTACTATACTGATGGTTTATATTTTCCACATCCTTTTTTATTTTTATTTATTTTTATTTGAAGAGTTTTATATAGCGCTGGCTAGACCCGGAGGTATCAGAGCGCTTTACATGAGGATAATTGAGTTACAAGTTACAAATTACATCCGTTACAAGATCATAGTAAGACACATGGAAATAAAAACAATGTTAAAGTGATTCGTCCGAGGGAGGGGGAGGAAGGAGACATAGCGAGAAGACAAGGAAGAACTGTGCCCAATGTCCGGCTGGGTAGGTGACGGCCTAGGGGGTGAACCAGGGACGATCTCCTCTATAGCTGTCAAGCAGCTCCACCGGGCATCAGCCACGTTGCTCAGGTCTCAACGGTCAGACATAACAAGAGTGACAGTTTATGCATAGTTACATTAGTTACAGTTGGATAGTAAACATAGATGAACAAGTCCCCAGTAGCGGATATAGGGAGGGGAGGGGAGTAGAAACAGGAGGCTAAGAAGCAGATGAGATTCTAGCCTCAGATCAGCCACTACCTCTACCAGGCAAGTACACCGGGGAATGCATCAGATGCAGTTGGAAGTCCTGTTGGGTGCCATCTTGTCAGCAGAGCACTCGGCTGTCTCCAACAAAAGAGGACCAAAGTGAGTAGTTTCACAGTTCCAATAGATCGGAGGCCCACCAATGAAGAAAGTACTAGTGATTAAGTTCTCCGTAGTACACGTGAAACAAATATTGCCGCAAGATGAGTGCAGACGTCAATCAGACGGGGGAAATTGTGGCCACCATTTTGGAGTCAGGCAGCATCTCGGGTCCGAGCGTCGTGAATGGCGTGTAAAATACAACCTAGTCCCAGGCCCGTCTTCTTACGCCACCAGCTCCGATGTGCAGCTGCTCCCCAGGGCGTCTTTTTCTCCTCACTCGCTAATCCCCAGCCACTTAAGGCATCGGCGGGAAATGGGTCCCAATCTTAGGCGGCCATCCTAGCTACGAACGACCCCATTCTTGGGCGCACCCAGCCGTCAGCCCCAGCACGCACCCCGGGTCTTCTCTCTCCTCAGGCCACTGTTTGGGGGCAGTGAGGTCAGCCCAGGGCTAAATCGCGGGCCCGCCAGCACTCACCGCAGGCTCTGGTTTCCAGCCATGAATCATACTGGAGCGGCTCCTCACAAGCTGCCCGCTGCAATCACCACTCCTCCCGGTCTCTCACCGTCTCCGGCTGCACTTCTCCAAAAACTCACTACTCGCTTCACTGTGACGGGGAGCCTCACCAGGGCAGCCGCGCGGCTCACCTCCATCAGCAGCAGCCTTCATCTCCGCGATCATTCGGGGGAAGCACGCCGTCAGCGACCCAACCGCCATTCTGTATAAGGGTTGGGGCTGGTTCAGCCAGCGTGGTCAAAAACCACCGGTTCTGGTTGTTTTTCTGGGGATATCCAGTCTCCGATATCCGTCGCTCTCCCCAACCAGCTGCAGGGTTCAAACCGCTCTCGGTGCAGTGGGACAAGACCTAGGTGCGCCGCCTTGGCGAAGCCGCTCTCTCACAGCAGGGTGCCCATCAGGTATACGGTAGCAGCGGTTCTCCACTCGTCTCTTAGCTTTGTCAAAGTCGGGGATGGATGCTAAGCGGCCCTGGAGAATCGCGGTGTTGCTTCCAACCGATCCCGAGGGGTGGTGGAGCCGAGATGGGCCATTTTCAGGGATATTTCGCCAAAAAGGTGATCCCTAGCCCGGGAGCTCCTTATTGGAATTATTGAATTGCTGGAATATTGAACACAGGTGGCTTGAGTTTCATTATTTAAAACTTTGAGAACCTTATTGGGCAAGGGCAACATTAGTGTGCTTACTGTTTTCTCTGTAATTGGATACAGACATTTACATATATGGTGCATTTAAACAACGTTGTGAAACCTCCTCTTTTTTTTGGAATTTCCCGGGAGACCAACAATGTTATGGAGGAAATGGCTCAGAACTCTTGAGAATTATATGGTTGCAATTGATGGCAAGAAATATGATTCAATTAGACACACAGCTTTATTATTTAACCATCTCGGTGATGCTGGGCAGGATGTTTATGACAATTTACCTCAGATTGTTCCGCCTGCTGTAGAATCGGAAAGATGGGATGAATGCACAGAGATGGTAACTCGTTGACCAAACAATACTCAGACGATCCTTCTGGAATGTTAGAAAGGCACACATTTTTCAGAGATTTTTAGAGTACATGGAGCTAAGTGTGAATTTGGCCGTAATCTGGATGTATATCTCAGAGATCAGTTGTGTTTAATTGCACCTCAAAAAATACAAGAACGCATTCTGAACTGCATAAAACCTACACTTAATGAATTTATAGACATTGCTAAGAATATAGAGCAAGCTCTTAACTCCACAAAATCCACCTCTGATGAAACTAAATACAGTATACCTGTGTCATGTGTTAATTCATCTGATGACCCCATTGTAGGTGTTGTGTCTAATAGGAACAAGCTCACTAGCCCTCAGGACAAGAAAGGTTCTGGCTATTGCTTTAGGTGTGGGCCCAAAAAATCACATAGGTAACAATGGCATACATGGCAAAGCGCTACACTGGGTCAGGGATTTTCTCAGTAACCGGACCCAAACCATCTTGTTGGACCTGGCCCTTTTTGCAAGGTTATTCTTCCTCCTATTTGTTCTGACCTGCTTCTTGTTGGCTTTAGGACTCTGGGCAGTTTACCACTGCTGATCAGTGCTAACGTGCATATGCTGTCTGTCTAAATTGTATTGGTGATTGGTTATCCATGATTCATGGGCGGCTCCTCCACCAAGGCGGAGGAGCGTCTCACCACTGCTTTCTCGCAGTGCGAGAAGCAGAAACATAAAATGGTAATAACTACCATTTTATGTTTCTGCTTTTCGCACTGCGAGAAAGCAGAAGGGTTTGGTTGTTGGCGGGCAGGTGGGCGGGGCTGCTCTGCAAGCAGGGCTGCGCAGGGGAGGAGTGGTGTGCCCACTCCTGAGCTCATGATTTGTTTGGTAGGCCCTCTGGGGTCGACCAAACCAGTCATGTGCACTCTGCCCTTCTCCAATGCAGTCTGCAATGCAGCCTACATGGAGAACATGGCCGGGCCATTAGCCCCTGGTTGGGCGGCGTCCCGACCAATCACAACGCTGATTGGCTTAGGGGTGGGAGCCTGGCTGCCTGCTTCCTGTTCGCGGGACCCGACCAGCGGGAAGGTAAGTTTAATATTTTTTTTATTATTAAATTAAAACCCCCCCTCGCATGAGACCCCACCCAGCGTGAGCCCACCCTTGCCCCCCTCCCCCAGCGAATCATGCCGGCTGCGACTGCCATGATTGGCATATTTGATTTACTGGTAAGTCCCTAGTAAAGTGCAGTGTGTGTGCCCAGGGTCTGTAAATCAAATGCTATTAGTGCAGCACTGATTG
This sequence comes from Calotriton arnoldi, assembly GCA_963921515.1. Lineage (NCBI taxonomy): Eukaryota > Metazoa > Chordata > Amphibia > Caudata > Salamandridae > Calotriton > Calotriton arnoldi. The sequence goes on along the minus strand of CAWUFW010000754.1, from coordinate 543,800 downwards.
TGCTACCTGCATAAGTAACCCTGCAACCATGTCTCAGGCCTGCCACTGCAGTGTCTGTGAGTTTTAAACTGCCATATCGACCTACCCACTTGCCAGGCCCAAACCTTCCCTTTTCTACATGTAAGGCACCCCTAAGGTAGGCCCAAGGTAGCCCCATGGGAAGAGTGCAGTGTATGAAAAAGGAAGGACATGTACAGGTGTGTTTGACATGCCAGATACTGAAATACTACTATTTTCGTTTTTCACAATTGCAAGGATTATTTCTCCTATAGGTTATCATTGGAGCTGCTTTGTAATCTCTTACAAGTGTAACTTTCAATTGGGATGAAAATAGAGATTTGGAGTTTGGGGCCCTGAACTCACAATTTTAAAAATACATATTTTAGTGAAGCTTGTTTTTAACTTGCGTGTTTGAAAATTCCACATTTCGAAAGTGGCCATTTTCTTGTTTTAGCATCCTATGCCTCTATCTGCCTGTGAAATCAATGTCTGGTTTACACTGACAGCTGGGTTGTTTGTGCATTCACTGTAGACAGTCACACGAAGGGAGATGAGGTGTGCCCTGCATTTCCTGATTGCTCATCACCAGGATGATGGGCCATCCTGAGCTAGAGTAGTGGGAGAAGTTGTCACTGACACCTGAATAGGGCTGTGTCTGTCCTCTCATAATCCTGTCTCTACCCCCCTGTAGTGTGTCTGCAGCGAGGACAGGGCAAGACAGGATTTGTGCACTACAAAGACTATCCTTTGAAGTATGCCTACTTCAAAGATGAAATGGGATATAAGTATTGGACCTGTAACCCCACATTTTTAGAACACTTCTAAACTAAGAGAAGATTCTGCCAGGAAGAAGCGCTGAAGAGCTGTCAGGAAGAGTACTGCCTCTTTCCTCTGTGTTGGCCTACAGTTGCTGCTTCTGTCTTTTGGCAGTGAAAGGACGGTCCTTTGCTTTCTGTGTCCTGCTTACCAAGGTTTTCCAAGTGCTTGTGTGTGTCGTGCCTGCAAAAATCCTTAAGAACCACCAATCAAAAACATTAAGGTGCCTCACCATTTATGACTAAGGATACTGGTAGCTGTCTTAGACATGTACTTTGCCATATTGTATTTACGGAGTATGTTTCAATTTGCCTCTGCCAATGCTTGGTAACTCCTTAAGGCTGGTAGGGGTTTTCCAGCAAGGGGATTTCCCCTAGTCCTGGAGAGTTTTGAAGGTTTCCAGCATGTTCCTGAAGTCAGGTACCTTCCAGCAAGGGGACTTTCCCAAGGGGGTTGCCCATGGGTCTAGAGAGTTTGAAGGTTTCCAGCATGTTTCAGAAGCTAGGGGAGGGGCGTGGCGGAAAGCAGTGGCTATAAAAGGAATTTCAACCTCGGCACTCGTGCTTGCTGTACAATGAAGACTTCCTCATAGTAATAGCCCAGACGAGGAGCACAAACAGTTTGAAGACGTGGGAAGCATTTTCAGACTTCTCCAAAGAATCTTCATTCCACGAGTAGAAAACAACTTGGTGGTAACGCATGTGCAGTTCTGTGCTATTCAGGGTCTCTGTTAAACCAAATAGAACTCTGTCTGAAATGCTTAGATTTTAAGCTCTGATTAAGAATTTGTGTTTTTTGAGAACCGCTCTAAAATAGGCCTCAGCTGCTACGATTCTGGAGACAGATTTGAGAGGAGCATATCAAGACCAAATGCTGCATAACGCTGTGAAGTAACAGCATGTACACTGTGCTGATAACAGTGTCCATAATTTGTTCCTTACATGCAAAAGAAGTAGTACTAATTCTCAAGTATTGACTATGATATGAAAACTGCTGGTGCATACAATATTACTTTCAATGTACTCCTTATTAGTGTGATGTTATGTGATATGTGACTATGGGAACCCTGGTGTGCTAATATTGTTCTCTGTGTTGTTCTGCTAATCCATGGATATTGCATTGATCGATGATGTAAACTACTGCATGCTGTCAATATTATCCTGTGTATACATTTGTCAATCACCTGAACTGTGACATGTATGTTATGGACAGTTGTATGTGTATTTTGATATTCTCTTGAGTTCTCATATATGTCTGCCACTATAATACAATCCCGGATACAGTGGGATAGGACCAGATTTCTCATCCAGTAAAAGGCAAAAGGATCTGCAGCTGGGTTTATAATAGGTAGGTATAAGGATCAAGGGGAATTAAACAGTTCATATTTAATATTCCGTTTCTACTAACCCATTCCCCCTTACTTCCAGGGTCCAGGGTTTACAAGTTAGCTGTACACATCCAGAGAGAGAAGAGAGCCACAGAAAAGGGGACAAACACAGGTATAGCTGTATGACTAGGGGTAGCTGAGAGGGAAAACTGAGTTAGGCCAAGGCAACAACCCAGTGATCTTCTTTTAGGAAATTCAAGGCTGTCGCAACTGTCTGGTGAGCATCCAACGCTGACGCTATCCCATCCAATGCTATCCACAGAACTGGGCAGTGCAACAATGACATCTCTCTCTCGCTCTCATCCCATCCTCTTTCCCCCAGCCTGTCCCAGCACTAGACACGTTCCACCGTGAATGGGGCTCGGGCATCCTGGTGGAATTGGGAACTAACAACCTGAGTTGCCTTGGTGTCTCCATGGTATAAACAGGTCAGTGCTTGATAGTGTGTGCTTGCCTCCTGTTAAGAAGTCTCACGGCCATCATTGACTTCATCTGCAGCCCTGAACTCCTCTGCTGGGAGTTCTGACCTGCCAAGTGATGCCAATTCCAGTTATGGCCCTTTGGAGGTGGCTTCTGCTACAAGAAGAGCTGAAAAACCACGCATCACCCTTCAGCACCGTTGTTCCTGCCGCAAGATTGTTGTGCGGTTTAAAAACCAATGCATCAGTGCGGAGTGGCAGAAAAGATTGATGCAGTGCCTGTTCCCATCCAGAGAACCACCGCAACCCGAGTCCAGAGCACAGTGTCTCCAATGTCTGAGACCCCCGCTCTGACTCCAACGCAGGCCCTGCTGTGAGGCTAAAAGAATTGCCACATCACCTGCTTGCAGCTGGAAGAATTGACGCAGCACCGCTTTCACCACTGCCGCATTGACTCCAGCACGTCCGAATTTTCCACGCATCAAACCTGTGCAGCAAGTCTACTTCGACGCTGGGCTTCAGAAAGGAAGCAAGGCCGCGTATCCAGAGAAACGACGCATCATCTCCCCGTTCAGTAAAAAAACGACGCCTCATCTTCTCTCACAGTAAGGAACTGACGCATCACCTCTCCTATGTAGCAGTAAGGAACCAACGCATCACCTTACCTGTGTGTAAGAAACCAACACATCGCATTGCTTTTCCAGTGCCTCACCTCCCATGCGCCTGTTTTTGTCTTTAAATTTGACGCATCCTAGGTACTTTGTGATTAAAGTGATACAGCCATAGTTTCCAATGGACAAAACTGTTTTGAACCTTTCAAAAGAGATATCTTTACTTTTGTATGTTGGATTTTTGTCGTTTTGGTCTTGTTTGGTTTAGATAAAGATTGGTTATTTTTCTAAACTGGCGTGGTGTCCATTTGTAGTATTCTCACTGTGTTACTGTGTGTTTATGTACAAATGCTTTACACATTGCTTCTGAGATAAGCCTGACTGCTCGTGCCAAGTTACCAAGGGGGTGTGCAGGGGGTATTTTAGCTGTGTAATCCCCTTACCCTGACTAGAAGGAAGGGTCCCTACTTGGATAGGGTGCAAGCTTCTGCCAACTAGAGACCCCCATTTCTAACACTGGTGGTCAGCGGTGAGAATAGGACTTTGTACTTGGCAAACAGTGATTAGAGTAAGCTACTACCAGATCACAACCCATTACGTACCAGCTAGTGTTTTCTCCTTTTCTCTCAATTGGTCATTTTTCAAATTTACTCCTGCTTCATCTTGATCAACTTGGAACTTTGTTTAGTTATTGCACCTGTGTGAGGGAATATATACCCTTACAACGCATGCAAATACATCGCATGCCATTACAACGCGGTCGTTACAACGACCGCGTTGTTTGAACGCATACCATTACATCGCAAGTCATTACTAAGACTTGCTGTAGGGGATGCACTAGACTTAGGAATAGTATTATATACTATTCCTACTCCAGTTTGTGCAACAGCAGGGAAGGTGTTGGATTCTAAATCCAACACCATCGCGCCCCCTACAGCAAGTCGTTCTAATGACTTGCGATGTAATTGTATGCGTGGTAATACTGCGGTCGTTGTAACAACCGCGTTGTAATGATACTGCGTTGTGGAGACAGCATTGTAAGCGCTGTTTCCCATGTGAGGCCTTGACAAAAAGGAAATTAACTACTGGCACCTAGATGTCTATCTTATGAAGGAGCTGAGACATTTTTGCAAGGAGATGGGGCTTGCTGTGAAGAGGAGATCCAATAGGCGGGATCTTGAGTTTTGTTATAAGGCACTATGCTGGGTAGCACCACCAGATGACTCTGGGGAGGACTCTGAGGGGGAGAGAACCCCTCTGGAAGTGTAAAGGATGTAAGGCCTTGGAACCTCCTGGAGGATCTTAAGCCAGAATTCAAAGAGGGCAGTGGTCCTGAGGAGGACGCAGAGGAGGGGAAAACTGATTTTGCAGAAGCTCCAGAGGAGAGAGGGGAGCCAACAGAGAATGAGCCCCCTACTGGATCTCCAGCTGGGAACAATGTTGCCTCCCACTCCCTGTCCCTGAGGAGCTCAAGGACAGACAAGGTAAGAGGGACCTGCAGCTGGCTCAACCAGCTGCAGAGAAGAGAAGCACTGAGGCTGACCAAGCCCTAGTGGAGGAGAGGAGGGCTGAGGCGGAGAGAACATTAGCCAAGGAAAAGGAAATGCTATTTGCTAATGAACTGAGCTTAAGAGAGCTGGAGTTGAAAGTCAAGAAGGCTGAGCCCAGCTCAGATGGTAGAAGTGAAAATGTAATGTTCAGTACTGCAGAGAAGGTTCACATACCCAGAGACTTGGCGCCTGACTTCAAGGAGGGGGATGACATACACCAGGGGGTTCAGGTTTATGAGGTAGCTGCAGACGTGTGCAGGGTCCCTGCGGTGGACAGGGGAACTGGCACAAGAAGTCATATTCCTAGTGGTGGGAGGGACACTCTACTGGATCTAGGAGGAAGTGACAGGGAGAGGTGTTCCCCCTTGGCAGAAGCCCTGGTAAGAAAGTATGGAGACACCTCAGAAGAGTGGGGGTTGAGTTTCAGGGACAGTCAGATACTGTCTCACAGTCTCAGGAGGGTGCTGTGGGGTACTTTTTCAACGCACTGGATGGTGGGGTGAAGGGTAGTATGGTTAACACATGTGATGGGCTATACAATTTGACTGCTGGAGAGCATACGTCCAGTCACAGTTTTCCAGAGCTATGCCGATACCTGGTGGAGTGTGAGTTTTCTGAACACAGGGAGTTTGCACTGGAGGCAGACCTTTTGTTGGATGCCAGAGGGTCCGAAGTGGCTTTCAGTGGTGATCCTGAAGGGGGTGGCTCAGGTTTTCCTCAACTGAGGGAGGTGGGGGAGGTTTGCAGGAGCCCAGATATGTCCCACTGTAGTGGGATGGGTAGAGTGTCCCATGTCCCTTCTTAGGGTAGGAGGAGAGGTGGGGATGGCCAGAGGCCCAGGTTGCCAAGAACCCAGTCCCAGAGCCTGGATGGTTCCCAGAGGGAACACCAGGGGAGGCCTAGTCTGTACCAGGAGGCCATTCCCTGAGGTGGACCCCATAGTGTCAGGAGAGCTGGGGGCGGTGGCTGTCACAAGCGTCCACCAGTTCTGGTGTCTGGCAGCACCACTCCGGAAGGGAGGATGCAGAAGTCCAGATGGAGGGGTGAGAGGGGGAGACAGTCCCCAGTGGGAGGACCAGTGGGTCAGGGGTTGCCCGCTCTGAAGTCAGAGCTCCCCAGGATTGACCTTGGTGGAGACACTTCTGGCTTGGGGGGCTCTGTGCTCTGTCAGACGGACAGAGGGCAGGAGACCATTGCCAAGCAGACTCTTGCACAACCCTTACCATAATTGTTTACCTTGGGGGGGGTGCACTTCCCCGAAAGTCCTGACTTGCCAGGCACCTGCTCAGCCTAAGGGTACAGACCCTGGGTTGGGGGACCAGTTGCAGGTTAGCACCCCTAAACTGGTGGGAGAATCATGCAGGACACTTGCCATGAGCACTCTGACAGTTCTAGAGTCTGGGGGTATCTCTCCACAGTGGAAGGTACAAGACCCCAGAGGGGAGGACAGAGTGTAGGAAAGCCCACCCCAGTGTCCTGGTCAGGCTTAGGGTACACACCCTGGGCTGGAGTACCAGTCTCAGTATACCATACCTGAACTGGTGGGAGGGAGAGTGGACAAAGGGTGTCAGTCATCTGGGGCTACCGCCTCCCACTCTGAGAATCCACAGAGGTTTGAGAGCCCTGAAGGCCGGGGGCCTGGCTCTTGTCACTGACATCTGCCAGTGGCTACTGTGTGTTGCTGTCCTGATGGACAGAGTTGCCCTTGGGTTCTTGGGTTGCGGACAGGAGTCACACCCCGGGGGGTGTAATGGGCCACACTTCTGTGTTGGCCATGGTGGTATTGTCTGCCATGGTGGTATTGTCTGCCTACTGTTAGACATCTATGAGCAAAGAAAGGTTAGGTGCTGCACATATGGGATCCACAGGTGAGGAGAAAGATCCCCCATGGGTTAGCTTAGTGGGCCCTAAGAGTAGGGGCAGAGGGATCCAACTGGGCTCAGAAGGGTGTAGAACTGGAACTGGTCATTTCAGTCTTGTTTGGTTTAGATAAAGATTGGCTATTTTTTCTAAACAGGTGTCCATTTGTAGTATTTTCACTGTGTTAATGTGTGTTTATGTACAAATGCTTAACACATTGCCTCTGAGATAAGCCTGACTGCTCATGTGAAACTACCAAGGGGGTGAGCAGGGGTTATCTTAGCTGTGTAATCCCCTGACTAGAAAGAAGGGTCCCTACTTGGACAGGGTGCAAGCCACTGCCAACTAGAGACCCCCATTTCTAACACAACAAGATGCAAGTTAATACATGAGTCCCGCAGGGTTCCTCTCTAAGCCAGACACTATTTAGGGGCCGATTCCGATCTCGGCCGGTAGGGCTCCGAATCGGATTCGGCTTAACCGGATCCGATTCGGAGCCCTATTTCCCGACCGATTCGTACGCGCGTCCGGGCGGAGCGAGTACGATGCGGATCCGCCGACCGACTCGTCCGGGCGTCCCGACCGCTCCGACCGACTCGTTCCGGGTCGAACCGCACCGACCGACTCGCTCGGACTCGACTCGCACCGCGCAATGGAGACGTTCCCGGCCGGGTAAGTACGATGCGCGCCCGCGGGCAGTCCGACCGAGCCGCGCACTCCGGCTCGAAGAGCAGTCGGAGCTGTACTTTGGGGGTCCGTGTCGGACCTCCTGTATGCGTAGCCACGCGAGTTACACAGCGGGGACCCATGGGTCCCCTCTACCTGCTGCGTGTACGGCGCGAGTCGCTTTGCCGTGTACACGCTGTAGGGGGCGCCCTTGTCCGCCTCGCACCCATTGAGTCAATGGGAGCCCGCGTACGCATTGTACGACCGGCTCCCATTGACTTCAATGGGAGACCGACCGACTCGAGTCCGATGGCATATGTGCGCATCGTACTGCGTTGGTCGGGCTGCTAGGTCCGGTCGGTCGGAAATCTCTCCGAGTCCGGTTCGGTCGGAGAGATTTCCGGCCCGAATCGGAATCGGCCTATAATGTCTACATGGCAGATTGTTAGATATTGTGGGTTTAAGATTGTGGGGCCGATTCCGAATCGGGCCGGAAATCTCTCCGACCGAGCCGGACTCGGAGAGATTTCCGACCGAATCGGACCCTAGCAGCCCGACCGAACGAGTACGATGCGCACGTATGCCATCGGACTCGAGTCGGTCGGACTCCCATTGAAGTCAATGGGAGCCGGTCATACAAAGCGTACGCGGGCTCCCATTGACTCAATGGGTGCGAGGCGGACAAGGGCGCCTCCTACAGTGTGTACGCGGCAAAGCGACTCGCGCCATACACGCACAGGTAGGGGGGACCCATGGGTCCCCCTGTGTGCGACTCGCGCGGCTACGCGTACAGAGGGGTCCGACACAGACCCCCAAGTACGGCTCCGACTGCTCTTTCGAGCCGGAGTGCGCGGCTCGGTCGGACTGCTCGCGGCGCGCATCGTACTTACCCGGCCGGGGAACGCTCCATTGCGCGGTGCGAGTCGAGTCCGAGCGAAGTCGGTCGGTGCGGTTCGACCCGGGAATGAGTCGGTCGGAGACGGTCGGGACGCCCGGACGAGTCGGTCGGCGACACCGCATCGTACTCGCTCGCCCGGACGCGCTGCATATCGGTCGGGAAATAGGGCTCCGAATCGGATCCGGTTAGCCGAATCCGATTCGGAGCCCTACCGGCCGAGATCGGAATCGGCCCCTGTGTCTTATGCAGATGACACCCAATTAGTCATCATTCTTGGGCAGGCCCCAGATATGGTCAAAACTCGATTTCTGGACTGTCTGAGGAAAATAGCTGATTGGATGTCTAACAACTTTCTCCAATTAAACAGCGAAAAAACAAAGATAGTGTTATTTGACAAGGCTCAGGAAGTATTGTCATCGGATTGGTGGCCTGCTGAATTAGGCCCTGCGCCTTGCCCAAAACCGTTTGTAACAATACCTTAGTGTTAAGTTGGATCCGGCACTTTCTACGAAGGATCAAATTAATACAATCTGTGGCACTTATTTTACCACTTTATGTTTACTAAGAAACATTTTTCCATGGCTCCCTTCTATAGCCAGAAAAACCCTAGTCCAGGAACTGATTACCAGTCACTTGGACTATGGGAATGCACTCTTAGTAGCAGCAAATAACTCATTGTTGGCCAAGATTCAAGTGGTGCAGAATACAGCAGCCAACTGGCGGCTGGTGCAGGTAAGCGCAGTGGGGTGGAGAGGGTGGGGCGCGGGGCATAGGGAAAGTGAGAGATGACGGAAAAGGGAAAATAAAATAAATAAAACCACTTACCTTCCTCTCACCGCATCGCAGACTGCGCTTACCTGCACCGGCCGCCACTGCCGCAGCCTGGTTAATTTGTAACCTCCCCTCCTGCTCAGCTTCGGCTCTTATTCTGCATGCCCTTCATCGGCTACCTATCAGGAAGTGTGCTATTTTTAAGCTGTGCTCCCTGACCCACAGGACACTAACAAAGGCCCTTCCCTCTTATTTGCATGCTAGACTCAGTCAATATCAGCCTTCACAACTGCTAAGATCTTCAAATCAGGCTATATTTAAACACCATAGAATCCGCATCTCCAGATGGGGTGGCAGATCTTTTTCACATCATGCTCCATTACACTCAAACAAGCTTCCCATGCAACTCAGGATGTGTTACGATTTCATTGAATTTTAAAAAACTTCTAAAACGTGGATGTTTTAACTGGTTTATTTACACTTGCCTCTCTTGTTGTCGAGCGTTGTGATACACCTTAGGGTGTGAGTCATACGCTATAATAAATTGTCTTAACATAACATAACATAACATAACTTCCGACGTGCCCTGCACAAGGGAAAAAGTGCAATCTATGTAAGAAGATGGGCATTTTCAGTCTGTGTGCTTTAGTGTTAAAACAAATTTTAAAGTGAGTCAAATCAAATGTGATGAAAAAGATCTATGTGAGGGTGTGAGCAATGTTTTGATGTTTCGATGTGGGAATGGTTCATACACATAAGAAAATGTTCAAAGGTCCTATCTGTGAAATAGACCTAGGTAATGTGGTTATGAATGTCATGGCTGATTTGGGTCCACCAATCACTATACTTTCAGATGTAATGTTTAAAAAAAAAAACATGGTTAAACAGAAATATACAATCTACTAATATTAACCCCAAAGAATTTGGTTTGGAAAGTATGACATCATTATGAGGGGATACTTTCAAGATGTTCTGATGTTTAAAGGTAGATCAATGTATACAAAAATATATGTTGCAGAAAATGGAAGGGACATCAAGGGATGGCAAGACCAAGGTAAACTGGGGATCTGGCTTAAACCTGGCTCTGATCAACCAGCTGTTTTGGGTCAAATGCCAGTTTTAGGTTTAGATATTGGTCTGGTCAAGGATTTTGAGCACAAAATTGCTTTGAAGGAGGATCCTAAACCTGTGATGCAAAACGTTAGACCAGTTCCTATACCTGTTAGGCAGGAATTGAAGTATTTGTTGGACAATATGTTCGCACAGAAGATTATTACACCTATAGAGATGTCAGAATGATTTGCCACAGCTTTAATTGCGAGGAAGCAAGCTAGGGAGATCAGGTTACGAGCAGACCTCACAGCTCTCAACAGAAATATAGTGATAGATTGCCATCCACTTCCACGCAATCATGAGATGTTAGCTAATTTAGGTAATTGTATGTATTTTTCAACTATAGCTCTACAGTATGCATATCATCAAATTCTGTTGGCTGCAGAATCGCAGAGTTTGAATACTTTTGTAAGTCCTTTTGGACCTTACAAGTGTTTGAGGAGGCCTTTTAGTCTGGCATCCACGGCTAGTATTTTTCAAAGCTTAATGGATAAACCTTTTGGCAAAAAAGCTGGTATACAAGCTTTCCAAGATGACATCTTGGTCTATGCTAACAATGTAACAAAAGACTTGAAGAAGTCCTAAATACACTTCTGAAGTGTGGAATGACAATTAGTAAGCAGAAAAGCAAGCTTTTTAAGCAACAGGTGGATTATCTTGGTAATAATGTTTCAGGTGAGGGCATAAATCCAAAGATGTCATTCGTAAAAGCAATTACTGAAGTACCTGTTCCGAAAGATAAGTACGGTTTAAGATCATTTGTAGGTGTGAGTACTACTCTAGGTTTAACCAAGGGTATACTTTTGTGGTTCAACCTTTGAGAGACATGCTTAAAAAAAGGAAATTCTTTTGGACAAAACAAGTTCTAGAAGTTTTTCATGGTGTAAAGTCATGCGTATAAAAGCACCATTACTGTTGATGCTAGTTCGTAGGGGCTGGGTGCTGTTCTCAGTCAAAGATTTAATGGTAAAGAAAACACTACAGCATTTGTATCTAGAGTACTGACAGAAGGGGAATGTAAATGTAGTAAAATTGAACAAGAGTCACTAGCCTGTTCTTGGGCTGCAAAGAAATTTAAAATGTATATTTGGAGTACATGTTTTAATTTGTTTATTGACCACAAGCCATTAATATACAGGTTAATTAATAGTTGTTCCAATAAAGCTTCATCTAGGTTGATAAGACTGTTATCACATTTGCAAGGGTTCCATTTTGATACTAGGTGTACATCCGGAGGAACAAATGTGAGAGCAGACTTTCTTTCAAAGTTGCCCGTGGAAGATGTCCTGGAAGAAAGTTTGAGTCATGAGGGTGAAGAGGATTTTGTCATGACGGTTGATAATGCAACAGATACATTTTATATTTATGAAAAAGAGTGGAGTAAGAGTTGATGAGACCTTGTGCAAAGTTAAAGAGTTTATCATTAAAGGATGGCCAAGAGACAGGATATTGTTTTCAGAATTAAGAGTTTTTTCCAAACTGCCTTCTGAACTATCCTTAGTCAAAGACATGGGTTTAAGACAGGATTGTTATGTGCCACCTTATGGACTTAGCCCAAAAATTATCTCAATGGCTCATGAAGGGCCTTTGGGTATTTTGGCCACTGTTCACAGGATAAAAGAGCATTACTATTGACCTGGCATTGATTCTCAAGTTAAAGTATTTGTTTAAAAGTGCAAGGAATGCTCATGTTCCGACAAGAATTGGAAAGTTAAAGCCCCTGTATGAAAATTGGTTTAGACTATACTGGCCCTTACAATTTATTGAAGAGAGAATTGAAGTATTTGATTGTGGGGGTGGATTATTTTTAGAGGTGGGTATATTATGCATTTGTAAAGTCAGCTGATACACACAATGTGAAAGTCTTTTTATAAAAACCCCATTTGTATTGAAGGTGCACCTAAATCAATTGTAACAGATAATGGATCACATTTTATTTTGAATGATATGTTGTAGTTTTGCAACAAACATAGACAGCACATTAAGGTGGCATTATATAGTCCAGCTTCAAATGGTTTAGTCGAGAGGGTTAATACAATAATGAGTATAGACCTCAATTAATATCCATTGGTTGCTTATGAAAATTAAGCTCTTTTCCATTCTGTATGGCGAACTTTGCCAAAGTTGGCAACAGCTTCTATCGAAAAAAATTAGTTCACTCTGAATCACATGACGGGGCAGGAATTTCTCCCAGTTAACTAAATACATGCCTTTCTATAAACTACTACATAGGACAAGATACTAACACAAACTTTTTATTGAATTCAGAAGACATACAGATTTCTAACAATTTGAATGTGATGGAATATATGAAAGACAAGGTATGGAGATACAATACCACGCCATACAGTACCACGGGTGTTGCACCTTTTGTGCTTCTAAGAGGGGGGAAACCAAGTTTAAATTCTTCTTAGTTGTATGAGCATACAGGTTGTTTGGAGAGGATGTGGCCTTACGGCTAGAGCTGTCAACCTCGATGCTGGGGACCCAGGTTTGAGTCTCGGCAGGGACACTCAACATCCTGTGATTCTGGGCAAATCACTTAATCTCCCAGTGCAAAAAATGAATGTGTCCGTCTGTAACGGAACTGGTGCTCATGTAAAGTGCTCTGATAACTTCGGATCAAGTTCGTGTTATATAAAACTCTGGGAAGAAAAAAAAGGTTATGTTAGTGAACACTTGGATTTGCACAAGGAACACAGAAAAGTAGAGAAGAATCAAAAGTCTTGTAAATAATATTTTGATTACAATAGTAGTGTGAAGGATGTTGACATGCAGGCAGGCGATTGAGCTTTAATGAAAAAAACATTCACAGTAATAAAAGGTAAGTCTAAGTTTACTTAGCCAGTTCAAGTGGTGAAGGTGTTGAAAACGCCTGTGCTGTTGCAAGACAAAGGATGGCTGAATAAGGGTTCCCTTGTGAAGATTAAGGAGGAGCAAGCTCAATTTTATTTAGAAAAAAAAATGTTGGTTGATTTTTCAATGCAGGAGAGAAGTAGCGCGTCGAGCGTGAGACAAGTATACAATACAATAACACATTGTAAGCCAGAGACAAAGTATGGAAATCATCACAGAACATAAGTCACCAAAGCTGCAGGCAATATTATAGCATAGCCTAACCCATTCTTCATATTGATACATTGAGAGTGTCCACACCTCAGAGTCCTTCACCTCCATTAGCAGCCTGCTGGCGCAAGGCTCTAGCTGTATCCCTCTGTACTCTGCCCAGTCCTTCCAAATCTTAAAATGTTTCTGGGGGCATCCCCAGGACAAGTATATTGGACGTTCCATGCCCATGCAGTGATCCATGCCTTTGGCCCATGCCTCCACAGGGGGAGCCTCTGCTGTCTTCCAAGACCTAGCAATGTCTCTTTTATCAACCACTAGACCTAACCAAAGAAGTGCCTTATGGTAGCGTGTTCCTCCCAGACCATCTTTGATATGAAGAAGGATGAGTTTTGGGTCTTGAATGTCCCAACCCAGCACCTTCTCGAGTTGCCCCAGCACACCACTCCAGAAGTGGGTCTGCACCAGGCAATGCCAAAACAAGTGGGGTAAGTCTCCCTGTGTGTCATCGCACCTCAGGCAGTTCCCCGTGGGGATTAGGCTCATGCAATGGAGCCTGGCTCTGGTGAAATATACCCTGTGAAGCACTTTCAGCTGTATTATTTGAAATTGTGAAACACTTTCAGCTGTATTATTTGAAATTGGGAGGCTATAACCTCCCTGGGGGCTTTTACTGCCTCCCTCCAGTCATCATCATCCAACAAACCCAGTTCCCCCTACCACGACCTCCAGACCCACACCATCGGGGCTGGTAGATAACGCAATAGCATTTTATATATGTCTGACGGTTTATGCTCCTTGTGGTTTGTGAGCAAGATTTTGGCCTTCATTGGGGAAAACTCAGGGATATCAGCCAGTGATTGTATAAGGGGGAGAAGAGCATGACAGAGCTGCGAATACAGGACAAACTGTGTACGGTGCATGTCATACTCCTCATGCAAGTTCTGGAAAGACTTAAGCGTCTCATTATGAAGCACATCCATCAACTTTGAAATGGCGGAAAAGACCTGGAGAGCTGCCACCTGTGTCGAGTGCCCCGCACAATGGGGTCTCTAGCGTAAGACAGTCAGCCCATCCCACTATCTTCAAGGCCGCATTCCATACAATGAACACTACCTATGTGGTGAGTGGGAGCTCTGCAGAAACACTCCCACCATTCAGCAAATGTGGCAGGTCCCAACTGCCTAGTACCCATCCCTCCGCTGCGTACGCAAGGTCCTGAAAGCCACCACACATTTACGATGAGCAAATGCGCTGCCCAGTAGTAGAGGAGCATGTCAAGAGTAGCTATCCCTCCTTCAACAACCGGTTTACAACCTTTCCCCAGAGCAATGCGGGGCACCCCACTACCCCAAAGCAAAAGGTCTGATTTGTGCATTGACCTTACTGAAGAAAGTTTTATCTATCAGGAAGGGATGATTTTGTAATTGATAAAGTAGACATGGCAGGGGGATCATTTAAAAAAATTGCCAAGCATCCCAACAGGAAGACAGGAAGCGTGGGCCAGTACTTAATGTTCTGTTTAAGACCAGCTAACTGAGGCACCAGGTTCCAATTAAAGGGTCAGGTCAAGTTGTCGGGAACGTAGACCCCCAAATATTTCAAGCCGAGGGGGATGATCAGTATCCCCACCACCCACGGCATATCCGCTGGGCATAGAGCGATGGGATAAATCACAGATTTGTAGGCATTCATCTGAAGGCCAGAGTAGGACTCGACGATATTCAAGATCTGGAGAGCCCTGGGGCTCGATATGTCCATATCGTCCAAGAACAAGAGAACATCATCGTTGTAGAGCGAAATTCTATCGCCTATCTACTTAGACCACTGGAAGCCCTAAAGAAGTGCATCGCCCCTCACACAAGCCCCCAGCGGCTCAATCACCAGCTAAAAAAGCAAAGGCGACAAAGAAGAGTCCTGGCGGGTGCCCCATGCCACCGGAAACCACTCCGATATCACACCCCCAACCCGCACTCTGGACACCAAGTTGGTATACAGAAGGCACACATATTGTACAAACTTCGTACCAAATTCAACCCAGGTTAGGATGGCAAACAAAAACGCCCAATCTAACAAGTCAAAAGCTTTCTGAAAATCAGTGGAAAGGACGGCTCTATGACCTCGAAAGGTCTTACTCAAGGCAATCGTATTATGAACTCTTTGCAGATTATGCAGGGTAGCCCTGTGAAGCATAAACATAGACTGGTCGGGGTAGACTAGGCGAGTAATGACTCCTGCTAGATGGGTAGCTAGCATTTTGGCCCAAATGTTTGCTAGCATTTTGGCCCAGAAATCCCCGCATTGCGATCCCTCTGTACCCAGCTTTGACAACACCACAATCTCGTAGATTCAAAGATCTGGGGGGCAGTTCACCTTTCACCAAGGCCTCCCAGAGAATCTCTAGTATTAGAGGTCCGATCTTTGGCCAAACTAGGTGCCAAAACTCAGCTGGGAAACCATTGGGGGCCGGCGCCTTACCAGCATGTAGCTGAGCCAAGGTTGCAGACAGCTCATCACAAGTAACTTCGGTTTCCAGCGTTTCACTCTACTTGGAGGTAAGGTGCAACATCAGCAGGTCTGATACGAATTGAGACAGGTCTTCACAGGGACTCAAGGGGTCTGCACTATACAGCGAGTGGTAATAAGCTGCAAAGGCTCCTGCAATTGATTTGCTCCCAGTTACCCGGGAACAGACTTCTGCCATTATGTAAACCACCGGGGCTGCCACCTCTCTTGGGGTGCACAGCCAGTGCAGTGTCTTGCTGGCTTTATTGCCCCACTGGTAGACTTTACTACGGGTGGCCAGCAACTCCTCTCTTGCCTCCTGGGTGAGCTCCTGGTGGAGCAAGGTTTGAGTATGTAACAAGTCTCGCAAGAGTGATTCCTGCTGTGTTGTCATGTATTGGCTTGCTAAGTTAAGTATACGATCTTCGAGGCCCCTGACCCTCCTCAATGCCCTGCTCTTCTGACCCTTGGAATAACTGATGAGACGCCCCCTAGCTGTGGCCTTCTGAGCCTCTCAGAGAGTAATGCGAGAAGTCACAGATCCCCTATTATGTGCAAGGATTTGCTGGCATGCCTGTTGGCACAGCTCTCTGAAGTCTTCTTTTTGGAGGCACCAACGGTCCAGGCGCCATCTGGATTCTGCCCTCCCAGGGCCGCAAGCCAGCTCCATCACCACTGGCGAGTGATCTGAGAGTCCCTGGGCCTACAGTCTTACATTGCGAACCTGACGGCTCAACCGGCCATGCATGAAAAAATTATTCAGTTGGGAAAAGGAGCGGTGTACTCCCAAATAAAAGGTAAATCCGTGCTCACAGGTATGATGTGCCCTCCACACATCAGTCTGGTTCCAATTATGTGCAAAGTTTGCCAGAGTTGTAGGCCAGCCCCCACAGTGGTCGAAGAATGGTCAAGGTTCACTTCACACACTCCATTAAAGTCCCCCCATCACCTGTGATGCCTCCGGCAGTTCCATAGTAAGGTTCCCAACCTTAATCAGGAAGTCAGAGGCAAGAGGAGGCGGGGCATAAACGCATATGAGAAGCAAGCTCAAATTTTGACAATTAAGGAAGGGGGTTTGGTAATAATGGAGGATTCTATGTGGCTAGATGTTCCTACTTTGTGTAAGGAGAATGTTTGTGGTCGTTGCAAAGTCAATGTGCAAAATGAAGTTGGCATGCAAAATCATTCACAGGATACTGGCTGAGCAAATTTAAGGGTTGTGAATGATGGTGTTGATTGCTCATGGAACGATGATTATGTGAGTCAAAGTGTTGAGACTGAGATTAGGTTAGAGTCCATAATGAACGTGTGAGAGTAGCTCCAGTCACGTTTAAAGATTATATTAAGTTTTACTTCTTTTTCAGGGTCTAGAAAAGGTATTTCTTCCATGATGGTATTTCACCATTGTGTGCCTAACTAGATGGCTTTTTTTTTTTGTAGTTTAAAGTAAGTATGTTTTCGCAGTTTTTGTTATAATAAGGGAGATGTGGCTATGTGTTGGGTTAATGGTGGAATGTTGTAGATGTCATCTGCTGTGGATGTTCTGGAATGTGCTCTTGCATTCACAGTGGAGACAATCCTGGGAGAGGTCGTGGGTCTTTCATCTGGAATAAACCTGCTTGTTTCAGACATTCAGAAATCGCTTTTATGTGGTTGGTTGTAGTATGTTAAACTCTATGGTTAAGGCTAGCTCTATGTCACCCACTGTGCAATAAGGTGTTCTACTGTGGAATGTCCATGTTCAAATGTACAGTTGAAGTTAGTGTGGCTTTTTCCAGGGAGCTGTGTGGTTGGAAGCCAATTAAACTTGTGTCAAATTTGTTTATCCCTTGTGGAGCGAAGCGTCAGTTAAGGACATCAGCTCTGTAAGTTTGCACAGAGGAACGTTCAAGTGAGCGCAGAGTACAGCGCGTATCATGAGAAGAGAGAGGATTCTACGTCCGTCGGAAGGATAAAGCAAGTCGTTGGACAACACGTCGGAATTTTTAACAGCAGGGCAATTGTCACGGCACGGATGTAAGCGTTTAGTGGATAAAGAGTAGTCGCAGTGAATGTTTTTCCATTTCATCAGTTCGTCGCAGTGTATTGTAATTGCCATTGGGAATGGCAGACTCAGTGTTGAGTATGGTGCACATGTCATTTGTGCACGCAGTTTCATTCTGATTCACTCCTATGTTTGCTACACCCACAACTGTATTGTAGTAGTTAATACTTGTTCCATAGCTACAGTTTTCATACAGTGTGTACTTTGATGTTGTGAGCACATTTAACTGTGATACTAGTGATTTGGATTACATTCTGTGTAAAGCCAATGTGACATGTAACATTGGAAAGTCTTTACTATCTAGGGAAGTAATATTCACCATTGCGGTGTCTCTTAAAAAAAATAATAATAATAATAGTGATATGCATTGGAGGGTGAACATTACTCAAATGGAATTGTACAGTACAATGACAATTTCATCTATTTTTATAATTTAGTGTGGCATTCATCTAGGAAGGTTAAGGGAAAATCTGTTTTGTTTTCCTAATGGACAATATGTAAAGTGTACATCCACCACCACCATTTCTACAGGTTCCATGAGACCCACCAGTTAGGTGGAAGGTATGGTATAGGGCGTTCACAAAATATTTGGGGGTGGTGGGTGGAAACAGATTTGGAGCAGAACCAAAAAGATATATTCTAGAGCATAAATCTAAGATTTGAGGGGCAAGCTGTTCTCAAGCATTTGCCACCTTTGGAAAGAGATGAAGGAGAAGATGCCTCAGATGAATTTCAAGAGGCTGTGGTCAGATTAGAGAAACAATGTGATGTACAGGGTAGCATTGTGGTGCTGAGGCATACTTTTTTACTAGGAAACCGCAATCTAATGAGAATATTGATGTGCATGTAGAAGACTTACGCATATTGGCATCTGAATGCCAGTTTGAAACTTTTACCTCACAATTGATTCGAGATCAAACTGTTGTGAGGTTTAGAGATAAAAAAAAGTGCAAGAGAAGCTACTTTGAAAAATCCTTTGCTACAAGAGACTATTAGCAGAGTCAAAAGTATAGAATTGTCAAAAGCAGCATCTAAAGGGTTGGTGAAGACTGATAAAGTGGTTGTGGGCGCAATTAAGTAACACAACAATAAGCAGAGTTATTCAAGTAAATTCAACAAAAATGTAGTACCATCAAAAGTAGAGAAGAAGTGTTTTTTTAAATGTGGGTTTCCTTCACATTTACCAAATGGATGTTTTTGTCCTTTAAGGAATGCTTCATGCCCCAAATGTGACAAACAGGGGCACTTTGTGAAGGTATGCTTATCTAAGGACAATTAATATGTTTTACAACAATTACTTGAAGGATGAAATTGGCGAGGATGCCATACGTTCCATGAGTGATCTGGTGTTAGTGGTGAAGGATGAGTCAGATAAATATATAGATCCATATGTGGACTTGCTGTTGACAGTAAAGATGTAAAGTTGTTAGTAAATTCAGGTGTGCTCATGACCATGTTAACAGAAGAATGATTTGGTCAAAAGTGGGTTGATAAACAACTTGAAGCACCTGATAGAAATCCTGTATACTATGAGGGCAGGGAGATAGAGTTAAAAGGGAATGTTTAAACACATTTCAAATTCAAAGATAGTTTCATCTTTGGTAAGGTGTATGTGGCCAAGAAAGGTCTTAGGAGGTCATTACGATGGCGGACGGAAAAACAACCGACCGCCATGGTAGCGGGAAATCACCGCCCGCCGCTACCGCGGTAAAACCGACGGCTAGATTATGATCCTCAGCGGTAAAAATCCAACCGCGGTGGAAAGGAGACCCGAGAAACCGCCGTTCGCCTGCGGAGAAGGCCCAAACCCGTCCGCGGCAGTCGGTTTCACAGCGTAAACAGCCCAAACGACCGCAACCACAGCAGAGACACCGCCATCGAAATTATGATATTCCCGACATCCCCGCGGTGCAGTGCGCTGTTTCCGCCCGCCGCGGTCGACAACATTGATGAATCAGTGAGACGGCGGAAGCGCTGTAGCCGAGCCACCGCTGCGGACGCTCCCTTAAAAAAATGGCGGTCGCGAGAAAATCACACAACATGGCCACAAAGTGCACCAACCAAACAAGGCATGCACCCAAAAATACCTAACACAGCCCAAAGACACCCCCATGGGAAACTCCAAAACTACAAATCCCAGGTTCACACACACACCACACCTGCTACCAATACCCCATCCTGACACACCCACAGACACCAGTATAAATCCAGCCCCCAACAGACCACAATCCTTTGCAAAACTCCACAACTGAGGGGACATCCACCACAGATGACAGGAGAGGCAAATATGCACAACACACACACATCACCACCACTTCCACACCTGCACCTCTAACACCTTAGCACAGCACACACCATACACATCACAACCACCACTACCACTTCCAAACCTGCACCCTAAACACCTTGACACATCACACACAATGTCACCACAGAGAATGCCCAAATTCACTGAGAGTGAGTTGAGGGTCATGGTTGATGAGATAATCAGGGTAGAACCACAATTGTTTGGTAACCAGGTCCAACAGACACCACTAGCAACAAGGACGCAAATGTGGAGAAGGATAGTAGAGAAGGTCAATGCAGTAGGGACCGTGCCACGCAATAGAGATGAAATCGTGAAGAGGTGGCACGATCTGAAGGCAATGGTCAAAAAGAAGAGAGCCAAGAACCATGAGCTGGCTCACAGGACAGGCAGTGGCCCTCCCGTTCCACTCAAAACATTCACTGAATGGGCGGAGAAGGTGCATGGCATTCTACATCCAGAGAGTCTCTCAGGAATACCCGGGGGAGTGGAGGCTGGTAAGTACAAACAAATGCCTAACATCACACAAATGTACTGTCTTGCACCATTACAAAATAATACCTCCTAGGTTCAAATTCATTCATGTGCACAACACTCCCCCAACACATCTCTCACAGATACAACAGACACTCCCCCTGAAGCCCCCCAAAGGTAGTTAGCAACATCACCATGGGTACATGTGTACATGCTGCCTGCACTACAACTCCCACCAGGCCCCCTTGTCCCACAGCTGAGCAGGATGGAGCACTCCCCCACCCAGAAGCATGCCTCAGCCATTGTGTGCCTCACCCTCACCTAACAGGTAGGTAGCCATCTTTACAGGGAGGTGGGTGGGTGTTTGGGAGGCCTACACTAAAACTCCCACCAGGCCCCCTTGTACCACAGCTGAGCAGGATGGAGCACTGCCCCCCACCCAGAAGCATGCCTCAGCCATTGTGTGCTTCACCCTCACCTAACAGGTAGGTAGCCATCTTCACAGGGAGGTGTCTGTGGAATAGGGAGGCCTGCACTACAACTCCCACCAGTCCCCCTTGTCCCACAGCTGAGCAGGATGGAGCCCTCCCCCCACCCAGAAGCATGCCTCAGCCATTGTGTGCCTCACCCTCACCTAACAGGTAGGTAGCAATCCTTACAGGGAGGTGGGTGGGTGTTTGGGAAGCCTGCACTACAACTCCCACCAGGCCCCCTTGTCCTACAGCTGTGCAAGATGGAGCCCTCCACCCCAACCCATGTGCCAACCATAGCATTGCTCACCTTAACCTAACAGGTAGGTAGCCATCCCTATAGGGAGGTGGGTGGGTGTTTGGGAAGCCTGCACTACAACTCCCACCAGGCCCCCTTGTCCCACAGCTGAGCAGGATGGAGAACTGCCCCCCACCCAGAAGCATGCCTCAGCCATTGTGTGCTTCACCCTCACCTAACAGGTAGGTAGCCATCTTTACAGGGAGGTGTCTGTGGAATAGGGAGGCCTGCACTACAACTCCCACCAGGCCCCCTTGTCCCACAGCTGAGCAGGATGGAGCACTGCCCCCCACCCAGAAGCATGCCACAGCCATTGTGTGCTTCACCCTCACCTAACAGGTAGGTAGCCATTTTTACAGGGAGGTGGGTGGGTGTTTGGGAGGCCTGCACTACAACTCCCACCAGCCCCCTTGTCCCACAGCTGAGCAGGATGGAGCCCTCCCCCCACCCAGAAGCATGCCTCAGCCATTGTGTGCCTCACCCTCACCTAACAGGTAGGTAGCCATGTTTACAGGGAGGTGTCTGTGGAATAGGGAGGCCTGCACTACAACTCCCACCAGGCCACCTTGTCCCACAGCTGAGCAGGATGGAGCACTGCCCCCCACCCAGAAGCATGCCTCAGCCATTGTGTGCTTCACCCTCACCTAACAGGTAGGTAGCCATCTTTACAGGGAGGTGTCTGTGGAATAGGGAGGCCTGCACTACAACTCCCACCAGGCCCCCTTGTCCCACAGCTGAGCAGGATGGAGCACTGCCCCCCACCCAGAAGCATGCCACAGCCATTGTGTGCTTCACCCTCACCTAACAGGTAGGTAGCCATCTTGACAGGGAGGTGGGTGGGTGTTTGGGAGGCCTGCACTACAACTCCCACCAGGCCCCTTGTCCCACAGCTGAGCAGGATGGAGCACTGCCCCCCACCCAGAAGCATGCCTCAGCCATTGTGTGCTTCACCCTCACCTAACAGGTAGGTAGCCATCCGTACAGGGAGGTGGGTGGGTGTTTGGGAAGCCTGCACTACAACTCCCACCAGGCCCCCTTGTCCCACAGCTGAGCAGGATGGAGCACTGCCCCCACCCAGAAGCATGCCTCAGCCATTGTGTGCTTCACCCTCACCTAACAGGTAGGTAGCCATCTTGACAGGGAGGTGGGTGGGTGTTTGGGAGGCCTGCACTACAACTCCCACCAGGCCCCCTTGTCCCACAGCTGAGCAGGATGGAGCACTAGTCCCACTCATAGGCATGTGACGTCTGTGCAGCCGCACATGACACCATGCCACTTAGTCCACAGTCACCAACACAAATAATGCAAAACAGTTGTGTTGTAGTCACCATGCACAAGTCTCTGTTCAAAATTGACCCACATTGTGAACACTGTGCCAGGCATCACACACTGCAACACTAACAACGATCATGCTGCCCTGCAGCAGTGTCTGGCCGTTTGTTTGGCAAAGTGCAAATCACCCATGTCATACCACAGTGTTGCAATGTGAACAGTGGAAGTGCAGTGTACCCAAAAACTACACTGCAGCTGGGACTCACAATGCTAAACTAAACACATCCCAAATGTCCTGCAACACACCCAGCTACCACAGTGCTGCACTGAATTGCAGAACAGCACCTTGTCTGAATTAAATTGTCAAAGGTGTCTTGTTTGGACCACCAATGTGTGTATGCATTGACAATGTTCACATCTCACACTGTCTGTCTGAACAGTGCTGGTATAGTCTGGCCCCAAAAGCACACATTGTCTGCACAGGGCTGAGTACATCTCACACACACACCACTGTTGACCACAACATGTCAGTGTATGGATGCCCTGGAACAACTGCTTCACCAGTACTGTGCTCATGTTCTCAGGTACACAAATACCATGAAACCATGACAGTGTGGAAATGTATGCTGGGTGAGATGTTCACCCTGCTGTATGTCACCACTGTGCTACGAGACTATACCCCTTGCCCTATTGTGCCTTCAAATGTCGGGGGAGTGAACCCCACAGCCAGATAGCTGGGACAACAGTGATGGGGGGGCTATACCCCATGCCCTATTCTGCCTTCAAATGTTGGGGGACTGAACCCCACAGCCAGATAGGTGGGACAACAGTGATGGCGGGCTATACCCCATGACCAAATGTAATCTGAAATCAATGGGTACAAAAAGCCACACACACATTATGCTCACCACATGCACATTCCATCCAAAGATTTCTACCAAGTCACATAGCCATGTCATTGCTCACCTTCACCTCAAACGGTAGTTAGCCATCTTCACAGTGAGACGGTGTAGTGTGTTTGGCTATCCGTCCCACAAAATGCAACATGCATGCTGTTCCACCACTATGGAGGATGGGACACTACACCCCCAATAAGAAGCATGTGGCAGGCAATGTATGCTACCCACCCAACTCACAGGTAGGTAACCGCATCTCACAGTTCGGGGTGTGTGGGGCTGGGAAGCTTGCACAACAACTCACATGGGCCCACCTGACCGCCAGCACACAAGACCCATTACTTCCTGGCACCAACATGCATGTGTCAGTCATTGCAATGTACACTTCAAAAGAACTGGCACGTGGACATATCATGCTGACTTGTCCCACACTGGACCAAGATGGAAGCACTCATCATACACACACAGAGAGGTCTCTCAAATACAAGGAAAACACAGCAAACACAACATATCAACAGCCACAACATGCAGCCAGATATGCATTTAGAAAAACATGTTGGCATAGGACACCAGGCCTCTCAATGCACAACTGCACACCCAGATAGCATTGGCAACTATAGTGTGCACACACCTAAGAAAATGAAACTGTGACAGCAACCAAAGTGTGAATGTCAGAAACACATGTAGATGGACACCACTACATGCCATCTGACAGTAGCAGTGGTCCAGACCACCTAAGACCACCTAGGATCTAATTAGAGCAAACTTAAGCATGTCTGGAATTGCAAATACAGATATCTACACCACATTGAAAAGGTATGCATGAAACTACAATGTTCACTCACTGTGCAGAGTAAACCGCTGCAAGGGCTCAACAAGTGACACATACGCGTAAATGGATGACATATGATTGATCAATAACTGGATGCCAACATGAGACTGTCAATGTTTAAAAATTATATTGTGCATGTCATGTCTTGACAACTCCCAACATGGACAAGTAATGCATGTACCACAACAGCTTGTAATGCAACACTGGATGTCGGTCAATGCAAATTTGTACAGTGAACAACTGCTGGATGTACAAACAGTTGATGTAACACTGCTAACACAAACTTTGATGGGTGCAACACAATGACCATTTCTCATCTGACCCACAGGTGACCAAGAACTCACTGCAGAGGATGACACCACCCTGCAGAGCCAGTCCCCCCGGAACAGAGACAACTGGATGAGGACTCCCTGGATTCCTTGGATGAGGAGCTCCACGCTGGCCCATCTGGTGTGGCAGGCCGCAACCAGTCCTAGGCACCCATTGTCCCCCCAACCACATCAGCTGCAGCCCCTGACCATCCTCTGACAGCTGCTGTCACGGCCTGTGTGTCAACCACTACCACCACCACCACCACCACAGCTGTCCGCAACACCCTCCCTGCCCCAGGGGTTGAGCAGCCTACCACATCGACTGCGGAGGCCAGTGAGAGGAAGCAGCAGGCCAATGTGAGGACCGGACAGGACCGTGGCAGCAGTGCAGGTGGTCGGGACAGGGTCATGCAGAGGGGGAATGATCCTGGGACGGAAGCCCTGGGCCACATCGACAGAGTCCTTGGGGCCTACCAACAGGCCCAGGGACGAATGGGCCGGTTAGAGGAAGAATCTCGGGAGCACCTCCTGCTGCTGAGGTCCATGGACACACGCATGGGACAGATTGTGGACCTCTTGGGGCAGCTAGTGGCGGTTCTGAGGCACAGGCAAGCGCAACATTCTACCCCTCTGCCTCCCCCTGTTGGGCAGCAGGATGACACTTCATCATCCTCCCCTGCGTCCACAGAGGGGGGTGAGTCCTCAGACACCATTGTCCCTGCAGCAGTGGCCCCTCCAGTCAAGCGCAAGAGGGGCCGTCCAAGGAAAGGCCAGGGGGCCTCACTTGCCAAAGCACCTGCCAAACGCTAGTCCCCGAGCCAGCCAAGATGGCAGACCACTGCACCACTGCATTGACCTTTTGGACTATCCTTCACCACACTGCCATGTGAATGGCATCTATCTGTTGGACTGAGTCTCCACATCATTGTGGGGACTACTCAAGTATCTCATCTACCATGACTGTCAACTCACTACTTCAATTCCCCCCTTCACATTTTCTCCACCCTCGCATGTCACAGTTGTAAATAAATACACCTTACACACATGTTGTTGTGTCTGCTCCGTCTTTAATACAGGATGTGCAACCTTCACCGTGTAGGACATGGTCCAGGGGAATGGAATGTAGGTAACAAGTGAGATGCTGAAGGGACCTAGGGAAAACCGCAGAACAAGAGTCACTTGTATGGGTGTGGCATTGCACACATCACACAACACTTGTCAACAAGGTACTCAGATCTACAAACTTTACACAGAGCAACAGTCACTATAGAGGCATTCTGTATCACACTAACCAATCACACATACATTGGCAGGCAGCAATGAGTCAACACCAAGCTGCAGTCAGCAAGCTCACATACACCCACACAGCAACTGCAACACCATCAGACCATTTTGTCCCTTCTACATCGTCACTCACCTTCAAGTGAAGTAGCGGGTGATGAGCTGTCGATGCATGTCGACCCCTTCCTCCTCTCCACTGCCCTCGTCACTGGATCCGGCTTGATTTGCAGGCGGCGGCCTTGGCTGCTCATCATTGTCATCCAGGATCAGCGGTATTGCCTTGCGAATGGCCAGGTTGTGGAGCATGCAGCATGCCACCACTATCTGACACACCTTCCTGGCGAGTACATAAGGGCACCTCCAGTACGGTCCAGGCACCGAAATCTTGATTTTAGCAGACCAAATGTCTGTTCTATCACATGCCGTGTCCTCCCATGGGCATCATTGTATCGCACATCAGCTGGCGTGACGGGATTCCGCAATGGGCTCAGCAACCACGGGCGGTTCGGATATGCCGAGTCACCTGGGTGTGAGAGACACAGATTAACCTTGCAGTCCAAAAATGCCACACAACAGCATGTCACACACACACCACTCTAATCCACTATGCATACTCACCCACAAGCCATGCACGCTCCGGAAGCAGATTGGCCATCAGCTGAGGAACGATGCTACTGCGCAAGATGTGGGCATCATGGGCTGAGCCGGGAAACTTGGCACACACGTGTGAGATGATCATGTCCGCCAGGCACACCACTTGAACATTTACCGAGTGTGAATGCTTCCTATTGCGGTAAACCTGTTCACGTGCCTGTGGTGGCACAAGTCCAACATGTGTGCAATCAATTGCACCAATGACATGGGGGATATGTCCAAGGGCATAGAAATCGCCCTTCACAGCCACCAACTCAGGCCCCCTGGGAAAATGGATATATCTGTCTTTGTAGAGCATCATGGCCGACAGGACATCCCTCAGCACCATGCTGAACATCGGCTGTGACATCCCGCCTGCACTTGCGACCGTGTGCTGGAATGAGCCTGTTGCAAAGAAATGCAGGCATGCCATCACCTTAGATGTTGCGGTGAAAGCTGTTGGATATGTCCGACGTGGCTGCAGGTGGGGCTCCAACATGGCACATAGGTTCTGCAGGGTTTGTCTGTCCAGCCCGAATTTGCGGATTATATCCTCATTCTCCATGTCTGCCAGGACTGTGAACGGACGATGGATATTGTGCCTCCTCCTCCTAGGACAGATCACAGTGCACAGATGTCAATGCAGAAGACCATGAAATGTGCATCACATCAATTTTTTCTACAGACACATTCCCAAGTCTTACAACATGCACCATTAACCGACAGGGCACTTCACAAGTAGGTACACATTACCCCCAGGTCCCTTATGTCCTCGTCCCATTCATTACTATGTGGAGATAACCATCTCCCAACAGAAAAAAAGATCAGAAGAATGCTGGGATACTAATCCCGCCCCTCCCACCGGGAGTACATAAGGGGTACTTACCCAGCATTCCGCCTGTTCTTTTTTTCTGTCTGTCGACAGAATGAGTGACGAGTTGCTGGTGCTGCTCCTGCTGGGCTGGAGTGGTGTTTCTTCTTTGACCCCCCGTCCGGCTGCCTGGCTGTGCGGGCGGGGTGTCTGTTGAGGGAAGGCCGGCTTTTCTGCTTTGGTATTCTCCACATAGTAATGAATGGGACGAGGACATAAGGGACCTGGGGGTAATGCTCTATTACTTACCGGTAATCTTCATTACTCCGGGTCCCGTTGTCCTCGTCCCATTCATACGCCCCTCCCTCCCTCCCGGACGGCCGGCCTTCCTGTTGTGGGCTTGGTTGTTCAGGCGGAATGCTGGGTAAGTACCCCTTATGTACTCCCGGTGGGAGGGGCGGGATTAGTATCCCAGCATTCTTCTGATCTTTTTTTCTGTTGGGAGATGGTTATCTCCACATAGTAATGAATGGGACGAGGACAACGGGACCCGGAGTAATGAAGATTACCGGTAAGTAATAGAGCATCAGGCACACTACTCGTACACCTGTCCCCTTACCAGCAGCAATTATCTGTGCACCCCTCCGGCTCATTCGCATGCACAGTGTGATATACTAACAGATATGTGTGCATACCTGTGAGTATGACCCCCAGCATATGTTACTAATTGCAATACTACCCGAACACACCATGTTGCTGGCCCTGATACACCTCCCAACACAGGTTGCACATGGCACACTTCAACTACACACTGACCACCTGCTGAGCGTGGGGGACACGTGTGTGCATGTGCATTGGACAATGTGCCAGGTGCTGATGCCCCTAGTTCAGTAAATGAGACGACAGTGTGCGTTACATTGCACACACAGACATTGACCATTATCTACATATGCTATGCAACACATTAACTGGACAGTCTACATTTCATTACACAGCACATGTGACATGTGCGAGTGTATGTGCCCATGCAATGTATTGGCGACCCATATATGGTATGTGTTGGTGAAGTGGAGTGACATGGCCCTTTTGTGCATTTGCCCTCATCAGGACCCTTCAATTGTTGAGACACTGGGCACTGTACATGTTGGCCTATGCAGAGAGCTGGAGGACACGTTAGGTGCAGCACAGCTACTCCACAACTCCATTAACGCTCACTCCAGGCACTGTCTGGCACCCATATGGCGGTGCCTACCGCTTGACACCTGCGGACTGGCACCGCCCATAACCCAGGCACGATCGCGGGAGACACCGCCAGATATGTATGTGACAATGGCGGTCACCATGCACCGCTATCCAAATCACGGTCACTCCAGGCACTGTCTGGCAGACATATGGCGGTGCCTACCACTTGACACCTGCGGACTGGCACCGCCCATAACCCAGGCACGATCGCGGGAGACACCGCCAGATATGTATGTGACAATGGCGGTCACCATGCACCGCTACCCAAATCACGGTCACTCCAGGCACTGTCTGGCAGACATATGGCGGTGCCTACCGCTTGACACCTGCGGACTGGCACCGCCCATAACCCAGGCACGATCGCGGGAGACACCGCCAGATACGTATGTGACAATGGCGGTCATCATGCACTGCTACCCAAATCACGGTCACTCCAGGCACTGTCTGGCAGACATATGGCGGTGCCTACCGCCATAACACCTGCGGACTGGCACCGCCCATAACCCAGGCACGATCACAGGAGACACCGCCAGATATGTATGTGACAATGGCGGTCACCATGCACAGCTACCCAAATCACGGTCACTCCAGGCACTGTCTGGCAGACATATGGCGGTGCCTACCGCTTGACACCTGCGGACTGGCACCGCCCATAACCCAGGCACGATCGCGGGAGACACCGCCAGATATGTATGTGACAATGGTGGTCATCATGCACCGCTACCCAAATCACGGTCACTCCAGGCACTGTCTGGCAGACATATGGCAGTGCCTACCGCCTGGCCCCTGAGGTGT
This sequence comes from Calotriton arnoldi, assembly GCA_963921515.1. Taxonomy (NCBI): domain Eukaryota; kingdom Metazoa; phylum Chordata; class Amphibia; order Caudata; family Salamandridae; genus Calotriton; species Calotriton arnoldi. Next base: position 514,474 of record CAWUFW010000754.1, on the reverse strand, counting down.
GGCACCGCCATGGACCATGCCCTTGCAGCTAATGGGAAGCAGCCTCGCGGTAGCCTGATGCGAGTTTGAAAATCGCGGTAGGCGTGCACCACCCCCACGGAGGCGGTCACTGGAGGCATTCAAAAGATGCACCACCGTGTTAGCGCGCGCCTGGCCCCTACGGTGTGTCACCACCATGGACCATGCCCTTGCAGCCAATGGGAAGCAGCCTCGCGGTAGCCTGATGCGAGTTTGAAAATCGCGGTAGGCGTGCACCACCCCGCGGAGGCGGTCACTGGAGGCATTCAAAGATGCACCACCGCGGTAGCGTGCGCCTGGCCCCTACGGTGTGTCACCGCCATGGACCATGCCCTTGCAGCCAATGGGAAGCAGCCTCGCGGTAGCCTGATGCGAGTTTGAAAATCGCGGTAGGCGTGCACCGCCACCGCGGAGGCGGACATTGGATGTATTTGAATGAGGCAGACCTGGTACACCAATTGCAGCACCCTGGGACCACTGACACAGCCCCAGGGGCCTATATATGTGTGGGAGGGTGCACCGCATTCCCACAGCTACCAGGGACTGCTGACTGACAACCCTCACCTGCTGCTGCTGCCTCAAGGGACTGCTGGCTGCCACCCTGCACCTGCTGCTGCTGCCTCAAGGGACTGCTGGCTGCCACCCTGCACCTGCTGCTGCTGCCTCAAGGGACTGCTGGCTGCCACCCTCCACCTGCTGCTGCTGCCTCAAGGGACTGCTGGCTGCCACCCTCAACGTGCTGCTGCTGCCACATGTCCATTGTGATGTCGAGGACTCAGAAGATCCGTGCCAGTCCCTTCACCAGCGAGGTGCTTGAGGTCCTGGTAGACGGGGTGCTTGCACAGTACCCAAGGCTTTATGGTGGCCCTAACGTCGTGGTAAGTCTCCCAGACTGTGAGTGAGAGTGCAGGGTGGGCACACGTGAGGTGGAGGTGCTTCGGTATGTGTCAGTGGTTGTGGGGCTCTGACATGCACTGCCTATCATGTTTACTACAGCGGGAAGGGCTTGGTGGGCTCTTTCACACGTTACCCTGCATGCCTATCCTGAGTAGAGGGACATGTTCTGTAGTGTCAGCCATACAGTGCAGCTGCATTTTGGTGATGCAGGAGTCTGGCCAGTTATCGTTCGTGTGAATGGCTGTGTTGATCCCAATTTACCCACTCAGTGTCAGTCCACCTGCCCTGCACAGTCCCCGCCGAATGCCACATGTCCACATCACTGCATGTACAGTGTGTTCCATGTGTCTTTGATTCACGCCTCTTCATCTAAGTCCCATCTCTGCCATGTAGATTGCACAGGAGCAGCCGTGGGAGAAGAGTGTGTGTATGACAGTTGTTGTCACTCTATGTGAGTTCCAGGACACAGTGAGGCTTTCACAGGGCTAGGACACTTAGGTCTGCGCAGTGTTGGACACAGTGAGTCCAACAACAAGACACATGTTTTGCTATCTTCTGTATGTGTAGTTGTAGGTAACTGCAGACAGTAGCTGTGGCCAGACTACACGTTGCTGGCTGTGTTGGTATCCTGCATGTGAATGGGATGTGGAGGTACTGTGTCCACCATCGAACATGCATGCCTGTACGTCTGATTGACCAATGACATTGTACCATGTTCACAGCAATTGTTGGCTCTGTTACAGTTGTAGCTGGAGTTTTGGATGAGTCACTGTCGTGCTACTGCATTTTCGTTGTGTTGTCATTGTGCACTGTGTCACTGGAACCTCACCCCTCTTGTCTCCCATGCCTGCAGCTGATGGTCCACCAGCGTAAAGCCGTGTGGATGGCCATTGCCTCCAGAGTCAGAGATCTGGGTGTGTCAAACCGAAGGCGCACCCACTGTCATAAAAGGTGGGACGACATCTGCCGGCTGAGCAAGAACGTGGCCGAGATGATGCTGGGGCTGCTCCCTCGGACTGGCAGGTTGGCTAGGCGCAGCATGACACCACTATTGGCCCGCATCCTGGCTGTCACACAACCTGAGCTGGACAGACAACTGAAGGAGCATCAGCAGCAAGCTAGGGGTGAGTATGTGTTGCAGGCTGGCTTTGGATGGGAGTGGGTGCATGTGTCTACAGAGTGTGCAAATTGTCAGCTGTGTGACGTTGGTTGTGTGGTGCAATGTTTTGTGAGTGGCCTCTGTGCTGGGTGTATGTGCCATGCATTTGCCCAAACGGTGCTTCATGAAGTCAGTTTTAGCACTGTGCATCTCTCTTACATTTGGAGTTGTGGCCTTCAGGTACCTTCTGCTGTGGGGTAGTGTGTGAATTCCGATGGATGGGAATGCCAGTGTGCCAATTGTGAATGCGTTTCAATGAATGCGTGCAATTCCAGACCTCAGATGTCTGCCAGTCAGACATCTGAGGCCAATGTGCAACAGTAGATGTGCCCATGAACTCGATATGGTGGATGGCATGTGTGCAGGGTCATTGTGGGCTGGTATGTTGTTGTCTGTGTGGTCCCCTACTGCTCCATACATGTAGGTGATGTGCACCATGTTGTGGTGTTCATCCTTGCCAACATCGGGACAGTGTGTGTGCACAGGCCATTTTGTGGCTGTGTCTGATGTGAGCCAACAGCAGGATGGTGTGCTGTGTGAGTCACCTGGGGCAATTATGGCAGGATGTGTGTCGGGTTGATATTTTGGGTGGCAAGATATATGTGTGCACAGGGTGGCATGCGATGTGCTGCACACCTCTTCTAGGATGCAGATGTATTGGCACGTGTTAGTTCTGTTGATGCTACTCATCTCACAGTACTTCTCTCTCCTATGGAGCAGCTCCCGTATGTGCAGAGGGAGAGGGGACGGACACCAGTGGTGAGGCTTCCAGTGCAACAGCCGGACCCCAAAGTCCCGATACAGAACCCGCAGCTCACAGGAGCAGCAGCAGCCCAAGCGTACTAGGGCGCAGACACCATCCCCACATAAGAGTAAGGCCACCCCAGAGCGCAGAGAGAAAAGCCCATCAGGCGACAGCAAGGGCCACAAAGCAAAGAAACAAGCATCAGGGTCACAGGCCTCACCTTCCTCCCCCGCCAAAGACTCCCCTGTCCCAAAGACGTCTCGCAGAGGCAAAATGACAGTTTCCACACCCACTGAGAAGGTGTTGCCTGCAAACATTACACAGGATGAGGGCCCCATGGATAATCCATCCTTGACCTCCACTCCCATCCCAAGCCCTGTGAAGCCAGCACGGGAGGACACTGTAGGGGGCAAAGCTGGTGGACAGAGGGAGGCAGGGCGGCGGCAAACACCAGGCAAGCGCACAGCGGGATCCAGGGTCATTGTGGGCTGGTATGTTGTTGTCTGTGTGGTCCCCTACTGCTCCATACATGTAGGTGATGTGCACCATGTTGTGGTGTTCATCCTTGCCAACATCGGGACAGTGTGTGTGCACAGGCCATTTTGTGGCTGTGTCTGATGTGAGCCAACAGCAGGATGGTGTGCTGTGTGAGTCACCTGGGGCATTTATGGCAGGATGTGTGTCAGACATGCACCGTTGGGTTGATATTTTGGGTGGCAAGATATATGTGTGCACAGGGTGGCATGCGATGTGCTGCACACCTCTTCTAGGATGCAGATGTATTGGCACGTGTTAGTTCTGTTGACGCCACTCATCTCACAGTACTTCTCTCTCCTATGGAGCAACTCCCGTATGTGCAGAGGGAGAGGGGACGGACACCAGTGGTGAGGCTTCCAGTGCAACAGCCAGACGGGAGCAGACTGACACAGATGTGACCAGCGCCGAGGAGGGGGACAGGAGTCTGCTAGAGGATTCACAGCCGGAAACACAAAGCTCTACCTCATCTGACGCCAGCGGTGACGCATCCATGTTGGGGGGTACAGGGAACGGGGACTCGGCCTCCTCTTCCGCCACACAGCATCCAGTGCCCAGCCTCCCTTCAACCTCCACTGGTGCTGCCCGTGTCCGCACGAGTAGGAAGGGAAGAGTCACCTTCACCCCAGGCACAGCTGCCCCAGCCCATGTCAGCCCTGCTGCCCTCAGTGCAGAAGCAGTCGAGCTATTGCGCCAGCTGTGCGTGGGGAAGACAGCACTTCTCAATGCCTTCCAAGAGCATGACAAAAAGTTGGGGCAGGTTATAGCTTTCATGGAGGGCATACATTGCGACGTAGGTGGGCTACACCGGACTGTGCAGTCCTTGTCATCAACTGTGACAGCAGCCCTGCAACAGGCACATAGTCAGGGAGCGGCTCCCAGCACTCGGTCCGGCCCCGTGTCACTGTGCACCTCTGACGACAGTGACAATGCTCAACGGACCCCAAAGTCCCGATACAGAACCCGCAGCTCACAGGAGCAGCAGCAGCCCAAGCGTACTAGGGCGCAGACACCATCCCCACATAAGAGTAAGGCCACCCCAGAGTGAGAGAGAAAAGCCCATCAGGCGACAGCAAGGGCCACAAAGCAAAGAAACAAGCATCAGGGTCACAGGCCTCACCTTCCTCCCCCGCCAAAGACTCCCCTGTCCCAAAGACGTCTCGCAGAGGCAAAATGACAGTTTCCACACCCACTGAGAAGGTTTTGCCTGCAAACATTACACAGGATGAGGGCCCCATGGATAATCCATCCTTGACCTCCACTCCCATCCCAAGCCCTGTGAAGCCAGCACGGGAGGACACTGTAGGGGGCAAAGCTGGTGGACAGAGGGAGGCAGGGCGGCGGCAAACACCAGGCAAGCGCACAGCGGGATTCAGCATGTCCCCAGAGGGAGGGTCAACATCCACACCAGAATCAGCTTTGGCAGTGGGGTCACCTGTTGTGTCTGCCCCAGTTCCCCTCAATCCCCAGACAGGGAAGCCTTTCAGGATCCCCAAGAAGTGGAGAGGCACCCCTCCACAATCTCCGGCACACACTGTGTCTCACCAGGGCATGAGTCCACCTCCCGGGCCACCACCCCACCTGGTCCAAGCAGCCCCCAGCTCCCACAAGCACAGTTGGCTCTTCCACAGTTGTTACTCCCACTGCCCAGGGCAGCCCTCCAACTGACCCCAACACACAGTCAGCTCCAAGTCCGACAGACAGCCCCATCTGAGTGGTTGTCACCCTCACACACCTGTCTGTCCACAGGGGTGCGTGTGATGCCCATTGTCAGGCCCATTACTCTGTTGCTGGGCATGGCATGGTAGAGTTGCATACATTGCCTGTGTAGCTTCTGATGTCACTACTCTGCACAATGTCTTTGCCTTTTTGTTCACTGCTGTTTGCCCCCTGCCTGTGCAGCTTCTCATGTACCTCACCTGCACTGTGTCCTGGCCCATGGCCTTGTCGTTCACTGCTGTGTGCCCCCTGCCTGTGCATCTTCTCATGGACTCACTCTGCACTTTGTCCTGCCCACTGGCCTTGTCGTTCACTGCTGTGTGCCCCTTGCTTGTGCAGCTTCTCATGTACCTCACCTGCACTGTGTCCTGGCCACTGGCCTTGTTGTTCACTGCTGTTTGCCCCTTGCCTGTGCAGCTTCTCATGTACCTCACCTGCACTGTGTCCTGGCCACTGGCCTTGCTGTTCACTGCTGTTTGCCCCTTGCCTGTGCAGCTTCTGATGTAACTACTCTGCACATTGTACTTGCCTTGTGTTTCACTGCTGTTTTTCCGCTGCCTGTGCATCTTCTCATGTACCTCACCTGCACATTGGACTGGCCACTGGCCTTGCTGTTCACTGCTGTTTGCCCCTTGCCTGTGCAGCTTCTCATGTACCTCACCTGCACTGTGTCCTGGCCACTGGCCTTGTCGTTCACTGCTGTGTGCCCCCTGCCTGTGCAGCTTCTCATGTACCTCACCTGCACTGTGTCCTGGCCACTGGCCTTGCTGTTCACTGCTGTTTACCCCTTGCCTGTGCAGCTTCTCATGTACCTCACCTGCACTGTGTCCTGCTCACTGGCCTTGTCGTTCACTGCTGTGTGCCCCCTGCCTGTGCATCTTCTCATGGACTTAATCTGCACATTGGACTGGCCACTGACCTTGCTGTTCACTGCTGTTTGCCCCTTGCCTGTGCAGGATCTTATGTACCTCATCTGCACTTTGGACTGGTCACTGGCCTTGTTGTTCACTGCTGTTTGCCCCTTGCCTGTGCAGCTTCTCATGTACCTCACCTGCACTGTGTCCTGGCCACTGGCCTTGCTGTTCACTGCTGTTTGCCCCTTGCCTTTGCAGGATCTCATGTACCACACCTGCACTTTGGACTGGCCACTGGCCTTGCTGTTCACTGCTGTTTGCCCCTTGCCTGTGCAGGATCTCATGTACCTCACCTGCACTTTGGACTGGCCACTGACCTTGCTGTTCACTGCTGTTTGCCCCTTGCCTGTGGAGGATCTCATGTACCTCATCTGCACATTGGACTGGCCACTGGCCTTGCTGTTCACTGCTGTTTGCCCCTTGCCTGTGCAGGATCTCATGTACCTCACCTGCACTTTGGACTGGCCACTGGCCTTGCTGTTCACTGCTGTTTGCCCCTTGCCTGTGGAGGATCTCATGTACCTCATCTGCACTTTGGACTGGCCACTGGCCTTGCTGCTCACTGCTGTTTGCCCCTTGCCTGTGCAGGATCTCATGTACCTCATCTGCACTTTGGACTGGTCACTGGCCTTGTTGTTCACTGCTGTTTGCCCCTTGCCTGTGCAGCTTCTCATGTACCTCACCAGCACTGTGTCCTGGCCACTGGCCTTGTCGTTCACTGCTGTGTGCCCCCTGCCTGTGCATCTTCTCATGGACTCACTCTGCACTTTGTCCTGCCCACTGGCCTTGTCGTTCACTGCTGTGTGCCCCCTCCCTGTGCATCTTCTCATGGACTTAATCTGCACATTGGACTGGCCACTGGCCTTGGTGTTCACTGCTGTTTGCCCCTTGCCTGTGCAGCTTCTCATGTACCTTACCTGCACTGTGTCCTGGCCACTGGCCTTGTTGTTCACTGCTGTTTGCCCCTTGCCTGTGCAGCTTCTCATGTACCTCACCTGCACTGTGTCCTGGCCACTGGCCTTGTCGTTCACTGCTGTGTGCCCCCTGCCTGTGCAGCTTCTCATGTACCTCACCTGCACTGTGTACTGGCCACTGGCCTTGCTGTTCACTGCTGTTTGCCCCTTGCCTGTGCAGCTTCTCATGTACCTCACCTGCACTGTGTCCTGGCCACTGGCCTTGTCGTTCACTGCTGTGTGCCCCCTGCCTGTGCAGCTTCTCATGTACCTCACCTGCACTGTGTCCTGGCCACTGGCCTTGCTGTTCACTGCTGTTTGCCCCTTGCCTGTGCAGCTTCTCATGTACCTCACCTGCACTGTGTCCTGGCCACTGGCCTTGTCGTTCACTGCTGTGTGCCCCCTGCCTGTGCAGCTTCTCAAGTACCTCACCTGCACTGTGTCCTGGCCACTGGCCTTGCTGTTCACTGCTGTTTGCCCCTTGCCTGTGCAGCTTCTCATGTACCTCACCTGCACTGTGTCCTGGTCACTGGCCTTGTCGTTCACTGCTGTGTGCCCCCTGCCTGTGCATCTTCTCATGGACTTAATCTGCACATTGGACTGGCCACTGACCTTGCTGTTCACTGCTGTTTGCCCCTTGCCTGTGCAGGATCTCATGTACCTCATCTGCACTTTGGACTGGTCACTGGCCTTGTTGTTCACTGCTGTTTGCCCCTTGCCTGTGCAGCTTCTCATGTACCTCACCTGCACTGTGTCCTGGCCACTGGCCTTGCTGTTCACTGCTGTTTGCCCCTTGCAGGATCTCATGTACCACACCTGCACTTTGGACTGGCCACTGGCCTTGCTGTTCACTGCTGTTTGCCCCTTGCCTGTGCAGGATCTCATGTACCTCACCTGCACTTTGGACTGGCCACTGGCCTTGCTGTTCACTGCTGTTTGCCCCTTGCCTGTGGAGGATCTCATGTACCTCATCTGCACTTTGAACTAGCCACTGGCCTTGCTGCTCACTGCTGTTTGCCCCTTGCCTGTGCAGGATCTCATGTACCTCATCTGCACTTTGGACTGGTCACTGGCCTTGTTGTTCACTGCTGTTTGCCCCTTGCCTGTGCAGCTTCTCATGTACCTCACCAGCACTGTGTCCTGGCCACTGGCCTTGTCGTTCACTGCTGTGTGCCCCCTGCCTGTGCATCTTCTCATGGACTCACTCTGCACTTTGTCCTGCCCACTGGCCTTGTCGTTCACTGCTGTGTGCCCCCTCCCTGTGCATCTTCTCATGGACTTAATCTGCACATTGGACTGGCCACTGGCCTTGGTGTTCACTGCTGTTTGCCCCTTGCCTGTGCAGATTCTCATGTACCTTACCTGCACTGTGTCCTGGCCACTGGCCTTGTTGTTCACTGCTGTTTGCCCCTTGCCTGTGCAGCTTCTCATGTACCTCACCTGCACTGTGTCCTGGCCACTGGCCTTGTCGTTCACTGCTGTGTGCCCCCTGCCTGTGCAGCTTCTCATGTACCTCACCTGCACTGTGTCCTGGCCACTGGCCTTGCTGTTCACTGCTGTTTGCCCCTTGCCTGTGCAGCTTCTGATGTAACTACTCTGCACATTGTACTTGCCTTGTGTTTCACTGCTGTTTGCCCCCTGCCTGTGCAGCTTCTCATGTAAATGCTGTGCATATTAAAATGCCCACTGGCTTTGCTGTTGCCCAAATTTGTTGTCTCAATATGCAAATTGTGAATAAACACAGTTGGTCCTGCTGTGAGTTGTGTCAGTGTCCTTCCTGAATAAAGTTGTCACATGCTCAGTATGCCACTTCAACATTGCCAATGGGTTGTCTCACATTTCATTTTTTTTGGCAGGGGTGGGAGGCACTTCATTTCTACCTGACTGTGATACTTATGGGTGCAGTGCAGGTGGTTGGCAATGAATTCTTGTTGTCATCTTCCTACTTAGCTCATGTTATCTATGGTGGACACATGTCAGGTTTGTGGGCAATGGCAGCACAGGGTGGGAGTTTGGGCACAGGCTTACAGGCAGGCAGGCCAGGGTCATGGGGTCTGTGTGAGCTTCCTTTCTGTGTGCCAATCAGTGTCGGTGTATGGACATCTTGTGGTGATGAGTTATCCAGGTCCCATGGCTTACTTCCAATGTGTGCAATTGGGTGGTGGAGAAGTGTATGGTGTGAAGGGGGTGACTTTGTTGTGACTGTGGATGTGTGTGCACCTGCATTGTCAACTACTGCCATGTGTCACCCTGGAGTGGTGTGCCTGTATGTGTACTTGTTGAGCCCTGTGGTTGTGTTTTGTGCACATGGCAGTATTGTGTGTTGCTGTTGTGGGAGGAGGTATGTGTGACATATCCTACTTGTGCTTGGCTGTCATGTAGTGTGTCACTTGGCCCTGTCTGTTGTGCAGCAGACATTCTCTTGTCCAGTATTTGGATGCCTATGTGTGGCTGGTCAGTGTTTGAGTTCAGGGCCTTCCTTACATCCCTGTGCCTATACATGGGTGTCCTTGCTGTCTCCAGGAGTTGTTGCATTGGGGTGACCGTGGTTTGTGTTACCTGACTGTGTCAGCCATGTGTGCTGTGATGGGCTGTGTGTGTTCTCACATGTGTCTTGTCTTGCATGAGCATCACACATGCTTGATGGTTGTGTCACTGCCCTTCCCTTCCATTTGTGGGCACCTCACTTTGGCTTTCCTATTAGTTGTCCTCCATTACTGCTGGCATGTGGTGTGTGTATGTAGCTGTGAGTCAGGGTGGTGTGTGTGTGTGTGACTTGTCAGGTAGTGTGTGCAGTGAAGTGTTTGGTCCTCATCTGTGTGTGTGTACATTTTGTGCCTGGCCTCAGTGTTCTTGGCTTGTGTGTGATGTTGTTGTGGTGTGTGTGTTGGCTGGGGCCTGGGCTTCTGTGCTATGTGTTCCTGTGCAAAGGGTCTTGCTGTGGCTGTATATGCAGTTGTTGGGACGTGGGGCATGGTGTGGCTGTAGTTGTGTGGTTGTTGTGCAGGAGTGGCACTTGGGAGGCACATGTTGTGTCCCTTCATGGAGGTAGCTGGTGTGTTGTGGATGGAGTTGTGGCTCTGTGCGATTTGTACGGTGCCCTTGGCATGCGCTGGCCCTGGGCTCTGCGTTGTGTGCATGGTTTCATGCACACTGACCGCGGCAGTGACGTGACCGGGACATTTGTTCATTATGGCGGTACATGGGTGGTCAGTATGTGGCGAGGTGTGTTTGTCACAGGTGGAACGTGTGTGTGCAGTGATGGCTGTGTGCCTGTCCCCACAGGGGTGTGTGGTGTTCCCATGCGAAGTTTTTCCACCCTGGAGCTGTGTATTGTGTTACTTGCACTGTTGTGTCTGTACGTACCTGCGGAGGCGTCCACGGCGGACGATGACTTGCAGGTGGTGTATCATGTACAGCACCGGGAAGGCATGTAGGGCAGGATCCATCGCAGTGTGTCCTGGGTGTCTCTTTTCTGTCTCCGCTGTGGTGTCTCCGCCGTCTTTCTCTGTGCGGTTTCTCCGTCGCGGTTCGCTGCCATGTTTCTGGCATCGTGATATCTTCGGCGTACGGGACGTCATTCCGCACGGCGGTGTGTGGTGATTGGCTCACTCCGCCACGGTGGCGGGCGCACTTTGATGGCGGTTGGCGTCGCACCGCAGCGGGCGGGAAATGGGCAATGTGTGGCCATCCTAATATGGCAGGCGTGAAGACCGCTGGCGGCGTGCGGTAAATGGGTGTTAACGCCACCGCCGGCACCGTGGTCGTCTCTCCGCCCGCCATCGTAATAGGCCCCTTAATCTTTTGGGGTGGTACCACCAAGGATTGTTCGGAATGACATTAAGACCAGGAACCAAAGAACAAGTTTCCCTTGTCAATGAGGAGAGCCAAAGTGGGGAGGTGTGTGGGATAACATGTTTAAGGATGTGTTTACTGTGAAACTGGGGTGTATCAACGGGTTCAAACACATGATCAAAGTAAAAGATCAGGTTGCGTCTGTCAAACATAAATGGCTTAATGTGCCATTTAGTGTTAGAGATGACCTTACTGATGAATTGAGGAGCCTGTCTGAGACAGGAGGAAAAAGAATGGAAAACGAATGGAAGTTTGAGAGTATGTGTGGACTTATGTAGTTTAAATAAAGAGATATAGGTGGATTCTCATCCTTTACCAAGAATTGATGACATAATATCAAAGCTTTCAGGGGCCAAGGTATTTTCAAAGATCGACTTAGCGTCGGCGTACCACCAAGTGAAGTTGGAAGCCAGTTTGCGACATCTCACTGTGTTCACTTCCCCTGTTGGCCGCTTTTCAATTTAAGAGAATGCGATTTGGTTTGACTTCAGTGGCTGCTGTATTTTAGCGTATCATAGAAAAAGTCTTGGAAGGGGTGGAAAACACTGTAGTTTTCCAGGAAAATATATTGGTCTTGGGAAAAACTAGTGAAGAGCATAACAAAAACTTAAAGTGTGTTTTAAGTAGATTACAAAAAGTGGGAATTGTGGCAAACAAACAGAAATGTGTTTTTGGAGTTGGGTCTATTGAACATATGGGACATCTCATTTCACAGGATGGAGTTGAGCCATGTCCTGAACTTATTGAGGCTATTGTCCATGCACCCTGTCCTACTAGTAAAGAGCAGATATCTTCAATTCTAGGCGCATGTGAGTTTTACTCCAAATTTATATAGAATGTTGCCACCAAAACAGACAACATGCAAGGTTTGTTAAGAGGGGTAACTTTTGAGAGGGATTTTAACTGTCAGGAAAAATTTGAGCAAATCAAGGGTTAACTTACAGCATGTAAAATCTTAACGCCATTTGCCCCTTCCAAGCAATGCGTTGTTTCTGTTGATGCCAGTTTGAATGGTTGGGGGGGTATGATTACCCAAATGAAGCAACCTAAAGAGTGTAACCTCAGAACATGACAACCCTGATCGCTCAAGATTGTGGAAACAATGTACTACTTTTTGCTCAGTCACTCGTGCTCATTTAATTTATCTCAGAGGTACACAGAATAAACAGTCTGGGCATTTCAATAAAGATTTATTGAACAGTTGTTATTCTCGTGTAAAGTATATGAGCTAAAACAACCATTAGACAGTAGCAGAGATATATGATTAGCAGTACTATGAATATAAAAGGAGAGTACAGTTCTATCATCTTGCAATAAGCATGAATAAATACATGAATATAAAATGCATTGATAAAAGAGAGTGTGTACTCCTACGATGCCTATCTAGATGTACCTAAGTGTACCTAGCATGTGAGAAGGTGTGCAGCCAAGAATCCCTCTAGGATTTGGTCGAACCCCATTACCTGAAGTGAGAATGTAGGAGCCTCTCCTGGTCTCGAGCTGGACACCCCGCAAGGGATGTTCAGACCACTGTCAGCTGGAGCGTCTGCATGCAGGAGCCTCAGCGTCTCTGGTCAGTGTGTCGGCCTGGAAGTCTCGGTTCCCTCTAACTACTGATAGCAAAAGGTGCTGAATTTATACAGAAAAGTATATAGAGTCCCTTTGTCCCTTGTTCTTGTGTTAGCCATTGTTGGGTATGAGGATGACGTATGGGATGAACCTTGTGCGCAGATATTAGGAAGGTGATGTATAGCCCCTGCCTGGTTTCCAAGTAGCCTCATGAATATTTTATTCATGTAGTGTCAGTCTAAAGATGAAGTCAATAAACACTATTGTTTGGGAAAAACCCTCCTTCTGCACCCAGGCCTAGAACTAGGTAAAAGGTTCAGTCCATAAAAGGCGTTCAATCCTTTAAAGGCTCATTAGTGTGTAATGTAGGGGAGGTGATGTAGGTGAATGGGTATGATGTTACCCGGGCCTATATTAGGGTACCTATATGAAACATAACACTTGCTTCTAGGGCTTTGCGTCCTAGTGGGAAAAAGTACTTACTCAGTGATTGAACATGAGTTGTTGGCTTGTTGTTGGGCAGTCAACATGTTTAAAAGCTTTTTGTGGGGCAGAATGTTCAAATTATTGACAAACCGCTCATTTACATTCTGAGTGTTCATTTAGTTAAATATCATACTACTAGAATCGCCAGTTTGAGTTCCAAACTGCTTCAATATAATTTCAAGATTGAACGCATATAGGGGGGGGGGACATTGGAGCAGTTAAGGGGACGTATTATTGATTTAGGGGATGAAGGTCACCTGGGACAAAACAACATGAATAGAAGGATTCGAAATATCTTTTGGTCGCCGTCAATGGATAATCAGATATCTGAGGTAGTTAAGGAGTGTATGATATGCTGCACCAGTGACAATGTGGTTAAAACTTTTACTCCACCATGACAAGCTGTGGAGTTACCAGAAGGACCATGGATGAAACTTGCAGAGGATTTTATTGGGCCGTTTCACATATTTGTAAACAAGTATAAATATGCTGCTGTGGTTGTTGATTATTAAAGTAAGTGGTGGGAAGTACAGTTCATGGTGGATCCCAAAACAGAGGGTTTTATAAAAAAAATGTCAGAGTAGTTTTGCAAGAGAAGGATTTCCTAAAGAAATTGTATCCAACAACGGAGTACAGTTCATATCAAAGGAAATGACATTTTTGCAACATTCCAAATTTCCGCATCATAGAGTAGTTCTTTACCACCCTCAGGCAAACAGTTTTATTGTGTGCATTAACTGCATTTTAGTGGAGTGCATACAGTGGGCTGTGAATAGAAGGATGGATCTTTTAAAAGCAGTACAAAGTATGTTAAGGGAATATCGCACTACACCAAATCGTGTGTCTGGGAAGAGCCCATTTGAGATTTTGAGGGGGAAAGAAGCAACATTTGAAATGTGTGCTGCTTGGATGAGGAAGTGGGGTTTACATATGTTGTCTGCAGGAGAGAATGAGTCTAAAATAGATAACATATTTGTGGTGGATGGTAAAAGAGTGTAACTAGAAGGTACAGGAATTCAGGAGAAAGCACCAAAATTGCAAGTAGGTGATTGGGTTAGAATCTGTCATCCCCTTAAGGTTGCCAAGGGGTTGTCTAAGTTCTGGTCACCAGTAAGAGTAGATGCTGTATCACGCTACCCAGTTAATAAGACGGATTGATGGAATATATTTAAAGCCTATAAGTTGCCTAAGTAAGTAGTTTCAAAGATGGCATCAAGGATGTTGGTCAAATGGATGAACCATGTAGAAGTAAAAGGAAGGTTAATCCTCCAAAACGCTTTGGATGGTAGTACGTTTTGGGAGTTACTTTTATTTTCTCATGCAATGTGTTTCCGCTGAGCTTCTGCTGAATAACAATTTAAGCATTAATGTGTAACTTACTTTTGTTCTCTGTTTCTATTTCTGTTTTTATGTTCTTTTAAGCTTTGTGTTTTTTCTTTTTGCTCTTAGCTAGTGTATTTTTACATATTTTATTGCTTAGCTGTTTATGGTTAAGTTACATTTAGTTTTCATTCCTATTAGGTTACTCCAGACTTTTTTTCGGTGAATTATGCATATATGTACATTTCTTGTTATTGTATAGAAAGGAGATGCTGTAGTATGTTATACTCTATGGTTAGGACTAGCTCTAAGTCACCCACTGTGACAGGGGCATGATTACAATGTCGGGCGGCGGTCTCGATACTAACCGACCTCCGGTCGGCGGTCTCGACACCGCAAATACAATGTGACCACACATGGTGCGGTCGCATACTCCCATTTCTCTATGGGAGCTTGTGCTGTGGCCATAAACCCGCTGTAGCACAAGCTCCCATTGAGAAATGCGAGCCTGTGTAATCCCTGCACCATGTGGCAGGCACCATGAGGTGCCTGCCACACGGTGCAGGGATTTACAGGGGGGCCCCTTAGGTGCCCACTAAGCGCCCAACCAGAGGGCCAGAAAGGAAGGGGGCCCTGCTAGGGGGCCCCCAAAGGCACTTTCTGACAGCTAATTCATGTTGAAAAAGGCCGACATGGATTTGCTCTCAGAAAGTGCCATCATAATCCTGAAGGCAGAAACACCTTCCTCGCGGGATTATGCGGCCCTTCCGACTGGCTGACGGGCTCCTTGAGCCCGTCGGAAGTCAGCCGGATTGACCTGCCGGTTTGAATTCCGACTGCCATAATTGTAATGCGGCGGTAGGAAGTCAAACCAGGGATGCTGGTCGGAGGCTTTCCTACCGACATCCTAATTAGCCCCTAGGTGTTCTACTGTGGAATGGTCATGTTCAACTGTACAATTGAGGTTAGAGCAGCTATTCTCCAGGGAGGTGTGGAGTTGGAAGCCAATTAAACTTGTGTCTCTGAAATACAGAAAGAGACTAAGAAAGCAATGAAAAATAAATGGAGTTTGAGGGAGAAGATATTGTAGGAAGAAAAAAAGATGTAGAGAAAGATATCAATTGTGCACCCAGAACAGCATTTACCTTCACAGTATCCAATCAAAATTATTTTAAAACCTAACATGACATAAAGTTGCAGGTCAGGTTATATGTGATGTTTGAAGATTATTTCAAATGTTTGGCGCTATGAGCAAACCCACCTATTTATGTGTTTCTTCTTATTTCTTTCCATTTAAAACTCTGAATTGTATGTCTCTGGTGTTGGTTGAGGTCCATGTGTGTTCTGTTTAGTGGTGCATCGTTACCCCATCCTCTGAGTGAGACAGGTAAAATTTTTACTTTTGGTGGAGAGCAATTTGTGCTACAGATGAGTGCACTTTCTGTGGAACAAGCAAGCATACATAATAGTTGTCCACACCAGTGTTTACTGTAACAAAAAATGAACAAGGCTTTTTGACTGATTTGTTTTTATTTTTTGGCGGAAAGGTCCCATAAATTTTCTGTTCTAGTGTCTCTCTAGGTCAAAACCGAGTTTCAATGAAAAAACTTGTGCTTAGCCTCTGGTAGTTGTGACCTAAAGCAGCAGGCCTTTACCCGAAGAAATGTGTGTTAAGTACTTAAGGAATACCAAAGAATGATAAAGACAATAAACAAATTAATACAGTTCCCAAACCAGTTCAGTAACAAGCTAAACAAAATGAATAAAATGATATGAAATGGTCTAAGTCAAACTAAGGGAAATGGAGAAATGAATTTTTTAAGTTTTAATTAAAATAAATGCCCAGAAAACACAAACCTCCATGTAAAACACAGTTGCAGTTGTGCTGAGACCGATGAGCTATTTATAGTGACCTGTGATGGAACCGCAGTCAGGTGAATCTAGCAGGTGCTACCAATGAAAAGATTTTATGGAAGTCTAACTTCTGATTGGGATAAGGCAGGGTGATGTAGCTAGCGAGGTGTAACTCCCATGCATCCAGGGCAAGCTCATGGATTCCTTTCCTCAGTTCAGCAGTGCTCAACACTTGTGTGTGTGTGCGCACACAACTATGGGGTCGATTCCGATCTCGGCCGGAAGCGCACCTAACACTATTTGTCCGGAAAAAATACAAGCCGAATGCGTGTTTCCCGACCGAATCGTACACTCGTCCGGACGAACAAGTACGATGCGTATAACAACACATTTACCGAACGAGCCGTACTCACCCAATCCAGCTCCTGTTCCCCGCCCGAGCCGGATCCGTAAACGCCGATACGAGCCGCACGGAAGCAAATACACAGCACCTTCCGGCCGGACTAGTACGATGCGCATTCCGTACGCGCCGAACCCGTCGCTACGTCCGGCACGTTTGAGCATCCAGGCGAGCCGTACATAAGCTCCGTTGTGCGCCACAAGACGATCCACGGCTACGAGACGAACAAGCCAGCGACGAGTACGAGTCGAAGACACGAGAAACCCGAACGAGACGATCCAAGCATGAATCCCATTGCGCAGGTCCAACCTATACTCTGCATCTATTACCGGGACCGGCACGGACGCGTACGGCGCAGACAGTAAGTCAAACACCAACAATACAAACAAACTACACGTACCCGAAATATGTCACACACACATAGGGATGCACAAATGACGTACACAAGCAACAGCAGAACCATAGGGGTGGGATGGCCAACACCAATGCCATACACACCCATAGGGGGATAGATGCCTACCACCAACACCACCCTACAACCACCCCTACTCATGGGTGGCTAGATGCCTGCCACCACCACCACCCCTACTCAGGGGGGCATGGATGCCTGTCACTACTACCATACCCACCCTTAGGGGGCTGGATGCCTGCCACTACTACCACCCCTACTCAGGGGGGCCTGGATGCCTGTCACTACCACCACCCCTAATCATGGGTGCCTGGATGCCTGTCACTACTACCATCCCCACCCTTAGGGGGCTGGATGCCTGCCACTACCACCACCCCTATCCAGGGGGCTGGATGCCTGTCACTACTACCATCCCCACCCTTAGGGGGATGGATGCCTGCCACTACCACCACCACTATCCAGGGGGCTGGATGCCTGTCACTACTACCATCCCCACTCATGGGGGGCTGGATGCCTGTCACTACTACCATCCCCACTCATGGAGGGATGGATGCCTACCACTACCACCACCCCTAATCATGGGTGCCTGGATGCCTGTCACTACTACCATCCCCATCCTTAGGGGGATGGATGCCTGCCACTACCACCACCACTATCCAGGGGGGCCTGGATGCCTGTCACTACTACCATACCCACCCTTAGGGGGCTGGATGCCTGCCACTACTACCACCCCTACTCAGGGGGGCCTGGATGCCTGTCACTACCACCACCCCTAATCATGGGTGCCTGGATGCCTGTCACTACTACCATCCCCACCCTTAGGGGGATGGATGCCTGCCACTACCACCACCCCTATCCAGGGGGGGCTGGATGCCTGTCACTACTACCATCCCCACTCATGGGGGGATGGATGCCTACCACTACCACCACCCCTAATCATGGGTGCCTGGATGCCTGTCACTACTACCATCCCCACCCTTAGGGGGATGGATGCCTGCCACTACCACCACCCCTATCCAGGGGGGCTGGATGCCTGTCACTACTACCATCCCCACCCTTAGGGGGATGGATGCCTGCCACTACCATCACCCCTACTCAGGGGGGCCTGGATGCCTGCCACCACCACCACCCCTACTCAGGGGGGGCTGGATGCCTGTCACTACTACCATCCCCATCCTTAGGGGGATGGATGCCTGTCACTACCACCACCCCTACTCAGGGGGGCCTGGATGCCTGTCACTACCACCACCCCAACTCTGGGGGGCATGGATGCCTGTCACTACTACCATCCCCATCCTTAGAGGGATGGATGCCTGCCACTACCACCACCCCTACTCAGGGGGGCCTGGATGCCTGCCACCACCACCACCCCTACTCAGGGGGGGCTGGATGCCTGTCACTACTACCATCCCCATCCTTAGGGGGATGGATGCCTGTCACTACCACCATCCCTACTCAGGGGGGCCTGGATGCCTGTTACTACCACCACCCCAACTCAGGGGGGCATGGATGCCTGTCACTACTACCATCCCCATCCTTAGAGGGATGGATGCCTGCCACTACCACCACCCCTACTCAGGGGGGCCTGGATGCCTGTCACTACTACCATACCCACCCTTAGGGGGATGGATGCCTGCCACTACCACCACCCCTACTCAGGTGGGCCTGGATGCCTGCCACCACCACCACCCCTACTCAGGGTGGGCTGGATGCCTGTCACTACTACCATCCCCACTCATGGGGGGATGGATGCCTACCACTAACACCACCCCTACTCATAGGATGGGTAATGCATGACACAACCAGCATACTCCCACATAAGGAATGACAGAAAATTACATCCCCCCAACACCCCGACAAGCGTGTGTAGTCTGTGTCAAATGCCTACAAGACTGAACATGACATTGAACATACACTGTGACCCCCCTAACACATGTGTCACACATAAATGTGTGTGGCCTCCACAATGCAAGCCGACCTTGGCCACTGTGGCAATGGGCTCGAACACCCCATCACCACAGTGACCAAAAGGTAAGTGTGGGGTCCATAGCTGATGCACTTTTTGAACAGTGTGGCAATGGGGCCTAAAGCCCCATCACCACAGTGACCAAAAGGGAAGTGTGGTGTCCAGAGCTGATGCACTTTTTGAACAGTGTGGCAATGGGGCCTAAAGCCCCATCACCACAGTGACCAAAAGGGAAGTGTGGTGTCCATAGCTGATGCACTTTTTGAACAGTGTGGCAACGGGGCCTAAAGCCCCATCACCACAGTGACCAAAAGGGAAGTGTGGTGTCCATAGCTGATGCACTTTTTGAACAGTGTGGCAACGGGGCCTAAAGCCCCATCACCACAGTGACCAAAGGGAAGTGTGGTGTCCATAGCTGATGCACTTCTTGAACAGTGTGGCAATGGGGCCTAAAGCCCCATCACCACAGTGACCAAAAGGGAAGTGTGGTGTCCATAGCTGATGCACTTTTTGAACAGTGTGGCAACGGGGCCTAAAGCCCCATCACCACAGTGACCAAAAGGGAAGTGTGGTGTCCATAGCTGATGCACTTTTTGAACAGTGTGGCAACGGGGCCTAAAGCCCCATCACCACAGTTACCAAAAGGGAAGTGTGGTGTCCATAGCTGATGCACATTTTTGAACAGTGTGGCAACGGGGCCTAAAGCCCCATCACCACAGTGACCAAAAGGTAAGTATGGGGTCCATAGCTGATGCAACTTTTGAACAGTGTGGCAATGGTGCCGAAAGCACCATCACCACAGTGATCATAAAGTAAGTGTAGTCATGGTAAAAGCTGCCAAAGCCAAACTGCATGGATGAATCCTGGTCACACAACAACAAACACATCAGTGGCATAGTAGTGCTTGTGTCCCATAGCAACATAGATTGGTCGAGGCAAACAGTGCAGTGTCACTGAAACATCGTTTTGGCCATGTGCATACAAACATCACCCATGGGGTCCCACATTGTCAACATTCACAAATAACACAATGACAGAAGTGACCATCATAATGCTGACCCACATATCTGCACCAATGGACACACAAATGTAGATATCCTGTGGAGACTGTAGATGTGAGGTGAACAAATACCATACCATGGCAGCAATGGGACATACAAACCATGATTATTGTGCTGACTGATGACCTAGGAGTCCCAGGGACAGCAGGGGAAAGCCACCAAACAACATACAGCCAATGGCACACTCAAGATATGCCAATGCAGTGGTGCTAAGGCACAAACACAAACAGGCAGACTCACACTGCATATCAAACACAACGGGTGATGGGGGGGTGTGCCAGTGTCCCCAGGCAACCACACAACACATGAGGAGGCCTGAATTCCAACCACACAGATGTGTATACAGTGCCATACAAAAGTTACTCATGGATCGGATACCCCTATGTGGGCAATCAGGCATTGTTAGATGAGAGGGAGCCCAAATTACACATGTCACACAAGCTTGTAGGAACAGCAACTAACACAGCAAGAGACAGACCCACCACAGCACTACCCCCAGGGACCCCACATTGTGCTGACACTAGCCTGCATGATAATCCCACTGTGATGACAAAGGTAGATGTCGTTCACACTGTGAACCACAGCCATGTGTCCTGAGCAACAAACTACCATCACACCTACACAAGCTCTAATCAATCAGCACGGCCTGCCAGCCAAGGCCCATATGGAGGTAGGGGTCTAGCCATGCAACAACTCACATTTGCACACACTCAACAACACACACCCTGATCTCCACCACTGTGCAGCAGTGAAGCTCACATGGACTGGTGACATTGCACATGCACCCATGACAATACCAGGGGTGGTGGTGGGAACTAAGGTGCAGAAAGCCATCACACATGGCCAGTCAACAAGACTCGTCAATGTCTGACACACAGCACAGTACGCTGTACATGGGCATGATGTGAAATCCACCACAATCAATGGGATCCTGGCCATAGTCACACACCAACGAAGAAGCCAAGGTGACACACTAAGAACACACGTACACAACTTCCAACATTGCAGCTCTGACCCTGAGGAGTGGCAGCAGTCACACACACAACGTGTCACAATCACTGAAAGCTACCACAAACTGTAAATCACATGACTTGTGTAAACAACAAGTGCCAAGGGGAATCCTGAATGTGTCCCATCTGCGTTTGACCACATCCCCAGCCCTGACAACAAAGACAACCTGGGATGACAACCTCATGAACATTAGTTTGCCATGCACCCACATCACGGAGAAACCAGGTCCAAGATGCTGGATGAACACAGAACAACTCAGCAAGCATCACAAACAGGAACATCCCTAGGGACACAGCCTATGTAGGAAAAGGGAAGGGATCACGCACAGACATGCTTACACAACACACAACACAGGCCCACGCAATGTCACCGGATTACACACTGCCATGAGGGCACTCCACTCCTGTGGAAGGTCCGCTGTGCCAAACTTGTCTGTGCACGACCCAAACATGTCAGCAAAACACTCCGTCAGTGAGTCAACAACTACAACACACAGAAGGCTCTGCCCACATCAGCCTGGGTACGGGAGTGTCACGTCAGTCATCTGCATACACCCAAAACACGTGTCAAGCAAGTTGCACTGTATACACAGATGAGTCCTTCGACATTGATGTGCAAAACTGCATGTCCAGTGGAGCTGGGCACACAGTCAGGGAAATCGGAACATTGAACAGTGGTAAGCCCACCAGATGTGCATCAGTGTAAGACAAAGATGTTCATTTACAAATGCTAAACGTAAATCCCTGTGTCAAATGCTGAACATTACACCCTCAGACTGCAGCAAATGGATGCCATAGATCCAGACTACAACAGGACACATATCCCATGGACCACATGGAGTCCATCACAGCAACACTTCATTTTCCTGATATGAACACTATTACAACTGCAAATGCAGGATGCTACTCATCCACATCATGTACATCAAAAGAAAACCCACAATTAAACAAAAAGAGGCTTTATTCAGCAAATGTCAAGGTAAACTCTGAAGTCCAAAGGAAACTAAGGCCAATGGCCAGTCCAAAATCACAGTCCCAACAGGGTGATAAGTGACAACTGGTCACCCATTGCTTGCCTGCACTGGTACAGACAGGGGACATCCCCCTTGGAGGGGCATACAAGGGGCAGGCCAAGCACCGCATGGACAGGATCAGGGGATGGCAGAGTGAGGCAGTGAAGGGGTGGTGGGTGCAGGAGTGTCACCGGCAACTGCAGTGGAGGTGTCTGACTCAGGGGGGCCGGCACCACTGTGGTACACAAGTCAGTTGGTGTGGGTGCTGCAACCACTGCAGTGGGCTGGTCTGATGTAGTGGACTGGGTCCACACTGCAGTGCCCGAGTCAGACGGGGTGGTTGTGGACTCCACTGCAGTGCATGACTCCAAGGGAGTGGAAGGGTGGGCAGATGAGGTGGGCAGGACAGAGGGGGGGGACCCGGTCTCCACACCAGTAGCACTAACAGGCAGAGCGTCTGGGTTGGGGGTGGAAGAGCAAGTGGCAGGGGGAGGGCCTAAGCAGTCTGGGGATGCGGTATCGGTGTGTGGGGGAACCTGGGGCAGGGTGTGGCGGGGGAACCTGTGGAGTGGTGGCCTGGGGGATGGAGGAGAGAGACTGGGTGGTGGAGCTGCGTGGTGGTGGTGTTGGGGTCTTGCTCTTCCTGGTCCGGGGGACTTCCGAATGGGGTCCTGTGTCTGCCTGCGCCTGGGGGAGGGTGTCCGGGGGCGAGGGGCACTCCCCTCTGTGTGGGTGGACTTCCTCTTCCCCCGGTATGCTGGATCAGCAGGATCGGAGGGGAAGAGGCCGAGGTCACACAGGAAGATCTGCTGTGTAGGTGGGGTAGCAGGTGAGGCAAGGGAAGGGGTCTTGGAGGGAGAGGATTTGGAGGACTGCGGAGTGACTGTGGATGCCTGTGTGTGTGTCTGTTCCCCATCCCCTGTGTGTGTGGTCTCAGTCCCCTGAGGATGCTTGTGTGCACGTCTTGCCTTTCTCTTGGGTGTGTCTGTGCTGCTCGTGTCTGTGTGCTTGGGTGATTGTGCAGGTGTGCATGTGCTTTGGACAGGTAGGGTGGCAGGAAGTGTGGATGGGGCAGAGGTGGGAGGGGTGAGGGACTGTTGGAGGAGGGACACGGCTGCCGTCAGGGAGGAGTCCATGGACTTATTGCTCCTCTGTAGGGCAGACATACCCGTCGAGATGCCCTCCATGAAGGACTCCAGCTGTGTCAACAGAGTGGTGTGTGCATGGAGGACACTCAGCATTGCTGTCTGCCCTACATGGAGCTGCCGAAGGAGGTACACAGACTCCTCACTCAGGGCAGCAGGGGACACAGGGGCAGGGGGTGTGGTGCCTGGCACGAAGGAGACACGCTCCCGAGCACGGGAGCCTCCACGGACCTCAGGAATGGGAGCCAATGGGAGGGCGGTGGTGGTGGTGGCGGGGCCAGACAGACTAGCTGGCCTTTGGTGGCTGCTGAGACCCGCCTCCACAAGGGAGTCATCCTCCGAGCTGCTGTGGTCCTCAGCTGAGGTGGATGGTGCTGAGGACTCCTCGGTGTGGCTCCCCTCGCCCTCTGTGCCACTGGGTCCCTCTGACCACTCGTCGGATGCTGACCCAGTCTGGCTCCGCTGCTCCTCCTGGTCCGTGGAGCTGTCCCTTCCTGTGGCCGTGGATATATCTGCAAACAATTAGGGAAACAGACAAACATCAGTCACTTGCACTGACTGCACACACCACAGTAAGTACAGCACATCACAGAGCAAGCCCTGGCATCCTTAGTTGAACATTGCCTAAAGTCCTCCCACAGATTCGGGGAAGCCAATTGTCAGTCTGATGGTCAACCATGGGACTCACACCCCTCCTGCCCTTGCACCCATCTGTCTGGTGCCTGTCTGATGGTAAGACCCCAGTGTGGACACTTGCACCACCTACACAGTTGTTGGACATTGCAGGGAACACGGTGAAGTATGTGAACATGCACACATCACATCTCTTGCCACTGAGTCAGTGCAGGTGTCCAGAGAAAGGGATGGCCAGAGTCTAAATAGAAATGCATGTGATGCATACCAGCACCAGACACCATGATCCACCCATGTCCGGATAGTCAATGCCACAATGGGGTGCATGTTGCACATGTCACTCCCCTGTAGGATCAGTCTTAGGAAGTTTAATGCCATGACACAGGCATGCGTGCAAAGTCATACATCACTGTCTCCAGTCACATGGCCATGGCAGCCAGCCAACAACAGTCTGCACTGTGTCACAATCCTAGGACATGGGGAATGCAAGTTATGTAACTGACAAGTGCACATGTCCATCCCCCAAAAACAACATCATCTGAACTACTATTTGTCCACGTCATACCAATTGGACATATGGGGGACACGAAACACAACTCTCTGAACATGAGCACCTCACAGTGTGCTGTGAATGAAAAACAGCTGCCTGAAAGTCACAGTCGCATACACCTGTGTGCACAGTCAAGTGATCAGACACCTATAAGTCACAGAAGTATCGTCTGTCATGGTCACATCTCAGATGGCATGCTGAGCCATAACCGACAAACATACCAGTAGTCCTGACAATGAAGCCACAGCACAATGACACAGAGGCAGACACCTGAGGGAACATGTCACTGATCACAACATGTCAGATGAACCACGGGAGTGGGAGTACAGAGTGTATTGTATGCCCTGGAGTAAGCATGACTGTCCAGCTCCACCTGTAAGAGGGATGAGTCCTGGACAGTAGGCAGGTGTCTAAGCATGTGTGAGACACTTGACATACATACTCCTGAGGCCCAAACATTGTTCCCACCCACAGCATGGGGGTGTGCCAAATACCCCAGGGACATGTGGTGAATCAGATCAGCAAGTGGACCACATATCAAAGTTACACCCAGATTACATGTCAGGACTTGGGCATTGTGTGAGCAATTGACCCACCCATGAATCCCACAACATAGTCACCGGAACAAATGCTGTTCCCCACCTTGAGCAAAGCAAAATGCAATGACACAGTCCCCAAGTGACACAATTTCCTGACTGTAAGGGCCACACATATGCGTATCAGATGAGGAGTGGGCATGTCACAATAGAGGGACATGGGTCCTGGACCACAAGACTGATGTACTGTGGAAGTTTAACCAGGCCAGAGGAGGGCGCATAGCATGTCAGACAAAGTGCACAGTGCTGTCATGGACTCACCCCCTCCTTGCTGCTGTCTGGCCTTCAGCTGCCCATCCAGGTCAGGGAAGACCACCTCCAGGATCCTGAGCATGTGGGGGGTCAGGGTCCGGTGTCCGCCCCTCCTGCGAGGAGGCGACAGCTTCAGCTGGACCCTTGCGATCCTCCGGGTCCAGCCTCGAAGGTCCTGCCACCTCTTCTGGCAGTTGCGGATCCGGCACTTGTAGTCCCCCACGGATCTTACTGCCCGGGCGATGGTCAGCCAGATTTTCTGTTTCTGGTGGGCATCAACCTGTGAGGATGACAAAGTGAAAATGCCATTACTACACATGCAACATATCCGTGCATCACACAGTTGGATATACATGTCTCAATCACTGGGGCACATGATGTACACAGGCAGTGCAACGATGGCTATGAACAGTTTGCCAGCAGTTACTACATGGTATCATTGCATGGGAAGTAAACCTTGCTGGAATGCACTGTTACTGCACTGTACCTGTTCAGTGCATGTAACTACACACTTTGGGGGCGCAGAACTACTCAGTGAGCATGCTAGCCAGTGGTGTGCACACTGTAAGTCCTGCTAGTCAGACAACATGCAAAATTAGAAAGGCAGTGGACAGCACACTCACCTGCTCCCCTGGTGTCCCATACAGCTTGCTGTACTGTGGAAGGAGGCTGTCCCAGCAGGGCCTGGTTCTCCTCAAGGCTGAAGGCTGGGGCTCTCTCCACAGTACGTGCCATTGCAGTAGCCAGAGGATGCAGAGACAGCAGCAGTGTTGGTGGCAGATGTCGTCCTGGAGCATGTAGTGCAGGCAAGTGAGCTCTCAGGGGAACAGCCAGCATTATATGTGTGCTGCAGAGGCAGATACTGTCCCATGTGTCCAAAGTGATAGGTCCAAGTCGTTTGCATCTTCTGAATCTGACCAATCCATGGAATAGCAGCACTAATACATGCCCACAGCATTCTTCAACTTCATGACACCCATGATTTTGCAACATTGTTGTGGCTGGCCAACTGAATTCACTGCATCAGACTCGTTGGAGCTTCGAAAACGTGTCCGTTGCCATGCCAGGCCCCAGCCAATGCGTGCGCACCGATCGGTCCATTGCTGTACAACGCGTATTTCGGGATACAACGCGTACCCGCTCACAACAGATGCAATGGGCCGGCCGGGCACACCGATCGGTCCATTGCTGTACAACGCGTATTCCGGGATATAACAGATGCAATGGGCTGGCCGGGCACACCGATCGGTCCATTGCTGTACAACGCGTATTTCGGGATACAACGCGTACCCGCTCACAACAGATGCAATGGGCCGGCCGGGCACACCGATCGGTCCATTGCTGTACAACGCGTATTTCGGGATACAACAGATGCAATGGGCCGGCCGGGCACACCGATCGGTCCATTGCTGTACAACGCGTATTTTGGGATACAACAGATGCAATGGGCCGGCCGGGCACACCGATCGGTCCATTGCTGTACAACGCGTATTTTGGGATACAACAGATGCAATGGGCCGGCCGGGCACACCGATCGGTCCATTGCTGTACAACGCGTATTTTGGGATACAACAGATGCAATGGGCCGGCCGGGCACACCGATCGGTCCATTGATGTACAACGCGTATTTTGGGATACAACGCGTACCCGCTCACAACAGATGCAATGGGCCGGCCGGGCACACCGATCGGTCCATTGCTGTACAACGCGTATTTTGGGATACAACAGATGCAATGGGCCGGCTGGGCACACCGATCGGTCCATTGCTGTACAACGCGTATTTTGGGATACAACAGATGCAATGGGCCGGCCGGGCACACCGATCGGTCCATTGCTGTACAACGCGTATTTCGGGATACAACGCGTACCCGCTCACAACAGATGCAATGGGCCGGCCGGGCACACCGATCGGTCCATTGCTGTACAACGCGTATTCCGGGATACAACAGATGCAATGGGCCGGCCGGGCACACCGATCGGTCCATTGCTGTACAACGCGTATTCCGGGATACAACAGATGCAATGGGCCGGCCGGGCACACCGATCGGTCCATTGCTTTACAACGCGTGCACCTGTACAGGTCAGTCGCATATGTCACCATGCTTGTCACTGGTGAACGTATGCCAGCCACATATACCTGCCAGAGACACAGGGGCACACCTACAACACCACACCCAGTCCACACTGTTTCCTAAGGCATGTAAGGCTGCATTACCTTTTCTGTGTATGGGGGTTGACATGTGGTTTCTGTGGTGGCACTTGTGGGCAGCCACACCCAGGCTGTGCATGTGTTAATGGGGACAGGGTCCTTTGTGTGTTGTGCACATGACCACTGTGATGTGCAACAGTTCATTTTGGAGCATGTGGCATGGTCACATTTCCAGGTTGTGTATGTGTGTGACATGTCACATACCCCCAGGGTCCCATGGGGGAAGGCATGTACGTCACAGGATGACCCATAGCCACAATAGTGATGTCCCTCCACAGTCTGTGTGCATGTTGTGTTTCCGATGTCTCTGATTCCATGTGCAAGATGGGAGACAGTCTCCACATCAACGTTGTTTGTGCATGGACTTTGATGTTGTGCATCACTGGCGTCCATGTCTGCCCTGAGGAGGCGACCGGGGCCACTACCTGTGGGAGTCATGTTTGTTTTTCTGACGTGTACATGATACGCCATGTCATGCCAGTGTCCATGTGGCAAGACAGGGTCACTGGGAATCTACCTGTCAATGAGCTGTGATGCCTGTGGCGCATCTGTCCAGACATGTCACTGTGGTGTGTGTGTGGAACGTGACAGCAGGAAATGGGTACTGTGACACAGCCTAATGAGTTTCCCATAGCACAACCTGGTACCTGTTGTGCACACATGTTGTACTGAGAAGTTAGATGATGGGCATGTAGGTGTGAGTTATGTCCGAACAGAACGGCACACACATCAAGTACTCGTGTCTCGTAATGATGTATCATGTGAAATTGAGTATGGTGAATGGCACATATGTGGGGTGACTGACAATCTTTCTTTCTTCAGCCTATGCACTGCAGGGCTCCAGCTGTCCATAGACCATTCCCTGACCTGGCAACGATGGTGGAACGTGACAGCATCCGACGGTACCGCTTCACCAGGCAGCTGATTGATGATTTGGCAGTGCGCTTGGCACCACATTTGCAACCTGGCCGGACGTACCCTACGGCGCTGACACCCAAGGTGAAGGTAATGGCAGCCCTACACTTCTTTGCCACCGGTACCTTTCAACACACTGTGGCGACTGACGGTGGGATGTCACAGTCTATGTTCAGCCGTGTGCTACGTGATGTTTTGGAGGCAATGTTGAGATGCCTGAACCAGTACATCTATTTCCCTACACGTCAACAACTCACTGACATCAAGAGTAACTTCTATGCCCTGGGGAGGATGCCACATGTCATTGGCTCCATTGATGGGACACATGTGGCTTTGATACCACCACAGGCACATGAGCAGGCATACCGGAACCGTAAACATTACCATTCGATCAATGCTTTGGTGGTATGTCTTGCAGATATGAGCATCACACATGTGTGTGCCCGTTTCCCTGGTTCAGCACACGATGCCTACGTGATGAGGAGTAGTCGCATCCCGAGGATGATGGCACAGATGCAGAACCAGCGTGCCTGGCTTGTCGGTGTGTACTGACTTTGTACCATTGTGTGTGTTCTGATCTGTAGTATTCCACCCACTTTTCCAACTCAGCTAATGTGCACTTGTCTGTCCGTAGGTGACTCCGGATACCCCAACATGCCGTGGTTGCTGACACCCCTCAGGAACCCTGTGACACCAGCCCAGATGCGCTACAATGAGGCACATGATAGGACCAGGAGAGTGATTGAGTGGACCTTTGGTCTCCTGAAGGAGCCGCTTCCGCTGCCTGGACAAGACAGGAGGGGCCCTCCCATATGCCCCAGCAAAGGTGTGCAAGATTGTCATCGTCTGCTGCATGCTACACAACCTGGAAGTGCGGAAGGAGTTGCCTCTCATCCTGGATGACGATGACCAACGTCCGCCACCTGTCGAGGATCCTGGCCTGGACCACGATGCCAGTGATGATGATGATGATGATGGTGATGTCCGCACACAGCTCATCACCAACTTCTTCAGCTGAATGTGAGTATCCAGGGAGATGTAATGTGAATGATGTGAGTTTGCATGATATGTGTGGGTGGTGCTCTGGTGCTGTTTGAGTGTGGCCATGTGCTACTTGACTGGATGCATGCAGCAATGTGTCCTTACAGGTAGTCTGTACTCCCCAACAGTTTTGACATGCTAACTTGGTTTTGTGTAGTTGTCTTGTGACATGTATTGGGCATGAGTATTGCAGTTCTGTCCTGTTCTTCAGTGGTTTTAACTGTGTGTCATGTCTATCCTTCACAGGGTGCTTACTGAGTACTTTGGTCAACTTGGATCCCCCGACACCATGATTCAGCTTTCAGGGTGGCAGCAGTAGTTTGCCTACAAGTGATGTGCCACACACCCCTGGACTTCATATCTTCTGCACTTGTTGACTGTGTGGCCACTGCCACGTGGGTAACGCTTGCATTTGTAGTGGAAACAACATGTTGCAAATGTGTAATGAACCTGTGCTTCACTTTGGGATGTGCGTTGTCTGTGGTCACACATCTGACTGACATTTGCTTACTGCACCTGTGGGCTAGTTGACACAGACTCTGAATAGGTGTGGTGTCTGTGCATTCCACTGTATTTCCTGGCAACATCACTGTGGGCGATGAGTCCGATGGCCCTGGTGTCTCTGTGTTGTGCAGCCCAAGTGGTGTGTCTCCCTCATATATGTCACGTCACCATGACTCACACGACGGTGTTGTACTTGCTGTAGCAGTTAGCATACACAGTGTAATTTAGCAGGTCATCATCACATAACAGTATCCACATTTGAATAACAACAGAGGCAAGTATGGTGTACTAGTGATTTTATTTACAGAAATGTGTGTGTGTATAGTGCACAGGATGGTGGGTGCTGTACATTGGGATTGTGATCCAAAGTTCCCAGATGAGTTGGAAGTCTTGGTAGCAGAAATGTCCTGAGTGAAGTCCACAGTCATATGATACATTAGTCCAACTTGAACTCCCCATGTCATGTGGGAGAGTAGTGTTGCATTCGACAGGGTGAAACGTTTGCACACAAAGGAGAATTTCCGGAACAGGTGTTGGCTTCCTGGGGGATGTACGTGGCCATCAACCTCTCAGTTTTCCTTCCTCGGATGACCCCTCTTCTTTGGGGGGGGACCCTCACATGCAGGCTACGGCGGTGCAGGGGAGTCTCTGCCAGAGTCCTCCTCCCTCCCTGTGTAGGTGTCAGTTGTTGCAGCACCAGATGTTGTGGGCACACAGGGAGGTGTGGCGATGTTGGTGCTAATCTGGCGGAGGCATGTCAATATGTCCCTATGCACCGCTGTGAGTTCTTGCAAAGTGTCCCACTTGGACTCCATGCGAGACATGTGTGTCTCCACACGGGACATGTGGGAGTCCAAGCGGGCATGATGGGCAGCCTGCTGCTGTTGTATGTCCTTGAGGATCCCCACGACCTGTCTGACCTCTCCGGTGCTATCCTGGTACGCATCAGCGATGCGTGCCAGTTGTGGGTCATCATGCAGTCCAGACCCCTCTGCAAGCAGCGACCTATGTCTACCACCCCTCCCACCACCCCTGGCGACACGTGCAGGACCTGCGGTGGCACGCACAGGTGACCCAAGGCCCCATTGGGGGTTGTTAGTGGTGTTGTCGTCCATTGCTCCACGCTGGGCCTGGGGCTCTGTGCTGTTGCCATCGGTGGTCCTTGGTCTGTCCGTGTCGGCGGGGGTGGTCTGTGGGGTGGGTGCAGGGGGTGCAGGTGTTGGTCCAGCTGGTGCTGCATGAAGACTCACACCGGAGGTGCCAGGTAGGTCTTCGCCATCCGAGGAGGGCAGAGGCTGTTCCACACCAGTGAGCTCTGTGTCCCCGGAGCCTGGGACAGGGACTCCTCCTCGCCTGCTGCTGTGTCCCCATCATCATCACCTGTATTTGGAAGAGACACACATTGTATGTTATGTTTCTACAGGCATCAATGGTTCACACACCTGACAGTTGTGACTGTACCTCTGGATGCGGGCATGTACATTGCATTGTCCTAAGTTGTCACAGTAAGAGGTTGTTATTGGTGTAGCACATTGTCATGCATCAATCAAAAAAGGAGGGGGTGTTCTTAAACACAGGGTATAAGAGGCGCTAACCTGTTCTCGTGAAAGTAAATGAAAAGAATGTATCAGTGTGGTGCATCAGGTGAGGTAAAACACCTAAACCCTCAATAGTGGACAAAAGTCCGTATCACACAAATGATAACAGGCCCTGAGCACACACATAAAAGTTTTACAACACACAGTAAACGTTGTACGCGAAGGATGACAGGAGAAACGTTCTTCCGATATTCCTTTAATGAGGTGTGAATTCATATGCCAGCCAACACATGTTTCGTCACTGGGTGTGTAACCCTTGACTTCTTCAGGGCTGGAATT
Source organism: Calotriton arnoldi (assembly GCA_963921515.1). Taxonomy (NCBI): domain Eukaryota; kingdom Metazoa; phylum Chordata; class Amphibia; order Caudata; family Salamandridae; genus Calotriton; species Calotriton arnoldi. The sequence goes on along the minus strand of CAWUFW010000754.1, from coordinate 482,870 downwards.
ACATGAAATGGCTGTTGTCACAAAGGGTTTGCATAAAAGGCATGGTCAACATAACATGTATAACCAGTACGTGCACATGGTAGATAGAGTGATTAAGACTTATCATTGGGTGGGAATGTGTACCACATCAAAGCAACGGAAGAGGGAAGGAAATTGAGTTACGTGACATCCAAAATGGTGCCATGCACGGCATTCAAACGTGAAATTTTGTGCTGTCGTCTGCATGCAGAATGCAATGCGCATTCAAACGGCATGTGTCCAATAAATGTGTCAATTAATTTTCCGACCTCGGTGTGCTATAGTGAACGATAAAACATCGAAACATGAGAAAATAAATCTAATAATGTTGGTGACGTACAATGGAAGGGGAGTGGTTGAGAAATGTAGAAGGGGTTACGATTCGTCCCAGCATTCGTGCAGTGAACTCGTGATAAAAGTATATCGTAAATACTAGAAATATCATAATTGAACGCTAATGCCTACCTCAAACGTAAATGTAGGACTTTGGACCTGTGGGTATAAATTGGTAGCATAATTAAGCTATACTATTCGCACCAATATAACGTGCAAAAGGTGCTCGTTAGTGGTTGAAAACAAAATAGTATGTCGATCATATATTCTCCTCTCACCTTACGACTGGTGATAATTCCACCCAGCTGGTCCTCAAAGTTTCATCCAAACCGTCAATAAATCCTTTCTTTATCACTATAAAGACTGTATAATGAAAGTTTCTATGAATGTACCGTTCAAACGGATGTATACCAATTGTATGAATAAACACGAGTCTTAATATCTGTCCCAAAGAAAATTCTCACGGCTTACCTTAGAATTAAGGTTTATTAACAGCGTATAAGTAATCCCCTTGGTATATTTATTTTAATGACACGTCTTCATCATTTTGTAGTCCTGTATACTGAAAACGCGGTGTCAATTACCGCAGATCCACTAAAAGTAAATCAGAATAAAAGGGGGACGTCACTCAACTGACCTAGTTATATCGCCAAGCAGAGTTTCAAACAAAACACCTACAGCAAGTTGCTGCATTCAGTTAAAACAAGCTTACCTGCAGGCGAGTACACCCGTGGCTTATGCTCCGGCACCGAGTAAACCGGAGGACAAGGAGTCTGAAAACGGAAGCAGTATTTAAGCTTCCGGTTCTGCGCCGTGACTAGACCGCTAACCCCTGGTGCTCGAGTGAAGTGCAGAGTGAGAAATATAAACGCGCATGTGTGTTCTCCGCCTAGCCCACCTTCATTTTAGATAGTGCTCAATGTTAAAGCAAGCAACGGGGCTCCAAAACGGAGTTGAAAGTCACAAGCACCTATGTTTAGAATAGTAGTTGTTTCGTATGATATCCGTGCTCGGTAATTGAAATGGCAAAAGAATTACATTTCATACACTGTGCATAAATGTCTATGAGAAAAACGGCAACAGCTTCACATGAAATTGTCTCTGTTGTGTACAATATAAAATCACCCGAAAATTCAGGCAAACGAGACTGAGAGGTCTACACCATAAGTAATACATGTTTAACATTTCAATGTGATACGTCATACATTCCTGGGCATAAAAAGCAAACGTTTAGGCATTAAATTTGAATAGTGTACAAAATGACATCATAACCCAAATTTTTCAAGCAACAAACAGTTAAAATGCTTTCATGTATTTGAACATGGAAAACATAAAACTCTTAAACGGCATCACAATAGCATAGTTCAATTTGTGTGGGAGAGGTAGGGTTCTAACTAACCCTGGGCAAAGCACTACGCTACGCTCGCGTAGTTTGCGAAGTTTGCGCTACTTCGCACAACGCGAATTGCACGTAGCACAGTGCAAACACGCGTAGCGTAGTGCAGCGGTCATTTTTTGCTTGCTCGCGGTCCTCAACGTCAAGTTGGCGACCGCGAGCAAGCAAAATGACATCCCGGCGAGACTTTTCTCGTTCGCGATCAGCAACATCAAGTTGCCGATCGCGAGCGTGGAAAATAAACATCCCGGCGAGATTCTCAACGCTGGGAGGTCAGGTTTCTCATTGCGAGTGGTCGCGTATGCTCGCGACCGCTCGCGATGAGAAACTACCAGTCCGCGTTGAGAAAGCTGCCGCTCGAGTAAAAATCTACTCGAGCGGCAGTAAAAGACAGCTCGCACTGTGCAAGATGCCGTTTTCAATGATTGCACAGTGCGGACAAGCATCCGGCACTGTGCAATCATTGCGAACAGTGCACTACGCAGTTCGCGTAGTGCTACGCGTAGCTCGCGTAGTGCGAACTGCACTTTGCGTAGCTTCGCGTAGCGCTACTTCGCGAACTACGCCCAGGCTTAGTTCTAACAGTGTGTATTATCGAATATATATCCATTGAGAAAGCCAACATGCATGCCCCTTGTAACAAATGTCCAATGCAAGATGGTAGATGTTAACCAACAGGCTAACGCATAAGGTTAGAATACAAAATCTAAGTCTATACAGATTGTTAATCTCCCAAGAAATAGTGCATTTCCCGATCACTATTAAAACCATGTTCATAGGTTCTAAGACGCATGATCCAAAAGGCCTCAGACCGTCTAAGACGTAGTTCTCTGTTCCCTCCCCTTGGACTCGGTGTGGTGATGTCAATCCCATAGAAGAGAAACTTTTATGTGTGCCTTGAGAGGGACACTCCCATATATGTGTAGCCATGGGATATCTAGGATCCTGATGTTTAAGGGCTCTGACGTGTTCTCCAATCCTCTCTCTGAGTGTCCTTATAGTGCTGCCCACATATTTTCCACCACATGTGCACTCAAGGACGTAAACCACGTACTTGGTATTACAGTTAATGTTATATCTAATATCATAAGTTCTGTCAGGGCCAGTGAAGCTCCTCTTGCGATCGGCGGCCCACCTGCAAATGCCACATGAGCCGCATTTGTAGAAGCCCAGAGAGCGCAAATGAAGCCATGTTTCATTAGTAAGTGGTCTTGGATAGCTTGGACTTAGTCTAGTTCTGAGCGTCTTGCCCCTTCTGTAGGTGATTTGTGGATACCTGTTGATGTGTTGGGCTAGTGCTGTATCATTGGTCAGTAGTTTCCAGTGTTTATTCAAACTCTTGGACAGTGCCCCACTTAGGTCATTAAATTCTGTAATTAGTCTTACTGTGTTGGTATCTGTCCTGCGGATTTTATCACGTATGGTCTCTTCTCGGCATGTGTGTCTAATTCTAGTGGCAGCTTTGGTCAGATTTGCATGTGTATATCCTCTGTTCTTAAACCTAGATTGCATCGCTGAAAGGCAATTTTCAAAATCATATTCACCACTACAGTTGCGTCTGGCTCTAGTGAACTCCCCATAGGGAATCGCATGGATCTGATGGGGTGGATGTGCACTATGAGCATGAAGAATAGAGTTACATGCAGTATCCTTACGGAAGATACGTGTCTGAATGGTATTTTCACTGATGAAAATTTCTATATCTAGAAAAGTGATGTTCGAGTTGCTTTTGTGATATGTGAAGCGCATGTCGTAAGTGTTGGAATTTAAATAGGTACAAAAATCATCTAGTTTGTCTTGTGGACCTGCCCAAATCAAAAGACAGTCGTCAATGTATCGACCCCAGAACTTCCAAAGGTTCACAAGCACTTACCTTTCCCCCCTGGGAGACCAATAGTATCAGGGATAGGAGGCCCTACAGAACGTTTAGCGGAATATGTAGATCTTTTTCTCAGACCCCTGGTCCAAAATCTGCCGTCCTATATACGAGACACCAAGCATATACTCAACATGTTATCTGATTTCACCTGGGAAGACAGCATGACACTGGTGACCTTAGACGAGATCTCGCTGTATACAAGCATTAAACCAGACTTAGGTATGAAAGCTATCTCGCATTTTTTAAACAAAAGACCGGCATCACAATGGCAACACACTACTATGTTAATTAAGCTGATGGACTTGATTCTTAGCAACAATGTTTTTTTGTTTGAGAAAGACTGGTATAGACAGAAAAGAGGTGTAGCCATGGGTTCCAAATTTTCTCCCAGTTTTGCGAACCTTTTTATGGGCCGCTTAGAAGAAGATTGGATCTGGGGTGAGAAAGGTAGCCGCTTCAACGATTCAATTCTTTTCTGGGGTCGATACATTGACGACTGTCTTTTGAGTTGGGCAGGTCCACAAGACAAACTAGATGATTTTTGTACCTATTTAAGTTTAATTTAATCTAATTTAATCTGACCAAAGCTGCCACTAGAATTAGACACACATGCCGAGAAGAGACCATACGTGATAAAATCCACAGGACAGATACCAACACAGTAAGACTAATTACAGAATTTAATGACCTAAGTGGGGCACTGTCCAAGAGTTTGAATAAACACTGGAAGCTACTGACCAATGATACAGCACTAGCCCAATACATCAACAGGTATCCACAAATCACCTACAGAAGGGGCAAGACGCTCAGAACTAGACTAAGTCCAAGCTATCCAAGGCCACTTACTAATGAAACATGGCTTCATTTGCGCTCTCTGGGCTTCTACAAATGCGGCTCATGTGGCATTTGCAGGTGGGCCGCCGATCGCAAGAGGAGCTTCACTGGCCCTGACAGAACTTATGATATTAGATATAACATTAACTGTAATACCAAGTACGTGGTTTACGTCCTTGAGTGCACATGTGGTGGAAAATATGTGGGCAGCACTATAAGGACACTCAGAGAGAGGATTGGAGAACACGTCAGAGCCCTTAAACATCAGGATCCTAGATATCCCATGGCTACACATATATGGGAGTGTCCCTCTCAAGGCACACATAAAAGTTTCCTCTTCTATGGGATTGACATCACCACACCGAGTCCAAGGGGAGGGAACAGAGAACTACGTCTTAGACGGTCTGAGGCCTTTTGGATCATGCGTCTTAGAACCTATGAACATGGTTTTAATAGTGATCGGGAAATGCACTATTTCTTGGGAGATTAACATTCTGTATAGACTTAGATTTTGTATTCTAACTTTTTGCGTTAGCCTGTTGGTTAACATCTACCATCTTGCATTGGACATTTGTTACAAGGGGCATGCGTGTTGGCTTTCTCAATGGATATATATTCGATAATACACACTGTTAGAACCCTACCTCTCCCACACAAATTGAACTATGCTATTGTGATGCCGTTTAGGAGTTTTATGTTTTCCATGTTCAAATACATGAAGGCATTTTAACTGTTTGTTGCTTGAAAAATTTGGGTTATGATGTCATTTTGTACACTATTCAAATTTAATGCCTAAACGTTTGCTTTTATGCCCAGGAATGTATGACGTATCAAATTGTAATGTTAAACATGTATTACTTATGGTGTAGACCTCTCAGTCTCGTTTGCCTGAATTTTCGGGTGATTTTATATTGTACACAACAGAGACAATTTCATGTCAAGCTGTTGCCGTTTTTCTCATAGACATTTATGCACAGTGTATGAAATTTAATTCTTTTGCCATTTCAATTACCGAGCACGGATATCATACGAAACAACTACTATTCTAAACATAGGTGCTTGTGACTTTCAACTCCGTTTTGGAGCCCCATTGCTTGCTTTAACATTGAGCACTATCTAAAATGAAGGTGGGCTAGGCGGAGAACACACATGCGCTGTTTATATTTCTCACTCTGCACTTCACTCGAGCACCAGGGGTTAGCGGTCTAGTCACGGCGCAGAACCGGAAGCTTAAATACTGCTTCCGTTTTCAGACTCCTTGTCCTCCGGTTTACTCGGTGCCGGAGCATAAGCCACGGGTGTACTCGCCTGCAGGTAAGCTTGTTTTAACTGAATGCAGCAACTTGCTGTAGGTGTTTTGTTTGAAACTCTGCTTGGCGATATAACTAGGTCAGTTGAGTGACATCCCCCTTTTATTCTGATTTACTTTTAGTGGATTTGTGGTAATTGACACCGTGTTTTCAGTATACAGGACTACAAAATGATGAAGACGTGTCATTAAATAAATATACCGAGGGGATTACTTATACGCTGTTAATACACCTTAATTCTAAGGTAAGCCGTGAGAATTTTCTTTGGGACAGATATTAAGACTCGTGTTTATTCATACAATTGGTATACATCCGTTTGAACGGTACATTCATAGAAACTTTCATTATACAGTCTTTATAGTGATAAAGAAAGGATTTATTGACGGTTTGGATGAAACTTTGAGGACCAGCTGGGTCGGAATTATCACCAGTCGTAAGGTGAGAGGAGAATATATGATCGACATACTATTTTGTTTTCAACCACTAACGAGCACTTTTTGCACGTTATATTGGTGCGAATAGTATAGCTTAATTGTGCTACCAATTTATACCCACAGGTCCAAAGTCCTACATTTACGTTTGAGGTAGGCATTAGCGTTCAATTATGATATTTCTAGTATTTACGATATACTTTTATCACGAGTTCACTGCACGAATGCTGGGACGAATCGTAACCCCTTCTACATTTCTCAACCACTCACCTTCCATTGTACGTCACCAACATTATTAGATTTATTTTCTCATGTTTCGATGTTTTATCGTTCACTATAGCACACCGAAGGTCGGAAAATTAATTGACACATTTATTGGACACATGCCGCTTGAATGCGCATTGCATTCTGCATGCAGACGACAGCACAAAATTTCACGTTTGAATGCCGTGCATGACACCATTTGGATGTCACGTAACTCAATTTCCCTTCCTCTTCCGTTGCTTTGATGTGGTACACATTCCCACCCAATGATAAGTCTTAATCACTCTATCTACCATGTCCACGTACTGGTTATACATGTTATGTTGACCATGCCTTTTATGCAAACCCTTTGTGACAACAGCCATTTCATGTAATTCCAGCCCTGAAGAAGTCAAGGGTTACACACCCAGTGACGAAACACGTGTTGGCTGGCATATGAATTCACACCTCATTAAAGGAATATCGGAAGAACGTTTCTCCTGTCATCCTTCGCATACAACGTTTACTGTGTGTTGTAAAACTTTTATGTGTGTGCTCAGGGCCTGTTATCACATTGTCATGCATACCTGGGGCATTTCAATGTGAATGTTGAGGTGTGTGCATGGCCAGCATTTGTTGTATTTGGTGGACATCCGGCCATCCTTCTCCACCTAGCCCAGTTATCCCACCATGAAGCATGCCACCCTTGCAGTGGGTTCAGGTTGACTCTCAGGATGTCATTCAGTGGTGTCTTGCTGTTGGTTGTTGCACAGTTCCCAGCAGGGCCTTGTGCACCCCACAGCAGTACCCAGTGTCAGCCATCTTGTCAGTCCTTATCCACTCCCTGTGATGTGAGCATGGTTCAGAGTGGTGTTGATGGGCCAATTGTGAGGGTGAGCAATATCTGTGACTACAACTCCCATCATGCTATTGCCTACACCCCCCTTCCCAGCATGCCCGTACTTCCTTCCTTTTGACTCTGCTTCCCTGTGGGGTAGTGTGCCTGTGCTGACAGAAAGGCTGACAGTGTTGTCCTTGCGTTTGTTTGGCTACAAGTCCCAAGAGTGTCCCTGTGCTTCACACAGCATTACCCAGGGTGGTGGTTCTTTGTGGGATCTTCATTTGGTATGTGAGGCATTGCATTCTCCCAGGTGGGTTATGTGGAGTTTGTGTTGAGGGTGTGTGGAGGTGAGCTGCTTGTAACTATGGTCAGTGCTGTGAGTCCTCCTTCCCACCCAGCCAGATATCCCACCATGCAACGTGCTTGCATTGCAGGAGTGCAAGTTGGCTTTCAGGATGTCAGGCAGTGGTGTTGTGCTGTTTGTTGGTGCATAGTTCCCAGCAGGGCCTTGTGCTCCCCACAGCAGTACCCAGTGTCAGCCATCTTGTCAGTCCTTATCCACTTCCTGTGATGTGAGCATGGTTCAGAGTGGTGTTGATGGGCCAATTGTGAGGGTGAGCAGTATCTGTGACTACAACTCCCATCATGCTATTGCCTACACCCCTTCCCAGCATGCCCGTACTTCCTTCCTTTGGACTCTGCTTCCCTGTGGGGTAGTGTGCCTGTGCTGACAGGAAGGCTGACAGTGTTGTCCTTGCTTTTGTTTGGCTACAAGTCCCAATAGTGTCCCTGTGCTTCACACGGCATTACCCAGGGTGGTGGTTCTTTATGGGATCTTCATTTGGTATGTGAGGCATTGCATTCTCCCAGGTGGGTTATGTGGAGTTTGTGTTGAGGGGGTGTGTGAGGTGAGCTGCTTGTAACTATGGTCAGTGCTGTGAGTCCTCCTTCCCACGCAGCCAGATATCCCACCATGCAACGTGCTTGCATTGCAGGGAGTGCAAGTTGGCTTTCAGGATGTCAGGCAGTGGTGTTGTGCTGTTTGTTGGTGCACAGTTCCCAGCAGGGCCTTGTGCTCCCACAGCAGTACCCAGTGTCAGCCATCCTGTCAGTCCTTTCCACTCCTGTGTTGTGAGCATGGTTCAGAGTGGTGTTGATGGTCCAAATGTGAGGCTGCCCATTATCTGTTACTACGAGTCCCATCATGCTCTTGGCTACACTGACTTCACCAGCATACACAGGATTCCTTCCTTTCTGTGAGCTTCCTGTGAGGTGGTGTTCTAGTGGTGGCTAAATATCTGACAGTGTTTGTTGGTTAGATTTGTGCCACTGCCTAGCTCAATTTGGTATTGGATTTGTACATGTCATGACACAGTTACATATCACTATGAGATGGCATGTATTGTGTTTATCTGTCTGACATACACTTTTGGGATGATTATCTTTTGTTTGCTGTTGATTTGCTAGGGGTGCATGGTTTGACTGTCCCCTTGACAGTGATGTGTGTGTATTGGCACACAATATTGTGTATATTAGTTGTGTACTCACCAGGCTCTGGGATGTTTGTTAGTCCATATACGCTCACTGGTGGTAGGATGGCCCGCACCTTCTCCTCCCAGGGCCTGAGGTATACTGGTTTGGCAGGAGGGCCACTGCCAGTGTGATGGCTCAGGATGTAATCCTTCTTCAGTAGGTCCTTGACCCTTCTGCGCACATCATACCACCTGTTCTGGATGTCTTCCTTTGTGCGCAAACATGGTGATTGTGCGTTCACCCTGTCGACGATCCTTGCCCACATCTTGGTTTTCTGCGACATGGGGGTCTGTTGGACCAATGTGCCAAACAACTGTGGCTCTACCCTCAGGATCTCGTCTACCATGACTTCCAATTCACTATCTAGGAACTTTGGATTCTTCTTTAGGGGCATGGTGATGGGTGGTGGTGGTGATTGATTTGTGTGTGTGTGCAAGTGAGGGTGTGTGAGTGTAGGTTTTGCTGTGTGTGTGTGTGAGGGTGCTATTTGTTGAGGTGCTAATGGTGTGTGGCTTTTGTGTTGGATGAGCTGTGTGTGTGTCTGTGTTTGCTGTGTGATGGTGTTCTCTGCTGGCAGGTCAGTGGAATTTGCAAAGGATCATGGTAGGGATTTGTGGCCTTTATGTAGGTGGAGTTGGGGGTGTGTCCTTGTTCCATTTTTTTCACCTCCTGTATTTATTGGCTTTGTCATTGCTTGTTTGGCCCTCTTTTTTTGTATTTTTTCATTTGTGATTATTGTGCATGTTGGAGTCGTTCTTCTGACCGAGTAGGACTTTGCAGTTATCTCGTGCGCGTCTCTCCGAGTCGTTCCCGCTGTGTTTCAGCTCTGTTTCATATGCGGCGTGCGCGTCGGTCGCGGTGTATTGTGTTTGTTCGGCTGTGTTTTGTATGCGTGTCGGTCGTACGGCTTGGGCTCCGTGCGAATCGGTCTGCTTTGCACCCATTGCATCGTACTGCGCGGGTCGGAGTTCGCGGGTACGTTTCGTTCGGCTTTCTTCCTGGTGCGTGTCGGTCGGTTCGATTCGCGTGGTTTTCCGGCCGGATAGCTTGTTTCCGTCCGGGTCGGTCGTTCGCCTTGAGTTCCGTACGAGTCGGTCGTGATTCACATGCATTTCATCGTACTTCCCAGGTCGGGCAACGCCGGTACGTGTCGGTCGGACTATTATCCCGTACCGAGTCGGTCGGTATTTTTTCCGGCCCGAATCGGAATCGGCCCCTATATATGTAGCACTTTTTCACACTATCTAGGCATATATTAAAAGGTTGCTTCATAGGATTAAGTAGTGATTTCCATGTTATAAAAGTTAGCATGATTAAGGACAGGTTTAGCATTCTTTTGTAGAAGTAGCATACATTCATCGAGTTATTTAGCGGCAGAGGAATTGATGATTTATTGAATTTTCAATAAGTTAGCTCTTGTACTGAACTAATGGAAGTCATGTCACAGGCAGTTTCAAATTTTTTTTTCATCCTTTACAAGGTGATTACACTAGAGAATGCTAGTAATACTACAGAGTAATTGCTTGAAGTTGTTTAATGGCAATTACCAATCAGTGGTTAAGTGATAGTATCAATGGCGGCCGCTCCATTAGGGCGTTGGAGCGCCGCCCCACTGCTTTCTCGCAGTGCGAGAAGCAGAAAATAAAATGGTATTGTAAATACCATTTTATTTTCTGCTTCTCGCTGCTGTGGCAGCAGGCGGCAGGTATGCCTGGTTGGGGGTGTGCGGGAGCGTATGCCTGGTTGGGGGCGGGCGGGTGGGCGGGTCGGGGAGGAGTGGCTTGCACCACTCTGAGTGCCCTGACTGCTTGGTCGGCCCTGGGGCTGACCAAAGCAGTCATGCGCACTCTACATTTTCTCTATGTAGGCTGCATGCATTTTTAAAATAAATTATACACTACATTAACTAAAACAGTAGAGAAAATATTGGATAGCGGAGGGGATAAAATGACTATTCCCACTCCAGAGAGTGTAACAGTAGGGAAAGTGTTGGATAGCGTAGGGGTAAAATTACTATTCCCACTCCAGTTAGTGCAACAGTAGGGAAAGTGTTGGAAAGCGTAGGGGTAAAATTACTATTCCCACTCCAGTGAGTGCAACAGTAGGGAAAGTGTTGGATAGCATAGGGGTAAAATTACTATTCCCACTCCAGAGAGTGCAACAGTAGGAAAAGTTTGGGATAGCGTAGAGGTAAAAATTACAATTCCCACTCCAGTGAGTGCAACAGTAGGGAAAGTGTTGGATAGCGTAGGGGTAAAAATTACTATTCCCACTCCAGAGAGTGCAACAGTAGTGAAAATGTTGGATAGCGTAGGGGTAAAAATTACTATTCCCACTCCACTGAGTGCAACAGTAGGGAAAGTATTGGATAGTGAAGAGGTAAAAATTACTATTCCCACTCCACCGAGTGCAACAGTAGGGAAAGTGTTGGATAGCGTAGGGGTAAAAAATTACTATTCCCACTCCAGAGAGTGCAACAGTAGTGAAAATGTTGGATAGCGTAGGGGTAAAAATTACTATTCCCACTCCACTGAGTGCAACAGTAGGAAAGTATTGCATAGTGAAGAGGTAAAAATTACTATTCCCACTCCACCGAGTGCAACAGTAGGGAAAGTGTTGGATAGCGTAGGGGTTAAAATTACTATTCCCACTCCAGAGAGTGCAACAGTAGGGAAAGTGTTAGATAGCGTAGGGGTAAAAATTACTATTCCCACTCCAATAAGTGCAACAGTAGGGAAAGTGTTGGATAGCGTAGGGCTAAAAATTACTATTCCCACTCCGGATACTGCAACAATAGGGAAAGTGTTGAATAGTGAAGGGGTTAAAATTACTATTCCCACTCCAGAGGTGCAACAGTAGGGAAAGTGTTGGATAGCGTAGGGGTAAAAATTACTATTCCCACTCCAATAAGTGCAACAGTAGGGAAAGTGTTGGATAGCGTGCAGCTAAAAATTACTATTCCCACTCCATATACTGCAACAATAGGGAAAGTGTTGGATAGCGAAGGGGGTAAAATTACTATGCCCACTCCAGAGAGTGCAACAGTAGGGAAAGTGTTGGATAGCGTAGGGGTAAAAATTACTATTCCACCTCCAGAGAGTGCAACAGTAGGGAAAGTGTTGGATAGCGTAGGGTAAAAATTACTATTCCCACTCCACAGATTGTAACAGTAGGGAAAGTGTTGAATAGCGAAGGGGTTAAAATTACTATTCCAACTCCAGAGAGTGCAACTGTAGGGAAAGTGTTGGATAGCCTAGGGGATAAAATTACTATTCCCACTCTAGAGACTGTAACTGTAGGGAAAGTGTTGGATAGCAGAGGGTTAAAATTAACATGATTATCAATTTAATATTTTTTAAATTAAATAAACAATTAATAAATAATTAACAATATAATAATTATCAATACCAATAAATAAAAATTAATAATTACTTTATTATACTTAAATTACTTCCCACCCTATTCCCTATTAACCCACAACCCACTCCTAAAAATACATTAACACAATTAAGATAATAACCAATTAATAAAAATTAATTACCAATTAATAATTAATTAACAATAAATTAATTATCAATACCAATAAATAAAAATTAATAATTACTTTATTATAATTAAATTACTTCCACCCTATTCCCCTATTAACCCACAACCCACTCCTAAAATAAATTAACACAATAAATATATTAATCAATTAATCAATTAATAACAATTCATTACCAATTAATAATTAATTAACAATAAATTAATGATGAATACCAATAAATAAAAATTTATAATTACTTTATTATAATTAAATTACTTCCCACCCTAGTCCCCTATTAACCCACAACCCGCTCCTAAAATAAATCAACACAATTAATATAATAATCAATTAATCAATTAATAAAAATTAATTACCAATTAATAATTACCTAACAATAAATTAATTATCAATACCAATAAATAAAAATTAATAATTGCTTTATTATAATAAATTACTTCCCACCCTATTTCCTATAAACCCACAACCCGCTCCTAAAATAAATTAGCTATAATTAATATAATTATCAATTAATCAATTAATATGAATTAATTACCAATTAATAATTATTTAACAATAAATTAATTATTAATACCAAAAATAAAAATTAATAATTACTTTATTATAATTAAATTACTTCCACACCTATTCCCCTATAAACCCACAACCCGCTACAGAACTAAAACGCAAAATTTTATTAAAAATAATTAATATTTTCTCAAAATTATTATTTCATTTACTATAATTAAATTACTTCCCACCCTATTCCCCTATGAACCCACAACCCGCTACGGTACTAAAACGCAAAATTTACTTTAAAAAAAAATTACTAACTTCTAAAAATGTAATGCATATATTTAAACAAAAATACAATACTTAACAAAAAATATAAAACACATACATATAAAATACATACTAAAATATATAACACTAAGAAAAACATCGATATTATTAACAACGATATTTTTGCAAGCGATATTACTGACTTCGATATTAACAAAAACGATATTTCTTACCATTTGGTCGATATTCTGGTCACCGATTTTCTTGATGTCGATATTCTGTCCCTTCGATATTTCCAACTCGATATTTCTGTAGTTCGAAAAAAAAACCTCGATATTATGTCTGTGCACCGGGTGTCGGGTATGAGTAGAGGACGATTGTCCGTAACATGCACAGGCCAGACCAGACTTAGAGCAGGCTCTGTGATGGGGGGATGGGGGAGAAAGCGGCCAGCGTGACCTTGGGAATGGTCAAATCTAGAGGGGACATGGTGGCAGGAGGGGTAAGAGGCAGAAAACAACACGAGCAGTTGTGGGCGGAGGTGAGAAAGGTACTGAAGACAAAGGAGTCAGGTAACTTAGAGAACATACACAGCCCTGCTGCATCGGAGACAAGGGCCCCGTGCCTGGACCTCACGAAGCCACCCCTGCACCTGCCGTAGCCAGGAATAGTGCAGCATCACAGCACCCCTCGCCCACCTCAGAAAGCCCTAGCAGGCAGCATGGCACCGGTGCGCGGCATTCACCGGCTCTACTGAGCCCGGTCTGGCGGCAGAGGGGCAAGTTTAGAGCGGCGAGAATCTGTTGTGTGGAATGTGAGTGCCTCGTCTACTTTGTGGTTCGGCATCCGTGGGGCCCGTGGGTGTGCGCAATCCACTTATTGTGGGGAGTTGGGGCTCAGCCTCTTTTTGTGTGCCTGTGAGTCGCTTGTGTGATCGTTCTGGGACTGCGTGGTCACTTTGAAGTGGGTCTTGTGTTCATTCCCAAATTGTATCGCTCCTCCATGGTAGCGTGAATGCTCTGAGGCTGTGTGGACACCCTGTGTATGTGGACACCCAGGTTGTATGACCACCCAGTCCTTAAAATTCACTATCAGATCATCTGGGTTCCTTGTAATCACCTGTTATTGTTTGATCGGACTGTGAGACCCCATCTGTGTGAGAGCTGCACGGCAATCTTTGTGATTGCTTGCTATGATTTATGTGAAATCTAGTCTCTAAGTCTGTTTTTTCTCTGAACAGTGCCAAGCTGTTGGTACGTTGGCAGTGCGCCTGGTGCCTGCCTCGGGTCTTCTGTGGGATTGTGTTCTTAATGTGGACTGTGCAAGTCGTGTCAGCCTATCCTCAGGTGTGTGTCTGCTACCAATGCTGATCTCTGTGCTTACTCCCTGGGAACTGTAAGTGTGAACCAGCTGTGTATTCGATGTGCAGTCTCCTGTGAGTGGTGGGTGTGTGTGGTCAGCAGTGTGTTTCCTGCCAGTGCCCTGACTGTTCCTCTGGACCTGCCAGCCTGCCCTGGGGCAGGTGCGACCACCATTGCCCTGCCGCTGCTTCAGCCCTTAGCCCTGGTGCAGGTGGTGCCCAGCCCTTGCCGTGATAAGGAGAACAAGGGTACCCCAATATGTGAACCTGGGTGGTAAGCTGTTTTGGGAAACAGTGGTTCTGGTGTGGACTAAAGGTCCCTTCTGAAGTGACCCTGCAGGGGGCACTTTAGCTGAGTGTAGGAAATTAATTCTTAAAGGGAGCGGTAAATAATATAAAGAGGGACATGTAGGTCAGTATATGACAGATGTTTATTCCAAAACAATAGTATTCAGGTGCTCACACAATAAGTGACAATAAGCGTGACGTGAAAAGTGAGGGTGATATTAAAATTGCATTGACAACAATAGTATGAACTCCTTTAGAAGATTTTTACAGCGTAAAAGGAGTTCATGTTGTAGGGGTTCGACGGCATTTCGAACTCAATTATTTGAGTTCATCTTCAGGACATATAAGGGTGTGCAAGCTGAATTGGGCTTGAATGCTATTAATGTAGCATCCGGGGTGGCAAGCGCCTGTGAAACGCTGCGCTCCTCTGTATTTAGAGCGTGGGAGACAGTTGTGAAGAATCAATTCACGAGGAGCAGCTGGCCTCTGTAAGGCATCGTTCAGTGCCAAGTGTTTATTTAAGGAGAGCCTGGAGATGAAAGGCAGAACGTGTCCTGCTGCTGTAGCCTGCGCTGAGTGCCACTGGCGCTGCCCAGGATGTGCCCAGCCTTCTGATCTCGGACCACCTGCTGCCAACATGATGCCCGAGCAGGCCAACTATGTGGTGTCCACCATCGAGAACATGCCCGCCGAGAGCATCTCAACGCCCTTCACCCTGCAACAGAGGTTCAGGAGGGCCTTCAACAGGTGAGCGAACCCCTGGCATCATCAAGGAGATAGACATTTCTGAGTGGCATGTTTGGCTGGAAAACATATCGCCCAGTGGATTTGTGCTGATCGCAAAGGCATCTTAAGTCCATTGTCTTAGAAGAGCATCATTTTACATGTTGTTCTGCTAGTGACAGATAATCTAGTGCAACAGGAGATGTGATGGCTTTTGGTTAAGGCTACAGCAAACAAATGATGGACGGAATACTGACAATGCAAACATTCTCCCCCAGTCAAAAGATCTGGGTTAAATCCATCGTTCTTTTGCCCACTACGCCAACCCAGTTTGGACCCAGCCATATGCAAATCAGTCTTGACCCTGTGCCCCATGGGAACAGTCCAGACCGAACTGCCAGGCCAGGTCCTAACTGGACCGAAAACAAGCATCCTGGGACCGGTTTCAGGGTATGTCACCCTTCTTCAGCCAGGCTAGTTTGAATCCAGTGGCACAGTGAGCAAGGGACCCACGTCTGGGCATACCCATCCCACTTAGGGCGAAAAGTGTTACAGCAAACAAATGATGGACGGAATGCTGACAATGCAAACATTCTCCCCCAGTCAAAAGATCTGTGTTAAATCCATCGTTCTTTTGCCCACTACGCCACCCCAGTTTGGACCCAGCCATATGCAAATCATTCTTGACCCTGTGCCCCATGGGAACAGTCCAGACCGAACTGCCAGGCCAGGTCCTCCCTAGACCGGAAACAAGCATCCTGGGACCAGTTTCAGGGTATGTCACACTTCTTCAGCCAGGCTAGCTTGAATCCAGTGGCACAGTGAGCAAGGGACCCACGTCTGGGCATACCCATCCCACTTAGGGCGAAAAGTGTTACAGCAAACAAATGATGGACGGAATGCTGACAATGCAAACATTCTCCCCCAGTTAAAAGATCTGGGTTAAATCCATCATTCTTTTGCCCACTACGCCACCCCAGTTTGGACCCAGCCATATGCAAATCAGTCTTGACCCTGTGCCCCATGGGAACAGTCCAGACCGAACTGCCAGGCCAGGTCCTCCCTGGAACGGAAACAAGCATCCTGGGACCGGTTTAAGGGTATCAATTGTTCTTTTTGCATTTGTCACCCCGAGTGGGACGGGTATGCCCAGACGTGGGTCCCGTGCTCTCCATGCCACTGGAGTCAAGCTATCCTGGCTGATGAGGGCTGAAAGCCCAAAACCGGTCCTAGGATGCTTGTTTCCAGTCCAGGGAGGACCTGGCCTGGCAGTTCAGGCTGGACTGTTCCCATTGGGCGCAGGGTCAAGACTAATTTGCAATGGCTGGGTTCAAACTAGAATGGCATGGTGAGCAAAAGAACAATGGATTTAGGCCCAGATCTCTGTACTGGGGTGAATGTATGACATTGTTCTGCATTCTGTCCATCAATTGTTCTTTTTGCATTTGTCACTCCGAGTGGGACGGGTATGCCCAGACGTGGGTCCCGTGTTCTCCATGCCAGTGGTGTCAAGCTATCCTGGCTGATGAGGGCTGAAAGCCCGAAACCGGTCCTAGGATGCTTGTTTCCAGTCCAGGGAGGACCTGGCCTGGCAGTTCGGGCTGGACTGTTCCCATTGGGCGCAGGGTCAAGACTGATTTGCATATGGCTGGGTTCAAACTGGAATGGCATGGTGAGCAAAAAAACGATGGATTTAGGCCTAGATCTCTGTACTGGGGTGAATGTATGACATTGTTCTGAATTCTGTCCATCAATTGTTCTTTTTGCATTTGTCACCCCGAGTGGGACGGGTATGCCCAGACGTGGGTCCCGTGCTCTCCATGCCACTGGAGTCTAGCTATCCTGGCTGATGAGGGCTGAAAGCCCGAAACCGGTCCTAGGATGCTTGTTTCCAGTCCAGGGAGGACCTGGCCTGGCAGTTCGGGCTGGACTGTTCCCATTGGGCGCAGGGTCAAGACTGATTTGCATATGGCTGGGTTCAAACTGGAATGGCATGGTGAGCAAAAAAACGATGGATTTAGGCCCAGATCTCTGTACTGGGGTGAATGTATGACATTGTTCTGCATTCTGTCCATCAATTGTTCTTTTTGCATTTGTCACCCCGAGTAGGACTGGTATGCCCAGACGTGGGTCCCGTGCTCTCCATGCCACTGGAGTAAAGCTATCCTGGCTGATGAGGGCTGAAAGCCCGAAACCGGTCCTAGGATGCTTGTTTCCAGTCCAGGGAGGACCTGGCCTGGCAGTTCGGGCTCGACTGTTCCCATTGGGCGCAGGGTCAAGTCTGATTTGCATATGGCTGGGTTCAAACTGGAATGGCATGGTGAGCAAAAAAACGATGGATTTAGGCCCAGAACTCTGTACTGGGGTGAATGTATGACATTGTTCTGCATTCTGTCCATCAATTGTTCTTTTTGCATTTGATACCCCGAGTGGGACGGGTATGCCCAGACGTGGGTCCCGTGCTCTCCATGCCACTGGAGTCAAGCTATCCTGGCTGATGAGGGCTGAAAGCCCGAAACCGGTCCTAGGATGCTTGTTTCCAGTCCAGGGAGGACCTGGCCTGGCAGTTCGGGCTGGACTGTTCCCATTGGGCGCAGGGTCAAGACTGATTTGCATATGCCTGGGTTCAAACTGGAATGGCATGGTGAGCAAAAAAACTATGGTTTTAGGCCCAGATCTCTGTACTGGGGTAAATGTATGACATTGTTCTGCATTCTGTCCATCAATTGCTCTTTTTGCATTTGTCACCCCGAGTGGGACGGGTATGTTCAGACGTGGGTCCCGTGCTCTCCATGCCACTGGAGTCAAGCTATTCTGGCTGATGAGGGCTGAAAGCCCGAAACCGTTCCTAGGATGCTTGTTTCCAGTCCAGGGAGGACCTGGCCTGGCAGTTCGGGCTGGACTGTTCCCATTGGGCGCAGGGTCAAGACTGATTTGCATATGGCTGGGTTCAAACTGGAATGGCATGGTGAGCAAAAAAACAATGGATTTAGGCCCAGATCTCTGTACTGGGGTGAATGTATGACATTGTTCTGCATTCTGTCCATCAATTGTTCTTTTTGCATTTGTCACCCCGAGTGGGACGGGTATGCCCAGAGGTGGGTCCCGTGCTCTCCATGCCACTGGAGTCAAGCTATCCTGGCTGATGAGGTCTGAAAGCCCAAAACCGGTCCTAGGATGCTTGTTTCCAGTCCAGGGAGGACCTGGCTTGGCAGTTCGGGCTGGACTGTTCCCATTGGGCGCAGGGTCAAGACTGATTTGCATATGGCTGGGTTCAAACTGGAATGGCATGGTGAGCAAAAAAACGATGGATTTAGGCCCAGATCTCTGTACTGGGGTGAATGTATGACATTATTCTGCATTCTGTCCATCAATTGTTCTTTTTGCATTTGTCACCTTGAGTGGGACGGGTATGCCCAGACGTGGGTCCCGTGCTCTCCATGCCACTGGAGTCAAGCTATCCTGGCTGATGAGGGCTGAAAGCCCGAAACCGGTCTTAGGATGCTTGTTTCCAGTCCAGGGAGGACCTGGCCTGGCAGTTCGGGCTAGACTGTTCCCATTGGGCGCAGGGTCAAGACGGATTTGCATACGGCTGGGTTCAAACTAGAATGGCATGGTGAGCAAAAAAACAATGAATTTAGCCCAGATCTCTGTACTGGGGTGAATGTATGACATTGTTCTGCATTCTGTCCATCAATTGTTCTTTTTGCATTTGTCACCCCGAGTGGGAGGGGTATGCCCAGACGCGGGTCCCGTGCTCTCCATGCCACTGGAGTCAAGCTATCCTGGCTGATGAGGGCTGAAAGCCCGAAACCGGTCCTAGGATGCTTGTTTCCAGTCCAGGGAGGACCTGGCCTGGCAGTTCGGGTTGGACTGTTCCCATTGGGCGCAGGGTCAAGACTGATTTGCATATGGCTGGGTTCAAACTGGAATGGCATGGTGAGCAAAAAAACGATGGATTTAGACCCAGATCTCTGTACTGGGGTGAATGTATGACATTGTTCTGCATTCTGTCCATCAATTGTTCTTTTTGCATTTGTCACCCGAGTGGGACGGGTATGCCCAGACGTGGGTCCCGTGCTCTCCATGCCACTTGAGTCAAGCTATCCTGGCTGATGAGGGCTGAAAGCCCGAAACCGGTCCTAGGATGCTTGTTTCCAGTCCAGGGAGGACCTGGCCTGGCAGTTCGGGCTAGACTGTTCCCATTGGGCGCAGGGTCAAGACTGATTTGCATATGGCTGGGTTCAAACTGGAATGGCATGGTGAGCAAAAAAACAATGAATTTAGGCCCAGATCTCTGTACTGGGATGAATGTATGACATTGTTCTGCATTCTGTCCATCAATTGTTCTTTTTGCATTTGTCACCCCGAGTGGGACGGGTATGCCCAGACGTGGGTCCCGTGCTCTCCATGCCACTGGAGTCAAGCTATCCTGGCTGATGAGGGCTGAAAGCCCGAAACCGGTCCTAGGATGCTTGTTTCCAGTCCAGGGAGGACCTGGCCTGGCAGTTCGGGCTGGACTGTTCCCATTGGGCGCAGGGTCAAGACTGATTTGCATATGGCTGGGTTCAAACTGGAATGGCATGGTGAGCAAAAAAACGATGGATTTAGGCCCAGATCTCTGTACTGGGGTGAATGTATGACATTGTTCTGCATTCTGTCCATCAATTGTTCTTTTTGCATTTGTCACCCCGAGTGGGACGGGTATTCCCAGACGTGGGTCCCGTGCTCTCCATGCCACTGGAGTCAAGCTATCCTGGCTGATGAGGGCTGAAAGCCCGAAACCGGTCCTAGGATGCTTTTTTCCAGTCCAGGGAGGACCTGGCCTGGCAGTTCGGGCTCGACTGTTCCCATTGGGCGCAGGGTCAAGACTGATTTGCATATGGCTGGGTTCAAACTGGAATGGCATGGTGAGCAAAAAAACAATGGATTTAGGCCCAGATCTCTGTACTGGGGTGAATGTATGACATTGTTCTGCATTCTGTCCATCAATTGTTCTTTTTGCTTTTGGTTAAGGCTGGCATTGACATGGCAAGGACTAGATACACCACACAAGATGCTGCATCTGTGAAAGTAAGGCTGCCCAGTCTAGGTATCGCATTCATGTGGCAGTGAAATGACATGAAACATCACTTGATGGCACACACACGTGAGATATAATGAATATTTCGGTAGAATAATGTAGATTATTTAACAGGGTCAGTCTGGTGTTTTGAATTTGTGATACCCCCCATCCCCCTCTCACAGACCAAATGTTGTCTGCTGGAGTAATAATAATATTAAAATGGACCTGTCTGTATTTTTTAATATTGACTGTGATGGGTTTACAATACTGGTCATGGATAGGGTTTTCAGGAGTAAGTCTGCTGGTGTAGCTCATGTATGTCTTGCACTACTGGCAGCTGTGAGTGGTCTTTCGGTAGTGGATACCATGGGCTGGCCTTGGAGTATTAATTACCTGAGGCTGTTGACCAGAGTGCTATGTATCTGAAACCTTCCAGGTAACCAGTGGGAAGGGTGAAAATGTGACTTTCTTTGACAAATGGTGTCTCCCTCATTGAGCAAGGGGTGAGTGGAGCGCAGCAAAAGTCAAAATCCCGGTTGTGGGCTGTTCTCGCATCCTCTATTCTGTCTGACTCGTGTCTGGCGCGCATTTCTTATAACACTCTGCTGGTAAAATACGCAAAGATTGTCTGCTATAACTCATAAAACTTGGCAATTTCTTAAATGATAAATATTTCAGTCGTACTGCTTTATTAACCTTCCTGCTTCCTCAAGTTTGCTTGAAAATGCACCATTTGTCCACTCTTTATTTAAAAAATTTCTGGAGGGGGGAAACCCCCCCGAATCCCACTTAAGTTATTCGGACTTGCTCGCTACGCTTGCTCTCTATAGTGCAGTACGGCAATAATTTTACACCCCATCACTTTCAAATGTCACCAGCCGCCACTGGATAGTATCAATACTAATTCAATGCACACATAGCAACAGCTACAAAAACTTCTATCATGAAAGTGCATGAAAATATTTTTGTGTAAGATAGATTTCTTTGAATTTGTAGGCTAAACAAATTGATATGTGCCCATCTGGAAGCATGCAAAGTCATCTCCGTTCTTTAGTAGGTGATTCTACCTGTGAATTATTTTAATGCCCCAAATTAGAATTCGGAACAGAATGACAACATGTCTAAGTGATGTATCTTTTGAGGTACATAACATGATAGTCCTGGATAGGACACTCTAGTTTATGGGTAAATGCTGACTGAGTGTTTATGGTTCCGTTTTAAAGAAAATAAGCTGTGTGATGTACTGAAATAATTAGGAAATGTGTTAAAGGCTGGCTGGATTAACCTTGACTTTGGGCTGTATCCTTTTAGAGAACTCTTTCCAAAGTAAGGTAATCTTGGTGTATTTGTCTGTCGAAAAAGACTAGATTGGATTGTCTATGTGTACATTTTGTCTCACCTTACACTGATTAAATTAATTAGGTTAAGCTGTGATTAAAGATGTAGGGCCTGATTTAGATCTTGGCGGATGGGTTACTCCGTTACAATGGTGACGGATATCCCATCCGCCGAAATTTAAATCCCATTCTATCCGATGGTATTTATATTTTGGCGGATGGTATATCGGTCACCATTGTGACGGAGTAACCCATCCGCCAAGATCAAAATCAGGCCCTTAGAAATGAGTAGGGCGACTGAAATTATGTTGATTTTAGTTTTACATGTTCCTCTTTAAAATATATTTTCACTGTGGTAACTCTTTTTTATTGCAAATATTTTAAGGTTGTCAGAATGAATTGCATCACTGTGACATATTTGAGGCTGAAAACAGGTTGACTAAAAACTTACGAGAATTATTGACAGACTGATTTCATAATGGATAGGCAAAATTGCCTTATCTGATTTCCTTATAAAAGGACTGTTGTATCTTAGGAAAAGTTTGCTATGTTTGTTTCCTCCGTAATGTGTTTAGAATTTCCATTGAACTGGATTTTTAATATATGAAATGGAACTGGGACCAATCAAGAGATATATTTAGGTTTCCTGTCATACATTATTGAAGGCAATATCTCTGAGCTGGCTCCTCTTGAAGGCAATATCTCTTAGCTAGCTCCTATTTTTTGTGGGGTTCCCTAAGGCTCAATTTTATTTCAACACTCTTAAATCTATACATGGAGCCATGATTCAAACTTTTAAGTGGAACAGGGTTTTAAATCCATCAGTACCCAGATGACACCCAAATCTATCTTAAAACACAACACTGCAAGCCTTCCTCACCCTCTGTTCTGGACCCCATCAGACTAAGAAGTGTGAAAAAAAATGACAACAGGTATTTTATATCTACGCACCCACGATCTGGAATAAAATCCTGCTTCAATTTAGGGAAGAGTTGAAGACTCACCTGTTTAAAGAACACTACATCACAATACATTACCCGTCCACAACTCAGCTTCCTCTCCTAATACTGGCCAACTTTAAGCTTGCCTTTGACCTTATACAGTGCTTTGCTTACAAATGGCTAGGTTTTGGTCCATAGAACTACATATGCATACATACATATATCACAATAGACAAAAAAAGTTGTTTTCGTGAATGAAGAAATACTGAGGTTGCAGACAGCAATATACTTAGTCTTATTGAGGAGGTATTCGAGTCACACAGTGGAGAAGGCAAGGTGCTCAAACTCCAGGAATCAAAATATTATGCTGTTATGGGAACATTAGTTAAGGTTTCGTGCAGCAAAGGATCAAAAATAACCCATGAGGTACTTAAAAAATTAAATTAGCAATGCCTGCACAATAAACGAAATTGGGACTGGAGGCACAGTGCTTGCCTTCTCAAAGTATATTTATTATTTAAAGTAACTTGCATGGTGCCAGTTTTAAGAAGAATTGTAGAAGCTGTTCGAGTAAATTCCATGTGAAATAAAATAAGAGAAAATTCCAACAGGCTTCCAAATGTATTTGTTTATTTTTTATTTTTAACGCATGCTGAAAAACAAAATAGCGGCTGTGCATGAAGGCTGTTCATCTCATAGTGTGACACATTCAAGGTATGTAAAACAATGCCACCTGAATTTAGTGAAAGCTAAGAGACAATATGGACAACTTCCCCATAAGAAAAGTATCAGAAACCTTTTTCAAATGGCAAGAAAAGTAGGAAAAGTGTGCCAATCCATGGAGCTTCAGTTAGACATTGTCATCTTGAATGGGGCACAAGCCATGCCTCTCCCCAACACAGTCGACACCTATATCTGCGGCCCTTCCTTAACTATCACTTCAAAATATAATTATGGACTACTTCCAAGGATTCAGTATCTTCATCCATCTCCTTCCATCCTTCTCCATTATCCCTCACGTAAATATGTAGAACAGATTTATTGACCATGCACGTAATAACACATTCTGCTCAATAACTGAGTAAATACTCTCATCTTGTGTTACCAGCTCTTAACCACATACTTCTTATCTACAACTTTTACCCTCAATTGTGTAATATCCCTTACCTTTTGGGACACACGGGTAATCTAAATTTCTAGATGGCTACTAACTTTTATTCAGGCTTATTCACAAAGTAATTTTTGAGCATGGAAAGCAGTTCCCTGGAAGTGCTACTTCCCGTACTCCCAAATGTTATTCCCAAAACTCCAATCAGTTTTTGTCTGTCCTATCTCTGTTGTGTGGTGATCTCTGCCCGAAAATGGGACATGTTTACTATTAAACCGATGAAGATTAGGGAAATTAAAAAGTGGTTTAGGAGAAATGAAATAAAACACCCACAAAAGAGTGGGGCGATTGCTGTTCTCAGAAGTGAAACCTAAATCTACTACCATAGTGAAACTGACAAAACAGATCGAAATGTACTTCAGCCAAGCCTTGCAGTAGGCCAAAGACTTCTAAAGGTCGATGAATGGTACTGCAATACACTGTCATAGTGATTAAAGTCAAGGAACAACACTAACAAGTAGTCCTGGGTGAAATTTAATATGTAACCCGGAGTAATTCGCGTAATTTCTTGTTATGCGAAATTCCTGAAATTGCGCCATTAGCCACTTTGTGTAATTATGTGCCATTAGCCACTTTGTGTAATTATGTGCCATTTGCAGTAAACAATTTACCATAAATGCGTCATTTCCAGTAAAAGTTTACCACAAAGATACAGAGACAATAGAACGTGAGTGACTGTTTGTTGTGCTTTTGTTTCTCTCACTTTCTTTCAGTGCAAAACGTATCCGCACATCAAAAATAGATTCAAAGACCCTTTTACAGTACAATAGAGCAAATAGACAGATTTCAGGTCCTTGGCTATTGACTTGAGGAGACTGATAACTTTAAATGTCCGGTGCCTCTGAATAAATACAACAATCAGCCATACCATGTATTGGGCAGTCTTTCCGGATATCCGGATGTTGGTCCCGATACTCGGTGCAAAGATGGAAAAAGCCTGCTGTCTCTGTTTCTTCTTTTTTATCCTTTTTTGTCTCCACCAGTCCTACATTCGCCAGATGAAGCAACTTTGGGTCCGAATGTCATGTCAAGAATCTCGTTTACAAGATGAATTTATCTATTCTCAAGATTTATTAATCTATGAAAGCAAACAGGCAGCATTCGGTGCCGAGGAGGCCAGATATTTGCTCACAAGCATTCGATCTTTGCACGTGACCCTCCTAAATACACAATTCAGACCTCAAATCAAACAGAGCACTCCGAGTTCATTGACAGAAATGTATGTATACAAATAGTTCTGCTAGGGTCCACCCTCTCACGTGACTGTAGTGACAGTGTTTGCAGAGATTGAGCACACTCAATGTAAGTAAGAACTGTGTGACACTTAAAATTGATTTATATGTGATATATATGTTGATTTATATGTGGTACGTAAGTTTAGGATTTGCAAGCTGGCTGCTGCCTGTTATAGGTTGAACATCTTTGATTTTTGATTTACTTTTCCGTGATTAAGTCGTTTGATTTTTATGGTGTTCTGCACACTGCACATTCTGATGGGTTTACATCTCATCTAAAAACTCCTTCAATTTGATTTAAAGTCCCTTGCTTCCATAGAGCAAATAGGTTTTGCATTTTAATACATTTATTTGTTCATGCAACCTTTGTGATTGAAAGACGATCTAAAGTATTTCGAAAGGCAGAGTCCACAAACTAATGCAGTCCAAAATCAACTCCCCCCTCTGCCTAGGAAAAAAATATGAATATTTGCATGCATCAACACTTTCGAGGAGTCGTAAATTGACTCTGTTATTCTGAGTCCAATTTAGTAATGCTAATTTGCTGCTGCAACATTGTTTTGAAGTTCATTGACTCTTTTTCTTAATAACAAGGCATTTTTGCCTCATTTCACCTGTTTGCAAGATTGCACATTTTAAATGGAACTCATTACCTGTAGGAAGAAAATACCTTAACAGTTTCATTCTTTTAATTGCAAATGATCAGGGCACTAAAAGTCCTAATTTTAGACAACAGTTCAGTGGAAGAAAACAATCCACATGCAAAACATTGGCAATAAAGATTATTGCAGTTTCCGTTTTCATGCTGTTCGGTCACATTTCGCTGCTCACTTGCTGGCTGTTGATGTGAGGCGCCTGATAACTTTAAATGTCTGCTGCACCTAAATAAATAGAATAATCAGCCATACCATACAGCAGTTGTCCAATCCTTGGCTCAGGCCACGCAGTACAATCTTCCTAACTGTTCCTCTGGGCATGACTACTAGACAGATGTCTTCCCCACCCTATCCTTCTTATGTTGTCCGTTTCCTGCGCCATCTTGAATAAACCTTTCCACTGACTTCACCTACCAGCTCTGGTGTTTTTTTTCTTCATATATGGCATTTACAAAAGAGGTATGAAAGGGCTTTAGATATTTGTCTACTTTGAAAGCGTTGCCATCAAGGTTTTAATACAGCAGTTTTGCAGTGGGTACCATTTAGCCGAGCCTGTTCATAAATACCTTATCATGAGCTTTGGTAGGTACTTCTCTCTCATATGAGTTTCAGTTTTAGGCCTCTACTGCCAATGAGTTTAAAAAGCAGTTTATTGTCAGATTAAGCAATGTCAATTTTTGTGTCTTTTATTTGATGATTTTGAGGAAATAAAATCAGTTTACTGAATTTGTTTTTGTCCATATCACTTTAATTGTATTCTTTATACTTTTAATTTCGTTTAAAGCACAGCCAGGCACTTAATAAAGCGTCAAAAATCCTACAGAGTGCCTCAATGTAAATTGTCTCATAAAATTGCCTTGAGTTTTAAATGGGTAGGTACAGTCAGGTACTGAGTACCTGTACGTCTTTCATTTGTAAGGTAGAGTGCCTGCTCTTCTCAGCATTCCTACAATACATTTATTGAGAGAGTTCTGGTACTTCTCAGGAGTAAACAGGTACTCTAAAGAGTACCTGCACTTCTATATTTCCATTTAAAGCCCTTCTCTGGAGAACTGATGCCAGGGATGATGGTGACATCTAGTTTATGGAAAATGCGGCCCATTACAAGTTAGATCCTGAGGGTCCAATAAGAAATGAGAAATTACCAGGGCAACTAGTAATTCCGAATCTCATTCACTGGTAATGCTTCAGACTTTCACTCAAAGATTTCGGCTGCTTTTAGCACCAAAATCTCGGGGTGACAGTAAATAAATTTGAGGCATTCCCTCAGTTCCTTACGTGTGTTGAACCCATCATTAGGTGTGTATCACGTGCAGAGGGAGACTGTGCTACATTTCCCCACATAGCACTGCAAAACCCCCTGATTGGAAAAGGCCTTGATAGAGCGTAACAGTGCTCTTCAATTTGTAGGGATGCATTATAATCACGAGTAATTTGCTCCCGCATATATTCTTGTATTGTGCTAACCTTTGATTATTAGAATGTGAAATGTAATAACGTGTAAAGCACTATGATAGAGGGATTTAGTGCAACTTGGAGTAATTAACATTGTAACTGTGCTTTGAATGGTAAAGTCTTAATGCTCGTTTTACAAATAACTAATGATAAATTAATTTAATGCCATGTAACACATTGATTTAGACGTGCACAATAATAATGCTCATGTATATGTGTGTTCAGCGAAAATCTATAGTGATTCTTATGTTAGCCGATTTTCTGTAGGCCTCATGTGTATTTTTCCCTGGCTCTCATAACTGAAGCATTTGTAATGTTAATGTGTATCTTTTCTTTCTCACGTTTCTGTTGCAGGTGGAGAAATGCATCTTTATTAGTTAGAATAACGCTTTTGTTTTAGGAGTTAGGCATAGGGAGGAGAGGATACATTTGAACGAGGAGTTCTGATAATGTGGCATGGTGTTCTTTCTCACTGGAGAAGGCCTGGGAATCAAGGTCATCGAGCCAGAGGCTGGGAGGATCGAAGTCAACTGGAAAGTTACCTATGAGGAGGTGTCCAGCTGGATGGGATAATCTCGTGATGCAAAAATGGGTGTGTCCTAGGATTGTGATGCTGGAATTAGGGACAGTGAGTTAGGAGAGGAGATCTGTTGGAGAGAGAAGGAGCATCTTAACGAGATCTGTAGCTTTATGCTACTTGACCCATTCAACATGAGAGTACTTCTTAGGTCTAAGTAGGGATGTCACCTTAGTGGTAGTGTAGGGACAGACTAATGCTTTTCACTTACGAACCTCAAATGAAGAATACTCTTGATATTGGGGCAGTGATTATCTGCGTCCTGATTTTGGAGCTGTTCATTCTTTGCATGATTAACAGATTGAACTTCGCCCGTAGGTTTGGCTTTGTATTAGTTCCAATGTATTTCTACACCCTTGTTCTGAGGTGTTTGTATGTCCAATTGTTCTTGGCTTTGTGATAAACTAACTAAACTTAGAACCTGGAGTCAGTGATTCTTCGGAGTCATGGGTTATTTGAATAGTGAAATCTAGTTAGACAAGACATTTCTCCCCTCTACACTTTTAAGCAGGAACCAATGGTCTGTCGACCAGGGGTTCCCGAGTCAATCTAGGACGCGGAACCCGGCCCCATCAGTTGGTAGCAATGTTGGGTGGTTTCCTCTTGAAGTGAGGTGAGGATTTAGAAAGTTACAGAAGAGTATAGCCCCATACAGCCCCAAAGAATCAGAGCGCAAAAGATTGAGGGTCGAGAACAATGGACTTTTGAGGAGACCGACGGAGATTGACGGAGCGGCGACAACAGCGGTGAACGGTGGAGTGAGTATGAATAGGGATGTTGTGTGTTAGATTGTAGTGATGATTTGATTGTGTGATGTCTTGCAGAGTTGGGATGAGAGTCGAGTGAATGTGGTTTCGGGCAGAACGCGCGCGGTCCATGATGATTTGATTTGCTTTGATGCCAGGCTCGAAGAGTAGCCTAAGATCCCGGGATAGATTTGTGATGTAGAAGACACAGATTTGATGTAATTGTCTGACCAATGATTTGTGGGAAGTCGTGAAGCGCTATCGACGACCCACCTGAGATAGGGAACATTTGTGCGAGTGGATTTGTTAGAGTGGTCTAGGAAGTCTTGTGCACAAAGGAGGACTGTATAGGCTCAAGTGGCCAGTGCAGGTTGCAGATCACCGTGTGTGAATGTTCTTGAGTGATAAAATTCTATCGATCTTGAAGAGAAGAGACTTGTTTATGTGACTGTCCGGTCATTTCGTGGACAGACAGTTACTTGTTTCTATGATTGAGAGTGTGAATGGTAAAGAGAGAGTGTGAAGGAGGGTGAACCGCTGTGAGGGGGAAGAGTGACGTCAGAGTGTGCCGTGCTGTGATAAGTCGGTTGGTGTAACGCCACGCTGGGATTGGTGGGTTGTCATCGGGAAGTTGAAACAAAAACATCTTGTGGGTAAAGAGTTTTATTCAATCATGCAATGCTTTAGAGTAGTACGAGATCTTTGTAGGGGAGTGGTGACTCGAGTGGGTGAGGAAGAACCACCCGAGGATACGACAGCACATTACATGGCAACGAATGTAGGACCCCATACTATAGTTTGGCTTCAAAATTGGCACAAGATTACTGAAAAGGATAGAGATTTGGCTTTTCCACATTACAGCTCCTTTCGATTGAAGGTGCTATATCAGTTGAGGGGAGTGATGGCTTCATTGCGACCTCCACCTAGGCCAACACAGTTTGAGGCATTAGACATGTGGATGCGAGCAGCACAGGCGAAGAGCAGGGAAAGAAGTCAGGGGAGGACGAAAAAAGCGATGAAGGCATATCAGGATGTGAGATGAGATGCACAGTTGAAGAGGTGGAGAGTAGATACCATTGAGGGAGAGAAGTTATACCCACTGTTGGTAAAAGAGGGAGACGCTCGGAACAGGAAGGACGAGGATGATAGTGACACCGATGACAGTCTGTTAGACAAATTGTTAGCAGAGCATCCTCCACCATACAACCCAGACTCGGATGAGGGAAGACGGGAATTGGCAAACACGGAGAGAATGGGAATACCGCAGACTAACCCTAGTGTGAGGGAGGCGGGGAAGATTTCAACTGGAATGGAAGGAGCGGGGATATCAGTTGGAAGCACAGAGGCGAGAGGAGTTAACGCTGTTATGGGATTGCCGGAAGCTCCTTACGGTGCCGGTCACCATTGGACCTATAGTGTCAGTGTATGACCCAAGTCAGGGGGAAAGTAGTAGTCAGCTACTGTCAGGAACGGGGAAAGAGTCAACTTAGGAGGAAATGTTACAGCAAACGGAAGTGATCCTTATTTGGTGCCTGTAGAAGCTAATACTCCATTGCCAGCAACTGCGGATTCTTCTACGGCGCCCGTTGAGTCTAGAGCAGTACGATCAGTGTCATTGGTGGATTCACGTTCTGATTTGAGGATGTGGTAAGCTCCAGTCAGAGGACCCGTGGGGAGGATGCCAGAAGTAGGAGTCGATCAGGTAGCTTCTGGGGGTCAGCACGTCTCACAGAGTACAGTGACAGGAAATCGCCACAGAAATCAGAGCAGTAAAAGGGAAGAATACGGTAGCATGTAAAGTCAGGGAACCATCAAGGCCGCAGTAAAAGCCAAAGTGCTGGATGTAGTAAGGCTGAAGGCAGAAGCGGAAGAGATAATCAGTGGGAGTCTGCCCATGGAGAGGATAGAGCTTTATGAACAGGATGAGCTGTTGTTTGTGGCGAAGGATGTTACTCGCAAGGCGGGCACATGAGAAATTGACAGAATTGGCACAAAAGTATGATGTGGATTTGTTAAAAACAAAAATGTTACAGGGAAGTCACAGATTAAATTACAGTGATCAGGAATTGGAAGAGAAAAGGGTCATAGGGTTGAAAACACACATTTGAGAATTGGTTGTAGGAATACGTGCATGGAGTATGCTTGATAAGTGGGAAGAAAGGTGGTCGAAGAAGAAGAATGCTAAGAAGGGGATAGAGGATACACCACCTACGGGAGGAGGGGGGACAGTAGGAGTAGAGACTTACCCATTGCGAGAGGTACCGAGCGGAGGGTATATGCATGTGCCTTGGAGCAGGAGTGATTTGGCAGCATTCACGAATGACTTTCCTTGGCTGAGAGAGAAACCTGCTGAATGGTACAAACAAGTCAATTTCTTTGTTAAGATCTCAAAAGTATTGTGGATTGATTTGAATACGTTGTTTGACATTGTAGTATCTAGTGATTTGTGGTCTGCTAGTAAAATTGCTGTTAATTGGCCATATGCCGAACCGGATCGTGACCCCATAACGCATGGTGCTTCACCCTTAGTCATGAAAATGTTTGAGCAGGTAATCACATGGTTACAGTCTAAGATCTCGCCACAAATTATTGATTGGATCAAAATAGATTGAACCACTCAAGAACCAAAGGAAACAGTACATGCTTATTATGAAAGGCTCTTACAAGCCTTTAAGCAGTAAAATGGGTTGGACACTCCAGAATCTAAGGACATGGGACAGTTCATTTCCAAGCTTGTCTTGGGATTGAGACCAGAAATTAGCTTCATGATTCAGCAGCTTCTAATTTGCTGGCAGAATAAGTCCATGGACGAAATTCTGCGATATGCCAAATACTGTAGTGACAAAGTGAATTCTAAGCATAAGAAAATAAAGGATAAGCTAATGCTAGTCCAGATGAGGAATGCAGATAGGGTAGAACAAGTGCAGACAAGCGGAGGAACGTTGGGTAGGAAGCAAGGAAATATTCATGTAGGGACCCAGAACGCGTCAGTTCACGCAGGTCTGGGAAGAGGAAGACCCAAAGATCCCAAGACAGGGATTGAGATTGTTACACTGAAGAAAACCACTGCATGTCATTATTCTCACAAAATCAGGCATTGGAAGCGCGAGTGTCGATTAAATCCCGCAAACCAGCTTCAAGATGAGGAGGTAGTGCAGGTACCTGAGGTTGTGAATACTGTAATGAGACCCAAGTCCATAAACGGAGGGGCCTGGGGTCTGCAAATACAGGTTCCCCAACCTCTTAGAATTCCACAGGGAAATCTAGTGTACCAGCAGATGCCTTTTATTGAGGCACTGGATGAGTTTGATCCAGACCCGTTACAATGACGGTGCCTGAGGGGGGAGGAAGACTGTACCTTTGGAGCAGTCTTAGAGGTGGACCAGAGAGGGAGTTGTATGTAGAGGCAGATGTGGACTGTCATCCCATCACATTCTTGATTGATACTGGTGCTACCCATTCTAATGTGAAGTCCACAGTAGTTCCAAACCTACCCCTCTCTGGACAATCGATCCAAGTCATAGGAGTTGCCTACAGGAGAATGACGAATCCATTAACAGACGAGATACCTGTGAGAATAGGAACCTTTCAAGACCCACACCAAATTGTGGAGTGTGATTCGAGTCCAGTCTGTTTATCGGGCCGTGACCTTTTGTGTAAAATGAATTGTACTATCTATTGCATGCCCAAAGGAGTAGAGCTGCAAACTAATGATGAGGACATTGCATTCAAACTGGCGAATCAGAATCTCTGCATAGAGATGTTCCCCGTGCTCACAGTAGAAGATCTGCCATATGATTTGAGGGACGCTGTCTTTCCAGTAGTGTGGGATTTCACATGAGAGGAGATAGGACTGATTCGAGGGGTTGAGCCAGTTGAGATACAGATCAAGCCGAATGCTGAGTTTCCAAGAACCCCTCAATACAACCTGACTTCGGAAACAGTGGCAGGGATTACACCTGTGATTGAGTCAATGATCGAGCAGGGCATTCTGAGGGAAATCATGGGGAGCCCACGCAATTCACCCATAATGGGATCGCAGAACCCGAGTGAGAAATACAGGATCATGCAGGACCTGCGAAAGGTCAACACGATTGTAGTTTCATGTTGTCCTGTAGTATCAAATTCATCTGTGATATTGTTCCAAATTCCTTGTGAGGCTAAATGGTTCACAGTGATTGATCTATGTCAGGCGTTCTTTTCGATACCCTTACACGAGGAAAGCCAATTTTTGTTTTCTTTCCGTCTGGAAAATTGTATGTTAACGTGGTGTCGTATCCCACAAGGGTATACTGAGAGTTCATCCATTTTTTATCAGATCCTGAAAAAGAACCTTGAGAGTCTAGTACTGCCACAGAGTTCAGTACTCGTGCAGTACATTTACGATCTCATGATTGCATCGGAGACTGAGGAGGCTTGTAGGATCGATACTGTTGCACTGTTAAACCACCTGGCGGAAAATGGACACAAGGTGTCCCCAATCAAACTCCAGTATTGTTTGCCTGAAGTTCAATATTTGGGTCATCGCATTGAGAAAGGCAAGAGGAAGGTGTCACCAGACCGCATTGAGGTGATCATGAAAATGAATGCGCCTACTACGCAAAAGGAAGTCAGGATGTTCTTCTTGGGAATTGTTGGCTATTGTCGCTAGAACCTCTGCAGAGGTTAACCCACAAAGATGTGAGTAATCAGGTACCATGTGACAATGACTGTTTGGTTGCCTTCCTGGAGTTGCGGGAGAGCCTGTGTCGCGCCCCGGCTCTAGGAATGCCTGATTACAAAAAAGCATTCTCTTTATTTTGCTGTGAACATGAAGGCTGTGCACTGTCAGTACTCACCCAAACACATGGAGGTGTCCGTAGACCAGTTGCCTACTTTTCAGCTACATTAGATCCTGTAGTTTCAGCGTTGCCCAGATGTCTCAGATCCGTTGCTGCAACGGGTGTCAGCATTGAAAGGTGTGAAAGCATTGTGATGGGTCATCCTTTTACTGTCTATGTTCCACACTCAGTTGTGCTCCTGATGACGAGAACCAAAACCCAACATTTGAGGAATAACAGGCTCACACGATATGAGCAGGTCATTCTTGCATCCAAAAACACAACTTTGAAAAGATGTTCTGTGTTGAATCCTGCTACACTGATGCCTATTCCGAACACTGAAGGGGAAGATTGTGAGGACCATGACTGTCTCGATGTGACTGAACTTTGCACCAAACTGAGACCTGACATTGTTGATGAACCTCTGCCTGAGTCAGACCAAATTCTTTTTGTTGATGGTTCATGTCTAAGAGATGATGCAGGTTATTTGAGAGCAGTGTTTGCTGTCTGTACAATTTCTGGAGTTGTGGAAGCTGTTTGTTTATAGGGAGTACACTCCGCACAAGTAGCTGAAATTATTGCCCTGATATGTGCATGCCTTGTTTCGGATCAAATCCGAGTCACCATCTACACTGACAGCCAGTATGGGTTCGGTGTGGGAACTGATACCATGTTTCGGATTTCCAACTTCATTGGAGTCGGATAGAGGAACGCATTTCCACAGTGAGATTATGAAGCTGTTGTCGACTGCCTTACAAGTTGATCAGAGATTGCACTATAGTTACAGACTCGAGGCGTCTGATCTGGTGGAATAGATAAATGGAACTCTCAAAATGCGAATGGCAAAGGTCTGTTCTTCCACATCTCTGAAATTGCCTGATGCATTGCCTTTGGTGCTAATGAGTGTCCAGCTGTGGTTGCGAGGCCACTGGAGAGGACAAGCCAAGCTGTGGGGGCTCCTGGCGAGGCTGGCTACACACCAGAGTAAGCTGAGGGGGGTCATGCTACACGAGATCCAGGTATTGACTATGAGAAAGACGGTAACTTTCCGAGTGGTACAGAGTCAGGCTCAGCTGAAGAGTCTGGTGTGGGAAGTGGTCGGGTGTTGAGATGGAGAGCAGAGGGTGCAAGAGAGTCATAGCCTGTGAGACAGAAGAGACATAATCTGAGACTTGCTCCTGAAAGGGACCTTGCCCCTGTGTCTGAAACATCTGAATCAGAACTGAGTGATATAGATCAAGCACAAGACGGCGAAAGGAGATCAAGGAGAGCAAGAGTGCTGAGCCAGATGTACACTGCTCCAGAGTGGACTTACTGATAACAGATGCCAGGAATGGTGGGGATCGGGAGACTGGGGTCTTCACGGGTGACCAGTAGAGTTCCAGAACTGAAAATTAAGATTGAGTTGTTGGTTCCAGGAATAGAAGCCAATGGAGTGTTGATGACTGTACCACACCCTCTGATACTGAGTGGCTTACGCAGTTTGATTTTGTGAGATTTGTCGTTCCCAACCTTCGGTTATCAACCACCAGCTCAGGAGATTTCAGCAGTGCATCTTGAAATTCTACCGCGTGTCATTGATGAAGTTGGCTCTGATCTTGTGAGGGATTGTTGATTGAACTGTGAACTGTAAATAAAACGCTTTCCATTTAAAGAAGATGACCTAGGCCCGAGTGGAAGAAGAACAAACTTAGGGATTTTCCGTAGAAGAAGAAAGAGGGCTAAGGAAGTATTTTGAACTGTGTAAATAATTGTACAACAAACTGTGAAATTGGTTTCCAGGACTCCAAGGAATTGTGCATGAACTTTGTTAATTGGCAGTAAGAGGCAGAGAAAGAGACTTTGTGCTGATCCTCTAGCTGTGCTAACCCAAACTCAGTCAAAAATGGAGTCTGAAAATCCGAACCGTAGAGCTATGTGTATAATAGGTACACTTATAGTAGGAGACACAGTAGTCATATCGATAGTTATTATAATACCTGTAAAAATATCACACGAAGCAGAAGTTGAGGGTGGGAATACAAGGGACATTCACACCTACCACTTCTAGCACAAAAGAGGGTACATTAGAAGCTGATAAGGCTGTGCTAGATCAAACTAGTCGCTTGTTGCATGTAGATTTGTCCAAGGGTGACTATATGCTGAATGCTTATATGAAGTTGCTGTATGAGTATGTGAACACGATGGATGTGAGTATGCAGTTGCCTGCGTCAGACGAGGAGTGGATCTGTTACCACCACCTGCTTCTGACGTATGGTATCACATGTAGTCTGTTGCTTAGTATGTTTTACGGTAAGGGTCATTATGAATACTACTTTTCTAACTATGATGTGGTGCTTTCAGAAGTTCTAGCTTACAAGCACCTGAATAAGTACAATTATTATAAGAAGGAAGAAAGAATAGGGAAGTGCTTCATACCTACCGTTAACTTAGACACAGCTTACGCTCATCACCATAATTTGACTTACATACTGACTGACATAAAGAAGAAGTTTGCAGATCAAGTACAGGATAGACATCGGCAATTAACAGTTAAGTTTAATAGTAGAGGAGGAAAATTTGAGTGGACCAAGGAGGAGTTAGCACACAAAGCGAAAGGGAGCTATGGTCCAATAGCATTAGACTTTGAACAGCGAGGAAAACTTTGCATTAGACATGTACAGACCTATTATGATAAGATTTATGTTGGACAGAGTGTGTGTGATCATATTTTCGCAATTGAAGCCACCGCGAATACATTTTTCCAAGAAGCTGTACAAGTGGTGCCGAATGTATATTTTGTGTGTGGGAAGAATGCTTGTTAGACTTGGCACCATTGGCGTGGGTCTCCCTTCCATTTTTTGCTGTTGCCTCATGTTTTTTGCTGGTTTTAGATGCTTTTGGGCACTGTGCCACTGCTGTTCAGTGCCACAGTGCAAGTGCTCCCTACTGTAAATTGATGTGTTGATTAGTGACTTCATGATTGGGTTATTTGATTTACTTGTCAGACCCTAGTACAGTGCACCATGGGTGCCCAGGGCTTGTAAATCAAATGCTGCTGGTGGGCTTGCAGCACTGGTTGTGCCACCCACAGAAGCAGCTTGTAAAGTGTGTCTCAGGCCTGCCATTGCAGAGCCTGTGTGCAGTCTGTGACTGCCATGTCGACTTGGCAAGTGCACCCACTTGCCAGTCCCTAAACCTTCCCTTATCTTCATATCAGACACCCCTAAGGTAGGCCCAAGGGCAGGGTGCATTGTAAGTATAAGGTAGGACATGCCCTGGTGTGTGAGGCATGTCCTAACAGTGAATTACAGCCATTTTCGTTTTTCACTATTGCAAGGCTACCTGTTCCCCATAGGCCTGAATGGGCAGTTTGATTATTACACCTTATAATCCTAACTGGCCCAGGGAACATGGTAGAAAAACGAATTTAGTATGCCTGAACTCAGAATGATAAAATACATCTTTTAGTGAAGTTGGTTTTAACATTCTGTGTTTGAAAATACCACTTTTAGAAAGTAGGTATTTTCTTGCCTAACTGTCCAAGCCTGCCTCTGCTAGGTTGTGTATTGTGTGTCTGGCTTTGTGAGTGACAGGGGCTGGGGGATTCCAGGAGACAGGGTGAGTCAGCTGAATAGGCCTTCCTGCATATAGAGTGGTGGGAGGAGTTGCACCTGGGTCTGAATAGGGCTCTGCCTGCCTTCCACAATGCTGGCTCCACCTCCTGCCGGGAGGCTGATGACTCTGCCCCTCACTCACAAAGGGAGAAGGTGTCTCCTGACAGAAGGCACCCAGAACTGGTTTGGACCAGGTACAGGACCCTCTGCCTTCAGAGGACAAAGGATTATTGACCATAAATACTGGGGCCCAGACCCCATGAAATTAGATCACTTCTGGGAAATCAAGAAACCTGTTGCCAAGGAGAAGAACCGGAGAAGCTGAAGAAGGAGTACTACCCCTGTGCTGTTTTGCTGATTGGGGTTGGCCTGCAGTAGTTGCTTTCTGCCAAGGACAGGAGAAAAGACGTTGCTGTGCTTTATCATCTTGAAGAAGAGAATCTCCAAGGGCTTGAACTGAGCTTGCCTCCTGCCTGAAGTCACAGGGACACAACAACTTCACCCCTTCTGTTTGCCTGCATCTAGAACTGCTGTTTTAGCTGCTAACAGAAGGAAATTGCAACACCGATGCCGGCGAGCGACGCCGTAACCTGCACCGAAGCCGTGGGCACCGCTCGTGAAGAGCACGACGCACCGCCCCGACTTGCACCGTAGGCCCGACACCTGCCGACGCCGTGCGACATCGACTCCGAAGCCGTCATCGAGGCCGCTGCCTGCACCGGAGCCGAGGACACCGCTCTTGACGTTCACGA
The DNA here is from genome assembly GCA_963921515.1 of Calotriton arnoldi. Lineage (NCBI taxonomy): Eukaryota > Metazoa > Chordata > Amphibia > Caudata > Salamandridae > Calotriton > Calotriton arnoldi. The sequence goes on along the minus strand of CAWUFW010000754.1, from coordinate 445,027 downwards.
CGCACCGTCCCGACTCGCACCGCAGCCCCGACTTCACCGACGCCAGGGCTTCATCACCGCGGAGCCGATCCTCGATGTGGGTCACCCCCGAATTCATCGACACCGCACCATCGTGAGGAATCGCCGCCTCGCCGCCATCCGTGACGTCACCTCCCCGACACAGTAAGGAACCGACGCCTCACCTCCCCTGCGCTGCAGTAAGGAACCGAGACATCACCTCCCCTGGGGTCGTAAGGAACCGACGCCGCCGGCGCCAACGAAGCATCACCTCCCCGACGCTGTGCACCATCTTTGTTTTCATCGTATTCCAGGTACTGTTCTTTGTGGGTCTGCTCGACTCCGGGCCCGACGCCGCGCACCTCGCGGTCGGCGCCGTACTTTGGGATTTCCTCCGGTCACGACGTCGTGATAACTCCAAGTGGAGTTATTTGTTGCTACAAGCTTTATTTAAATGACTTTCCTATTTTTGAAGATAACGTGAACTGTCTCTATCATTTTAAGCCTATTTTTGAATTACAGTATTGTGGAATTTTGCTATTGGGTCTTGTGTTAAGTCTATATAAAGATTACTTATTTTTACATACAACCTGTGTGGTGTCCATCTGTAGTGTTTTCACTGTATTACTGTATGTGTTCACAAATGCTTTACACACTGCCTCTGAGATAAGCCTGTCTGCTCGTGCCAAGCTACCAGGGGGTGAGCAGGGGTTATTTAGGAGTGTATCCCCCTTACCCTGACTAGAAGCAAGAGTCCCTATTTGGACAAAGGTGCAAACCATTGCCAACTAGAGACTCCCAGTTCTAACATTGGTGGTCAGCGGTGAGGATTTGGACTTGCATTTGTGATTCATATACAGTGATTGGTGTACACTACTAGTGAGTGCAGACCAATACGCGACCACATACATTTTGATAGGACTTTTTTTTCCTTGGAACCTTTATTTTTGTTGAGAACTGCCAATTTTCACAATGTGGAAGAGGCAGAGAATTTAGATGAGCGGCTTGAGGGGCCATTGGGCTTACCTGGGAGGAGAGTGCCTTCCAGGGAGGGCAGCAGTGTTTCTCAAAAGAGCCTGTCTCCAGAGGAGCTGGAGGACAGGGAGAATAGCAGGATGCATGAACTGGAGATGGCCAAACTGAAACAGGGAAGCCATGATAGCCTTGAGCACAAGAAATTGGAGTTGGAAAGTAAGAGGTTGGCCATGGAAGAAAGGAAGATGCTTTTAGAGCATGAGAGAGTGGTGAGGGAGCTAGAGCTAAAGGCTAGGAGCCTAGAAATCACTCCCTCTGGTGGCAGCACACCTCCAGTGCCTGTAGAAGGAAGAGTGTACATCCCCAAGGAGGTTATTAAAGATTTCATGAAGGGGGAGGACATTGGGCAATGGTTTAAAGCATATGAGATCGCCATGACATCACACTGGGTCCCTGAGAAGGATTGGGGAGCGGGGTTGTGGGGCCGCTTTACAGGTGAGGGAAGGGAAACCTTGCTAGCCTTGCCCACAGAGGATCAGATGTCCTATGCCCACCTGAAGGAAGCTTTAGTGGCAAGGTATGGGTTAACTCCAGAGCTTTATAGGCAGAAGTTTAAGAACTGCAAAAAGCTGGAGTCTAGTACCTGGGTGGAGTATGTGTCTTATTTTTGCAGAGCATTGGATGGATGGGTGAAGGGTAGCAAAGTAAATGACTTGCAGGGGTTCTATGATTTAATTGCATTGGAGCACTTGTCCAGTAGTTGTTTTCCAGAGCTACGCCAGCACCTTGTTGACAGTAAGCTTACTAATTCTAGAAAGCTTGCTGAGGAGGCGGACCGCTGGGTCAGTACCCGGGTCCACAAGGGTCTTGTGGGAGACTCTACCAAAGGTGGGCAGGGTCCCCAGCAGAAGAGTGGGGGGGACAAGGGTAAACAGAAGGAGTTCCAAAATGGGCCCCAAAGTAAACCCCAAGGGAACCAAGGTAAAGGTTCCCAGCCTCCCACTGAGAAAAGACCATGGGTCCCAACAGATAAGTCTGTTCAGAAGGGGCCCAAGAAATGTTTTAGTTGTGGTCAGGTGGGTCACTTTGTAGGAAGTCCCAAGTGCCCCAATACCGTGACCACTGCACCCACTGGTGCACCACCCCGGCAGATGGCTAGTGTAGCCCTGGGAGAGGAGTTGGGTGCCCAAGGTGGATGGGGTCCCGCAGAGATGTCCCTGGTCTCTTTAGGAGACAGTGAGATGGTCCCTAGGACCCAGCTGCCTGATAACACTAAGAAATACAGGCAGTGGGTGACCATCAATGGCCATAGGGTGGAGGCTCTGAGAGACACCGGGGCCAGTGTGACAGCTGTCAGTTGTCGGCTGGTGTCTGAGGAGCAGGTGGTCCCCAACGTATTCTACCCCATAGTTGCCGCTGACAACTCAGAGAGCCACTGTAAGGTGGCCCAGGTTCCCTTTGAGTGAGGGGGGTCTCAGGTATCCTTCAAGTAGCTGTGAGGCCAGCCGTGCCTCTTGACTGTCTGCTAGGCAATGATTTGGAGAGCTCCCCTTGGGCGAAGGTGGAGCGGAGGTCTCATTTGGAGATGTTGGGTCTGCCAGAGTGGGCGTGTGTGACCACTCGGTCAATGGCAGCCGGTAAGGGTATTCAAGAGGACCTGGAGCCTGGAAGAATGGCCCAGGTGCCTGCCTTAAAGAGAGGAGGCAGGGGGCACGGGAAACCGGCCCCCGAAGTTCCCACGGTCCAGGAGGAGGCAGACCTTGAGGGGGATGCCCTGGAACCTACAGGGGAACAAGTGGCTGAACTGGGGGACCTGCCTGAGCTGACCCATTGGCAGCAGGAAGGAAGCCCCTCCAGGGAAGAGTTCTGTGAGGAGCAGAAGAAGTGCCCTTCTCTTGAGGGCTTGCGGCAACAGGCTGCAAGCCAGGCAGCAGGTGATCAGTCTGGATCACACTGGATCTACTGGGAGAATGGTCTCCTGTATAGTGAGCCTAAGGTTGCTGAGCCTGGGTCAGCCCGTGTGCTGGTGGTACCCCAGCGCTTCAGAGCCTTCCTACTGGGTCTGGCTCATGATGTGCCTTTAGCGGGACATTTGGGGCAAGACAAGACCTTTCAAAGGCTTGTCACCCACTTTCATTGGCCCCAAATGCGCAAGAGTTCAGATACTCATTGCAGGACCTGTCAGACTTGCCAGGCAAGTGGTAAGAGTGGGAGGAAGCGCAAGGCTCCTCTCCAACCTTTCCCTGTTGTCAGCACCCCCTTTGAGAGGGTGGGTATTGACATTGTGGGGCCTCTGGATCCCAAGACAGCCATGGGGAATAGGTTCATCCTGGTCTTGGTGGACCATGCCACCCGGTACCCGGAAGCCATCCCTCTTCGGACAGTGACGGCCCCCGTGATGGGACGTGCACTGATGGGGATTTTCTCCCGCGTGGGGTTCCCCAAGGAGGTGGTGCCCGACCATGGTACAAACTTCATTTCCAATTATATGAAGTCCCTGTGGCAGGAGTGTGGTGTAACCTATAAGTTCACCACTCCTTACCACCCCCAAGGTAATGGGCTGGTTGAGAGATTCAACCGGACCCTTAAAGGCATGATCATGGGTCTTGAAAAACCCATGAGGCGTAAGTGGGACATCCTCTTGCCATGCCTGCTCTTTGCTTAGAGAGGTGCCCCAGAAGTCCTTAGGGTTCAGTCCCTTTGAACTGCTGTACGGCCATCCTGTAAGAGGACCTCTGAGTCTGGTCAAAGAAGGCTGGGAGAAAGCTCCCAGGAAAACTCCCCAGGATGTATTTAGTTACATGCTGGCCTTCAGAAACCAGACTCGGCGTTTCAGACAACTCGCTGAGGCGAATCTGGAAGCCAGCCAGGAAGAGATGAAACATTGGCATGATCAGAATGCCACTCTGATCGAGTTTCAGCCTGGACAAAAGGTTTGGGTCATGGCCCCAGTGGAGCCCTGTACGCTCCATGATAAGTGGACCAGACCATTTGAGGTGGTGGAGCGCAAGAGTGATGTCACCTACTTGGATGACTTGCAGTCTCCCAGGAAACCCTTGCGGGTCCTGCATGTGAACCGCCTGAAGCCCCACTTTGAGAGGTCTGAAGTGGGCATGCTCTTAGCAACAGATGCTGGGATGGAAGAAGAGACTGAACCTCTTCCTGACCTCCTGTATGCAAAAGAGCAAGATGGGTCAGTGGATGGTGTGAACCTCTCTCCCACCCTGACCCCTGAGCAGCAGAATGACTGTCGGCAACTGTTGGGAAAGTTTTCTGATCTGTTCTCCCTGACTCCCAGTATCACTGAATGGTGCGTCCATGATGTGGACACTGGGGACAGTCCTCCTGTGAAGCACAAAACTTACAGAGTGACTGACAGGGTGAGAGCTTGCATCAAGGAGGAGGTCTCCAAGATGTTTGCCTTAGGGGTGATTGAGTCCTCTAACAGCCCTTGGGCCAGCCCAGTGGTCTTGGTCCCAAAGGCTGCCGCGCCTGGTGCCTCACCCGAACTCCGGTTCTGTGTGGACTACCGAGGACTCAATTCAGTCACCAGGACTGACGCGCACCCCATCCCCAGAGCTGATGAGCTCATTGATCAGTTGGGGGCTGCCTGGTACCTCAGCACGTTTGATCCAACGTCTGGGTACTGGCAGATCGCCTTAACTGATGGGGCCAAAGAGAGGTCAGCATTCTCCACACCAGATGGGCACTACCAATTCCGGGTGATGCCCTTTGGGATGAAGAATGCCCCTGCCACCTTTCATAGGTCGGTCAACCAGGTGTTGGCTGGGCTGGAGGATTTCAGTGCCGCCTACCTGGATGACATTGCAGTGTTCAGTGCCACTTGGGAGGAACATCTGCACCACCTCTGGGAAGTGTTGAAGGCGCTTCGGAGGGCAGGCCTCACGATCAAGGCGAGTAAGTGCCAGATCGGGCAGGGTTCTGTGGTGTACTTGGGACACCAGGTTGGGAGCGGCCAGGTGGCGCCCTTACAGCCCAAGATAGATACCATCCTGGCTTGGGAACCCCCCCAAAACCCAGACAGAGGTGAGAGCCTTTTTTGGACTCACCGGGTATTACAGGAGGTTTGTCAAGGGGTATGGCAACATTGTTGCACCCTTGACTGAGCTGACTTCCAGGAAGCAGCCCAGGAAAGTGAACTGGACTGATGCCTGCCAGAAGGCTTTTGATGTCCTGAAATCTGCCATTTGCACGGCGCCCGTGCTTCAGGCGCCCAACTTCTCAAGGGAATTCATTGTGCAGACAGATGCTTCAGAGCATGGTGTTGGGGCTGTGCTTTCACAGATGAATGAGGAGGGCCTAGACCAACCTGTAGCCTTTATTAGTAGGAGGTTACTTCCACGGGAACAGAGGTGGACTGCGATTGAGTGTGAGGCATTTGCTGTGGTCTGGGCACTGAAGAAGTTGAGACCATACTTGTTTGGGACTCACTTCCGGGTTCAGACAGACCACAGGCCCCTCAGATGGTTAATGCAGATGAGGGGTGAGAATCCAAAACTGTTGAGGTGGTCCATTTCCCTACAGGGGATGGACTTCACGGTGGAACACCGCCCTGGTACAGAACACGCCAATGCTGATGGTCTGTCCAGATTTTTCCGCCTTAGTGATGAGAACTCCCAGGAGGTAGGGTAGTTCTCCCCACATTTCAGCTGGAGGGGACACGTGTTAGACTTGGCACCATTGGCGTGGGTCTCCCTTCCATTTTTTGCTGTTGCCTCTTATGTTTTTTGCTGGTTTTAGATGCTTTTGGGCACTGTGCCACTGTTGTTCAGTGCCACAGTGCAAGTGCTCCCTACTGTAAATTGATGTGTTGATTAGTGACTCCATGATTGGGTTATTTGATTTACTTGTCAGACCCTAGTACAGTGCACCATGGGTGCCCAGGGCTTGTAAATCAAATGCTGCTGGTGGGCTTGCAGCACTGGTTGTGCCACCCACAGAAGCAGCTTGTAAAGTGTGTCTCAGGCCTGCCATTGCAGAGCCTGTGTGCAGTCTGTGACTGCCATGTCGACTTGGCAAGTGCACCCACTTGCCAGTCCCTAAACCTTCCCTTATCTTCATATCAGACACCCCTAAGGTAGGCCCAAGGGCAGGGCATTGTAAGTATAAGGTAGGACATGCCCTGGTGTGTGAGGCATGTCCTAATAGTGAATTACAGCCATTTTCGTTTTTCACTATTGCAAGGCTACCTGTTCCCCATAGGCCAGAGTGGGCAGTTTGATTATTACACCTTATAATCCTAACTGACCCAGGGAACATGGTAGAAAAACGAATTTAGTATGCCTGAACTCAGAATGATAAAATACATCTTTTAGTGAAGTTGGTTTTAACATTCTGTGTTTGAAAATACCACTTTTAGAAAGTAGGTATTTTCTTGCCTAACTGTCCAAGCCTGCCTCTGCTAGGTTGTGTATTGTGTGTCTGGCTTTGTGAGTGACAGGGGCTGGGGGATTCCAGGAGACAGGGTGAGTCAGCACAGAGCTGAATAGGCCTTCCTGCATATAGAGTGGTGGGAGGAGTTGCACCTGGGTCTGAATAGGGCTCTGCCTGCCTTCCACAATGCTGGCTCCACCTCCTGCCGGGTGGCTGATGACTCTGCCCCTCACTCAGAAAGGGAGAAGGTGTCTCCTGACAGAAGGCACCCAGAACTGGTTTGGACCAGGTACAGGACCCTCTGCCTTCAGACGACAAAGGATTTTTGACCATAAATACTGGGGCCCAGACCCCATGAAATTAGATCACTTCTGGGAAATCAAGAAACCTGTTGCCAAGGAGAAGAACCGGAGAAGCTGAAGAAGGAGTACTGCCCCTGTGCTGTTTTGCTGATTGGTGTTGGCCTGCAGTGGTTGCTTTCTGCCAAGGACAGGAGAAAAGACTTTGCTGTGCTTTATCATCTTGAAGAAGAGAATCTCCAAGGGCTTGAACTGAGCTTGCCTCCTGCCTGAAGTCACAGGGACACAACGACTTCACCCCTTCTGTTTGTCTGCATCTAGAACTGCTGTTTTAGCTGCTAACAGAAGGAAATTGCAACACCGACGCCTGCGAGCGACGCCGTAACCTGCACGGAAGCCATGGGTATCGCTCGTGAAGAGCACGACGCACCGCCCCGACTTGCACCGTAGGCCCGACGCCTGCCGACGCCGTACGACATCGACTCCGAAGCCGTCATCGAGGCCACTGCCTGCACCGGAGCCAAGGACACCGCTCGTGACGTTCACGACGCACCGTCCCGACTTGCACCGCAGCCACGACTTCACCGACGCCAGGGCTTCATCACCGCAGAGCCGATCCTCGACGTGGGTGACCCCCGAATTCATCGACACCGCACCATCATGAGGAACCGATGCCTCGCTGCCATCCGTGATGTCACCTCCCCGACACAGTAAGGAACCGACGCCTCACCTCCCCTGCGTTGCAGTAAGGAACCGAGACATCACCTCCCCTGGGGTCGTAAGGAACCGACGCCGCCGGCGCCAATGAAGCATCACCTCCCCGACGCCGTGCACCGTCTTTGTTTTCATCGTATTCCAGGTACTGTTCTTTGTGGGTCTGCTCGACTCCGGGCCCGACGCCGCTCACCTCGCGGTCGGCGCCGTACTTTGGGATTTCCTCCGGTCACGACGTTGTGATAACTCCAAGTGGAGTTATTTGTTGCTACAAGCTTTATTTAAATTACTTTCCTATTTTTGAAGATAACGTGAACTGTCTCTATCATTTTAAGCCTATTTTTGAATTACAGTATTGTGGAATTTTGCTATTGGGTCTTGTGTTAAGTCTATATAAAGATTACTTATTTTTACATACAACCTGTGTGGTGTCCATCTGTAGTGTTTTCACTGTATTACTGTATGTGTTCACAAATGCTTTACACACTGCCTCTGAGATAAGCCTGTCTGCTCGTGCCAAGCTACCAGGGGTGAGCAGGGGTTATTTTAGGAGTGTATCCCCCTTACCCTGACTAGAAGCAAGGGTCCCTATTTGGACAAAGGTGCAAACCATTGCCAACTAGAGACCCCCAGTTCTAACAATGCTTATGTGCGATTGCCATTGAATTGGGATGGTACATGTTATGTGGCTGTTATGTTTCCTACGATTTACCATGTTGAAGATTTGGGACCGTTGGAAGGAGGACTACTCCATAGAGAGAAGCGAGGTACAAGTGCAGGAGAGATTGTTGGAGATGTGTTTGGAGCAATCGTACCAAGTTTGGGAGTGGTTTTGAACAACATAAAGATTGAAAGGTTGTCAACCATTGCAGATAAGTTGTCAGCGAATACGGCTCAGTCTTTGCTACTTGTAGATGGAGAGATGGTGTTGATAAGAGCTATGGTGATGCAGAACCGTCTTGCGTTAGATGTGTTGCTAACGAAAGAGGTTGGAGTCTGTAAAATGCTGATGGTCCAACAGTGCTGCACTTATATCCCAGATCTTAGTAAGGATCTGAGGAAGTACATAAGTAACATCACTGAGATTCACCATGAGGTACATGACCTGGCCACTGAAGGAGTTTGGGGCAAGGTTGGGAAAGGATTTGGAAAGATTGGGAGTTGGTTTGCTGATCTTGGTAAGGGAATTTGTGGTTACATTTTGAAGTCCATCATAAGAGTAGTGGTTTGTGTGATACTTTTGATTGGAGCAATAAGAGCTTATAAATGGCATAAGTCGGCACAGGCTGAGAGATCTCTTAGAGAGCAGGAGAGGAGAATGGAGAGACTGCAGGACAGTCACTATGAGAATCTTAAGAGCCTAGAAATGTTCCGACAGGGAAGACTGGCTATGACTTCTGTTTAGGTCAGTTCTTTCTACAGGGAATTGTGATGGATTGCGATGACACTTGTACTCAGAGGGGGTGAGTGATAGAGCACGATAGTGCTCTTCAATTCGTAGGGATGCCTTATAATCACGAGTAGTTTGCACCTGCATATATTCTTCTGTTGTGCTAACCTTTGATCATTAGAATGTGAAATGTAATAACGTGTAAAGTACTGTGATAGAGGGATTTCATGCAACGTGGAGGAATTAACATTGTAACTGTGCTTTGAATGGTAAAGTCTTAATTCTCGTTTTACAAATGACTAATGAGAAATGAATTTAATGCCATGTAACGCATTGATTTAGATTTGCACAGTAATAATACTCATGAATATGTGTGTTCAATGAAGATCTATGGTGATTCTTATGTTAGCCGATTTTCTGTAGGCCTCGTGTATTTTTCCCTGGCTCTCATAACTGAAGCATTTGTAATGTTCATGTGTATGCCAAAACTTTTCTTTCTCACGTTTCTGTTTCAGGTGGAGAAATGCATATTTATTAGTTAGAATAACGCTTTTGTTTTAGGAGTTAGGCATAGGGAGGAGAGGATACATTTGAACGAAGAGTGCTGATAATGTGGGACGGTGTTCTTTCTCACTTTTGAAGGCCTGGGAATCAAGGTCATCAAGCCAGAGGCTGGGAGGATCGAAGTCGACTGGAAAGTTACCTACGAGGAGGTGTCCAGACGGATGAGATGATCTTGTGATGCAAAGATGGGTGTGTCCTCGGATTTTGATGTTGGAATTAGGGACAGTGCCCCGGGGGTTGAGTTAGGAGAGGAGATCTGTTGGAGAGAGAAGGAGCATCTTAGAACGAGCTCTGTTGCTTTATGCTACTTGACCCATTCAACGTGAGTGTACTTCTTAGGAAGTCTTCATGCACTGACACCTTTTCCTGAACTTGCCTGGGGAAATGCTAAGTAGGGATGTCACGCTAGTGATAGTGTAGAGACAGACTAATGCTTTTCACTTACGAACCTCAAATGAAGAATCCTCTTGATGTCGGCGCAGTCATTATCTGCGTCCTGATTTTGGAGCTGGTCATTCTTTGCTTGCTTCACAGATTGAACTTGGCCGTAGGTTTGACTTTGTATTAGTTCCAATGTATTTCTACACCCTCGTTCCGAGGTGTTTGTATATCCAATTGATCTTGGCTTTGTAATAAACTAACTAAACTTAGAACCTGGAGTCAGTGATTCTTCGGAGTCATGGGTTATTCGAATAGTGAAATCTAATTAGACAAGACATTTCTCCCCTCCACACTATTAAGCTGGAACCAACAGTCTATCGACCAGGGGTTCCTGAGTAAATCTAGGACGCGGAACCCGGCCCCAACAGCCTCCATGAGACCCGCCTGCCACAGTTTGGCACCATATTGAAGACTGCATGTTATGTTACTGCCGAGCTTCAACAGGAAGTACTGTTGAAGACTCATTCCTATGCTGGTGCCCATAACTGGAAAAAACTGAATTTTAATTCAACCCATTTTGTTTTAGGTATCTACTGACACAGTCCTGCCACTTCTGTTTGCACAATCAGAATAATTATCGTTTACTTATATAGCACTTTTATCTAAAGTGCTTTTTAAAGAATATATTATATAGAATTATTTATATCTATAAGTAATTTGTAATCCTTTTACCAATCACTGATGAAGAAGTCGACGTTGGCGGGGCCCGAACCTGTTGATATCAACATGGAGAAACAACTCCATAGGCTCTCTTACCAGAAACTGGGATGGAGGGCTTTATAAGGCAATAGCGGGCAGTGTAGTATGAAAACAGGTAGGCTTTCTAACTTACTCCTCTTTGCACTGAAAAGTAGAGGTGGATGGACAAATAAATTAACAGGGAGAGCTGACCCGATGGTCTTTCTCGGATCTTAGAGCCCGTGCACGAGCCCAGCCCTGAAAATGTTTGCTATGTAAATCATACAAACAACATCATGTAAAATATGATAAAGTCACTTCAAAATTATATTTTTTTAAATTTCTTTAACTTGTACAAGCTTTGATGATATGTGTCACATTACCTCCTCATCTTTGTGTGCCCTGTTTCCTGTAAGGCTGTTGAGGGGCTGCTAGGCCCCCCTCTTGTAATTCAGTTATGATTATGCTATTTGCGCGCGGCTGCAAAGGCGCTGCATATACATGGTATTTGGTTTCGTTTACCTGCCTTGGTGCCGCATCTTCTTCAGGTAGTGCGATTGGGCGGCTGCTTGGGTGCCCCGGCTTACAAAACGGTTCCCTGGGTGCTGTGAATTGGTGCTACCTGGGGACCGTGTGGTTGTGTGTCTGTGAGTGCGAGGGCACAGCAGATTCTAGGTTCGTCGGTTGCTGCTTTGCAACCTGGCTTTGAGCGCATGAGCACGGGTTGCCTCTGACGGGCTGTTTGTTTCTGACTTAGCTAGCAGGGGCGACAGAGGCAACTTGAGTGGCTTTGGAGGCCCTGCTGTATAACAGGTGCTAGGTCAGAAATATAGATCGAGCAGGATGTCCCAGGCCTCTTAGCACTTGCAGGGGCTTCAGTTATTCTGGTGACCTGCTTGTCGATGTCTTAGCCAGCAGAGGCGGCATTGGAGGCCCCGCACTGTATTACAGTTGTGTGGCACTGTGTGTAGGTCTCGTCTAGGTAGCGCTTGCGCTGTCCCTTCAAGACATGCTGTATTCAGGATATGGGAATGAAGCTCCACCCATCTTTTTAATTGGCTCCTGTCACTGTCCTTTGTAAATGGTGGTTTTTTATTGGTCAATAGGCTTAGTAGTCCCTCCTTAGTACCTCCTATTCTTTTCTTGTAACCTCCCATGAGGACACCCCCTGTTACATGTGTTGTTACTCAGTATGCTTTAATTACAGCCTCCAAGTACTTTTGTCTTAAATAGTTTTCTCCTGACACGCTCTCCTTCAGCGCTTTAACATTTTTTTTTTTTAATGTAGGTAGCGCAGCATGCAGCGCCTTTCTTTTATTATTTGCAGTGCCGAACGCAGCCGCATGCATTTCTTTTTCTGTTTATTTGACTTTTTATTTTTCAATTGCGGCACCCTGCTTTAGCTTTATACATCTTAAGCTAAAACTGGGGTGCCGCGATTGCTTTACAAGTAAAGAAATAGAAAAATAAAATGTGCTTTTTTTTATATTTCTTTACTTTTGAAGCAATCGTTGCACCCGCAGTTTAACTTAAGATGTTCGGACACCATTATTTTTTTCTATTTTTTTACTTTTGTTACAATCGCGGCACCTGCGCTTTAGCTTTTAACAGATTAAGCTAAAGCTCGGGTGCCACGATTGCTTCAAAAGTAAAGAAATAGAAAAAAAAAGTTTTTTTCTATTTCTTTACTTTTGAAGCAATCTCAACACCCGCACTTTAGCTTAAGATGTATAAAGCTAAAGCACGAGTGCCGCGATGGCTTTGCCACACAAGCATTTGCAATATAATAGGTCTCACATTTGCGAGAGTTTGAAATATTGGCATTGTAAATGACAATGCCAGTAGCTCAAACTCTCGCCAATGCGAGACCTATTGCATTGCAAATGCTTGTTTACTGGGCTGCTGCTGCAACTTAGAAACTTCAGAGAATATATGAAGTCAAAAGGAAGTGGTGCCTTACCTTCAGGCCTGGTTTCTGGGAGGTTACAGAGCCCTCATCCCACTTTCCCTTTAGTGCGTCCTAAGGTGTCCATCTCCCTGCCTGCACAAACTTTCTCTTTTTTCAGACATTAAGGACCTTATTTCACTATATAGGCCCTCCTCTGTCTTTCCACTCTGTGTGTCCTGCATTTTATGAAGTCAACATGGCCAGGCATACTCACAAGACATGTCACGGATCACCTTCCAGTGTCCTTCATAATGTTTGTGAAAGTCATAGGCACTATTTCCTTTTATTCCAGAGGCTCGAATCCAGGGCATGGTGAAAAAGTTGTCAGAGGCCTACAACAAACATCGTGGCAGGAGTCCCCTTATGATTTCTCCTGCTTCTTCGCTGGATTCTCTGTGGTCTTTTTCTTCCCCCTACTCTGTATCTTCATGGGTCTCTCTAGAGTATGACGATGAGGAGGTAATTTTTCCTTTTGACTCTTCTTCTAGAGGAAAGTACATTTTGAGGGAGGATTTGGAGCCAGTTGTTTCTTATTTTTTCTTTTAATCTTCAACTACCTTGCAATGATGATGATCAGCCCAGTACGAGCGAGGAAAGGTTCAGACAATTCCAGAGGCCTGCGATCCCTAAAGTTCCTGTTATACCTGCCATTAAGAACTTGTTTAAGTGGAATTGGAGAGATCCATAGAGAGTCTCTGTACCCATGTTTATTAGAAGATTGTATCAATTATCAAAAGGGGAGACTGACTTGCCACAGGTTCTTACTCTTGATAGTCTTCTCTCTAACCTTGCTGGAAAGCCTTCTTTTCGGTCTGAAGACCTTACCTTGAGTGACCCTGTGAATAGGAAGGTGGAGACAGCAATAAAGAGTTCCCACGCTGGTCTTAGCTTGTCCTTAAGATCAGAAATTTACGCTGCGTATACCTCTCAATCTTTGACCAAGGACTTCCAGGTGCTCTTTTTCTATCCAAGAGGGAGAGATTTTTTTTACAGCTGTTGGGGCATATGGCGTTTCAGGAAAAATGTCTTTCTGACATCACTTTGATAATCTTAGAGCCGCAACTATGGCTTCCGCCAATTCTGTTGCTGCAAGAAGGCATTTACACCTGCGAGATTGGAAAGTGGAAGCGGGACAAAAAAATTGTTTATTGAAAATGCCTTTTCCAGGCAACAAGCTTTTTGATTAAAAATTAGCGGAAGTACATAAAAGGTCATTCAAAAGTCAGAAACATGTCCAAGCTTTCCGCCATAGACAGAAGTCCTGGAAGTCTGGCAGAGGTAGATCTGACCAGTTCAGAAGAAGGAAGACCAGTTTCGAGCAGAGACTGTCTCGTTTTCATCAGAAACAATTGCAACTTTCTGAGTCCTCTCTGCAACCTGCTACGAAAGGTGGTTCAAAGCAAGCTGCCCGACTAGGCTAGCCCCTCCAACCTTCCTGTGGGGGGTCGACTCATAGTATTTCAGGAGATATGGTAAGCTTACATTTGCGACAACTAGGTTTCTCAAGTTATATCACAGGGTTATGTACTTGATGTTTCTTCAGACTTTCAGGAACCTTGGTTTTTTCAGACACAGTGGCTCAGGGAGGAGGCTCGGAGATAAGCTTTGGAGAACTGCTGCAAAAGAAAACCATAACAAAAGTTCCTTCTCAGGAGAGAAGTTATGGCTGTTATTCTCGAGTAATATTCCTTGTAAAGAAGATCTCAGGTGATTTTCAAATGATATTAACCTTTCTTTTCAAAGTTCCTTCAAACAGTCCACTTCAAGAAAAATACTCTGCAGCAAGTGATTGCGCTTGTGTCTTCAGGAGATTTTTTGACGAAAACTGACCTCTAGGATGCTTACCTCCTTGTTCCAGTAGCTTTGGACTCACAGAAGTTTCTCAGATTCTCTCTCGGAGCACAACACTGGCAGTTTCAGGTGCTCCCATTTGGATTCAAGACGTCTCCTTGGGTCTTTACAAAAGTTCTTGCACCAGTAATGGGTCTCTTGCACTTCCAGTCAATGATTGTTCATCCTTATCTGGATGGCTTGTTAATCCAATCTCCCTCTGCAGAAAACCCAGGAAGCCACATCTCAAACTCTGGGGAAGTTTGGTTTTCTGATCAACCAGGCAAAGTCCATTTTTGTCCGTGTTCAGAGATTGGAATATATAGGGGATGTCTTCAATACTCTCCAAGGAATGGTCTTCCAGATTGTGAATGCTTATTTACTCCCTTGTACAGAAGCGAGAAGCTTCGGCAAGCAATTGGTTACAACATCAAAGGCATATGGTAAGCAGAGTACTTACCCTCCCTTTTGTGTTGCTTTCTCTTTATCAGCTCTATGGTTTATTTAATTTGTTTCTGTCTTTCCTTTTAGGCAGCCCCTGTAGACGTTGTTCCATGGTCTCTCTCATCGCTGGCTGGGACACATCGTTCCATGGTCTCATCGCTGGCTGGGACATGTGGTTCAACATATACTTACCCATTGAAATGCAGTTCAAAAGAACTACAAGGAGTTGATTTCGGTTTCTACATTAATCCATCAGGAGAGGCTCTCCTCTCCTTCAACCACAATCTATGATATTGACTACCAATGCCAATAGTTTGGGTGGGGTGTTGTGCTAGAGGGTCAGACAGCTCATGGTCTAGACTCTATTCGAACTGGAAAGAGTTGAATGCAGTTTTAAATGCTCTTCTTATCTTTTCAACTCTCCTAAGGGGTTGGGCAGTGTTGGTTTGCATCGACAACAGTGTGGCAATGACTTACATGAAGCGCCAGTTTCTCTCTCTTCTCTCAACACGTAGGGTATCCTTATCTGAATATGGGCTGAGATCCTTCTGCTGAGTCTCTGGGCCATTCACATTCAGGGGACTCTCAACACTCAAGCAGATTATTTAAGCAGAGCATTTCCCTCTTCTCAGGAGTTTGTTTTGAATCCCTAGGTATTTCAGCAGATCTGCCACAGGTTGGGCGCTTTGATAGTAGATCACTTTGCCTCACCTCAGAACACACAATTTCTCATTTCCTTTAAAGGTTATGGACTCAGGGGACATTGGGAGTCCATGCTTTAGAAAACCCCTGGCCGCCAGGCCTTCTGTACGCCTTTCCTACCATTTCCCTGATGCCCAGGTTCCTTGCTTGTCTTTCCAAGGAAACCTGTCAAAATCATTCTGATTCTTCCTCTTTGGGTCAGGAGACCTTGGTTCCCCCTTCTTAGACTCATGTCCCTGCAACAGTAGTGGCTTCTTCCCTTGAATCCATCTCCCCTGTCAGTTTCCCACACCCTTCAGTCTTCCAGGAGGATTTCTTCTAATAAAGCCTATGATCATCATTGGGGTTCTTTTGATCGTTGGTGTAGGGAGAGATCTTTATCTCCAGTCTCTGCTCCCATGCCTGATATTTTTGAATTTCTACAGAAAGGGTTTGAGATGGGTCTTTCTGTTTCCACCCTTAAACTTCAATGGTTTTCCATCATGACTTTTTGATCCCCTTGGGACAATCTATCTTCCATTCAGCAATTGGTCTCCAGATTATTTAAGGCTTTTCAGATTTTACCACCTAAGGTCTGTCCATCTTTTCCTGCTGGGGATCTTCATTTAGTCCTCTCACACCTTCAGAAGCATCCTTATGAACCTTTGGAGGAGGTTCATTTCAAATGTCTCTCATTTAAAGTGTTCTTTTTGGTGGCCATCACCTCTGCAAGGCATCTGTGGGAACTGAATGATCTTGTTTGCCGTCCTCCTTATTAGAAAGTATTTGACAACAGAATTGTCCTGCCTCTTGATCCTAAGTTTGTTCCAAAGATTCATTATCTGTTTCATTGTGACCAGGAAATCATTATACCTGTTCTGCGGCAGGACACTTCTGATCCTGATTCTTTGGTTCATCTCTTGGATTTATTTATATAATTTTTAGAGCGCACTGTGACCACACTGGTATCCTGGCACTAAGAGCTTTTATCGTCTAGAAGGAAGATAATGGCAAATACACCAACACAGACATCCATTACTTAGGGAACAACCAGGTCTTCAAAGCTTTCCTAAATTTAGGCGGCAGCCTATTCCATAGCTGAGCAGGTATGTGTGTCTACAAGGGATTGGTTCAATGATGTCTATTTATAGCAATTGAGAAATTACAATTGAGTAAGCTCTGTGAAAGTTGCTTACAGTTAGTTTACTCCATAAACAATTCGGTTACTTAGTCAATGAATCAAACATTATCATAGAGAAAGAGATAAGCACAACACGGGTGTAGGTATTCTAAAACCTAATTTTATATTTGTAGAAAATCATTGATTATAAAGGGTTCAGAAATCAAGAAATCTACACAATGTAACCAGAAGTAAAACAATACAAAAGGTGAAATAATCTTCATAGTTACAATTGTGAACACCTTTTCACAAAGTATTTGTAAGCAATCTGAAAAGTTTACACAATGCCAAAATTGCCTCTAGTACAATAAACTACGGAATAGGTGTAAAAGTCGACGTTTCTGTCTAATATTGTCTTTATCCGTTAGACCATCCTCAGGACTTTGCTTTTGTTGATAGAAATGACCCTTCGCACTAGGAAAAGTCTACTCAGCGAGCGTTCAAACCTGGAGAGTTCTTTCACTTCAAATACAGAATCCGTGTTCCGTTTCTGGCTGACAGCACCCACTTTGACTGGGGTCTTTAAATAAAGCAGGAACAGCCATTCTTTTGCTTGACAAGAAAGTCGATTGGTGGACTAGTTGACTCAAGCATAGACTTTTCCTAGTGCGAAGGGTCATTTCTATCAACGAAAGCAAAGTCCTGAGGATGGTCGTACGGATAAAGACAATATTAGACCGAAACGTCGACTTTTACACCTATTCCCTATTTTATTGTACTAGAGGCAATTTTGGCATTGTGTAAACTTTTCAGATTGCCTACAACTACTTTGTGAAAAGGTGTTCACAATTGTAACTATGAAGATTATTTAACCTTTTGTATTGTTTTACTTCTGGTTACATTGTGTTAATTTCTTGATTTCTGTACCCTTTATAATCAATGATTTTCTACAAATATAAAATTAGGTTTTAGAATACCTACACCCGTGTTGTGCTTATCTCTTTCTCTATGATAATGTTTGATTCATTGACTAAGTAACCAAATTGTTTATGGAGTAAACTAACTGTAAGCGACTTTCACAGAGCTTACTCAATTGTAATTTCTCAATTGCTATAAATAGACATCATTAAACCAATCCCTTGTAGGCACACATACCTGCTCATTTAACTGCCCAAGCCTCCAAGGGTTTATTGGGTTTCCCATTGTTCGAGATATTATTCCATAGCTGAGCAGCTTTAACTGAAAAGGCTCAACCACCATGTCGGACCTTTATGAACCTATGTTCATGAATGAGCTAAGCAGTAACGGAACATAGAGACCTCCTCAGAGCATATCTTTTCAATCTGTGTTGCAGCAGTGCAGGGCCCTTTTTCTGAAGGGCCTTGAGCACAATACACATGCACTTGAAAAGAATCCTCTTCTCTACGGGAAGCCAGTGGAGTTACCTAAGGGCATCGAATGCAGAGGATCTGCAAGATCTATTTAGCACTAATTTAGCTGCAGCTACCTGGACTCTTTGCAATCTCTTTACCAGGTAGTCAGGGGCTCCATGGAGGAGAGCATTGCAATAGTCCAGTCTACTGAGTAGAACACTCCGTGCAATTAAGGACTTAGCATGTGCAGGTATTACATGAAACAGCTTTGTAAAGCCATAAAGCAATGCAAAGAAGACACCAGCCTCTTTATTAATTGCTTCTCTAAGCAATTCATCGAAGGTGACTCCAAAATTGCGTACTATCTTCAATGGGCGCAGCTCGGTCTCTGAGGTTAATGTCAAATAATTTGGGGGTAGTGTCATCAGAATCTTCTTCGCCGAGCAGCAGAGGAATTCTGTTTTATCCCCATTTAGTTTGAGGGAATTTGCATTCATCCATTTTACAATATCTACTAAACTGATCAAGAAGATTTTTACATCATTCTGCTGACTATTCTTAAGTGAGAAGATCAGCAGCGTGTCATCTGCACAGTTAAGTACAGTCATATTGTGCGCTTATATTAGAGAAATTAGTGGCTCCATATAGACATTAAACAATTGCAGACTGAGTGCCGAGCCTTGTGGCACTCCGTATTGGATACATCGAAGGTCCAAGCAATAGGGGGGAAAGCCACAGCCTGGCAGCGATCTTCAGATAGGAGTCCATCCACTTCAAAACTGTACCACCAACACCCAAAGGTGCTAGTCTTGCTAGTAGGGTGTGGTGGTTGGCCATATCGAAAGCAGCCAACAAATCAAGCAAGATATGCACTGTAGACTGGCCACTATCTACCCTCATACAGATCGCATCCATGGCAATCATTTGAGCTGTCTCTGTGCTATGGCCAGGTCTAAAGCCAAACTGTTCCTCCTCTAACAGGGAGTGAGACTCCAAATATTGAGACAGAGTCCTACTGACATGGCCTTCCAATATTTTCACCGGCAAAGGGAGGAGAGAAATAGGCCTACAGTTAATCAGAACTGCCGGGTCAGCTGAAGGCTTTTTCAACAAAGGCGTAACTATAGACTTCTTCCAACTTCGAGGTACCAAGCCTAATTTCAAGGATTGATTGCAAAATTGCTGCTTTAGTGACATTAACTCATCTGCCCAAATTTTCCACTGTCTGGGAAGGAGCGGCTCTAAAGGAGATCCAGACAGAGTGGACATAGCGATAGTGTAAAAACCTTCCTAAGGGATTGATTCAAAAGATTCAATCCTACAATTAGTATTCTCTGAGAGGTCCTGTCTATAAACATTCTTAAGACTGAGTGTCTCCGAAGCATCTATATTGGGCAGGGAACCAACAGCCAATGCAGTACTTCAGTTGGAAAGTAACTGGTCCACATCAGGAGAACTTCCAATATACTCTAGAGTCTTGCTAATCTTCTTTTCAAAGAAGATTGCCAAATCATTACACAGATTCTGCAAAGATAGTATTTCTTGATTCAACAATGGGGGTTGGATAGGTCACAGAAGATGTCAAAGACCTTTTTTGCACTATTTGAGGTAGGTACAATAGAGTTTGTGTAAAAGCCTTTGTTTTACAGACCTCCTTTTACTAATCATTCAAAGCAGTCTTTAGATATTGTTTATCTTCTTCTGTATAATGCAGACACTATTTCCTTTCCAATTGCCTGCACACTAATTATGCTGCTTTTAATGACTTGCTGTATCACGGGGCAGATGGTCTGTGGTAGGTTTTTAAATTAGTGAGGGGATCCTTTTATCTAAAGTTGCTGTCATTTCTTCATCCAAGATAGTGCAGTTAGTTTCTATTGAATTCTTAGGATCAATAGAATTATAGAGGTCAAAGACAGGCCCATGTGGAGGCCAAATGAGTTTATGCCATGCCCTTCTCTTTTTCCCAGAGAGTGCAGCCCTCTTAGGGGGGGAGTGCTTCCTGAATATGTAAGTGAAAGACTATTAGTGCATGGTCAGTTCAGCAAAGGGGAATGATCTCATTAACCACGATCAGACCATCTGGGGCAAGTGGATGTGGATTTAGTATGAGCTTTGAGAATTTACCTTATCCGTTATACTGAATTTCATCAATCTTACAGTCTTTTTGTGAATTTTGGGCCTGTGAAGAAAGGGTAAAAGCAGTCTTCCTCAACACTATCCAGATGGGTGTAGACTGTTGTTTTCAGCTTCCTTGGTGTAGGATGAAGGGATACCTGGTTGAGTCAAGGCTTACTCTACTAGAGGGATGGCAGTTTCTTGGGCTGACAGGTCTGGTGTCTCTATAAAAGACAATTGTAGAGCTGCAACTTGTCTTCCCCTTCCACCTTTAGTTGTAATTATAGGTTGAATATTGCCCAAGGGTCCGAACTGGATTTTGGTACGAGTGTCTTGAAAGCTTTCATGAATTCTTAGAGCATTTTTTTCTGCTACTTTCTTTATTTTTGGGTGTGTCTCTATTGTGAGAAACTGTTGAGTTTGTCTTTTGCATTTGATCATTAGAAGGCTGTGTATGACAATAAAATACATTCTTTCTATGTGTTTAATATGCTTGTTTCTTCTTTTGGCTGAATAAAGGTTTTATACCTCAACAAGTAAGGAATGGGACAAGGATAGGAAACTGAGGAGGTAATGCTCGGATTTCTTACCAGTAATTACTCAAATTCTTCCTTACTAGTCCCATTCCTTGCATTCCCTCCCAGCCCTCCATATTCTTTCATCAGCCTTTTCTTGGAGCTTAAATAACAACAGGAAGAGATAGAGGAGGGGGAGGGATTTTATAGAACTTCCTTTCCCTTTCATAGAAAGGAATACAGCTTTTTTACAGGTGTGATGTGAGAAGTGATTGGGCACACGCACTCCACAAGTAAGGAATGGTACGAGAAAGGAAGAATTGCAGTAATGAAGATTACCAGTAAATAATCTGAGCATTAAAAGCACAGCTCTTAGAAGTACTTATTAAAACATGAACCATCAGTAAACTAAAAGGCGAGGCAGTTGTCATGAAAACCCTGTAAGTGGCCCTAGGTTATTATAGAGTGTAGGAAAATGCCTCTTTTGACATGGTTAGCTCCAACCTTTTGCCTGATGCATGATGTAATTTCGAACTGTAAGTGCACTGGGTCCCTGCTAACCAGGTTCCCAGTGCCAGATCTTCCTAAAACTGTACCACAATTAACACCACATCAGCCACCCCTGTGAGTCCCTAGTAAATGGTAACCCTGGTACCTAATCATGAAGTAGCATCCCTACTCCTGTAGGGTATGTCCCCAGGGCACTGGTATAGGAGCCTCGCTATGAGGTTGTATTGTTCATTCACTTTTTTGCCAAAAAATAATAATCATTCACTCAATCTTGTTTAACTTCCTTTTGTTTAATGTTTTATTTCACACTTCCAAAACGCTTTTCTTTGGTTTTGATTCAACATACGATTGAGTAGTTATTGCACTACATCTCCCAGCATGCATCTTTTAATTGGTCCCAATGCATTTCGGCCATGTTGGCCTTCATCTGGGGACTTTCTATAAACAAATAAGATATCTTTATTTAATATTATAAATGAAAAACAGGGGCCACAGATTCTAGTATACCATCAGTGAGTGTATTTATGGTGTGCTTAATTCCATACTTATTGTAAATAAACGACTCAGTTTCCTTAGAAACATGGCAAAACTTAAAAACTTAACTTGATTTCTTAAAGTATTAAAGTGTACATGCATCCGGGTGCCTATTGTGAATTTAGAAGAGTTGGATTCGTGAAAGTTTATCAAGTGTATAAGTACCGAGAAGTACTGTCATGCTTCAAATGAGAGTATATAATGCATACTTTCATGCTGTTCTCATACTAAGCACAAGTTAAACCCATGTGATTTCGCCTGCGTCCGAGTGATTTCAAAGTTAAACGAGCCGAAGCCGTCAGTTTATTGAACGTCCGAGAGTCGTTATAAACGGGGTGATCTTTACTTTTTACCGTGCTTAAAGTGAATGAGTGTATAAGCGTGCTCTCATGCTGTTACCGGCCTAATCAAAAGTTAAATGAAGGTCAACGTGCGGAATGGAATGCCAAATGCTATTCCCTTGGAGTTTTTACCTTAATAACAGCCTCGCTGCTCTCAGTTGCGGCGTCCTTCTCGCGACGATCAGTTGTGTTTGTTAGTACGCGGGCGGTTATATCATAAGGGTAAAAAACGGACTTCCATCTGTTGCTATCGTAATAGTAGACAGACTATGAACACTATGTTATGTCTTTACTCTGTGGGTTATGCGCGAAATATATTGTGGGTGATTAGTTTAATAAACTTTAAGAATAATTTAAAAAAACATACGTCGGAACGGTTGGATTTAAGAATGATTTAAAGAAACATAGGAACGATGTGTCAATTGTAAAATAAAATAACATAGGAACGATGTGTCAATTGTAAAATAAAATAAGAAAGGATGATGAATGAATGCTATAGGAAAGCAAGTCAGAGGATACAATTAGGGTATCATTAAAGAATACACCAATATTTGCAATGACAGATAGTTGTAATTATAAGTAACATGAAAATTCCATCCGGTCATTTAACCCATTGCGTTTAAAAGAGTTCAAAAGTCGTAACCAGTAATTCTCTCGTTGTAGTAAGTGTGTATGGTTATCTCTGCCTTCACGTCTTTCCACAATCTCCAGTACACAAACTTTTAGTTGCCAGATGTTGTGTTTAGCTTCAATGAAATGTTGAGCTATAGTAGATTTAAGTTGCTTCGTTCTTATGTTGCTTTTATGTTCATTCACTCGGGTTTTGAGTTTTCTCTCTGTTTGTCCCACATATATTTTCCCACAGGCGCACTTCAATAGATAAATGATATTCATTGAGTCACATGTTGCATTTACTTTCAACTTAATGTTGTAACCTTTCATGGGATGTTATGTTAGGTCCTGTTATGACATTATTACAATTCTTGCAGTTCCAACATGGTATGGTACCTTTATGCGGTTGTGGGTTTACTTGTTTTGGTTGTGGTTTAATCATTTCCCTTAGGTTTTTTCCTCTGGTGTATGCAAATATGGGTTCCTGATCAAAAATGTGATTGAAATCCTGTTCAAGTGTTAACACTGGCCAGTGTTTTTTAATAATCCTTTTGAATTTGATGCTCATGGTCGAGTATTTTGATACTACTGTTACCCGATCTTGCTTGGGTTTTTCTTTGCTCTTTAATGTTTCTTCCCTTGTGATGAGTTCACATGGGGGGTTTCTTGTGGCTGCCCAGTGTCGTTGCCGCCATCCCGTGTTG
Organism: Calotriton arnoldi; assembly: GCA_963921515.1. NCBI lineage: Eukaryota > Metazoa > Chordata > Amphibia > Caudata > Salamandridae > Calotriton > Calotriton arnoldi. Next base: position 421,845 of record CAWUFW010000754.1, on the reverse strand, counting down.
CTGACCACGCAGGGGGAGGACTGCCTGGACCATCCAGCACCGCGGCAGGAGCCGCGTCAACAGCTTGCGCCAGCCGGCGCTATAAATTCCGGACCTGACTCCCGCAACGCGGGATACGCGCGGGCAAAGCCCGGGCCAAGGGCGGGCCCGTCTGAGCCCGTCGGAGACCGAAGGAGGCCGGGCTGGGCAACCCCTCTGAGACTCGTTAATCTCTACTTTCTGTGACTTCTATGTGGTAAGCAATATAAAGTTAGATAAATATTGCCACGGATAATATCGATGACGTCTAAACGCAATGCTCCGCATAGTTTGCGTACTACTACCACTATTGATAGCATGTTGGAGAGAGCCGTCAGTATTGTTAGTACTGAAATAGAACTGACAGAGAGACATTTGTCCCTGGGTTTACCAAGTTCGCATATTTCCCCACTAGTTGTAAACAGGGATCTCCTTAGCCCTACCCAGCCGCTGCATCCATCATCTGATCTCAATATGCACTTGTCAGCTCAAGGAAATTGGCTGGCTGCTGAGGGAAGCAATAGTATTGGGGTCACAGGGGGAGTTAAGGATCCTGCTGTTTCAACGTATAGCAGGGACTTTGTTGACTCTGAGAACATTTCCCCGAACCCAGAAATATCCGGGGCTAAGAGAAAAAGGAAATTAACCAAACCAGCCTGTCCTAAGAGGAAACAACCCCCACGTTCGAAGATGCAGCGCACCGCTCTAAGCACATGGATCCAGGGCCCGGCAGCTATAGTTGACACAGTCGACACAGCTTCTGTCAGCGCTCATATTGACTTAACCCCCTCTGAGCCGTCAAATCGTTCAATCTCCACTCAGACTGGGTCTTTACCAGCAATTTTTAACAATTTTACACTTGGGAACACAGCAATTGATATTATTATAGATACTGTTAAAGAGAATGTTAGGGAGCTTGTTGAAAGGAATTTTACCATACTCTGGAAACGTTTGGATCGCTTAGAATCTTTGTTTAATAAATTAAGAGTGCCTGGTAGTACTTTCAGGCCAGTATCCCAACAGGGAGGGGTCCCCTCTAATCAGCAATCTGTAAGCAGAGTACAACCTGGGTTGATACAGGGAATTGTAACACAAGATCAGCATCCTATGGTAGATTCATGTAGGACCTGCCATCAAGCTAAAGGATGTCCTGTTCCTAAGCACCCAAACCACAATGTCACACTATCAAAATCTAGCGACCCTTTTAGTCCACACGTACCGAATCAACAGGTTAACAATATTTCTCCTTTAATTTCTGTACATAATGCCCATCCTGCGCATGACATTAAGATCGTTGCCATTAAGCCCAAAGCAGGCGAGTGTATTGAGGGTAGAACTGATGTGTTAAATTTACCTCCGGCATCCTGCCCTTACGTTTTGATCCTTGCAGGAGTCCCACCAATAGGGAAAAACCAGCCTGAATCGTGGGACCAACTACGAAATAAATGCACTGACTGGTTGATCAAACATAAAGGGTTTAGTGCCGATAATATCAATGACATTATAATGGTGCGCAGGGTGGGCTGGGTTGGATTATCAGATAAAATTATAGAGGGTGACTGCGTCGTCATTAATTTTCGGCGACCAGCTTCTGTAAGATTTGCATTATCATCAAAAGAGTGTACTAATGGCATATCTACTGATATTTGGTCACTACCTCTTGGTTATTTTTATAAGCCAAACCCTAGACATAACATACTGGATACCAATTTACATTTGTCGCAAAACAGATTTATGGCCCTTTCTGGCCTGGATAGTTTAGATTGACTGCAGCCCATAATAACATCCATTGAGCCATCCCTCTCTATAGCTACATCGGTTTCTCTACAACTGACAGCCCGGAGACACACGATTTGCGTGGTGTTAAGTTGGAATATTGCCGGGCTGGCATCTAAAATAGCCATCGAGGATTGGGTAAAGATGGTAAACGAATTTGATGTATTGCTATTTCAAGAGACTTGGGCAACAAAAGAACTGTATCTTGAAGAGTTTGAATGTTTTAATGTAATGGCAAATACCTCGTTATATGGGAGACCGTCAGGTGGCCTCTCTATCTGGGTTAATATTTCCTCAGGAGGCACTGTTAAAATTATTCCTACACATAGAACCAATTTTCAGGCCCTGATATATACATGTGGGGTCTCAATTTGTTTTATTAATTTTTATAATAATGATTTTTTATCTGAACCTAATTTAAATTTTGTGAATCTTTTTAACTTTGTTTCAGAGTTTCAAGACCCAATGAGGTCACATAAGTTAGCTGGAATCTGTTTGGGTGGTGATTTTAATGCTAAAATTTCAGGGGTAAATTGGGCAGGTGCTGCTTATACCTTGCAAGCACCCCCATGCAGAAGGGGGACTGAGTTACTGGGTTATTTACCAAAATATAATCTACTTAATGTGATGGATATTGCTGATATAAATTACTGCAACAGTCACCCATTACCAACTTATAGAGGACGTGGCTGTGCCTCAGTAATAGACTACGTCTTTATATCAGACGTACTGGAAGATCTCTTGGTCAAAGCCGAGGTTATACCTACCATGTATGGGGATCACAACCCTAACTTTGTAACATTTAGGGTAGCACTAAAACCCGGCCTTCCCAAGGAACCAGGGGCCTGTAACATAGCATCCTCGACAGACAATTTAAGAATTATATGGCAGGGTATAGATAATTGTAAAGTATTTTCAAAAATGCTGTCAACATATCACCTATCTGTTAATAGATGCCTGTCGTTAATTGACCCTAACCCTGAGGTAGTCACCGCATTTACCGATTTATGCGCAGGTGTCAAACAAATAATTTCAAGACCCGTGTCAAACAGTAAAAAAAAATGGTTCAACACAACATGCTCACAAGCAAATAGAGAGCTTCGGGCAGCTATGAAAGAGGCACCAAGGGATGTTAACCACATAAGATTGTTGAGGGGCCAATATAAAAAGGTGGTCAAGGAGAGAAAAGATGAAATCTTGAAAAAACAGTGGGACAGCTTGGCATGTGCTGCAAGGCTCAATAATACAAAGGGTTTTTGGGCTGTCGTTAAAAACATGAGAACCCGGGCCCTTTCAATTACCCCGATAAGTTGTAACATATCTGCTGAAACTTGGGAAGCGCATTTTTCTAAAATATATACAGCTCCGCCCGACAATGGGGACTATAGTGACATCTATCCTGTGTCAAGAATACATATAACGCTGACTGAAGTCGAGGATGCCATTGATCAGAGTTTAGGGAATAAGGCCCCCGGCCCGGATGGTCTACCGATTGACCTTATAAAGTATAATACAGAGTTTTGGGCACCCCTTCTTCTGAACGTTTTTAATAACTTAACAAACTCTCATATTCCTGAAACATGGGCCTCCAGTATAATCGTTCCAATATTTAAAAAGGGGGATAGATCCAACCCGAGCTGCTACCGACCGATCTCCCTGATCGATAATACTCTTAAGATACTTGGCAGGGTATTATTCAACAAAATCAGGTCCTGGGCGGAGGAAGGAAGTATTTTAAACAAATGCCAGTTAGGTTTCAGAAGTAACCTGGGAACCGTGGAACAATGCCTTAATCTCAATCTAATTATAGGTAAATATACAATAGCCCGGCAATCCCCAATCTACCTGGCTTTTATGGATTTGACATCCGCCTTTGATTTTGTTAATAGATCGCGTTTGTGGGCATGCCTTTTACGATACGGGTTGGATGAGGATTTAGTGCACTTTTTATCGTATTTACATAGGGATTTAAGGGCAAGGGTTAGGATTAGTATGGCTGGGGAGGTATCATGGGTTATATCCATTGGTAGAGGGGTCAGGCAGGGGTGTGTACTGGCCCCTCTCCTATTTATTTTATATATCAATGAGTTGCATAATACATTATTAACTTTGAACACAGACGTCCCAATGATCAATGGTAATAAACTTCCTGCTCTATTGTATGCGGATGACGCGGTTCTAATGGGTCGCACCCCGAACTCTCTCCGCATTTTAGTTAGGGGTTTTGATGATTTTATGAACGGATTAGATCTTTGCACTAATTTAAAAAAATCTTTTTAATGTGTTGTGGCCCCAAAAATATTCTATTAAAGTTATTAATTTAGGTCCTGAAAAATTGATAAGCACTTGCACTTTCCCCTATTTGGGTCTAGTATTCTCTGATAACGGTTCCTGGGCGGCCCATTCTGCATATGGCCGAAGTAAATTCTCAAAATCGGTTAACTCAGTTTTGAGTTTTCCCCAGCCTAGAAGATCTGAGGTAGTGCTATCTTTATTGAATATTTATAAAACTCAGTGTCTACCCATAGTAACATATGGGGCAGAGATATGGGGTTATACAAATAGAACCAGCACCCAGATCGAGGAAAATAGATTTTGCCGGAGAGTATTGGGGGCACCGATCTCTTCATCATCCTATATCTGTCACAGAGAGTTGAATTTGCTATATGTGGAAGATTATATTAGGTCTCGCCCTGCCGTATTTTGGTTAAAAGTATGGCAAAATCCAGCGGCTGCACTGAGCAGAGAAATTATAACTGACTGCCTTAACTGTGATAAGGGCATTGATATACCATGGTTGGCTGCTGTTAGGACTAGCTTGACTAGTATAAATCTCGCACATATTTTTATAAACCCAAACCATTTGGAAGGCATCAATAAAAATATTATTCAGAAGGCTCTGTATAAACATTATGAAGGTATTAGGTATGAGCGAGAATTCTCGAAATCTACAGTATTTCGCTACATATCCACGGTAGAGGGTGATGTCCCCCGCCCATACTTGCCAGCTGGTTATCTTTAGAAGCTATTAACCGCTGGGATCGTAGTTTGCTCTTTCGCCTTAGATCAGGCACCCTAAAATATTTATTGTGCTTCCCTTTAGGCTTCAACATAAACCTTGAGCAAACGCCATGTTATTGTGGCAACCATGGAAACCAATCGATGTTACATTTTATATTCTTTTGTAACTACTATCGAAAATACAGTATGCAATTATTGATCCCTTATTTTAAAGCCCTGGGTATTGATGATTTCAGAGAAGCCTATAGTGTTATTCTTAAACTTGATGGGGAAAATTTAATTTTTCGTGTTAGCACATTTTTGAAAATGGCTGTCCGCTCACGTGCCTCTATGGACAGTATTTAAGCAAAACTTGAGTGTATTTTTTATTACTGTTCTCCCTTTTGGATTAGTATTTAAATTTGGATTCCGGTTGTCGTAGAACGCATTCTAATGACTGATATCTGTTATAATACATGCACTTTACTTATTATGCTGCTATATTTTTATGTAACATCCTATCTTTGCAGTGTCGTCTCTTTTTAACAGTGTATATGATATTATTGTATTTTATTGTATCAAATTAGGTATTTATTGTATGTTTTAAATATATTAATGTATGCTGGTATTTTGCTTTGTACTTTTATGGATATTTTGTATATCTGAATAAAGGAGATTGAATTGAATTGAGTTCACATCGATTTTTTGCTAGTTGCAAAAAATTTTCGGGGTATGCTCTTTCTTTGAATCTTTGCAGCATCTCTTGCGTGCGTTCTGATCTGTTTGTTGGGTCTGAAACTATTCTTTTTACTCGCAATAATTGTGTAAATGATAAATGTTGTTTTAATGCTGGTTGGTGAAAACTTTCATAATGTAAAGTATTGTTTCTGTCTGTTTCTTTTCTGAATAGGTCTGTAGTAAATCCTGTGTTGGTTTTTTTGATTCTCACATCCAGGTATGTTATTGTCTCAGTTTGTATCTCATAGGTAAACTGTATTCTCTCATCAATTTGATTGAGTTTGCACAACTCATTGTTGAGGTCCTTCTTTGGTCCATTCCACAGGATAAAAATATCATCTATACGTTATGTTTTCATTTTCCTTTATGGTCACCTGTTGGATTTTGTTGCAACATGTGACTCAATAAATATCATTTATCTATTGAAGTGCCCCTGCGGGAAAATATATGTGGGACAAACAGAGAGAAAACTCAAAACCCGAGTGAATGAACATAAAAGCAACATAAGAACGAAGCAACTCAAATCTACTATAGCTCAACATTTCATTGAAGCTAAACACAACATCTGGCAACTAAAAGTTTGTGTACTGGAGATTGTGGAAAGACGTGAAGGCAGAGATAACCATACACACTTACTACAACGAGAGAATTACTGGATACGACTTTTGAACTCTTTTAAACCCAATGGGTTAAATGACCGGATGGAATTTTCATGTTACTTATAATTACAACTATCTGTCATTGCAAATATTGGTGTATTCTTTAATGATACCCTAATTGTATCCTCTGACTTGCTTTCCTATAGCATTCATTCATCATCCTTTCTTATTTTATTTTACAATTGACACATCGTTCCTATGTTATTTTATTTTACAATTGACACATCGTTCCTATGTTTCTTTAAATCATTCTTAAATCCAACCGTTCCGACGTATGTTTTTTTAAATTATTCTTAAAGTTTATTAAACTAATCACCCACAATATATTTCGCGCATAACCCACAGAGTAAAGACATAACATAGTGTTCATAGTCTGTCTACTATTACTATAGCAACAGATGGAAGTCCGTTTTTTACCCTTATGATATAACCGCCCGCGTACTAACAAACACGACTAATCGTCGCGAGAAGGACGCCGCAACTGAGAGCACGAGGCTGTTATTAAGGTAAAAACTCCAAGGGAATAGCATTTGGCATTCCATGCCGCACGTTGACCTTCATTTAACTTTTGATTAGGCCGGTAACAGCATGAGAGCACGCTTATACACTCCTTCACTTTAAGCACGGTAAAAAGTAAAGATCACCCCGTTTATAACGACTCTCGGACGTTCGATAAACTGACGGCTTCGGCTCGTTTAACTTTGAAATCACTCAGACGCAGGCGAAATCACATGGGTTTAACTTGTGCTTAGTATGAGAACAGCATGAAAGTATGCATTATATACTCTCATTTGAAGCATGAATGTACTTCTCGGTACTTATACACTTGATAAACTTTCACGAATCCAACTCTTCTAAATTCACAATAGGCACCCGGATGCATGTACACTTTAATACTTTAAGAAATCACGTTAAGTTTTTTAAGTTTTGCCATGTTTCTAAGGAAACTGAGTCGTTTATTTACAAAAAGTATGGAATTAAGCACACCATAAATACACTCACTGATGGTATACTAGAATCTGTGGCCCCTGTTTTTCATTTATAATATTAAATAAAGATATCTTATTTGTTTATAGAAAGTCCCCAGATGAAGGCCAACATGGCCGAAATGCATTGGGACCAATTAAAAGATGCATGCTGGGAGATGTAGTGCAATAACTACTCAATCGTATGTTGAATCAAAACCAAAGAAAAGCGTTTTGGAAGTGTGAAATAAAACATTAAACAAAAGGAAGTTAAACAAGATTGAGTGAATGATTATTATTTTTTGGCAAAAAAGTGAATGAACAATACAACCTCATAGCGAGGCTCCTATACCAGTGCCCTGGGGACATACCCTACAGGAGTAGGGATGCTACTTCATGATAATTGACATACTCGGGTTCTAGGAGTGACACCCAGGCAAGCACGGAAAAACTAACTACAACTTTAAAGAGCAAAGCAGTGCATGTATTAACCCATTAGCCCTGGTACCTAAGGCATGGGTACTGAAGATGGTCCTCTGGGGCTGCAGCACATTTTGTGCCACCTCAGGGACCCCTCACCAAGACCAGGCAGACTGCCACTGCAGAGAAAACCGAAGAGTGGACATGGCACACAGCCCTGTGTGCTATGCCCACATGTACTGCATGAAGTATAGGTAAGTCACCCCTACAGCAGGCCTTATAGCCCTAAGGCAGGGTGCACTATACCCCATGTGTGGACATATCTGCATGAGCACATACGACCCTGCAATATCTAAGCCATTCTTTATTATTTTAAGTGCCCAGGGAAGCCATAGAGAGTACATGGGCTGGATACTTGTCATTTCAAGTTTCCTAGCCTCCATGATGGCTTCACTGTACCCTAAGATATTTGGTACCAAACCTCTCATCCTAATAAATCCTCACTGATGCCAGTGTTGGATTTATTAATAAATCTACACAGAAAACCTACTAAGCACTGGTGTAGTCTCTGACTAGTCTTAGCCAGCCTGCAATCACCAGACGTGTTTCTTACTTCATTGGATGAGCACCAGTGCTCTCAGAGGCCAGGAACAAAGCTGGATCTGGACAGAGGTGCTTCACACCTCCTCCGGGCCATAATGGCACCTCAATGCGGGAAGCTTCAAAGGCGGTGCTGCCTTAGAAATCCTAGCCAAGCATCTCCAGATAATGGAGGATGCCAACACCCCCCCCCCCTTTCCTGCTCTACTTTTGGCTGGATGAAACGCTGGAAAATTAGTTCGATGAGGAGGAGTGCCCACTTAGCCAGCACCACCCCTGAGGTGTGGCAGGCGATGTCAACACTACTTTTGCAAATCTTCCATCGTAAGATGGTAGGAAATCAACCTATCAGGGCTAGGGTAGTGCCTCTCTTTACAGGAAGTGGTCACTTAGAGGGTGTAGACAACCTAAAGGTAGGTAGCCCATTGGCTACTACCTGTCTTCCCCTTTAACTCCCCTAAATTTAGTATTTAGGTGGCATCCCACATCTCTTAGACGCCCAGTGGCGGCATCACCAGGGTGGCATTGGTGAGCATGGTGATCCATCTGTAACTCTCCTGGCCCCATCTGGTGGCCACCACCGGGCAATAGATTCAGCTGTAAAAACAGACACAGCGATGTTGCTCCTATTTACATTTCCCGTTTTACTTCCTCTTGCATTTCCTGAGAGTATTTGCTGTTTATGGAATGTTGTTTCTTTAGTTTTTTTTACTCGTGTACAGTGTAAACTGTCTGCATAATTTACATTTGTGCACAAAATCTTAATGGCTTCCCATTGTAGGTGGTTAAACAAAGCCCCGATGTTTTTTTCTCAACCCTCTGAAAGGTCTATAAGAGTCATAGTCAAGTACACATTTTGCCACTTCAGATGTATACCAAACCAGCGGAATGTAATAAGTTGAGTCTAGAAGAAATTGTAAAACAAATGCATCAACTCTGCAAAACCCCATTGAGACGCACATTGGAAACGAGCAATACATATCATAGTTAAGATATGGTCTGTATTGTCTGATATGGTACAGTCATGTCTGAATATTTGGACATGTTTGTAAAATTATTTACGTTTTTGGAGCTTCAATGTAAAGGAACATATTGCTGATTTTGCTCAATTAAAATTTCGCAAAAATGTTAAGGGTTTACCTGAAAGGTATTGCTTTTGTTTTCATCAAGTACAATTTGTCAAGGTCAAATCCAGAGCCTCCTTTAATTTAAGGGAGGGAAATTGGAGTGAGCAAAGTCAGGTCATTTTTTCCTGGTGCACTGGTTTGTCTGATTCGACCAGAATACAGCATTAAATCTGAACTCGATACTGCATTTTAAAGTGGCCTTTTTGTGAAAAGCAAACATTTCTGTAAAGTCGATTTCTTCTACCCTTTACAAAAGTTTCTATTTGTAATCTTGTTTTAGACCGACAAGTAAAATGAAATGTCGTAGAACGTGTCTGCTATTTTCTAGGACGAGAATACAATATTCATGCTGAGGCAGATGAAAGAAGCACACACTTGTCTGGCAGGAAACACCAGGGAGTTCACGGTCTGAACTGGGACACTGACAGGACAGGATGCAAGATATCCCTTTGAGTGACTGCAGGATGCATTGCGTCCCAGCCCCACGTTTATTGTTCAGAGTGCACGTGTACTTTTGCTCTTCCTGTACTCTTGCTCGGTAAAGTAATGCAGGTTTTTAAATATTGACAAATCCTACCTTTTCTTTTGTGGCCGCCTTTTTTGAGGGCAGTTGCTGCAGAGGCGCCTTTTTTTTTTTAATCACAATTGAATCCTATCTAGCCACATGCCCGTCTCTATGTGGTAGTTTAAGAAGGTGCTGTGCTATGCAGCAGTGTGAGAATAAGTCAAGTACTAACTCGGTGATTTGTTGACATTCATCACGGTTGGCATCTGCACTTTTGGATTGCACCAGGGCCTTAATGCTCTCCAAACAGCACTACTTAGCATTTAGAATTCAAGACTCCAGCCGTGTCTTGAAACTTGACTGTAAGACATTTCTCTCCTCTTTTTGATGGAAAAAGCCATGCCTCGGGCTTCTCTTCTCCGTTCAAGCTCGTGGTATATGGAATAGTTTTGAACAATTTATAGTTTAAATGTATTTATATATTTCACAAATGTCCTCCGAATTTATTTCTTTTGTGATCTAGTCCTATATGTTCTTCTGTGCATGTTTTTTTCAAGTATGCCTTTTGTTAGATTAAGTTAGGTTAAAATAAGAGAAAGGAAAATCTCGAACTGTTACAATATATATATTCTTATGAATAAATGCTGAGTCTTGACCTATTGCCTGTGCTATTAATGTATGTTGTAATTATTTAAATGTGGCAGGCCACTTCCGTTACTTTATTACAACGCACGCATTACAACGCGTGTCATTACAACGCGAAATCCATTACAACGTATGTCATTACATCGCATAATCCATTACAACGCATTCCCCAAAGTAACGCCCCAGCAGAGTTAGAATAGTAATTGCGTTGTAATGGATTATGCGTTGTAATGATATGCGTTGTAAAGGATTCCACGTTGTAAAAAATTTGTTGTAATGACACGCGTTGTAACGCGTGCGTTGTAACGTGTTCTATTCTTAATTGGGGTGTTGTGAGCTTCTCACACTCTTGGACCCCAATGCAACTACACCTGCTGCACTAATGATAACTGCAGTCCTGCGTAGCAGGCTATCTCCTCTGCGTCTTTTACCTTTTCTCCACAATGATGAACCATCACCTCAGTCCTAATGCTAGAAAGAAAAATAATCTCCCATGCCCCTTTTTTAAAGGTAACAAGTCATAGTTGTGATGCAGTGGGCCCCTCAAACCCCTGGGCCCCAGTCCTGCTTTCTTAATGATAACCAGTAGTGGCCACTTACACACCCGGCAGTAGTATCCGCTTCACTAATGAATGGCCACTTTAAAAAAAAAAGACCACTAAGATTGTCCCCTTCTTTGGGGTTTCTCTCTGAAGAAGCTGTATCTGGCCATTTGTAAACATAACAAGCATTTTAATGCATTAGGTCTCGCATTTGAGAGCGTTTAAGCTATTGGCATTGTAAATGACAATGCCGTTTATTTATGTGATTTAAAAGCAACACATACATAAAAGGCATTGTTATTTTTAATGCCAAGAGCTCAAGCTCTCGCAAATGCGAGAGCACTTAATCGTGGTCGTGCCCCTTTTTTAGACGCTTCTCACATATTCAGGTTACAGGGAGCAGCGTCTAAACAAAGGGGTGCGGCCAACATTAAAGTGAAAGCGCGCATGATGCTTTCACCCAAAGTGAAAAAAATAAAAATAATTTCAAAAACTTCTGTAGCGCGGCCACTAAAGTGAAAGCGGCCCGCGCTGGTAATTAAATAATGAAATAAGCGAAGCCGCTAAAGCCAAAGCGGACCACGCCATATATTAAATAATTAAATTAGCGTGGCCACTAAAGTGAAAGCGGACCACGTTGTATATTAAATAATTAAATAAGCACAGCCGCTATAGTTAAAGCAGACTACGCTTTAATTCGAATAAATACATAACTATTAGAAAAAAAGCGGGCGGGTGCTGCGATGTCGTGGGTGGAATAGGGGAAGAGCATTAAAGAAAATAGTGCTTATCGACTTATAAAGCAGACCATCTAACAACACCAGTAAAAGGTCCAGTCGTTATGGGAGGTAACAAATACAGACAAGGCGGTACCAAGGAGGGACAAACAAGCCTAACAACGACTTGGAAGCCAGCGTTTACGAAGGACAATGACACAAGCCAATTAAAAATATGGGTGGAGAGTGGGCGGGGCTCCAAAACCATACTCCACTACTGCATGCATCGCAGCAGCGCAGGTGCTGCCCAGGCTCGACCTAAACATAAGTCCCCATACAGTGCTCCCTATTCTGGGCCTTTTCTTTGTCAATATCTATGAATCTGGCTAGTTTCTTCTGGCTCCTGGTCCATTACTGTGAGGCCCAAGGGGTCGAGAGGATTAGGGCTCTGCACCTTAATGCAACCCAGCTGGCCTTCTACCTGCCACCCCATGGACTCAGCTTTCACCAAAAAACTACCCCTGAATGGTTAATGCTGACTTTAAGGTGCCTCTGCCTGAAAGCAAAGGGTGTGGTGGTAGTGCAGAAAGTTAAAAAAGAAACAAGCCTTCTTTCCAGCTGTTAATTGATAGTCACTTAAAGCCAGGACCACTGGAATTATGAGTTTCTGCAGCCGCAGCAGCATTTTCCACATAATTATAAGTTTACTGCATTTGCTACATAATCTATAATCTGCTGCATAACCTGCAGATTTCAACAAAAAAACTTGATTCTTGCTCAAAAGGAACAAAAGTTACTTAAAACATGGTGAAGTGTTCCTCAGGGCAATATATGCCAGAAGAGTGTTAACAAGTGTAAAATGGCAAAATAATGTAGTAATGTCATCACAAAATATGCAGCGTTATGCAGCATAATTCGCCTTTGCTTGCTGCATAATTTAGTGAACCCTGCTGCATAATTTGGCCTTCTCCTGCCGCATAATTCCAGTGGCCATGTTTTTAGTGCTATGAAGTCCCAGCCTGTGACAGAAAGCACTGTGAATACGTAAGTCATTATTTTTAAAATAGTATTTACATAGTCTAAGCTAGGCTGCAGCAAAATGATGCAGTGATTGAGATAAAAACAAGTTGTTACAAAATATACTTTTTAGTAATAAGTAATCAAACTGTATCTAATGCAGACATTTTTGTAAGTGACTCCATTATTCCAGATCTCAGCTGAGAAAACACCCCTACATTACATCTCAAAAAGAATAAATCTTTGCCACCATGAAGCTTTAATCAGAGCCACTGGAATTATTCTGCAGGAGAGGACCACATTATGCGGCAGGGTTGATTAATTATGCAGCAAGAAAAGGTAATTTATGCAGCCCATTTTGTGATTAGCATTACTTCATTATTTTGTCATTTTATCTCATAGTAGTGCTGTCAGGGGAAATATTTCACCTCACTAGTACCAGTTTAACACCCACATACAGCAGTAAGCAACTACAAGATTACCAGTCAATCTTTGCAATGGGCCTTCCACTGCTCCGGAACACTTTGCCACGCTATATGTGGGTGTTAAAGTGGTACTTATGAGTAACCAGTTAACCTTTAGAAAGGGCCTTCCACGGCGGGGTAATGGGTTACTGCATTTTTAGTAACTTTTGAACCGTTTGAGCTAGAAACAATTTTTTTTGTTGAAATCTGCAGATTATGCAGCAGGTGATGGATTATGTGGCAAATGGGGGGAAATCCATAACTATGTGCAAATTGGGAAAACCACACAATTGCATCATTTCAGTGGCCATGACTATAAATACAAAGGTCACTATTCTTCTGCACCGACTAGGGTTCAATTATGTGTCACTGAGCTTTAACACACACAGACATCTGCAGTGATGGTAGTTGCTGAGGTTTCTAAACCTAAAAGAGTACATTTATCACCAGTTATTTAAGCTGTTAGTGCATTATTTTATACACACCTACATGACTGTGGAAACACAAAACACTTAGACTTTTAATTTATTTTCAGCAACCTCTTTGGCCCTTCAAGCACACTTACTGACCCCCGCCCCCACAGCACTCCGATCACAGTTCTCACTTCAAGGGCTCGGAGTAAATGAAGACAGCCTGGAAATGCAGCAAATAAACATCGACGCACTTCCAAGCCATCTTAAATTACATGTACTTGCAGAGGCATTTGCGCCCCCCTGGGAACCCATTCAGGCCCCCCAAATGGGGGCGCGCCCCACAGTTTGAAAATCTCTGGCTTAATTTGAGCCAGTGGTTTCCGCTGCTCAGCACTGGCACTTAATAGTCAACACCGGCGCTTGTAACAATCGTCCACAAGGTGGCATTGTCTAACTAATTTAGAGATGACCACAACAACAGCAAATTATTAATTCACTATACATTATAAATGACTATTACCTGCTGCCCAAGCCATTCTTATAGCTTTTTGGGGGCCTGGAATAGTTCAAATTGTCACACTTGTAGGAGTGTGATGGTCAGTAGTTGTGTTGTTACTATCATTGGCAGCCCTGGCAGGGGCAGTGTGTGGTGCAAGCTGCCCTGGCCTCCTGGTGAGAGCCCTGGCCCTTATGTTTTTTCTTTTTTACAAATTAAGCATGGCCTCTTGCTCACAGAGGTTGGCAAACTAGACTGGATGATTGCTCATTGTCTGACCCAGGAGGGGGATTCACACATGTTTTTGACTCTCTAAAACTGGCTCTGCTTGTTAATTCCCATCCTGGGCTGAATAACTTGGTATAGACAGATTTAGGTGTGGGCATATTTAGGCTACACAAAATGATGAGGAAAAAGTGGACAGAAACAAATGAAGATGAGCATGATGGATGCTGAGATGAAGGGTACAGTGCAAAAGGAAGAGGATGATTCTTGTTTAGAAAAAGTAGTACGATTTGGAAGCTGAACTGTAGAGGGAAAAGTAGAGAGAAAGATGTTGTGGGGAGGGCGAACAATGGTGAATTGGTGAAAAGGAAAATAAGACCCACCATTCAGAGTCCTGATATGGGTGTAGAATACTAAATATTCTTGGGTTAAAAGCATAGTGTTGCTGATTTTAAAACACTGTAGTAACAGGTTAACAAGCATTAAAATAGCCAGAAGGTCTCTGTTTTTTCTAAATGATAGTGCATTTTATTTGATCGACTAATTCATCTGCATGGTTGAATGAAAGAATAAGTGAACAGTTGAATAATCAGTTGGACGGGAGAGTGCATGAATGGCTTAGTAAGAGGATCTGTAAGTGCCTTGAGTGCATGGGGTAGATGAATAAGCTGGTGTGCAGGGATCAATCAATGGGTATTTAGATGATTTTGGAATGAGAAGGTAAGAGAGGAGCTGGGATTTCATTAAACAGTAGTATGATCCTGGAGGTGAAATACAAACCAACAAACATTTTTATAATGACTGTTGGACCTGCCTGCCTTAGCCATCGTGGTTAGCCTGAACCTTTGACTTTCTCCCAGACTCACATGACCAGATAGCTGTGAGTAGCACTGTGGCTTTGTTTGGCATTATTTTCACTTAAATCTTTAAAATTGCACATCTCAGGTTCTACTGATTGAATGTTTGTCATTGTGGTCTTGATTTATTCATTAAAGTGTGCTCTGTTTTTCTAAATTAGTGTGGGTTTTTTCTTGTGTTGTGGTCTTACTTTATGATTGTTTGAAGTGCTGCATAAATACTTTACATATTGCCTCTAAGTTGAGCCAAGCTACCAGAGGGTTGAGCACAGGTTAATTTGGGGATTTGCTTCTGCCTCACCCTGACAAGGATTGTGGTTTATGCTTGAGTAGGATTTCACCACACCTCAACCAGCAACCGAATATCTTACAGGTGTCAACCCCGGAGTCAATGAAAAGAGGTTGGCAGACTGTTCAACACCTCTTTACACTCTCTCTGCTGCTCAGGCGCTAACTTTGGCTAGCTGAACCCCTTCCACATTGCTATTCTTCATTTCACTATGCATTAAGTCATGAAGAGGCTTACTGTCTTCCTTAACTTCCTCTGCCATAGCCATGACATTCACTGTGTATTCTTTTCAGAATCAGAATCACATGGAACACCATTTTGGGTTCCCTTGTGGCACATCTGTCCACCAAGTAGTTTACCTGAGGCACTCTGAAAACTGGCTTATACGGCCCACACCATTTGTCCTCCAAATCCATGTAAACAAATAGGCTTTAGCACCAACACCTTCTGACCTTCTAGATAACCAGTAAGTGTAGCATTCTGGTGATAGCATTCCTTCATCAGCGCTTGGTCAGCCTAACGATTTTCCTTTGCCTGACTCATGTGCTGTACCATCAGTTTCCTGAGGCCAATCACATAGTCTACCACATCCTTCTGTGGAGACTCTGAGGTTCCTTCCAACTGAGTGGACTCTGCATCTGTTTTCCATACAGAAGTTCAAATGGACTGAACCTTACTCCCTTCTGCAAAATCTCCTGGCAGACAAACAAGAGACATGCCGCAGAGAAGTGGTATGTCACTCCAGCTTGCTCCCACATAGCTCTTATTTAGGAAGAGGTGAACTTGGTTCCCCGATCAGAAATAACCATCCTTTGAAAGCAAACCCTAGAAAAAGTCCCTAGGAGAGCTCTCGCTACCACCTTTGCAGTCATGCGCCTCAGAGGGACTTTAAACCTGTCTCAGGCCTGCCACTGCAGAGCATGTGTGGGGTGTTTACACTGCCATATCGACTTGGCATTTACAACCCCTTTCCATGCCTTAAAATCCCCTTTTATTGCATATAAGTCACCGCTAAGGGAGGCCCTAGGTAGCGACTAAGGCAGTATCCTGTGTAATTAAAAGGCAGGACATGCAGTTTTCAGTTTTGCATATCCTGGTAGTGAAAAACACCCACATTAATTATTCACTACTGTGAGGCCTGCCCATCTCATAGGTTAACATTGGGAAGTCCTTATTACACTTCGAAGCTGTAATTCCTGATTGAGAAAGAGTAGTTCTGTCATGTATCATATCACTGGAATGGTGATGATAAATCCTCTTGCAGGCTGGCACAGTTGAATTTATCATTACTATTTTAGAAATGCCACTTTTAGAAAGATGGCACTATTCTGCTCTTAGCTCTGTATGCATGCAGCCTGTCTTCAATACCCATTTGGGATGAGGGACAGCTGGACTTTGTGCAATCCCTCTAGACAGCCACACACCAAGGGAGGTTAGGTGTGACTCAGTGGCCGACCACATCCTAATGGGTCATCTTGGGCTGGATGGTAGGGAGGAGCTGAACTTACACCTGAATAGGCAGTGTCCTGTCCCCATACAAAGGGCTGCATACCCCCCTGTACTATACTGAGTCTGAAGCCAGAGCTGGGAGTGAGGACCTCTGCACACTTCAAAGCCCCTCTGTGAAGTCACCTCCACATCAAAGGCACAACTGGGTATAAGTACTGGGTCTCTGACCCCACCAAATCAGACACTACTGGACCTGTGAAGAACTCTACCAGTAGTAAGGACTGCTGCACTGCTAGAAGGGCTGCCACTCTGCTGGACTGCTACTCTGGAAGAACTGCTTTTCTTCTGTGCTGCCCTGTTGCCCTCTGCCCTGCTGAGGAATAACTGGACCAACTTACTTGAACCCATTGTGTTCTCCAAGGGAATGCTGGCTTGCCTCCTGTTTTAAGACTCAGGAATATCAAAGTCTTAGCCCCTACTCCTGTGCCTGGTACATTAGAAGTGGATCCAGGTGCTTGCTCCAGTGGAACCGACGCATCCTCTGCTGCGTGAGTCAGAACCAACACATCACCGCTGTTATGGG
Source organism: Calotriton arnoldi (assembly GCA_963921515.1). NCBI lineage: Eukaryota > Metazoa > Chordata > Amphibia > Caudata > Salamandridae > Calotriton > Calotriton arnoldi. The sequence goes on along the minus strand of CAWUFW010000754.1, from coordinate 404,341 downwards.
AACAGAACCGGCACATCGCACTTGGAGCCAGCGCATAGCCTTCAGAACCAATGGATAACTGCTACAGTGAGAGGCGATCAACGCATCCCCTCGACTGTATGGAGAAACCTGGCGCATCAGCTTCGGAGCCAACGCATCTCAGAACCAGCACATTGTCTTTGGAACCGGTGCTTCGCCATCCTTGTGTGGAGAAAATCAACATATTGTCAGGTCCTTGAATCCTCGGAGTCGTACGATGCTCAATGGGGACCACCTCCCGATAGCCCCACGGTCTGATTGACACAACAGACTCAATGGGGTGATCAGGCGAGGCAAGGAAAGGATGGGGTCAGCGGGGAGGGAGACCTGTAACGAGAACAAATAACTATGAGGTCAAGCCCCTACACCTTGAAGCATAATAAATGACCATAGACTAACTTGGAGGAGTGGCACGTATACCTGTAAAGGAAAATAACTGTTCTTCGTCCTGCAAGTGATGTTCCTCATGTAGAGAAGCCACAACAAATCTATGAACAGATAACAGCATTAATGCACAGTACTACAATGCCTTTTCTGTGCAATGGGGAAGGGAGCTTACCCTACATACCAAATAGTGTTTCAAAATGATGCTGTACAGGGGGGAGCGGAGCTTCCATCTGGATATGCTCAACAAGCCCCTGTTGGTGGATACATAATAAACATGGCCAGACAACAGTCTCGTTATTGAGCACCTATGATTCTGTTGCCCCTTTGTGTGTATTCATTATAAACAAAACACGAGTTGCCGTGACAAAAGACTCCAATCCTTCTTGGAACCTTTTCAAAATAGTACTAATGACCAAACAGCAATGTCATGTGGTCACGTTAATCACACAAGAATATATGATGCCAAAACGTTGCCAAGCAGCTTTTCTTCTTCAATTACTGAATGCCATACTCAGTTAGGTAGCACGTTACAGTGGTTAGCCCTGCAGTGCAATTGCCACGGTTACCTCCGTGATCGGGACCAAGATCAGTGTATGTTGCTACTCGACCAGCCCGCAAGAGCCTTCAATGCGGCTCGTCCAACGGTGCCAGCCAGCAGCCAAAGACGTACTTCCTCTTGGAAGTATCAACTAAAATGCCCTAAAGGCCCAACAAGGAAGGATAAATGCAGAAGTAGAAACTGGTGCTAACCGCACCCCTACCGATACTATGTCCGTTCGTAGCACCTTCTGCCTCCGACTCAAGAATCAACGGCACCCGATCCCTGTCCCGGAAGCCTCCATATTCCCGGCTGCAGCCACGTCGTGACGTTACGTGCGTCACGTTCTCAATGCCTCATGGGAAGTGTAGTTCTTCCGAGGCGTCTAATCTGTGCCGTGTCGCTTTGCCCTGGCAGTGTTCCTCGGCGGCCAATATGGTGCGCCGTAACACATATCACCTCAACAGCGAGATTGGCACCGACGCATCGCTTGGCTGCACCCCGCATCTCGCTGTTACGACCAGAATCAAGGTACTTTTGCTCAGCGGGCCTTGGTGGCTCCTGTGTCCAGCCGGTGCTCCATCACAGTCAGCCTGAACTCTTGACTTTGCCATGGTCCTGGTCTACCAGCTAATCCCATAGGCGCTTATTGCTTCTAAGTGCTATTTTTCACTTTTAATGTTGAATAATTCATATCACTTAATTGAGTTTTGTCGTTTTTGTCTTGTTTTATTCATAAAATCATAATGTATTTTTCTTTAAACTGGTGTGGAGTCTTTTTGTGGTGTTTTCCCTGTGTTACTGTTTGAAGTGTTGCACAAATACATTACATATTGCCCCTTAAGTTAAGCCTGCCTTCCCTGTGCTAAGCTACCAGAGGGTGAGCACAGATTTATTTATGATATGTATCTGATTTACCTTGACTAGGATTGTGGTTCCTGCTTGGACAGGGTGCATACCTCTGCCAACCAGAAACCCTATTTCTAATAGACAGGTTCTACAGAACCTCTCTGTGTCTCTGCACATCCCTGGCCAGTAGAACGGAGGGCCCAACCAATCCTGGGTTTTTCTAATCCCTAGGTGTCCTGCTACAGGCAGGTCATGGGCCAGTGGCAACAGGAAGTTCCTGTGCACTAATGGAACTACTAGCCTCTTGCTAGTACCTGGCTCAGAATTTACTGGTTCACTATAAAGTAGATCATCCTGCCAGCCAACATAGTGTTTCGCGGGCATTCCTTTACTGACCTGATTCTGGGCTTCCTTCTGAAGTCCCACAAGAGCAGGACACTCCTCCTGTGTCTTTGTGGCAATCTTCCAGGGCAGGCTCTCCAGCAGCTAACAAACCCTGCATCTCTGGAAGTAACCCAGACTCCAGCAAATGGTATACTTCAGGAGCCTCGGCCTCCTTCTCTCTTTCTGGAGCAGAAGTGATGACATCCACAGCCACTGCCTTCCCAAAGTCTGCACTGTCCTGCAAACTACCTTGTCCTAGTCCCTGCAAAACAGAGATGTACTCAGCCTCACTCTGAAACTGATATGCAGCCTGTGCTCTGGTCAACACAGTTGACATTGCCAAGCCATAAAGGCTTCTCTTCCTGGCACCAAGTCAGGGGCAATCAAATCATTGCCCAAGAGACATCTAGCTCCTGCTTTGCCCTTACTCAGACATAAATCATGGCCGCCTTGCCATTGAACTCAGTCTGAACCCTCAAAGTGGATACACCCTGCATTTTCCACTGGCTACCAATCCTCTATCCTTGGTTCCAGGGAGTATCTCCACAGGCTTAAAATACTTCCTCTCAACTATAGTGCTCCAGGGTCCCTCAGGGCAGGCACTTTCCTTCTACTGACACTAACTTCCTACACATACCCCATTGTATTAAGGTGTATGTGCTTCAGAGCATAGCATTTGTGTCCCTTTCCCAACTGTCCATAGCTACTTGGTAGAGCGCAACCAGCCCCCCCTCAGGTACCCTCACCCATGTGTAACATGCTTGCTATCACAGGTGTTGCTGCATCAAGTGTTTTCTCTTGACAGTCTCTCTTGCAGTTTTGCACCTTGTGGTACTTAAAACAAGTCACCACCTTAGACTTAGAAGGGCTTCCTTGCCTTCCCTTCTCATGATGCTCCTTCCTGGACACACCCTTACCATTCCCATGTGTCCTGGGCCTTTCCCAAGCCCCATGAGAATTACCCTGGCCCTTACCCTATGGGTTAGAACCAATCTGTAGAGAGTTCTTCTCCCTCTTTATCTTAGAACCATGCTGTTCCAGCCATTTGTGAGCCCTGTTAGACAACCGCTTATCTGCTAACACTGCAAGTTTTGTTGGATCCCTCACTGTCCGATCAGGCAGGTATTGCCTAAGTGGGGTAGAACACTGCTCCTTGAGTCACTCTGTCACCATAAACTGGTTAAGGGACTAAAAATCCTTGGCTCAATACTTCTTAACCTGTCACACAATCACGTAACACAATAAATCCAAGTCTCAAACGGAACACCATCTACTCTCTCGCAGTCACATAATCTCTGCAGGTATTGAGCTGGCTTCAGCACAAACTGCCTTCATTTGTTCATAGACCATCTGGTCTGCCACAGGCATCCTCCCAATGACGGCTGTCCCTTCCAATGGCATGCATCCCATTAAGGCAGCTGCCTTAGATTCCTCATTTGAGGCCTGAACAATCAAAGCCCACAAACCATTCCAAAATATCCTGACCTTCCACATACACATGTACAAGATTTTTAGAACCTTGGCAACAACCTGGACCGAATGGGATGTTGAGTCACTTATTCCAGATAGAGTCACCATTGCTGTCATCCTAAGTAGCTCAATCTCAAGAGCTATCATTTCCCTTCTCAGCTCTCTTTCCTTTCCCTTCTGTTTTTCCTCCCACTCTCATCCTTTCTCTCTGTTTCTTCTCTCTTTCTCAAAATTTCTGTTCCTTGGCCCATTCCTCCTGTTTCTCCCTCCTCCTTCCTCTTGCTCCTGGTGAGCTAGTCTCAGCTTCTCCCTCTCAAAGCCTCTGGCTTTCTCAGCCTTACCTTTCTGAAGTGCCAACTGCAATCTGAGAGTCTCTGCTAGACTCAACCAACTCAAGCTATTTCCTCCTGGAATTGGGGCAGTGCTAGCTGTAAAATTTGAGGTGGTGTACACACCTGAGATATTCTAGAGACTAAAAGTGGTGAGTGTCTTAATGAAACTCTGGAAAATACATTAGGGGACACACTTGGCTTATGTCTGGTATATATTTGTACTAAAGTGATTATAGAGCCTGAGTCTACAGCACACTCTTCCTGGGTCCTTACCATGATTTCCTCCCCAGAGTCAGATACTGCCTCCTCCTTTTCACTCAATATCTGAAACAGGTTCCTAATGAAATTAGCAAGGACCTCCCTGTCCCTACTCCTGGGAATCCTCCACCCTCCTTCCTTATGTTAATTCTTCATCTGATCTATGGAGATAGTGCGGAGGTAAATTCCCAAACGTGTGTTCTCCATTGCCAATGCGTGTCACCTTTGTGCGTAGAAGAAAAAAAACTGGACTTATTGCAGTACTGATGCAAACTTGGAAATGGGCAATGCCACCTCTGTATCTTTGATTCCTAAATGTTAGGCATCCCACCAATTGCTGCCAATTGTCAGAACCCCTTGCAGAGGGCCACAGGACATGCAGGGTTTTAATGAGTTCAACTGTAGTGGTTAAGGCCTTTTACTTCTGATTTTCCAGGGCCTGACCTACTATGGATCCACACAACTGGGCCAAGTACCCCTTCTGCGCTTGACTCTCAGTGGTAGCTGTGGTCAAGCAGTCAAGGCGCCCTCGGAGGGGATGCACATACAACTCAATGAAAACAACTTATAACTTAAAGTGCAAACAGTACGAACAATACATCAATATGCAGCCAAATATTTCCTTTCACATGAAAATTAGTATTTTATTTTTAACTCTACACATGCAATGAAGTACGACATTCAGAAGCAACAACATAATACCCCTTGAGGTCAGGGTTCTAGCAGTTGTCAGACGAATCCCTGTCCCACCCTCCTTCATGTAAGGTGTTCAGGGTTATTCCTCATTAACTGGTGGCCACATCAGGGAATGCAAACTATTAGCCCATACTCAAGAGTTCTCCCTTTGACTCTAAGAATTTAGTCAAGTGTCTATAGTGCTGCAGCACCGTTAGCAGGAAGTTCCCCGGGGCCCACTTGGCCCAGTTCACATCTTACCCACTCTTAGAGCACAGAGGAGTTCAGCGATGCTCAAAGTAGTCCGGCTGCTTACCGCCCAAGCAGTAGCACCTGGCAGAGCAGGCGCTCTCTCCTGCCAGAGGACGCTCAGCTGTTGGAGCAGCTTCCTGCTTGCAATGACAAGTTAAGTTTACTTTGCTCAACGGAAGGCAAAGGAATCCTTTCTGCAGCTCCTGACTGGAGCCAGTGAGGATGTGACATCGTCCACCGAATCTCCGGCAGTCCTCAGAGGTGAGTCGGGGGCAGTTCCCTCGCAGTGCAGGTCCAACCTGTAGGACGCAGCCTCAGACTCCAATTCGGGCAGCAGCCCGAATCCTTTGGCAACATAGGTACCAGAAGCCCCTCCTAGCATACGGGGCTACCATGGTATGTGGTTATACAGCTGCATGCTCTGCCAGCACAAGTGCCCTGGCCCAGACTATCACTAGTGCTGGCACTCTTCAAAGTGGTAACTTTACTGGCAGCCTCCTCTGGCATACGGGTGACCACAGTGCAGCAGTACGAGAGTAGAAGACCCGTATGGCACTCAATACATAGCTCAGTCTAAGGCTGCCCTCTCCTGGCATGCATGTGTCACTGGAAACAGTCGTTCACATGGGCAATGGCCAGATTGGTGCACAGCCGAATCCTGACACCTGCACAGAGAGTCCTCACAGTAGGGCTCCCCACTGGACCTTGCTCCCTCCAACGCTCTCCTCCTACACACAGGGCACACTGGTCTCGGCAAGCAGTCACACACTGGTACTCCACACTCCAGTGCAGGTGGTCTTGGTTTCCCTGGGTGATGTCCCCTCATCGAGCAGGGAGATTAGAAGATCTTGGCCCCCAATCCTGGTCACAGGCAGAAGTCTTGCAGAGCTTCCCTTTCTTACACAGCCCGTCTGGCAGCTTGGCAGATGACACATTTTTGGGGACTCAACTTCCTCTTCTTATAGTCCTTTTCCAGACATCAAATGTGATTTAGGGCCTGGGTCTTTGAAGTTTTATGTTGGAATTCTGCTTCTTTTGAAGTGGGCACTTCTTTTCTTCTTTCTTTATTAAGGAGGTCTGTCACAGCAGGCTCCACTCTCAAGCTAATTGTCCATAACACAATTCACAAGTCACATCCAGATGTCAGCCACAGTGATATGTGCATCAAAAGGTTAATCCTAGAACCACAGCGCTAATCTTTATGATTCCTTTATCATACCCAGCTCCTTCCTGAGATGTGTACAGACCCCATCCTTGTGATCAACCACTGAATCAAAGAGCAGCCTTTTGATGTGCAGAGGAAGTCTATTCCTTCCCTCCAGTGTGTCCCCACCCAGCTCACAGGAATGCAGCAATACACAAATCTGTGTGAGGGGATTCCTCTTCTCATGTCTTCAACAGGCAGGCACGGATTGCCAAAAATAGAACCAAGGGTCCTCCATGTAATGTACCATTGCAGGCACACTTACTCAGTGGACATCCACAGCACACTCTGTGTTCAGCACTGTTCCATACATTGTACCCTTACATGTACACATGCATTCAGCACACACACTCTGTGTGCATGCACTGTTCAGCACTGAAGCTTTTCTATATTTAAGCAGGGTCTGCTCTTTACAAACACACACACTGCCCGCACACACACTCACTATGTGCATGCTGCATAACACTTCACACTTCATGTATTGTACTTCTCACAAGCACACATAAACTCAGCACATGCTTTCCCTGGGCACGCACTGTTCAACACTACATCTCTCATGTAATGTATTTCTCTCAGGCATACATACACCTTGTATATGTTCTAACCACATATGCACTGCATAGTTCTGCTCCCTCCTTGTACTGTACCCTTCCAAGGCGCACATACAACCAACGCAGAGTCACTACTTCTGTGCTGCGCAGCACTCCACATCATACCTGATGTAGGCCAAGGGTGAGTGAAGCACTCAGCAGTAGAACTCTTAAAACGGTGAGTGAACTTGTACTCCTCACTCTAGTGACACAGGATAAAAAGGTCCTGTTCACTACTACTGATCACTACACGATATGCTACAACCACCGCACTTGTGCTGCTTAACTCCTGGTGAAGTTAGTAGCCTTTCACCCCTTTGAGGGTATGGCTTTGGGTGCCCATTACAGTCCAACAAGACCACAATCCTTGAGACAGGCCTATTTCATGGCACACACGTGTGATCCGTGTTTGCCTACGACAAACAAAATCAGCATTAGGGATCCGATCAACTGTACGGTTGAACCCTCAGAGCAAGGGTTTACGACTTTACCATGCAGAGGACTTTTCTGTCCCAACACTGTATAAAAGCCTGTCTCTAATTTCCTTTTTACAGGTGACTTCTGATGTCTCTAGTAATCTGTAATAAAGAATGATGTAGCTATTCAACTGTAATAAGTTAGTGCAGTTGAGTTCTGATTTCACCTGCCAGAGCCCGCAGCCAGGGTGGAAGGTATATTTACAGCTGCAATTTCTACAAGGAAAATGGGAACTGCCTTTTCTTTGTTTTATTATGTTTTCAAAAATAAAAAAGCATTCAGCAGAAAGGAAATATTTATGGCAATGTATATTTTTTACGTGCTGTAGGTTATTACTAGAAAGATACAATTTCTGCTCTTTTCAACACAGCATTTTCTAGATCTGACTTACATGAAATTGAACCTAATATATTTTTGCCAAAATAAATGTAACTGCTTTTTGTTTTAATTTCGCAGTACAGATTTTGCTTTTAAACTTCGTGTCTGCAATGAGATTAAAAGAGCAAGACAAGAAGGATTTAGCTGGTTTATTAGAAGGGAGATGTTGAGACCATGTATTAGAAGGAATGCATTACTCTCTGCCATTCACTAAAACGAATTTGGAAGTTACGTCAGTGTTCCATGACCTTATTAAGGAACTCGGCCTTTAGTGTCGTTCTACTATATGGTCTTGGAACTCTTCGGTGGCTTGCGATATCCTTCTAATATATGGCAGAGTGTACTTTATTTCATATATATAGTGGCAGACTTGAACAGGACATGCTATGACTTTCCTTTACCTATAGTGCCAGCCATTTTCTCCTAGATGTCAATATTACAATAGAAGGACCTGTTAGAATGCTATATAGTGTAAATAGTATGTACTGCATCTGCACTACCAGAGTACTGTGAAAGGATGCTGCTTGCTGCATTTATCTTAAAATGGTTGCTGAGATGGGGCTTGGCCAACTAACATGGCCGATCTGATGTAAACCTGATCGGCTCCGTCCCAGGCCCCAACGATTCTAGTGCTCAAGGCGAACTATAAGGCACCCGAGCGCCTCAAGTTGCGGCCGGAGGTGGGGTGAAGGCAGGGGACTGCCTCGATGCCTTGAGGACTTCCAGCAAAGCGGCAGAGAGGCTTCGGTGTGCAGCAAAAATCAGAGCTGAGGGGAAGAAAATGGCGACCATCCTTGCGGCGGGCTCCGTGACCCGCAAAGACTGAGCCCTCGCGCCCTCCATACCTGAGCTTGGCTGCGGGATCGGCGATTGGCACAGCTGGGATACTTGGTCCGGTAAAGCAGCTGAATCTCTGCCCCCCGGGGGGCCTCGGTGGCGGCGGGCGGAATTCCCGGCCCCGGAGCCGTGAGAGCACAAGATGGCGGACTGCCGGATCGACCATAAAGCGACCCGCGGGGGAGAGAAGATGAGTACATGGTAGTCTCCCATCTCTGTCACGGAGCGCCCCCCTTGCAGTGAAGAGGCTCCGAGGAGGGACGATCGGCTGGCGGTGGTGGACTGCCGCCTTGTGATCCACGCCGGCCATCGTGGCCCTTGGTTGACGGTAGCGCAGACCCCCGGTAGGTGCACGGTGGAGCTGGGGGGCTTTCCACCACCAAGAGGGTGCAGCAGGGCAGCGATCTCCATGTCACCTGTGGAGTGGGGACTGGTAGCTGCAGTGGGGCCACGACGGAGCTCAAACAGGCCCCACTGAGTAATGTGAGAACACTGATTCCTGACCCTAAGATGGCCACCATGGCAGGCTCAAGATAAAGTGCAGGTCCAGCGCGCAGCAACTATCTGGAGGGGCAAGCTTATGCAACGTGGGGCCCTGCAGAGAGTCCGGACACCGAGCAGCATTCAGTCAGAAGCATAACCTGGCATACTGATTTACGCGCTGCGTAGGAGCAGTGCTCTTCGCGCCACACCCAGCTGGGTTTCTTAAGCAGTCCGGCTGGCCCCTACATCAGGAGCCGGGAGTGCCCCCTGAGGCGGTAGAGTGACGAAGGTGGGACCCCATGCTCTTGCAGCGAGCGCACACTGGTTCTACGTAAAAGGAGGGGCGGACGGGTGCTGATCAAGCAGGGGGTCCCCCTATGCCACCCAAAAAGACCCCCAACAACAAGGTTTCGAATTACTTTGCCACTGCAGGTGCAGGGATGGCCGGGGAAGAGGCGACGCCACCGCCAGCAACAATGACACTTACCAGAGAGGACCTCATGTCTTCCCTCCGGGAGTTCAAACAGGAGCTCCGTGCGGACATTAAAGCGGATATGGATGCCTCCTTTGAATCATTCTGCGCAGAGATGAGAGAGAAGCTGGTGTCCATCCAGGCGGATGTCGACTTGGTGGGCACGCGTACCCTAGACCTAGAAGTGAAACATCAGGAGTTAACTGAGAGTATTAAGTCCCTGGAAGAAGGCTCAACGGAGCTGCGTGGCCAGCTGCATGCTACCTTACTTAAGTGTGAAGATTTAGAAAATCGCTCCCGCCGCGACAATATACGAGTCCGAGGATTGGAGGAGGATTGTGAGGGCCCGGATTTGGAGGCGTTCATGGTGGGCCTCTTCTCCTCAGCTCTGGGAGAGGACGGCCCTGAAGTCTGGTTGGAGAGAGTCCACAGAGTTGGGCCGCTGCTCCCAGGGGAGAACCGACGTCCTCGTGACATCCTGGCGAAGTTCAGCTCATTCAAGGTGAAGGAAATGGTCCTACAAAAGGCGAGGATCGCTGACAAGATCACCTTCCAAAATGCCACATGCACGCTCTACCAAGATGTGGCTCAGGACACGCTCCTGCGACGCCAACAATTCCGCCCGATCACCGAGCTTCTACAGGAGAGGAAAGTCAGACACCGGTGGACATACCCCTTCGGGATTACCTTCCACTGGAACAACAAGCAACACCACTGTGTGGAGCTGTTGGAGGCGGCGGATCTACTAGGTTTGGAACTCTCAACACCTTCACGGGACTCGGAAGGGGGGCGACAGCCTGATCGACAAGGAGGAGGCCAATGGCGACGAGTGGGAAAGAGGAACATGAAAACTACGGACTGAATCCTTTGTTCAATGGAACCTACGGGGTAATGATCTTCGCTCCAGGGGGAGTGCAAATGTCCAAAGGACCCTACGACTGGGCCCGTCACAACGATTGCGATGCTCGGCCCCCCCTCCTCTTTCCTTGGGGGCGGCCTGAAGATGCTTTGGAGGGAGTGGGGGGACTTGCAACTCACGAGCCTGTGGGGTGCCCAGATGCCTGGGCGTTCCACGTAGTAATGAACTCAGAGCTTGGCACCAGGGCCACATGGGCGAACTATACCTGTTGTGCGAGGTGTGCGGCCTGACCCATCTCCATTGTGGTAAGGAGGTTCCAATAGGAGGGTGGTTAGAGCGGAGGACTTGCGCTCTCCTGGACACCTGCGGTGTCGCCCGGACTCTTAGATATGAATATCTCCTGCAGGGGTCTTGGACCAAATGTTAACTACTAATCAGCAGTATAAGCTTACTAAGCATATGCCTTGATTTCTATTATTATGGGGTCTGGGGGAACGGGAATGGTAACGTTCCTCGAGTACATCCTGTTACAGGGATTCCCCTCTGGGAGGGGGATTCTCCACACTCGATTTTATTGTTTGTTCTGGTTGGTTAATTTAGTTAGATGTCATGGTGCCTTTTTTTTATTGTTTATGGGCTGGGGGGAAGCGGGCGGGAGGTTCAGGTGCTCTTCTTGTGCAGCGACCTTCGTGAGGGGGGCAAGGTTCCTTCCAGATAAATCATGGCTGTCTGAACTATAACCTGGAATGCCCGGGGATTGAACTCCCCTAACAAGCGCCATCGCTTTTGGAAGTACCTGCTTGATCATAATGTCCAAGTGGCGGCTCTTCAAGAGACGCACCTCAAAAAATCTGAGGAACATTGTCTGCGCCATAAAGCTTATCCTCTTATATTTAGATCCTCACACGCCTCAAAACAAACTGGGGTGGCACTACTGTTCCATGCAGGGGTTCCGTTTCAGGCACAGGACACCAAAACGGACAAAGCAGGGAGGTACATTATGGTTTGGGGGGACCTCAGGGGCCGGCAATGCACATTTGCAGTCATCTACGCACCAAACACGGGCCAACAGGACTTCATTCTCTCCTTCCTTATGACTTTGGAGAACTTTGCACAGGGCGACATTCTGATTTTGGGAGACTTCAATCTCGTCTGGGATCAGGGGCGGGACACAACACACCCACACAGGGCATCGGGAGGGGTCTTTGGTAAGGCACTTAAGTCACAACTCCAACTCTTGGGGTTGGTGGACATATGGAGAGATACTAATCCCACTGTTCGTGACCACTCTTTCTTCTCCAACTCCCACAGAACTTACTCCCGCATTGATCACATCTTTATGAGCCAGTCCCTGCTCCCCTCGGTGCTGCAAACACACTTTCACCCGATCTGCCTGTCAGACCATGCCCCCCTTAAAATGACGCTCACCTGGCCGAATCCGCGTCCAAAACACGCACGCTGGTATTTCCCTAACTTCCTCTGCAGGGATAGTCTTCTACGTGACGACCTCCGGAAAACTATTAAAGAATTCTTCGATCAGAATGACCCTGAGACTACTTCCAATGCCATTACCTGGGATGCCCTTAAAACAGTAGTCCGAGGTAAATGTATTGAGTTGGCTACTACCTTGAGATCGCAGCAAGGCGAGGAACGCCTCGGGTTAGAACGGGACTTAGTGTCCGCTGAGCAGGCCCATAAGGCTAGTCCCTTGGTCCAGGCATTGAGGAAAGTCACGGCCCTCAAGGGGAAACTACAGGCCATTTATACTAATAGGGCGGAAAAAACCATCCTACGCCTACAGACCAGGGGGTATGAGGGAGGGAACAAAGTGGGGTCCCTACTAGCACGTCAACTACGGGCTAAGCAAGAAAGGGAATATATAAAACGTATTGTAGATAAGGAGGGCATCTCCCATAAATCTGAGGAGGGGAAGGCGGAGGCATTTGAGAAATTCTACCGGGCTCCTTACACTTCGGAACTCCCAAGGGCGCAAGACCAAACGGGGTATTTAGATCCCTTAGACCTCCCTCAAGTCCCGGCTAATACCAATGAGGACTTGGAGAAACCCATAACCTCTGAGGAAGTGCAGAAGGCGATTGACTCACTTAAACTCCAAAAAGCGCCAGGGCCGGACGGCTTTTCAGCACATTTCTATTGCACCTTCGCGCCAGAGCTTGTCCCCTTTCTAACTATTCTATTTAACATCATTGCCTCTATGCAGCAAGTCACCCCCTCCATGGGTGAGGCGATTGTGGCAGTGATTCCCAAGCCCGGTAAGGACCCCACAGCTTGCTCTTCTTATCGCCTGATAGCTCTTCTGAACCTAGATGCTAAGATTTACTCCAAAATCCTGGCCACTCGTCTCGAATCGGTCTTATAGACACGGATCAATCAGACTTTATCAAGGGACGGCAGACTCACGATAATTTGCGGCACATCATCCATATAATTGAGAAGGCCCGGAAGAAAAACATTCCAGCAGCGCTCCTCTCGCTAGATGCGGAGAAAGCATTTGACCGCGTGGAATGGACCTTTTTATTTAGAGTGCTCCAGCGCTTTGGCTTTAACGAGACCTTTATAGGGATGATTCGCGCCAATTATCACTCTCCTAGCTCCCGGGTCCTGGTCAATGGCGTTGCTACCCCCCCCCCTTTGGCCTGGCGCGAGGGACGAGGCAGGGATGCCCATTATCCCCCCTCCTTTTTGCCTTGAGCATGGAGCCCCTAGCCCATAGGATTAGAGAAAACCCGGACATACGGAGGATACGATTCGGCACGGATGATCATAAGATATCGCTCTTTGCCGACGATGTGCTTCTCCCAGTCACAGAACCAATGATCTCTCTCCCGGCTATCCAAGAGGAGCTTGTGATGTTTGAGCAGGCGGCGGGATTCAAGATTAATCTGGCTAAGTCCTCCTTATTGAATTTGTCCCTATCCAAAGAAGAGTGGCGGCGGGTAGAAGGTGCGTCACCTTTAGCTGCACAACTAAGGAGATCACCTACTTAGGAGTCAGGCTCACCCCCCGTATATTGGATCTCTACAAGGCTAACTTCCCTCCCCTTCTACGCCAGTTGAAAATCGATCTGGGCAAATGGAGTGCGGCATACATCTCCTAGCTGGGTAGTATTAATGCCATCAAGATGAATGTACTCCCTCGCTTGCTTTACCTCTTCCAGGGGTTGCCCATTCCGGTGGAGGGAGGACTCTTTCGGGAGTTGCGACACATGCTTACTAAATTTATATGGTTGGGGAAGAGGGCGCGCTTGCCCTACCGCCTGCTCACGTGTCCATGCAAGGAGGGCGGCCTGGCGTTACCGGACATCCAGACATACTACCGTGCGGCTCAATTGCGGGTAATCACGGAATGGTCGCTGCGGGCCTCGGAGAAGCACTGGCTTCATATTGATAGACAGATAACAGGTCGCACCATCTGGGATCTTTTATGGAAGCCCAAACAGGACAGACCACTCAACGCCTACATTAGCACACCCACATCCACCACTTTAAGGGTATGGGATGTCCTCAGTAGGAGGTTCCAACTTACTACCTTTCCTTCCCCCTACACGCCTATACATTTTAATGCTGCCTTCCCCCCTGAACTTCAAGAGGGACCCTTTGAGGCTTGGAGGGAGGGAGGGTATCACATGATCTCTCATCTATTTGACAAAGGCGAATTTCTCACCTTTCAAGAATGCAAGAAACAATGCGCACTGAATGCCAAGGAAGAATATCATTACCTGCAGCTTAAGCACTGGGTATAGCAACCCCTGGTGCGGCTGGCCGCCACCAGGGATCTGCTCCCCATAGAGAAGTTTGCCCAGTCGGGGACCACCTCCAAGGGATGCATCTCCTTCTTATACTCTCTCATAGAAGCTCTGAGCCCCAGGTCGACCCCGCTTTTTAAACGCTTTTGGGATGCACTTTTGGATACCCCTTTAGTGGACAATCAATGGGGACATTTAAGTAGGGATATAGTGAAATTCAACCGCTCAATGTTCATCAGAGAGGCGCACTACAAGATTATGTATGATTGGTATCTATACCCTCCGAAACTCCACAAGATTTTTCCCAACACTTTGGACAGGTGCTGGCGGGGTTGTGGTTTGCTTGGCGATTTTCGTCACATCTGGTGGGACTGTCCCTCCATTCAGCCTTTTTGGAAGGAAATTCTGTCCCAAATTAAACTTATCCTTGGCTATCCCATTTCCAGCTCTATGGAGCACACCTTGCTGGGGGTGCAGGACCCATCCTTGAAACGCCAAACACAGAGTGATATGTCTGTTATGTGGCTTTGTCTGGGGCAGCCAAAATGGCAGTTGCTGCTGCCTGGAAAAAACAAGAGGCACCATCTTTAACTCAATGGCACGCGAGGCTGTGGAGGGTGTTGGCGATGGAGCGCATGGCCGACATAGTGGACGACACCAGAAAAGGCTTCGATTATATTTGGTCTCCGCTGGTGAGCTACTTGTCGGAGGGGCTTCCGTTGATGGCTTGCGCCCCACGGGTTAGGGCCCTCAACCTGTTTCATATCTAAGCACTCCGCAGCATTGTTGGCACCGAGCAGTGCAAAGGCCCCCTGAGTAGAGGCCCCAGTAGCCCAACCCTCATGACCACCTTACTATTATTTGCACCATGACATCACAGTTCTGTTTGTTTTTTAGGTATGTTAAGTTTCCTTTTCAGGTTACTCTCTTCGGAGGGTAGATTGACGCTCAGCTGCAGTGAACTGAACCCAACAAGTTATGATTGTACTGATTTATAAAAGTTATATGCCACAGACCTCGTGAAGAAGCTGTAACCTACATGTGAGATCTGTAACTCTGGGCTGATTTCTCTTGACAAATGTTGCATGTGTAATGCTTTTTTGTATCAATCTCAAAGAAAATTCTAATAAACAGAATGTGATATAAAATGGTTGCTGAGCAGTCTATTGTATTCCTAACAAGCTTTTAGCCTACAGCACTTTGCATGCTGTGATTTTTGCATATTAAAATACAACTCCCTCATAATTTAAATATTGTCTGGTGTTATCACACATTAACATACTAACAGCCTTTATAAGGAGTAGCATAGGTAACAAGACAGGAATGGTGCTCAGAGAAGGTGTGTACTTGACCAGTATTTTTAGGAATTGGAAGGGGCACTATCACAATACAGTAGGCCCACTTCCATGTAACATGCCCTTTAGTGGCAGCATGTAAGAGGGTTACTTTGAGTGGACAGTGTGCACTGTAGCTCCTATTTCTAGCCTATAAGTGGGCCACTCTGGCATAATGATAAGGAGGTACTATATCTTACTATTGCTATTGTGCACTCCACATGGACGTGCCTGAGCCTCCTCCCCTTCGTAGCTTATGTAGGGATGTGGGTTATACTCATCCTTAGACTTCTGGCTTTTTGGCCTCGACTGCCACTCACTGTAAAACTCCTGGAAAATTGTCCATGAACTTCAACTTCCTCTACCCACTTTTCAGTTCAAGGTCAGTTATCAACGGGCAGCTAGAGAAAGTGGCTGGTTGCAGGATGTACATGACATTTGTAAATACGTGTACACATGTAGGCTGTGTGAGGACTGTTGTCTGATTCTGCCTGTCATCGTCACACAGTCTAAACTTTATTAGGCTTGATATTTAGTGATGCGAAGACATTTTTATTTCTGTGTTTACCATAAAGAAACGTTCCTTTTCTTTTGGGCAAGGTGTATAATCCGGTGTGTTTTTCACAAAGAGCACTTCTTGTCTCACATGGGTGTGGTACAGAAATGTGTTTAATTTTTCTCTCGTTTCACAGGATGCACATCCTGTTTGTTTCCTTTGAATGCACCTTTCATTAAACTCATTCAGTGTATCCTTTTCCTTAGGGTGCACCGACGTGCTGCTTCTGGAACAATAACAATGGTATTGCTACATACAATAACAATTGTAGCAATAATTAGTTTACTACTCCAAGTCATCGCAGAGAGCTTAAATTACCATATTGTTGTCAGAGTATCTGACATCAATATTGTGTCCTATATATCGTCGACAAAAATTCCACTCATTGCCCAATAGGAGATCATTTTCATTAACGATGTTTAGGACACCATATTTATGTCTGTGTGTGATGTCCTAACACACGACTATAAAATTAGAAATGTGTTAAGGGCCAGAGTCAGTTTCTTGTGCACATTTCTCTCGGTCTAGAATCCAGAGGTGAGGTCTGGTTTACCCAGCTAGATTCTTTCATATTCTTGGGTATGGAGTTTGTCTACCACTAATGAAACTCACTCTTCATCTGCCTGTCTAGGTAGAGGTAACTGTTGAGCTCCCAAGCTGGCCGATCAAAGAGATCAACTCCACTACTAAGGGGGAGGGTGGGGAGGAAGTGTTGTAAATTGAAGATGCTGGTGGCAGTCATGTCTTGTTAATTTGGTTAGGGGATGTTCTGCCCTGATGAATAGAGAGAACGGATTCATGTCTCCAGTGCACATAAGGTGACCACCTTGAAATTTGAGGGAAGGCGACTTTGGAATTGGAGATGAAAAGCCATGACGGTATGGGGAAGAATACAGCAGGGTTCTTGTGGCCTTATTTTGGAAAGACTCAACACCTTTTAGAGAGAATTCAGTGGGTTTACCCCTGTTAGTGTACATTAGACACAGAGGGATAAAATGTCCCAGTAGATTGGATACCTTTCAGCCGATGACGGAATTCTGAACCTTCATCAGTAACATTCTTTGCAAGCAGGATGGGGTGAGGAGACGGAAGCTTTGCAGAGGCTTGAGAAGGAAGGACCACCTTTGCCATTTGCCCAGCCGCAAGGTCTAGTGGTTCCTGGCTGTCTCTCTGACTTTCTACTGTACACTCTCAAGGGCTGGTGGCATCAGCTCATTGATTCTGCCACATCACAAGTGGGGATAGGGGCCTGTTGAGCCCTTGGGGTAACCCTGCTGCTCTGGCTTATAAAAGAGGTGGCACTGTGGGTTCTTGTCACTGCCCTCTGCCACTCAGAAAGAGGCTGTGGGCCTGGGCGGCAGGAGAGTACTGGCACAGAGTATGATCTGCAGCTGTGGACACGTGGGTTGTTGCTGTGGAGCATACCCAAACTTTGAATTGCCTCAGCACAAACGCCACCAGGGCTGGACATGAGGGCATTCTTTGAGCCTTTACTGAGGAGCTGCTATTACTAGCAGGAGGAGGTAGTGGCCCAGAGACTATGCAGGGCTGAAGACATTCACTGGATGTGTTTGACTGAGGGAAAGGAGCTCTGGTTGTCTTGGCTGTGGTGAGCCCCCTTTGTCCCAGGCCCAGTGGCCCCTATTTTACCCCTTGGTAGCAGAGTGAGACTCCTCAAATCCGACGCTGATAACCCCAGGAAATTTCATTCAGTGGGGGTAGAAATATTGAATTGTATAAATGCCACTTGTGTGAAGCTTTCCCACTATTACCATGGAGAGCATGAGGCTGAGGACACCTGCCAGCATTGATGAATCAAGACGGTACACTACAGTGATATCTGCCTTTGAAGTGGGCAGCATTTGGGGAAACTAAGGTGTGATTGCACATTGGAAAAACTGCCTCTTTTTACCTCCGTTGTCACTATCATGACCTGGGGATCACTATAATTATGCTGGAGGGTTTGTCCTACTTTTTTGGATAGGCGACTTTCTGGGATTGGTTAGCATAAGTGTTTGAGCGTCACCAAGTGTGGCATGTCTGTGTCACCAGGTCAACTGGACATAAAGTGGGCAGAAGCGATCAACTCCAAGCCTTGCATTGCAACGGAACGGATGTCTTAACACCTATAGAATGAATATAATACCAAACATTTCTGGTGGTTATGTTAACATTAGGCTTGTGAGAGACATTATGGTGATATTATGAGTTTCGTACAGGGGATTGGTTTGTCTCTTGAGACACCTAAAGTTCTGATAAAGGCAGCACCCATGTTGGATTTCATGATAAACAGTGGTGTTAACGCTGCAAGTATGTTTTAATTGATGTGAAACGACATGGTAAAGCTGGTATTCAGTCAACATATTGAGTTTGAAATTACACTAATATCGAGTTTTAAATATCGTGACAGAAATATCGACAGCAAGAATGTCGTAGTCAAGAATATCGACTTTAAGTTAAGAAATAGCGATTTTAGAAATATAGACGTCATTAATATCGTTCGCAAAAATAAAGTTGTTTAAAATATCGTTTTTTTAAATTGTGTTATGTATTTTAGTGTATATTTTAAATGTATGTGATGTATTTTTTTGTATAAGTATTGTTTATGATTTTTAATATATGTGTCACATTTTTAGTACTTATTAATTTCATTTAAATACAATTTTGCATTTTTAGTTCCATAGCGGGTTGTGGGTTCATAGGGGAATAGGGTGGGAAGTAATTTAATCATAATAAATTAATGAATATATTTATATATTAATATTTTTTTAATTGAGATTTTATAATGTTAATTGTGTTTTTATTTTTTGGGGTACCTTTTAGGTGCGGGTTTTGGGATTTATAAGGGTAAAAGGTGGGAAGAAATTTATTTTTAATTAATTAATAATTAGTTGTTAATTAATATTAATTAATTAAATTACAATTAAGTGTGGTGATTGTGCAATTAATTTTAGGTGCCGGTTGTGGGGGTTTATAGGGGTAAAGGGTGGGAAGTAATTTATTTTTAATTATTAATAACTAGTTGGTAATATTAATTAATTGATAATTATTGTAATTGTTTAATTCTTTTTTTGTGTGTTGGTTTTGGGTTTATAGGGGTGAAGGGTGGGGAGTAAATTAATCTTACTTACTTTATAATTAGTTGTTAAAACTATCAGTTATTTAATTGAAAAAGTCTTTTAATTGTGTAATAATTGTTTTACAGTTTAATTTTAGGCGTGGGTTGTGAGGATTATAGGTGTAAAGGGTGGGAAGTTAATTAAATTGTATGTGTTTTAATTTGTTTTCAATTAATAATATTTGTTTAATTGATAATTAATTATGTTAATTATGCAAATACTTTTGTTTTCGATGTGGGTTGTGAGTTGTGTGGTGTTCTAGGGTGGGAAGAAAATAGACTAAATTTATGTAATAATTAATGTTTTTGTTAATAAATAATTTCTAAATAATGATTGAAAACTATTTTTTATTTTATTTAATATATTATTTGTAGGTATTTGTGATATGTATTTAACATTATACTATGTTTTTATTTTTTTATTTTTAATATTAAATATATTTTTATTTTTATTTTTAACATATTTATATATTTTTTTATTTACTTTAAAAAATATATATTTTTATTTTGTTGATGATATTTTGTTTGTTTTTAATTTTGAACTGACTGGAGTGAGAATAGTAAATTTGACCCATCCGCAGTCCAACACTTTCCCTATTGATGCACTGACTGGTGTTGGAATAGTAAATTTTGTCCCTCCGCTATACAACACTCTCCCTATTGATGCACTGACTGGAGTGGGAATAGTAAATGTTGTCCCGCCGCTATCCAACACTTTCCCTATTGATGCACTGACTGGAGTGGGAATAGTACATTTTTCCCTCCCCTATCCAACACTTTCCCTACTGTTGCACTCACCGGAGTGGGAATAGTAAATTTTATCCCTCCGCTCTCGAACCTTTTTCCTACTGTTGCACTCACTGGAGTGGGAATAGTAAATTTTATCCCTCTGCTATCCAACACTTTCCCTACTGTTTCACTCACTGGAGTGGGAATAGTAATTTTTACTCCTCCGCTATCCAACACTTTCCCTACTGTTGCACTCATTGGAGTGGAAATGGTATTTTTTTACCCCTCCACTCTCCAACACTTTCCCTACTGTTGCACAGACTGAAGTGGGAATAGTAATTTTTATCCCTCCGCTATCCAACACTTTCCCTACTGTTGCACCCATTAGAGTGGGAATAGTATTTTTTACCCCACCGCTATCCAACATTTTCCTCCTGTTGCACTCAGTGGAGTGGGAAATTTAAGTTTAAAGATTTTAAAATAGTTTGTTTTAAATTATAATAGAATGTTTTTTAAATAGATTTAATGTTATTGGTGTATTTATTTATATATATATATATATATATATATATATGTTTGTTAAATGTTTATATCAATTTAAAATGGTAAAATAAATTAAAATTATTAGTTTAATAATTGTTTTAAAGAAAAATATATATATATAAATTAATTATTATATATGTGTGTTTAACTTTTTTAATTACGTTTATTTGCTATATTTGTTAAAATGTATATTAAATCTAATTTATTTTTTTAAAAAATCTTCTTTAATATATTTAATATGCATTATTTCATATATATATATATATATATATCCAAAGGAATGTTGTAAACTGTTTAACAAAACAACACCACAGCCCTTCGCTTAAATCCAACGTGGTTTATTTCATGGCACCACCACCCAACGCGTTTCGGAGCCTTAACTCCTTGTTCACGAGTAATTGGGCGTGAACAACACAGTGTTTTTAAACAATAATGTGATCATGGTATACAACATAGAAGACAGACTTGAAAGTCTACAAAAACGCCACTCGTTTGTTATTCGTATTTACAAAAGGAAAAAGCCAAACCAGATAACACATAGCTCTATACAAATAAATCACAATTATTTGTAATTCCACTATTATGGCAACAATATTACTTTACATATCTGATGCATTCCCGAATTTGTCTGACGCTGCAATGTCAATCAAACTTTATTGCTCGTACAAACCACAGACAAAGAGCATCCTCATTCATTGCCCTTGCTGTCACTTCGGTTCAAATCCTCAATGTAGCATTATTTATGCCTCTTTTCATTGCATACAGTAATGTAGTACTATATATTTTATATCAAATACCATGGAAATTTTTACACTTAGCAAATATTTGTAATATACCTCATCATTGAGTAATCAAAATCTCAAACCAACAAAAAACAGTCAAGCCCAGGTGGGCAAAAACAATTAACACCCAACAAATCACGCCACAGTGGGCTCTTACAAGATGAAGATATTTTAGAGCTGGCTTTTGCGTTCCTCATGCGTGGAATTTTTAATTCAAAATCTGTAAATACATAAAAACATAATTACCATCAAATGAGACCAAAAACACAATTTCACGTATTATGTCACATCCCAAAATATCCCTTATACTAAAACTGTGAAAAGACTACATAAAACATGTATTTACTCATTATTAAAATTCAACAACTTAATCATTACTTGGACGCTTGTTCAGTCAATCAAAAACATTAAAAAAATTACAGTTATTCATCCTAGGTGTACAGACAGGGCTTCATCACTGTTATGTCCTTCGGGGTACATAGTTCGATATTCAATAATTATCCTAGACTCGCGCCTTCTTAATTCCAGAACCCTGTCCCCTCCTCTTTCTCTTACTGGTATTTGATCAAGGACACAAAAGGACAAGAGATCACTATTTTGATTATGTTCACTTTTAAAATGCCGTGCAATCGGGTACTGTCTATCATTGTTCTTTATCGCCCTCAGATGTTCAAGCACCCTCTTTTTAGCTTTATGTATGGTGCTTCCCACATAGTATTTATTGCATGGGCATCTGAGGGCATACACAACGTGGTCAGAGTTGCAGGACAAATGTTTTTTGATTATAAATGGTTTCATATCACTAGACAGTCCAACAGATTTACAGTTAAAACTATATTTGCAGGCTTTACAATTGCCGCAAGTATAGAAACCCTGTATTGAACTTTGCCTGTTTTTCTTAGTAGTCACGGTGCGGCAAATGCTGTCCCTAATCGATCTTGCCTTTCGAAGGGAACTCACCAATGTATTTCACCACATCAACATCTGTTTTTAAAACATTCCAAAACTTGCCAAGAGCCCTACGCACTTCATGTGACTGTTTGTTAAAAGTGGTAATGAATTTAACTTTGGGATCTTATGCACTCTTTTTATCAGCATTTTGCCAAAGTAAACTATTTCTGTCCCGTTCTTCCACTTTTGTACAGGCTTCTTGAATGTTTTGACTAGAGTACCCTCTCGCTTTAAATCTTTGTATCATGTTTTCCTTTTCTAGCTCAAATCCTTCACTAGTACTGCAATTACGCTTGGCTATGGGCTAGATACATAGACGACATTTTTTGTGTATGGGATGGTGACATAAATGAGGCCATTGTCTTTGTTAATGAATTGAATGAAAATACATTGAATCTCCAATTCAGTTGTGAGATGCATCATGATGAGATTGAATTCCTCGACCTGAACATTAAGGTTATTAATAATCAATTGGAAACCTTTTTGTTCAGAAAGGCTACAGCAGGTAATAGCCTTCTCCATGCTGAAAGTGGTCATCCCACAAGCTTGATCAGAAGTATCCCGTATGGGGAACTTCTGCGAGCCAAGCGTAATTGCAGTACTAGTGAAGGATTTGAGCGAGAAAAGGAAAACGAGCAATAAAGTTTGATTGACATTGCAGCGTCAGACAAATTCGGGAATGCATCAGATATGTAAAGTAATATTGTTGCCATAATAGTGGAATTACAAATAATTGTGATTTATTTGTATAGAGCTATGTGTTATCTGGTTTGGCTTTTTCCTTTTGTAAATACGAATAACAAACGAGTGGCGTTTTTGTAGACTTTCAAGTCTGTCTTCTATGTTGTATACCATGATCACATGATTGTTTAAAAACACTGTGTTGTTCATGCCCAATTACTCGTGAACAAGGAGTTAAGGGGCCCATTACGATTGCGGGCGGAAGCACAACCGCCGTGCTTGCGGATGCAAAAACCACCAGTTACCGCCGGCACGCAGCAGTCCACACGCCCGCCCAATTACGATGCGAAAAGCAGGCCAAACACCGCCGGCAAGCCAGCAACACCGTCCGCCATCAAAGTGCGCCCGTACACGTAGCGGCGCAGCCCAACTGACACACACCGTCCGACGAAACACGTCCCGCCCGGCGTATAAATTACGATGCCGCAAACAAACGGCTCCCACGGCTAAGAGACACCGCACGTGAAAGAGAGGCGGTAACACGGACGCAGAGCACGGACAACGAAGAAGCGGCACCCCGGGCATGAATCCAGCACTGCAGGCCCTTCCCATGCTTCTGCTGATGCACCACCAAGGACGCAACGTACCGCGGAGACGCAGGTAGGCACACACACAACAAGTGCACGCAAACAGCGCACACAGTGCAAGGGCGGAAAAAGCGGACAACCCCCACCAGCGCGTGTACACTACACATCCACCATTGCATCCACATATGACACACAGGCCAAATCCTAACATCGCGGAACACATGTGTACACACCACCTGGGACTAGGAACCAACCACCCCGTCACGGCCCCAAAGCGCCGATGACGCCGCCACACATGCGCACAACGCAGAGGCCAACCGCAGCGCCATGCATGCGTCGCACACAGACACAGGGACACAACCAAGCAGCACACACATCAGCCCCACCCCGAACGCACATGACACGTGACAGGCCTGCCACAGACATGTCCCCAATGCCCAATTCACGGACAACACCCAACGCCACACAACCGACGCACACATGTCAGTGAAGTCACGCAACAGCAGGACACACCCCAGTGTAACAAACATGGCGTAGCACACAGCGGCGGCAACACCAACTAGGAGAAGCAGGGCCCCTTCGGGAAGAGGAACGCCAGTACCACACTGAAAAACCCATACCACTCTGCACATATGAACAAGACATATAAAACGGAACACCAAAGAGCCCGGGGACCGACAACAGGTGGCCCAAGAATAACATCCACACACAAGGCCCAACGCAGAGCGGAAAGGCAGCCTGCCGCCCACACAAGGGAGAGCAGACAGCACTGAATGACCTTCCATTCCAACTCCGAAACCACAGCCCTACGACAGAAGCCGGTGAATACAGCCATTGTCCAAGAATAGACCAACACAGGCATGCAGAGGAGACCGACCACAGGGCAGATAGCGCATATCACAGAAGCACACAACGGACGGGGAAGAAAGAAGAAAACACTCCCCCATGTCGGCCACATGCAAGTTAATTGGAAGGAGTCACACAGCACTGACCTTGAACTGTCTGAGAAGCATGTGGGAAGAGGGCCCGTGTCCTCCAAACAAGCCAACAGAACACAAGTCCTGTCTCCCTACGACTACACAGAGCTCACAGCAACCCCGGAGCGTGCACATTGCAGACTGCACACACAGCCGGAGCACGCCATCTCAACGAACCGCTGCGAAATGGCAACCGCAACACACCTACCCAACTACGCCGAACAGCTCAAGCTGTACAAAACCAACACGATACATACATTGGGATGCGATCTCCTGTCCCTGCTGAACGTAAGTTACCGACTGACTTACCGCATCACATTGTTCAGCTGCGTCATGCCCGTCTTCTACTGTCGGAGGTGTCCCTACCAGCATCCCGTCGAGATATGCCTCTCCAACCCGGCATGTCTGAAGGCGGACCTGCTACCACTACTCCTCCCTCTGGACGCACACGACAGGGCCTGCTCTGCCTATGGGGGCATGGCGTATGTGGCCAACATCGCACCCGCACTGAAATGGGACCACTGTGCCTCCACACGACGGATCATCGAGAACAGCTACATCGAATGTCACCCAGCATGCCCCATCATGGTCCTCCAAGGGACAACTTACGAACAACACCTTGAGAGCCACCATCCGCTTCATTGGCTGGCAAACATGTACACCACCAATGACATGGAAGCCCTGCTGGACGGCATCGCATACCTGACAACCTGTAAATACGTCGGACCACAACGCAGGTTCCCCGAGTGACCTATGAAGTCCAATCCCGCACCCATGCTCAGCTTCCGCACGGACTGGCCAGTCACCACCACAACAGCCATACCAAACGACCGGCAACTGTAACCACACCATCAACGACATCGCCATGACATCGGATATGACCGGGACATGCACACTGTTCCCCATCACATCCAGGAACACCGCATGCATCGTGGGAGGCAGTGGCATGGGCTCTGTGTATCGCACCCACATGGACGGAACTGCACGAACAACCAGGACACGACATGGATCCAGCGCACATGGACACACACACCGCTCAGTGGACATGAATAGGTCGCCTGGAGTCTGTGGGTGCTGCACCCTCCCACCCCCGCCCCGGGAATCCCATACCAGGACCTTTGCATGGACGACAAGTGCATACAACAACAACACGACCCCAGTGACTGTGACATGTCCAGTAACCACCACAGTGCAACAACAAGTGGCACGCCGCTGCATGCACGCAAGCACATGCCCTGATGTCATCTCACATGCACGCGTGCATGAGGAACAACCGCAGCAAACCTGTCACATGGAACTGAGATGGACTGTGCCCATGATGCTGAGCGGTCTGGTAGGGTACATGTATACCGTCTGTGTCAAAGTCCGCAGCTCCGCAGCTATACGTAAATGTACATTAGCACAGCCTTGGCCAAGCAGATGTAACTCTGAAGCCCACATCCCACATGCAACAGCCAATCACATGTAACCCCACACCCTATCCAATTTGTAATCATGCTCAGTATATCCTCAACATGTATTCCGCTGCCAGTAGTGTCCACTATACTGCATCACAGAGGACAGAAGACTCAATATAATGTTTGAAACCAAAACTGTCTCCGCTGACTCATTTCACAAGTACGAATGAGAGAGGATGAGAGTATGTGAAGTACACGGCAGTCGTGACATGACCATGTAGTCCACTGGTATTGGATGTCAACGCAAATGAGTAGCACTACTGTGGAAGACACACATGTGTCGTGTGAAGTCGTATGGACGCAGTGCTCAGGTGGGTGGGTGCGACGGGTAGATGCGCACATGCCAAGTTGGAGCACGCCGTGTTGGGAGGGGTCATGAACAGTACACCACCGCTTCCCTGGGCATTGTGAGAGGACACCTGTCGGGGGGAGTGAACACGTGTGTGCACAGCAGCCGGGCACACGTACAAAGCGGTACCAGGCGCACCTCAGCCCACCCTCTGTGGACAAGCTGGATCCTGTTGTGCGCCCGCCATGCCCCTTGACAAGGCACACACAGCCCCAGTCGACCAGGTGTAACCCCAACATAGTCAATCCGCACAGGCGATACAGGGCACGGGATGGCAGTGGAGCATGGTGTGTGAGAGGTCTCCTCGCGCTCCTCCTGGTCATATCACGCAGGCAATAGAACCTCAACGTCCAGCATGGCAAAAAGTCAAATGGAAGTGTAGGGGGGACGCACCACAGCACGAGCAGCACTGACGTCACGGGAGGTGGCTCGCACCATCCCATCCATTGCCCATCATACCAACCACGCCACATGCCATTGCGACTAAGTGCGGGCGCGTGCGCCACCACCCCTGAGCCCTCCCCAGAGAGGCCAAAAAGTGAATGTGTGGGCCATCAGCCACAGACGGATGCGGCCTGGCCGCAAGGGCAGCCACAGCCACTGGGTGTTGCAGGTGGCGGATCCGGAAGGCGAAGACTGTGATGCATAGTCCATGCAGGCCGGGTCTCCATTTGGGGCACCACGCAGGTGGACGGCGTCCCGCCACACATCATACCCTGAGACAGCCCACTCGTGCAACTGGACCCACACATACACTCCTTGCCCTCTCTGGTGCGAGCTTGGGGCTGCCTGTGCAAGCGCTAGCCTCGCAGGTGAGCATGCATATTGGGGGGCGAGGGGAGGACATGAGGGCTGGGGCGAAGATGACTGTATCACTGTCAGTTAGTACAAGGGATGACCCAGATGTGGAAAGGAAGAGACGTGTCCCGTGTGTACTGCAACTAGTCGCCAATCCAACTACCCCCCATGTCCGGAATGTAAGCCCGCACCTAGGCCCGCCCATCCGCCACATCGAACATACCACCAGCACGACAACCTTCCCATTCGAAACACTGACTGGGGGTGGCGACCAGTGAACAATCATGTGTAGCCTACCCACGCGTACATGTGGGCCCTCCATGATCCATGTCACCTGCGGCAAAGACATGACATGCGCAATGAGGGAAGTGAGGAGAGCTGTCCGCCCCACGCGCAGAAGGTGCATCAGCTCCACAGACCCAGCAGCGAGTCCAGCAGGGGTCACATGTGCAGGGGCAGCTGTGCCTGGTGTGAAGGCACATGCATATAGACAGCACATCGACCAATGTGTAGTCTGCCCACATCCACAGTCCATCATCATGCGGACATAGGAATTGAACACAGGGCAACACATCTTAGTTGGTGCACCCACCGTGACCAACAATGCGCAATCATCGACGTACCCGCCCTGTGCATGGCCCCCCACCCAACGGAGGCACATCCAGTGCCACCATCCCACACACACAAGCCTTCCACGGAACATGCTGTGTCCAATGGTCAGTACAGAGTCAGCGCCCATCTGGTGGATCCTGAACAGGAGACACATGCACACACATGCCAGCTCCCACTATGTACGTCTGCCACCTGGCACGTGCAATGTAACCTCTCACCTGTGACGTGTGACTGCAAGCACACAGCCGTCTTGGCATGGGGCTGTCAATGTGGACACCAGTCAATGTTTCGGGAGCTGTGATCCGTACAGTGCTGTACATAGGGTGCAGTGCTGACACCTACTACTGTCTCATATCCCCTCGTGCCACAGGTCCCACTTGTATTGGCCGCTCAGCCCGTGCCCACATCGTCGTCGCCGTGTGCCATACTCATCCAGCCTCGGAAGCAGTTCCATGCTCAGCAGACACTCATGTTGCCGTGGCGTTGCCGCTTGACGAATATGCAGTCAGTCCCCATCAGCACGCCCGCAAGTCATTGGGGCCTAGATCCCCATGTGCATGCACATGGCAGTGGTATGTCTCACTTGCCATTGCCATTGTTGGGAGACCTGTGTAAGTGTATTGTGGCCGTGCCGTCCCAGCTTGACATCTGGGCTGTGGCTCATGTGCTTGCTCAGTCATGTCAGTGATGTGTATGCGAAATTGCTATGTGCCGTGTTGCTTTGACATGTGTCCTCTGCCATTTACCCCAGGCGGAGACCGAACATTGACCGCCCATACCAATTGCTGGCGGACATGGACGATACAGAGGTTATCAGGAAGTTTCGGCTGGACAGGCCAACCCTGCATCGACTGCGTGCCATGTTAGAGCCCCATCTCCATCCCCGCAGGGTGTATCCGACTGCTGTCACCCCCACGGCTAAGGTGATGGCCGCCATGCATTTCTTCGCCACTGGGTCATTCCAGCACACAGTGGGCAGTGGAGGAGGGATGTCCCAGCCCATGTTCAGCAAGGTGCTGAGGGATGTACTGGCAGCCATGATGCTGTACCGAAACAGGTACATCAGATTCCCCAGGGCTCGTGAATTGGCGGCAGTGAAGGGTGCGTTCTATGCCCTTGGCAGAATCCCACACGTCGTGGGAGCCATTGACTGCACACATGTTGGCCTTGTTCCACCACAGGCCACTGAGCACCTGTACCGCAACAGGAAGCACACGCACTCCCTGAATGTGCAAGTGGTGTGCCTTGCGGACATGGTGATCACCCACGTGTGTGCCAAGTTTCCAGGCTCGGCCCATGACGCACACATAATGCGCAACAGCATCTTGCCACGACTGATGTCCAATATGCAACAGGATCGTGCCTGTATTGTCGGTGAGTATGTGGAGTGGTGTAGCGTGCTGGCTGTGCGATGCTGTCCCCTGTCCAGTTGGATTAGCAACGGTTCTCTGTGTCCCTCACACCCAGGTGACTCTGCGTATCCGAATGGGGCATGGCTGCTCAGTCCATTGAGGAATCCTCGCACCCCAGCAGACGATCGATACAATGAGGCACATGGGAGGACCAGACGTGTGGTCGAGCGTACCTTTGGCCTCCTCAAGTCCAGGTTCAGGTGCCTGGACCGCACCGGGGTGCACTGGCGTACTCCCCACAGAAGGTGTGCCAGATAGTGGTGGCGTGCTGCATGCTGCACAATCTGGCCATTCGGAAGCAGATCCCCCTCATTGTGGATGACGGAGATCAACCAGGGCCCCAGCCCGCAGACCAGGACAGCTCGAGTGAGGTGGACAGCGGAGAGGAGGAAGCTGGGAATGTGCGCCAGCAGCTCATCGCCCGCTACTTCACTTGACGGTGAGTGTCCATGTACGACGGATGATGTGTCTGTATCTGTGCAGGTGTGTGTGTGCTGTGTCAGGGTGGCCGTATGTTCACTGCGTGCAGTGTGTCAACGCTCCATGGCCAGGGTAGTATGCCACTGTTGGTGACTGTGGCATTGTGCCCTATTGCTCTGTGCGATGTGTGTACATTGCTTGTAGTTGTTGACATGTACTGTGTGATGGGTGTGTGACACACTCATTGAATGTGCTCCTGTTCTGTCTCCCACCCCTAGGTCCCTACAGGCCCTCCGGATTCCATTGCCATGCCACGCATCAGGTGCCTTTCCGCCCAAGGTGGCCGTTGTATTCCGTACAAATAAAACACAGGGCACAAACAGCAGTTAGTGAAAAAGGTGCATTTATTCCAAACTGTGACATGTGATTGTGTGTAAGGTGATGACAAAAGTGGTGCGTGCAGTGACAATGAGCTATCGGTCATGGCTGCGTGAAGCTCAGGGTGTACCCACTGGTTCTATGTCCATAGTCCAACACACACATGCCATCCAGCTGGCTGTGTGGAGTGGGATCGTAGAGGAAGTCAATGCAGTGGCTGGTCAAGGAAGGCTGGCGGAAGGCTGGCTGGCTGCCTCACTTGCGACTGGAGCGTGCGAAGTCCTCCCGGGAGATCTGTTTCCTCTTCGGATGGCCCCTTCCACGTTTG
Source organism: Calotriton arnoldi (assembly GCA_963921515.1). NCBI lineage: Eukaryota > Metazoa > Chordata > Amphibia > Caudata > Salamandridae > Calotriton > Calotriton arnoldi. The sequence goes on along the minus strand of CAWUFW010000754.1, from coordinate 374,100 downwards.
GGAGGGGGGGTATGTGGTGGCGACCTGCTGGTGGTGGGTGAGGTGTGCTCACTGGCTGTGGACGCAGGGGAAGTGGACACTGCTGCCCGACCCTGCGCCCTAGCAGGTGGTGGCGGAGGTGGTGTTGCTGGCCTTGCCTGTGACCCCACCGCCACCACCAGCTGGCCCATGAGGTCCACGAGTTGGTCCATACGGGACACGAATTGGCCCATATGGGCGTCCATGGACCTCAGCACCCCCAGCACCTCCCGCGTGTCTGTAGCAGACCTGACCCATTGTTCTTGGGCCTCCTCATAGGCCCCAAGGACTCTGGCCATTTGAGGCAGGGCATGGCTCCCAGGGGAGGCTGGCGTTTCCCTGACCCTGCTCCTCCTACCAGTCCTGCTGCCACCGGCCTGCCCACTAGCCACATTGCACACCACGGTCCTCGCTGTGGCTCCCAGGGTTGATCCAGTCGGCCGGGCCACCACCTGCGCTGGGGCTGGTGCCAGCGAAGACGTGGTGGTGGTGGTGGCGGTGGTGGTCGGTGCGGCGATGGTGGCGGTTGCGGCAGTGGTAGTGGCCGCAATGACCGTGGGTGTGGCCGCAACGACAGTGGCAGCAGGGGCTGGGACTGTTCAGCATCCCTGGATGATGGGTTGGTGGGTAGGAGGGGTCCTGGGGAGCGGCTGGGCCCTGCCACACCAGATGGGCCTGCTTGGTGGTCCGTGTCCGAAGAGGAGGACAGATCCTCCAGATCCGTGTGTCCTCGTTGGGGGCTTGTGGGCTGGCTGTGCTGGCTGCTGTCTCCATCCCCAGCATCCGGCAGTTCGTCACCTGTGGAGAGAATGAGATTTGTTATTGTGTTGCACCTGGCGAAGTATGTATTTGTCGTCTGACATTGGCAGTTCGTGCAATCTCGTACATGGGTTTCCCGGAGGCGAGTGTGTGGCTGTGGCATCTGTAGTTGTGTGTGCTAGGCAATGGGACTGTGTGCTGTGCACATGTGGCATGGGACGGATTGGCCATGCCGATGGGTGTGTTGCTGTGCCCCTACTCATTGTGACTCTGGTGTATGCGGGCTCCTGGCCCATCCTGGGTCTGGTTTGTACTTTGCTTTTGGGGTTCATATGGAACGCTTAGGCACCCATATGGCAACATGGGGGCCATGCCCCAGATTCACATTTGGGAGGGGATATGCTTTTGGGGTACATGCTGTAAGCCATGGGTGCCGAACGTGACATGTGTTGTGGCAGCATGACAGTGCATGGTTTGAGGTGTGTGCATGCTTGACATGGCCTGCATATTTGCTGTCTGTTGTGATTACTGGACATGGCATTGGACGCATCGTTATGAGTGAGTGTTGGTTGTGTGCCAGCCAACGTATTGCAGTTGTCCCATCTCCTTGGTGTGCGTGCTGCCCTGTGCCATGTGCATCACTGCAGTGCTCGGGGGGCCCATGTTGTGTGTTGTTGCTCACAGTGTGTTGTGCGCTTCATTGACTTCTGGCACATGGTTGGTCATGGGCATGTGTCTTAGCGTGACTGCTGTATATGTGGCAGCTGTGCGGATGACATGCCTTTCATGAGACTGGGGCTGACGGATGGGATGGATGGTATGTTGTATGTGCATGGTGTGTCTGTGTGTTTGATGTGTTCAGTGGTGTTCGTGTGCATTTATGTAGTTCCGCTCTGTTGCGTCTAGTGTTGTTTGTCTTACATAGGCGTAGTTGTGGGGTGTGTGGTTGACAGGCAGTAGGGGCTACATGGACTGGACTTCAATGGTGTTTCGGTTGTGTGTGATGGGTTGCACAGTGGCTGCCGTGTGGTACTATGTTCAGTGTGGCTTGTGCATGCAGACGTGGCTCCTTGGGTGTTGCTGTGTTTGTGATGGGTCATGTGGGGTGTGAGTCTGTTGTTCATGTCCGTGTGCACATTGTTCACTTGTTCGTGACGGTGGGCGGTGCTGCGTGTTCGTCTGCTACGTGACATGTCCCATGTGTTGGTCGTGTTACGGCCCTCATGCCTCCAGTAATCCAGCCCTGTCCAGTTTCCCACCTGCAGGTTGTTCGGGCGTGCACTGTACTGGATGCCACATGGTTCTAAGCGGGGGTGCTCCATGTTGCAGGTCTGTGGGGGTGGGGGTGTTGTGGGTCGTAGTGGTGGCTGGACACCCACTGACACCGATTGCTGTGGACCGTGATGTCTACCTTTCGGCTGTCGTTGTGCACTGCGGTGGCTGACACGTGGCTGTGGGGTGTGGGGGATGCTCCTCCTTGCTGTACTGTGGGACTAGGGGCCTGGTGTGTGTTGTACTTGGGCTGTCCACCCTCCCACCCACTGCACTTTGTGTTCCTGCCACTTAACTGTTACTTGTCGGTTAGTGCAGCTATGGCGGACACATGGGTGTGGTGGGTGCTCGTTGTGGCGCTTCTGGCATATTTGGGGACCTGTTGGTGGTTACGTGGCTGGCTGAGTGTACACATGTCCCCACGCATCTTACAGTTGTTCGGTTTGGGCTGTGTGTGGTAGTGTCTGTTGCATGTGTGTGTGATGTGTTGTGTATTGTGTGCTGGACATGGGGGTGTTTGTCCCTGGGAGCTGTGGCATGGTGGTAGTGCATGTGAGTACATAGCGGTGTGCTGGTATACATTAGTTTGTACTTACCAGCCTCCACTCCCCTGCTAATCCGGCGAGGATCTCCGGATGGATTACGACTCGCACCTTCTCCTCCCACGCTTTGAAGGTCTTAAAGAGCGCGGGATTCCCTCTGCCAGTGACGGCAGCCAGCTCTCTGTTTTTGCCCTCCTTCTTCTTGACCAGGCTCTTTACGTCATTCCAACGTTTGTTAATCTCGACTCTGTTCCTGGGCAGGGTCCCGACTGCATTGACCTGATCTACGATCCGGTTCCACATTCTGTTTCTGGTGGCTAGTGGTGTGTGCTGGACCATGTTCCCATAGATTTGTGGGTACACCTTGATGATCTCGTCGACCATGACCGTCAGCTCCATGGGCGTGAACTTGGGCATTCTTTGTGGTGCCATGATGTTTGTGGTGCTGGTGCGGTGTGTGTTGTGTAATGTGCAGGGGGTTTGTGGTGCCGGTGTTTGGTGGTGGTGGTGGTGGTGGTGGTGGTGTTTGGTGGTGGTGGTGGTGGTGGTGGTAGTGATGTGTGCGTTTCTGTGGTGTGCTGCTGTCCTTGCTGTGTCACTGTGTCCTCTCCTCTCCTCTCTGGTTTGCAATGTAGCAAGGGGTTGTGGTCTGTGGGAGTGCTGCTTTTGTACTCACCTATGTGGGTGTGTCCTAATGGTCTGTTGTTTTCAGGTGTGTTGTGTCTGGGGTTCTGGCCTTTGTATTTTTTGTTTGTCCGGGGGTGTTTTCGGGATGTGTACTGTGCTTGTGTATTTGTGCGTGCCTTGCTGTGTGGACTTGTTGGCCATGTTGTGTGCTATTGGTTTTGTGTGCGGATGGTTTCTGTGCAGGTACGTTGGCGCCATGGCTTCTGCCGTGTCGATTCTCATCGGCGTTGTTTGCGCTGGCGGGCGGTATATTTGTGGTTTTTCCGCGCTCATGTCGGTGCGATCGTAATTTCACGTGCGGTGTGTCGGCCGTGGGGGCGGGCGGTTTTGTGTTGTCGTGCGTGTTTCCGTCCGTGGCGGGCGGTTTGACTCCGACTCGGACGTTGGCGGGCGGTATTTTGTGTGCTTTTTCCGCCGATGGCGGTATTCGGTTTGTGTAATCGTAATGGCGTGGTCGGTGTTCAGGCGGTGTGTGCGGGCGGATTTTTGCCGCTTCCATGCCTGGCGGCTTTATTTACGCCGGGTATCGTAATGGGCCCCTAAGGCTCCGAAACGCGTTGGGTGGTGGTGCCATGAAATAAACCACGTTAGATTTAAGCGAAGGGCTGTGGTGTTGTTTTGTTAAACAGTTTACAACATTCCTTTGGATTATTAGGGGTTCGCGAATCCCGCCACGGCCCGCTGTCACGAAAGAGGCTCGGATCGGTTCGCGAAACTGTGTGTTGGATATATATATATATATATATAACAATATTTTGAAAACTATATTTTTGACCAATATTTTTTTTCCGATATTTTTGTTCTTACCATTATAAGTATAGGATGCAGATATTTTTGACATCGATATTTTGGTCACATTATTTTTGCATGGGGATATTTTAGGTATCGATATTTTGTCAGTGTACTTTGAAATATTGTGTTAAAGCCTATAGGTGAGTATTTTGCATCATGGAGTCTCACAGATTAGTAAGCAAGGGCTCTGGTGTGGATTGCCACTATGGCATACTGTTATGGTAAACTATATGCGCTGTTTTGAGTCTTGCTCGATCCCTTAGGATTCTGGACATCACTTCCACACTACGTCCACACCCTCTCAACTAGCCCAGGCCGTGCCCACTAGGACACCCAGGGATATTAGTGTGTGGCAAGTAATGATGCCACACTTTGGGACTCCAGTAAAGCTGAAGATTGGACACCCCTGTGATTTTGAGATATGTTCTTCTTGGTGAAGGAACAACCCATGGCCAACAGAAGTAAGAGTAAAAAACTCACCTGCAATGTTCCTGCCTCTTTTGACATTGACAATATGTTTTCATTATGCTAAAATGTGTCTAGTCTACTAAGGGTAAAGAGTCCATGCTCATTATCTTACCTCCTTCATTTCACTCTCCCACCACTGATTATTTCTATGCAGACATGTCAATTGATGGCTGGTCCTTCAGTCAGATACACTAACCAGGCTCAGTCTGGAAAACTGGGGGTTGTCCATGAAAATCGAGAACAGTTAATGTACTTCACACTGTAAGAATGTTAAATTGTGATTCACTTAAAGAGCGTTTGCTATTCCAAAATGGCCCGCCCCCTTTTGTAAGTGGCTATCTTCAAATGGGACCATGCTCATGAATCAGTAGGGAAGACACAAGTAAACGCCGCTAGAGTGCTACCAGGTCCTGCACTACACTACATCTAGGGCAGGGCCCTATGACAGAGGAGCAACCCTTGCCATTCTGCCACCTTAGAAACCCAGTGGGTTAAGTAAAAAAAACTCTCAGACAAATAAAGAGAAATATGATGTCCCTTATGATGACTGACACCTAATGGCTGCTTAAGGGCTGAATCAACATGTGAATGACACAACAAAGCGGTGTCTGGAGGAGTCTGACACATAGCCATCTCTGTGCATGTACATTTGTCTTCATTTCATGAGGTCTTGCAGGCTTTACCTAAAAAGAAGCAATCGGTTTATATGTTCTCTTGGAAGCAATGAAATGTACAGACATATATTCACCCAGAACCAAGAGGTGCACCAGAAATGTCCATCACCTGCTTGTGTTTTACTGGTGCAGAAACAGTCAACACCACCACCCTGAGACTGCAAAAGACCAGACTTCGTTGTAAATCCCATCATGAAAGCTTGCACCAATTGTGTCATAGAGACCACTCACACAAGCTTCTGCTGGAAGATAAAGACCAGCCACAGGACCTCGACCCCGTTGTAATAACAAGTGGGTAGTGAGAGTCCTCCTAAGTTTGTAATTCCATCTGCCTAACTGGAAGCATTAGGCCAAGGGTATGAAGAATGACACAGATGTAAACAAAAGTCTCTTCGTTAAGAGTGCTCCAAACACACAGTCATAGCAGCAGGCTCTGTCTCCAACTTCTTTCTTCAGCTACCACCACTGACCAGACACTACCTTCTGTACTGTTTAGTAGTGACCTCTAGAACGCCTAGCATTCCTCTTATTTCTGTAGGAAGTGCAGTATCCAGTGGTGAATACAGCGGTGGTATATATCCCCAATTCAGGAATATTTATTTTATGGATTAATGGGACTGTTTAGAGGAATGATTTTGGTAGTATTATGAGATTATCAACGGCTGTCACAATACATTTTTCTTTATGAAAACAGATTTCATATATTTGTGAAACCTAGTTCCGATTCTGAAAGCGTCAATGTGGCATTTATTAAAGCCTGGGAGAAAGCAGCAAAAAAGTGCAGTACAGTCTTTTGAAGAAAAATTCATAACATGTATGTAGTTTTACAGGGATTAGAAAGGGGCTGAAAAAAGACCAAATATGGACCTCACATTGAATGAGTATGCACACACCGCCTCCATTGCTATTCCCTCAGTAATAGTGCATCATCCAGTAACTGATGGGGGAGTAAGATCTGCTGTGATGGCATCAGAGACTGCATAAAACACTTTTGGAATTAGAATTAATATATTTATCAGACAGGGGTTTAAAGAAGAAAATGTTAGTGGTCTTAGTAGGAGGATGAGAAAGTGACTGAATGGCTGTGCAGAGTCATGGCACAAAATGGAAAGTTCTGACGCCTTCTCACCAAGGTCCTGCTGATCGGATTAAGCTGTGGAGAAGAATGAAGTAGGAACAACCTGAATCTTTGACCCAGAGGCTATGCACCTTCATCGGATCAGTTTGGCAGATTGGTCCTGGTCGTCAGAGCAAAATGTTGGCAAAAAGTTTAAGTTCCCAGTTTCAGGATTTTTTAGGAGGAGTACACTTTTACAGAAGTCAAGGATCCAGAACCTTGGAAACAGCCCTTGGGGGTTAAGACTCACTCTAGCAGAGGCCAGCAGCAGGGTCCAGGACAGGCTCAATTGAGATTGGTCAGCTGGGAATATAGGAAAAAGGCCTCTTAAATTTTGTTGTGTCCCTATAGACCAAATAGGAGGTCAGCCTTGGAGTCCTCTTCTTTGACCTGGGTACAAAGGAGAGATCAGATCAGTCTTCAGGGCTCTTCTCTGGTCACAGACAGCAGGTCCAGTCCTCTTCTGTTCTTCAATAGGTCCAGAAGTGATCTGTGTATGCCACATTTATGCCCAGTGCCATTCGGTATGGGGAGAGGGGATTTCTGGGCAGTCCCTAATCAATTTGGTAAAGGTTTCAATTCCAGGAATGAGTCTTACCACTTTTGCAGCACTTCCTACGTGTTTTATAGCAAACAATTCCACGTTACCCCTCTCTGCCCAAACCCAACATAGGAGAACCTGTTTTCTCCTGTGCAGAGCTCTTGTGGCCACCGTAGAGTCGTGGCGAGAGAAATGCACAACCCCTCCTCTGTGGTTGTTCAAAATAGGTACCATTGTCAGCTTCTTTCACACTGGATCTGGACACTTACGGGCTAGGGGGATAAAGGAAGGGGCAGGTCCAGGTGTTACATTTGGCTGTGACAGGGGAAGTCCTTTTGAAGTTAATTAAGTTCCTGTGCTAAGCCCAGATGGGCAGCCTGCCGAAGGAACAGAAAACCTCCCCACACGCAAGGCCTTTGTCTCAGCTCTGAAAGCACGTTCCCACCTCACTAAGGGAGCTATTCAATTCCTGCATAACAGTTGAAAGCTCATGCAAATGGGCTTCGACTGGCAACTTTTTAAAAGAACCTGCTCTAAAAATGTATTACAAATCCAACTTCACCAATTAATTGGGTTTGTAATAAATATTTTAAAAAGTCCAAAAATGAATTCCTTAGCTGTTTCCTAAGCAGACATAGCAATATTAAATATAATGTTGTATCCCAATGTCAATTTCATCCTGTTGAAAGAGGGAGCACCGCAAAAGTCCACAGAGTTCTGCACCCAGTAAAACACTCAGTGCAAAAACTCTGGGGGTACACCACACAAAAGATGGTCATTTCCAACAAAAATGAATTGTTAGAATACTGAAACAAAACATTTTCATTAAATAATATATTTGCAAGCGGACTGAACAACATTTATCTATTTAAGCTTTTGTTTCCTGTTTCATTACATCCGTTACCCCAGCCCATCAATTGGGGATCGCAACACATTCTCAGCAAAATTGTTCCTATTTTAAATGCAGGCATATAGCAATGAAGAGTTTCAAGATGACCATTTACCATTTGCAAAGTCTTGCATGGTAGTACAAAATGTGCAGCAGATGATGTGGCATTGCAGCAATATCATATTTACACAGGAAAAGATGTAACCACAGAATCACAATTTCACAGTGGTCCTGACTACAGAGTAAAAATACATTGTTTCATGCGGCCTTGTTTGGTAGGTAAGGTACGTATGAGGAAAAAACTAAAATATAAGGTCCCGGATTACAGCAGACTATGAGGATATTCTTGCATAGCATCGGAGAATTTGAGGAAGGTTGGCTTCGGAATGGACGACTGAAGGAAAACGGGAGATTTATATTTTTAGAAAAGAGGTGAGAGAAACCATTTATGAGATTTCCCTAAGGTTGTACACTAGAGATATTCAGAAAAAGAAGAAACAATGAAATATCGGTTTGAGTAGCTCGTTTAGACAAATCTAGCCAAAGGGGACCATGAACAGGGAAAGGTCTTGGATACAGACAGCTTAGCAGTTTGTTAGCAATACTTTTTGTTTCAAGTACATTACAAATACTCAGAGTGGGCTTTGGATCACAGCATTGATCCTGATTGTATGGCTTTGTTATTTATCTCACTTTCAACCCCCTGATTCGATAGCCTTCCTCCAAATCCCTGTACCTTGTCCCACCGAGGATTATTTCTTTTGATTGGTTGCATAACCTTTCACTGCTGGCATCAGACCTTGCATGTGATACATGTGAGGGCCCTTTTTGTCTCCTCTCTCTCTCTCTCTCTCTCGCTCTCTCTATCTCTATTCCCCTTTTCCATTGTGTTTAATCCCCAATAACCCTCTTTTTTAAATCCCTTCCCTTTCTCACCCTCAGACAGCATCCTCTTGCCCCTAGCCCTTGCACTAATTTTTACAGCACGCTCGCTACTCTATGGGCAGGAAGCCATTAAAAAAAAATGTTTTGACCATCCCAACATGCCTGCCATATGTGTGCATGCTTTGTGGCATCTTTCAAATGAATAAAAAATGCATCCACTCATGCACATGCATCCATGGTGGCCATGTCTGCATGGGATATGTAGAAATAAATAAAGTGCTTTCAAAGTTGCCCTCCATGGTTGTGCTCACTCAGCGTTTTGGGGAAGCCTTGGGCAAATCTCCCCCCACAAAGGTAACTGTGCATCAAAGTAAAATCAATTTATGCTCTGACTTTGTGAATGTCCATTTGTTCAGGTCTGAAATAGAGGGGTAGAACGTTCAAAAATGTTTCCTCTGCCATCAAAATCCCTATCCCCATCAGGACATTTAATTAAAGTACTAGTATTAGCAACAACTGAGTATAGACCACATTTCACTGGAGGGATGTGATGGGAAAGTTTATCTTAACTCACCAAAACAGAAAGGAAAATTGTATGAGAACATTCTGTGCAAGTATTATTCACATTCTGATAAAAAAATGGGTGGTATAGGAAAATGACCCATTAATGACCAATGCATTGCCCAAACTTAGGTGCATGGCATTTCTGGAGCTTTCTGAGGTAGAATCTCTGGGGCATATGGCTTGGGGACTTGCTGATGGTTATGGAAATGTATGATGGCGTGTATGTGATGCAGCAACCAACTGCGTGGGTGGCTAGCCTCCTGGGAAACCTATTATTAGACTGGTGTGTCTGTTGCATTAGACCAATGCATCCAGTCTTTCCTGTATGGTACATGTGCATTGCATGCCCTACTTATAAATGGCTGCATTCCTGGTTAGGTAAAACGCATTTGTTTCTCAAAAGGCAAAGTATTCACACCAGGCAGTATTCCATTTATACAGATTAGAGACTATGAAACTTCTAATGTTTGGTTACCGTTATGCCCTCACCTTTCACGGCTCACAACTTTTATTTTTGCAGTTTTATATAACGCTAACTCGACCCGAAGGTAACGGGGTGCTTTACATGAGCACCAGTTACATTACACAATGACACATTCATTTTTTGGTAGGCACGGGGAGATTAAATGATTTGCCTAGAATCACAGGATGTTCAGCCGCTGAGACTCGAACCTGGGTCCCCAGATCCCAGGTCGGAAGCTCTGGCCCTTAGGCCACATGAAGATAAGCTGACCCATTTGTGTATCAGAACGCCATACACCCTCATAGCACCGACAAAAGTCAGGTCTTCCTCCACACAAGAAGTTGGTCTGTGCTGTACTAACATGAACAGCTTTGGGCAGTGCATCGATTCCGCGTGATTTCCTTCTTTCCTTGTCAACTCTTAGTAGACTTTCTTTACAATCACTAGCCCTGGCACCGGCACTGTGTATATGTGAACCCTATTTTTAAATAAATCTGATTTTTTTGCTCTTTCTTCAGAAGTGCCTCTGGGGAAGCATATTTAATATCAAGAGTTCAGGAATATTCCATCTCTGGGAATGGAAAGCACAATACATATTTCTTTAAAGTGAATCATATGTCATCTATTAAGCATGCTGCTGCAATTTAGTATTATGTGCACTACAAATATTGATTAACTCTCCATGTTTATAGGCTTGAGTTTCATATGGAAGCCATATGCCTTCTAGCATGCAATATCTCACTGATGTACACTACACATGGTTTGCAGACTCTTAGATGCCAGGTTGATGGTCATTCTACGATATATTTTTCATTACTGTTGAGGTTTGGCTTCCATTATTCTTGAAGTCTGACTTTCATTTTTGATTTATCAACTCTTTTTTGTTGTGTGATACCTTCTTCAAAGCACTACCATCCTACAGTAGTTATTTCTGCTTTGCCTGTGGTGACTGGTTGTCTCTGTTGATGTATTGGCTGTGATTCCACACCGCAGGCAGGCACATTAATAGATCCTCTTATCATATGGGCTTATGGCATAGCGTTGATGCTATGCGCTGTGAAGGAAGCCCGCGTACAATATGTGGAACATATCTGTAACCTGACCCATACATTGCAAGCAGAAACACAGCAATTTATTTTACCTACAATTTTCAATTGTTTTATTGATTACGCCTAAATAAAACCTTACATAGTAAAATTGCATCACTTAACATTAAGGAGCCCTGTATTTTGATAATTATTTCAAAATGGATTGGAAGCCCATTTTAACTAAACATAGAAAGAAAGTAAATTCATATAAACTGACATATACTGGGTATTTTATTCCTTGTAAGAGCCCTGTGGTACTGTTTTGTACGTAAGGTTGCATATACATTGCTCTATAATCATTCGTTCAAGGCATTCAAGAATGAAGCATTATTAATTATCCTGGGTTTGGTGATGTGTTACAAAGGTGGTAGCTGGATGCAAGGCGAATCATGCATTGGTAATATTTGGTAATGCTATGAATGTAAATGTTAAATGCATTGATTACCCTCAACGTAGATACATCGATACTACTCACCACACCATGAAGATTTCCTTCTAAAGCACGTTTATGGCCATCTTTTTGAGAGCGTGAAGGTTATACCTGGAGGAACATGCATGTATGTCTGTATGTAACTTATATAGCACCAGCCAATATACAAAGCAATGGAGTGCTGTTCACGAATATGGGTTTTAGGAAGGGTAGAGCATTAGAAAGGGGGAGAAGGAAGGAGCAGTAGGGATACAGCTAGGGTATGGGGTTATAACAGAGAATGGAAGAGTACAAGATGAGACTCTGAGTATCAGGGGTGTAGCTTCAGGGGGGGTGTTTGGGGTGTTACACCCCACCCCCCTAATAAGTGTATTTTCTGATAAGCAGTTGGGTACAGGTGCTTTCAGTCGGGTATTGTGAGATGTCAGTCAGATTTCGGCAGGACTTTTCATATGTACACAGACAAAAATGCGCACACGCACTCTCTCACAATATTGTATTTTCTTTCTGAGTACTCCTACCTATCCGCATTCGCCTTCCTTTCCATTGCCTTAGGCCCCATGCACCCTGCTGCTTGTCGTATAATGTATTTAAACATTACATGTCAGCCTTATTTCCAGAAAATCTGAAGCCTAGGCCCCTTCCACCCGCCAATCTTACTGACCAAGCTACGCTCCATCTGTGTGTTGGGGTGATAATGGCAGTAGCAGAGCTGTGGGTAGAACATTTGAGGGGGAGAGGTGGTAGAGGGAAATCTTCCAGGTGGTGCAGAAACTGAATGGTTACATTGTGGTGAGGAGCATGCTTACTTAAGTATCTGTGAAACTATTTGTACAGCAGTGCTTGTTTATTGATCATTTTAATTTCTGAAGCATTTTCCATCACACTATTACAGATCTGATTCACCAAGCAATTTCTAAGATAAGTTTTACTGTTGAATTAGGTGAGCCTTACGTATGAATTTCCAGAAGTAAAAGAGGGGAAGGAGAAAACATGCGTAGTTAATCAGGGACTTGAGAAACTATGGCTTGCTTCTGGAAATTCATGAGTAAGTCACACATTTTTAAGACAGGCTGTCTCCCACCAAAGGATAGAAATGGCAGACAACCCCTGTACTGTCCCTTAAGCCTGAAAAAGTATGTTATTTAATGCAGTGGTACTTTCTTGTTAACTTCAAGGGGCCGATTACAATCTCGTTGGGAAAGCCTTCCCAACAACTCAGATCAGTAATGCTTTCCAAACGACACGTACGCGCACAGTCCGAACGACGGAGTACGATGCTATTCGTGTCAAATTCAAACAACTCGCACAGAGCACAATCCGGACGAACGACTCGTACGGAACACAATCCGTCCGAGAGAATCCCCCTGAAACAATGCCGATGCGAGCGACTCGTACGCGAACGCTGCAACATAGCTTAGCGTGTATGCGATACACTCGGACCACCCCGTAAATACATGATTAAGCATCCGGTGCGGTCTACGGAGCGTGTCAGTTTTGCTCAATAAAATACAACAGAAACAGACAGAAAATGGCCAAACAAGCATTGACAATGCAAAAAAAACCAAAAAACTAATCATTAACCACACCCACAACTCCACTTATATCAAGGTCCAAAATAATGACCATGATCCTTTGCTAAATTTCAACAACTGACAGGACATAGCTACTGATTCACTGCTCTCTGCCACATACACTCACACTTCACCCACCACACAACCTTCACACATCTAGCACCTTTGATCAACTACACTCTCAAACACACACTCATTTACTCATACACACTCACCTTCACCTTCACACTCACCCACACCTCCATGTCCACCAATACCCCTGACCATGCCCCCAAAGAAGAATCCCAAGTTCACAGAGAAGGAGTTGGAAGTGATGGTAGATGAAATTCTCAGGGTAGAGCCACAGTTATTTGGGAACTTAGTCCAAAAGACCCCCCTGTCCCAGAGAAATAAGATGTGGGACAGGATAGTCAACAAGGTCAACAGTCAAGCACCTTGCCGGCGCACAATGGATGATATCAGGATCAGGTACTATGATGTGCGAAGGAGGGTCAAGAAGCTGCTTGCAGAGACCACACCCTGAGTCAGCGGACCGGCGGTGGCCCTTCTGCACCACCTGTGCACTTCACTTCCTGGGAAGAGAAGTTGCGGGCCATCCTTCCGCCAGAGGGTGTCTATGGAATACCAGGAGCACCAGAGGCTGGTGAGTAGATACTCAAATAGCCAATAATGTCAACAAATACACAGCTACAGACATCACTGTCAAGGAGACAGTGATACTAAACACTGTTAACACAGCTAAAAAAAATAGAGCAAAAGAGCATGTAATGTGTATGCCAATGTGACTAACAACATACCTGCAATGTAACTGGAAATCTCACCATTTCCAAACATGTACATACTTATCGCTAACTCACACTAAGGCTATGGGATCCAAACATCAGTCAGCTGCGTCAGCCATCTTGTCTGCACACATTCACTCCCAGGAAAGCTGAGTCACTGTAAGGGTGTTTGGGATGGCTGGGAAGGTGGGTGTGGGTACAAGCCTGATGGGAGTCGTAGTCACACCTAACACTCCTCCTCACACACATCCCAAATTGTTCATCTGGGCATATGGTACATCACAGCATGGGGAGGCGTACTCACAAGATAACAAGCACTGCTACAAGGTGTTGATCCTGAAGCACAATACCATCATAGCCATGTGCTACAAACACCAGTCCCCAGTGTAAGTCATCTTGCCAGTACTTTTCTATTCACTGTGAGGTAAGCACAGTTCCTGGTGGTCCTGTTGGGCTATGTGGGAGGAAGAGTACTTGCACTGATTTCAACTCCCATCATGCCCTGCCCGCCACACACCTTCCCAGCCAGACCAAACAGCACACCTAGAAAAATGCAGTCCCTGGGATGTATTGCATATGTACTGGCAAGATCGCTGAGACTGGGAACTGGTGTCAGATCAGCCCACAACTCATGCTCATCACACCAGTGCCCAGTGTCAACCATCTTGCTGATACTTCATTCCATTCACTCTCAGGGACTGCATATTTCTCTGTGTGATATTTGGTCTGGCTGTGAAGGTTTGTGGAGGGCAGGGCATGATGGGAGTTGAAGTCAGTGCAAGTACTCTTCCTCCAACATAGCATAACAAGACCACCAGGAACTGTGCTCACCTCACAGTGATTGGAAAAGTACTTGCAAGATGGCTGACTCTGGGGACTTGTGCCCCTCATACCTGTCACCAATATCACCTATCTTTCTGGCACTCCATTCCATTCACTCTCAGGGAATGCATAGTTACAGGTGTGCTGCTTGGTCTGGCTGGGAAGGTGTATGGAGGACAGGGCATGGTGTGAGTTGGAGTCCTAGCACACATCCCTACCCACACCCATAGCAACCCGTTCATCAGGGCCAATGGCTATCTGACAGTGAATGGAAGTGGCCAAGCAAGATGGCTGACACTGTTGCATGGTGTCATGTGCACAAGGCATTGTTTGGAGTTGCATTCAAGTCCTACATCATGCAGCAGTGTCAGCCTCCTTGCCACTACACTCCCCTCACTGTCTGTGTGACTTTGACTATGAGGAGTAAGCTGGCCTGTGGGAGGAGGGGTGCAAGTTCCAGCAGCAGAACACAAGCACAGAAACCTCTGTACCTCAAAGCTCCAAGCCACAAAAAAAGCAAGAAAGCAGACTTGGTTAACTCATCTGTCCATGGAGGACAAGGCCAATATACATGATGTGATCAGGCACAACGCAAAGCAGTAACACAATCTGCTACTCACACCTATTCCCAGATGCCCAATGAGATGAGAACTAGGAGCACATCCCTCAAAATACTATCAAAAATGCTAACATACATACCAGATTGTGAGTGTGTAGGTAGCCACACCAATGTGACTGCAAAAGACATGCACAAAACGCAGCACACATGCACAAATCTTGCAACACATTGTAAGAGGAAGAGTACGTATGTCATTGACAAAGCACAGATGTGGGAAATACCAACACACCTGTGTCATGCATAGGGTGTCACTAAAACCCATCATGCCCATGTATGCACAGAGCTGGACATGCTCAGCAAACCCCATCTTCTAAAATATTACAATGTCCTCCGAAAACATAGGCCAGCATTTGTGCAGATGGAGGACAATCTATGTACATACACTCATCCTAATGTTCAATAGCAAATGTAATGTGTATGATCCGATGAGCTATGGAAAAAAACAAGCATTGTGTCTCTCTTCTACCCACAGGTCGTGCTGGGAACACTGCTGGAAAAGAACAGGACACCCAGTCCCAGACACTGGCCGACCCTGAGCTCTCCGGCGTTGAAGTCTCTCACCCCTCTTCGGATGACGAGGAACCACCTGGCACCTCCGGTGTGGGTCAGCCTGCAGCACCAGCAGCTGTATCATCTGCATCCCCTGTGACCACTCCCGCAACAGCTGAGAACACCCAGATGACCACTACCCTCATGGACACACAAAGCCAAGTAAACAACGAGAACACAACAACACAGGGCACTCTGGAGTTGGCAGACAACGACACCACTGTCAACGATGAAGGAGGCTCAGTGTCATCTGTGCCTGCAACAACTGTTACTGCTAGTGTGGGTAGGGGTGGTGGGAGGGGGCGTCAGGTTAGGTGCCATCATGCAGCTGGTGCTGCTGATGAAGTTGACCCACATCTTTCCCGGATTCTTAATGCATACCAGGATTGCACCAGAGACTTTGGCCAGGTAGTCGGGATCCTCAGGACCATGCAACAGCAGCAGGCTGCACATTATGCAAAAATGGACTCCCACATGTCCAAAATGGACTCACACATGTCAAAAATAGATGATCTGACCGCGGTGCACAGGGACATACTCACCTGCCTCCGCCAGATTGCCACCAACATGAACACACCTCCCTGTGTGCCAACCACATCTGGTGCATCTACATCCGCAACTGCCTCAGGGAGGGATGTGACATCCGGCGGAGAGTCCTCTGCACTGCCGCAGCCTGCACCTGAGGGTCCCCCTGAAAAACGTAAGAGGGGTCGTAGGAAGAAGGACACATGAGAGACAGATGGCTACGCATCACCCCCAGGAAGTGACAACCTGCTCCTGATATCCTACGTTGTGTGCCAAGCGATCATTTTGTTGACTGACACTGAACTGTCCCACATTGGATGGAGGGTCAAAGTTGGAACTTGGACTCAAATGACTGTGGACTTGCCTCTGAAAAATTCATCTACTGGCACTACCAATTCCTCTCTGCACTTTGTCCATCATATTTTGTACAGCACTACCCCATTGTGTGTACATCAACTCATGCACTGAAAAAAAATCACTTTTGACAGAATACTTGCTGATATCGTGACTGAAACACAAATGTACAGATGAAATGAGGCACAAAAATGCAAATAATGGAATGTCAATGACATTGGCTGAGAAACAAGTTCAGGAATTCACCTGCTGTCTTGTGAGTAAATGTAACCTGACACAGCGTGAGAGATACACACAACCAGATCATCACAACTCCCATAGTACATGATATTGATCCTAATTGACTCTACTGTTGTAAAATAAAACACCATTTCAATGCACAAACAACAATTATTGTCAGATAAACAGATCACCAGGGCACAGTATTTAAATGAATGTCGGATGTGTGTAAACAGACAAGGCACACCTCAATGTGGAGCACAGGTTTATTCCACAGGCACAACCTGGTGCCCTCACACAAAATGAGATCACATCACACTGTGACAAAAAGCACAAATGAACAAACATTGAGCATCAGTTCTGAAGTGAGTGTGTGGCACGCAATCCGGATCCAAATCGAACTTGCAATGTGTCACTGCATCATGGGCCTGGGAGGTCACAAGTCTCCAGATGACATCAAAAGGACCCTGGGAAGGAGATACATAGAACAGTCAGGAACTCATGAATCATTTGCCCACATCTTCAAGAGACTTATCAGAATCACAAATTTGTCACTGTGAACACTAGCTAGGATTCATGTTAGCACTGTACCTGTGACACTACAAACTTGCTAGACCCTAAAAAACTCAGATGGTCATGTTAAGTAGCATACACTCACACGCATACAAACATATTGTACACCAGACACACATAATGCTACAAAAGTGCTTTGCCACCTCCTCATTGCATACTTACACTCATGTGAAAAAGTTGTTGATGAGCTGTCTCCGAACATCCTCCTCCTCCTCATCACTGGCAAGATGTCCCAGTCCTGGATCCTCCCTTGGTGGCGGCTGCTGGTCTCCGTCATCTTGTATGAGCGCCAGCTCATTCCTCACTGCCAGGTTGTGGAGCATGCAACATGCAGTGATGATCTTACACACCTTCAATGGTGCATATTGGAGGGCTCCTCCTGTATGGTCCAGGCAGCGGAATCTTGTTTTCAGAAGGCCGAATATCGCTCAACCACTCGCCTGGTCCTAACATGTGCCTGATAGAAACGAACCTCAGGAGGGGTGACAGGGTTCCAGAGTGGTATAGGCAACCACGGCAGGTTGGGGTATCCAGAGTCTCCTACATTGAACACAGAAATGACTTCAGTTGTCTAAAAACAGGGTAGAACCTGACATACAAGCAACCCACAACATAGACACACAACATGACCTACCAACAAGCCAGGCACGCTCATGTCGCAGCTGAGACATCAAATGGGGGATGTCACTATATCTCATTATGTATGCGTCCTGTGCTGATCCAGGGAAACGTGCACAGACATGGGAGATCATCATGTCAGCCAGACGTACAACCAGGACATTTATGGAGTGGTAATGCTTCCGATTCCTGTAGGTTTGTTCATTGGCTTGTGGTGGGATCAAAGCCACATGTGTTCCATCAATGGAGCCAATGACATGTGGCATCCGCCCCAATGCATAAAACTCCCCCTTGATGTCTGCCAACTGTCCTGGTGTTGGGAACTTGATGTAGAGATCCAGAAAATGTAACAATGCCTCCAACACATCCCAAAGCACAAAGCTGAACATTGTCTGGAACATCCCACCAGCAGTTGCCACAGTATACTGGGAGGACCCTGTGGCAAAGAAATGCAGGGCCGCCATCACCTTCACCTTGGGGGTCAGGGCGAAGGGATAAGTGCGTGCAGCCTGCAAATGTGGGGCCAACTGGTCTGCCAACTCCACAATGAGTGGCCTGGTGAAGTAGTATCACCTGATCAAATCCCGTTCTTCCATGGTCTGGAGGTCGGGGAAGGGCCTGTGGACTGCCGGTCTCCTGCGGTACCTATGTTACAAGTGCAAACACAGTTGAGGTCTCTTTCCAATGTGCAAAGCAACATGCAATTACACACACACAACATTCAATCTAGACACAATGAAGTTAGAGGCCAAAGGTTGAGCCTAGATAAAAAGTACAATGATGTGACCCTTACCAGACATGTCACCAAGCTATGGTTAGGCACCAATTACAGTGCTGTACTGTACCTAGTCACTGGTGTCCGTCACTGTACATGTGAGCAAGCATCACATACTCCTCAACCACCAAACAAACTATCCAAGATATAGGTCTGTGACAACTATCACATGGTTGAAAGGTACACAGAACTGCGTCAGGTAATGACAGATCTGTGGGACACATGATAAAGACAGCGGGTCACCATGCGAACCATGCACACCACTGTCACACAGTGGACACTGTCATGATGTCATGTCTGACAAACATGTAGAATCACATACACAGAACATTGACAATGTGAGGCAGGCATTTATTTGGCAAGCATCCACGTATGCCTTGTGACACACAGACATAACAACTACTCACATGGCAAACACAAGCTGATGTGGCAGCTAAATATCACTGTATCAAAATTATGAAGTGTCTGCGCTGTACAAGACTCAGACACAGTAGATTTACAGACAAAAAATTACCACAATGCTCATTGTGACACACAGTCCACCAAAGTGGTGAATATGTGTGGACATAACATGTCTTCCCCAATGATCCCCTGGGACTGTGTCCAAGCTCAGGAGTGTGATCTGTGAATTGTACTCTCTATGTTGTGATGGCCCTCACAAACAGTGTATTGTGTGCCCCTCAAGCTTGGCTCCTCACGGGAGTGTGAGCTATCAAGTCCAATGTCCAATATGTCATGTTAATCACTGTCCCCACACATGTAATGCATCAGAACATAAAGTTTTTCACTACTGTCTGCCCTGCTGACCGATTAGTGGAAGGACGCGGCACCTGCATGCGAACCGTGTCGGTCGCATCCTTTGGCTGTTGCTTGTAATGGTGAACAATGCGGGTGAGTATTCAAAGGACGCGTTAGCTGCATCCGAAACAAGCTGGACACACCCATTGGCTGTTGGTCGTCATGGTGACAGACGCGCGTTTTGTTTTGTGTCCGAATCGCATGCAATCCGACTCCGTAAGCTTCCATCACCAATGTATCAAACTCAATAGGGGGCCGATGCGGATATTTTGAACGCCGCGGTAGGCATGTCGGATGCTAGCAATGTAATGGATTCGACTGATTCGGATAATGCGAACGACTCAGACCTATCGCTTTGGACGCATGGAACTGAGTCCGCCTCTGCTGCAGAGATATAAGTCTGGCTGTTCCCTACAGTCCTCACTTGCCTGCACTACCTTCATCTTTCATGCACCTCCCCATATCTCTGCTGCTGTCTCTACATCCTCTGGGAGCTACTATGGCACGTACTGTAGAGAGGGCCCCCGCCTTCACCGATGAGGAGAACCAGGCCCTACTGGACAGCCTCCTTCCACAGTACAAACCAGAGGAGCAGGTGAGTGGTGATTACACTGCCTTTTCATTGGCTATGTGTAAAACCATGCACTACTAGCATTGGCATTCCCAAGGGCAAGCATGCAAACAGAGTTCATGTAAGTTTTACAGTGTGTAGATTTGGGTTCTGGGCAGGTACAGTGCTGTAGAAGTGTGTGTACTGGGGTTGACTTCTCAGCACTGTTCTAATGGGTTGGAGGGATAATTGCACAAAGGACAACTGCCATGATGCCACTTGCCTACCCCTTAGACATCCTTGCCATTCTGACCATGACCTATGTGTACAAGTGTGTGACTCAGAAACATGTAGCATGTGGAGTAATGGTGTGTCACCATGTCATCCTTACATGTCAACTCCCATCAGAAGGCTGAGATCAGGCAGACCATCGTCCGGGCAGTCCGCTCCGTGGGGTCTTCAAACGTCACGCCCGCCACTGCCAGAAGAGGAGGCAGGACCTCTGTGGCTGGACACAGAGGATTGCAAGGGTCCAGCTGAAGCTGTCACCTCCTCGCAAAAGGGGCGGACGCCGGACCCTGACCCCCCACATGCTAAGGATCCTGGTGGTGGTCTTCCCTGACCTGGATGGGCAGTTGAAGGCCAGACAGCAGCAAGGAGGGGGTGAGTATATGCCATGTCGTACAACTATGTTTAACATGCATGTTGCACTCCCTCAGCTCGCTGCCCCTCTCACAGGTCATCAGTCTGCCAAACCAACACTTCTGTCTCCAAAGGTAACTATGCCCCATGATCAGTGGATGCCCAGGTGTGCCCCTTTCCATCTGTGACATGTGTGTCACTTAGGTCCTGTGTAGTGGCTGTAGTCCAATGTTCATGCGATCAGCACAATAGACAACAGGTGCATGGAGTTGACCATCATGAGTGATGTAATTGGATGACATGTGTCAGCACATTGACTGATGTATGACCTGTACTCATGTGCAGTATGTTGCAATTGGAGCACACAGGTGTGCGTAAACAATGCTATACATCCGGGCAGCAGGTGAGACCAATGTGGATGCCTCAGAGAATTCATCTTGATCATTGTGCCAAATGTTTTGTCCCAGACGTAGTGCTCAGTGTAATCATATGTATCCCATGATCCAAGGACAGGTATGCCAACTCAGGCCATCTGAGACACTGGCCTATCACATGTTTGTGTGTGAGGCAACACTTTCCTCATTCAAATGTGAGAATCCGTGGGTCAGACTCTGTGACAGTGAGTACACGTGCCAATCTTTGAAAGACCCAGGTGGTCACTGTTGGAAACCTGGCAACACATCAAATGTATGTCTTTTGTCTCACATACACAACAGTTGACATGTGTGTATCATCCCTTGACTGTGCATACTGGTGGCTTGAACATCCATGTGTATGCTGCATTACTTTCAGCTTGAAAGATGTAAAATGTGCATGTAAACACATTTGTTGGTTCACATACTCTGATGGCTAACTAGAGCAATGTGAGCCTGTCAGATTGTGTCTTGCACGTAAGGAACATGCATACTTGACACCTACAGGTGTGGCTTGAAGCAGTATAGACAGGATTGGGACACTCTGCTGACTGTAACCTTGAGATGTACAGATCCTGAACCAAGAGTCCGTACAGACAGTGCAGCCAGACAGGCCAGTGGCATAGTGTGCCACATGAAGCATTGTGAGGATGCAGTCTTTGGACTTGGAAGTGTGTTGAAAATTAATCACATTTGTAACTGGTGAGCTGGATACAATGTGCATGACATCCACAGTAATCTCCTTAACACCCTCCATAGCTGAGACAAGACAGTGGGCCATTCAAGTCTCAACCTGGCTAGGCCTACAACCTTGGGGTATCTAAAGTAAGATTCAGATGTCTGACCTGACAGCAGTGGACCTAAGACACTGGACACATGCACACAATCACTGTTATCTGTGTGAAATGAGTCATGTTATGACTGTGGAAGTTTGGTGTACTGCATGCTGACCATTTGACCAGTTACTTCAGAGACATAGGTGCACATCATTATGACTGGGGATGGAAGAATGTTTACCATGTCACATTTCAAATGTGTGCATCCCATTTGCAGTGTCAGTTCAAAACTCCCTTGCAGGAGATGAGACAGGTATGTAATGACACAAGACCATCAGGAGCATTACAGATCAGACCACCTGCTACATACTGTAGTAGTTGACATTGTGGTTGTGGTATTTGACATTGATCTAACCGATGTTGTACATGACATCATGTGTCTGGGAACCATAGTTAACTGGCAGACTGGCAAGTGCCATGTTCACATATGTGTAATGATTAGAAACCTGCCGTCAAAATGATGTATATGCTTGCTCTGTGATGTGTTGTAATGATACTCATGTGTCAAGTCTATGCAGATGACTCATGTGAATCTCTTTGTCATCCTTGTTCACAGCATCAGCACCGGCTACTGGAGGAGGCAGTTCCACGGACCAAGGGGAAGCAGCTAGCCAGTGTGGAGGAGGAGGGACCCAGTGGCACAGAGGCTGAGGGGAGCCACACTGAGGGCAGGTCGGAAACTTCCACAACATCAGAAGACCACTCCAGCTCCAGTGATGACTCCCTTGTGGTGGTGGGTGAGCCCAGATTGGATAACACAACATCAGAGTCCGTCCCCACCACCACCATCGACATCTCCACCCTCACAGCTGCTCCAAATCACAGTGTCCGTGGATGCTCCTGTGTTAGGGAGCATGTCTCCTTCGGGCCGGGCACCGCACCCCCTGCAACAGTCTCCACTGCTCCCCTGAGTGTGGAGGCTGTGGATTTGCTGAAGCAGATCCATGTGGGGCAGACATCCATGCTGAATGTCCTCCATGCACATGCCAGTCTTTTGACACAATTGGTGTCATACATGGAGGGCATCTCATCAGACATGTCTGCTCTTCAGAGATCTAATCAGGCCCTGGCCTCCTCACTGACAATAGCAGTGTCCCTCATCCAGCAGTCCCTCACCCCTCCTTCCTATGCCCCATCCACAGTCCCCACTACCCTACCTGACCCAAGCACACTCAAACAGGCACGTGCACACACAGCAACAGACACATGCAGCACACAAACCCCCAAACAAAAGTCCAAAAACACACGCACGCACACTCAGGGGACTGACATCACACACACGGGGGAGAGGCCAAAAAAAGACATACATGCATCCACAGCCACTCCGCATTCCACAGCTCCCTCTACCTCCACAACCCCTACCCTTGACTGTCCTGCAACCCCCTCTTCCCAGCGGGTATTCTTCTGTGACCTTGGCCTCTTCCCCACTGAGCCATCTGACCACCCTCGCAAGGGGAAGAGGAAACCCCCCAACCCAGAGCTGAGATCCACACCTGCCTGCACGCCCTCCCCTAGGAGGAAGACCCTAGAGCCCCCTCCCGTACATCCCCTGATCTTCCAAATCCAAAACCCCACCACCAACCCACACTTCCCCCGCAAAATCTACTTCCTCCCGGTCCCAGGCCCCCCTCACAAAGGGCACACATCAGACCCCATCCCTGTTTTCCCCACCCACCGTTACACCATCCCCAAGAAGGTAAAGCCCTCCCCCTCACACAAGCACTTCCCCTCCAACAGCCCCCCTCAGTCTGTTCCTGCCACTGCAGTGGTCCCCCTGCCCCCTCAATCTGGCCGGTCCACTGCAGTGGACACACACACAACTCCGGATCCCATCCCTCCAGAAACCCAAACCAGTCCCCCCCTAGTCCTGTCCCTGTGGTGCCTGGCATGCCCCCATAGATGCCCCTCCCAGGGAAGGTGTCCCCTTGCGGTTAAAATGCAGGCAAACAATGTAGGGTGATTAGCCCTGACTCCCTCTAGGACTCTACAAAATGGACTGGCCCTTGGCCTTTTGTTTGTTCTGAACTATTCATATTTCTTTCATGCAGAATAAAGCATGTGAGGTTCTTTTCACTGTTGCTTTCTGTGTCCCCCAACTTGGTCATAAGTCAACTGTCATTAATGTGCAAATCCTGTTGTGGGTATACAATGATGTTGTGATGTCATGGACTGCATATGGTCCATGGAGTGTATGACCTATTACAGTATGTATCCAAGTCCTCATTGTCTACATTTGCAGGGTGTCATCATCCACATCATTTTGGGCCATGAGGGTGACATGAATTTGCCACACTACCATGTTTTACTTACACTTTTACACATAGGTTGTGCTGACATTTGTAGACATTGTGCAAGTCTTTCAGAGTGCAACCGTCTAGGATGGACATGCAGTTATAGGGCTGAGATGTGCAACAAGTCAGCTGTCTCATCAGTACAACTGGGTACACATGAAGTTTGAGTATGTGGTGGTGACTTTGGACACACCCATGTGCACAGGCTGATGGTACTAAAGTATGATATGACTTGAAAGTTTCGGAGCCATGTCTGAGTCTCCTTCTGATATGGTAGACCCCTGCCATGAAAAAGCTTGCCACTGGTGACCTTCCACTGTAGAGAATTCCCCTCATGGCAGTGTGTTCATCTATGACATTTCCTGAGTCCATGGTGGGTGTGATGTGAGCAGGAATCTCAGTCTCATACCCAGTTGCCTCCAAAGACTCAAGTCCCCGCAGATGTTCCTGTTTGGCAAGGTTTCTGTGGTCTGACTAGTCCAGTGCTTTGTCAACCTATTGTGAGTTGTGCCAACCAGCATTTGTCTGGCTATATCATGTTGATTAAGGGTATTGTCTGTGTGTGCTTTGACTTCATGTATTCAGCCACACCCCTCATGTAATTGGGTATAAGTATCTTTTGTAGGTTGTGATTTGTGCTTGACCAATAATTTAGTCCTTTTCAGCTATGCATGATGCTGTACCTGGTCACACCAAGCTGGCCTAGGGGTGCAGTGATGTATGTTGTTTGGCCCTCTGCGACATGTGTTGAGCAGAGTGGAGTGTGGGTGCCCAGGTGTGTAGTGTGTCCATCTGTCATGCATACGCCACTGGAGCCTGTGTCACATCCATGCTCTTCATTGGCACACAGGGGAGTAATAGTACATTTGTTGGTGCAGCGTAGCTGCAGGTGTGCTTATCAAGGTTAATGTTGCATGTGCTGACCTGGCACACACAAGGGTAGAGGTGATGAAGACTGGTGTATCGTATGTATGCATGGAGTGTAGACTCCTATGTGATGGCAGCAGGACTATTTGAGATGGTGTCAGGAGGTGTGGGGTGTGGCTTCAGTTCATTGTCATTTCTTGTGTAGGGGACATGGAGTGTCCACATTGTCCCTATGTGAGTGCTTGTCATTCAGGGGTGTGATTCAGAGTATGTGAGCTTGACTTAGTGCTTCCACCCTGCACAAGGTATGGTAGAAATGTGTGTATGTGATAGATGGATATCCCGGCAGACAAGGTTGTATTGTGGCATGTGATGAGAGCTGTGGTGTGAGGCACTATTGTGCGATTTGACTGTAACAGGGCAGTTCTGGATGAGTGTTGTATGGTGATACTGTGCATGAGTCTATGGGGATATTGGTTATGGAAGTCATATGTAGATGTGAAAGAGCAACATTGAGACAAGGTCCGACTAGTCATATGGGACAGAGTGAATTTGTGAATGTGAAGGTACGTACATCAGTGATGTGATCATGTGTGCTGGATGTTGAAATGTGAGGTGTTGTAGAGTTGTAGTATGTGGTGTTTGAATGAGTGGATGCATATTTTCTCGAGTGACTATCCTTTGGAGTTGTGCTTTTTTGGGTGATTATGCATTGATATGCATATAACCGAGTACACAGCCATTGCACTATGTATGTGTCTTGTTGTGAGATGTGGTGATGTGTGGAGTGTGCATGTCCAGGCGTGCTGTGATGCTGCACATTGTGGCATGAGTGCAGTCCAAGGCATCACTGAGTGTGCGGCTGGTGATGAGAGTGGTCCATCTGACATGTTATGTTTGTCATCTGCTGATGAAGGAATGTGTACTGTACATTGTGTGCATATCATGTATCTGAGAGGTGTTGTGTACATGGTGATGTAAAGTGGTGCTGCGAGTGTAGGTGTGGATGTGAGGAGGGCCACACCCATGTGGTTTTGTATATCTTGAGTTGTAATGGTATGTGTACTGGGATGGAGCTCATGATGCAGACGTGCTTCTCTGTCTAGATGCACCAGAGGGGGCTTATGACGTGCTTGTGTGTTTGTGAGTTATGAGAGATGGACATGTAGTGTTGGAGGGATCATTCCTGCATGTGTTGAGTTGATGCAGAACTTGTGGTGAAGTTGACATGTGCATATGTGTATAGATCATGTGTATGTGAGTGGGCAGTGAGAGTTGCCAGAGTGAATCTGTGGCTGTGTCACGTGTCTGCTGAAGCTTGCTGTCTGCCAATGTATGTTCATGTATGCTTTTTGTGATGGTCCCCGTCAGGACACTGGTGTGTGCAGTCACTATTGGCATCACAGGAGGAGTAGCCTCCACCTAGACTTGGCTTGTGTCAGTCATTTGTGGGCATAAGTGGAAAGTTGAACTTTGTAGTCAGTAGTGGTCACTGATTGGTCATCAATGCCCTGTGATGGTGCCCTTAGATGGAGGTGGTGCTTGCTTCTGATGTTAAGTCATGATATGGGAACATTGGCTGGCAGCACATTGCTTAAGGGGGGATTGTCCCCTCAAGTAAATATGCAGGTATGTGTGTTGACATGCCATCTGCTCAAACTTGTCCAGATGTGCATCCCTGCGCTTCCCAGTGGACTACACACACATGGGTAATCATGGCATTCTGACTTTGACTGTCCAAGGTGTGGGGGCACCAGGGGAGTAGACTCATTGTGATGACATCCCTGGTTGTGCTGAGAACAACAGCCTGCAGTGTGAGCAAACTCACATGTATTGTATTGTAATTGCATTTGTATAGCGCTTACACAGAAACATTTCACCCAGTTCCATTGGTGTTTGCATTATCAGCAGTTTTGTAATCTGTCATCTGGTTTGGTAAGGGTGGGCCTTGTAGGTGTAACTGCGTGCTCCCAATCAATACATTGTACCCTGCCCTGGAGCCTGAGGGCAACATGTCTTATTTGTAGGTCTCCTTGATGGATTTAAGGATTCGGAGACAGTGTTCAAGTGCCAAATGTGGCCAATGCAGATTCCATTCTGCACATGTCCTCCATCCTCACCGGATGTCTCCATTTCCCATGGATTGTGGCTGGCTATGTGGATTGTGTTTGTGAGCTACAGATTGAGCCCCCCTCCCCCGGCGTTGTCACCAGTGCAGGCAGATTCTCTTACACATTTGGCTCTGCGTTTGAGCCTCCAAACCCTGTTGTTGTATCCTCTATCTTGTGACTCATGTGTCTTCCAACTCTTCTGCTGTACACACTCTGCATCATCAAAATGGCATTAATCATTAGCTGCACATACTGCAGCTTTTGTAGCTAGATGCAGAGTTGCTGTGAAAGACATGCAACCAAGTTGACAGTGCACATGTTCTGATCTTGAGGTGTGTGCAATGCCCCCAGGCCACACATGGTGACTGTCTCCTACATTGTTGTTGGATCCATGCTTTTCTCCATAGCAGGTAGGAATGTGGTCTAGACATGTAGCGCTGACAGCTGTGACACAACCACTTCTGGTTTGTTGTAGTGGGAGGCTCATGATTCTATTTTGTGTGTCTGTGTACTTGTGTGGTGTCAGGGCCAGTCTCCTCTGTGCTTCAGTGTACACTGACTCATCACAATGTCATCCTTCTGTGAGTATGTGTACTCCTGTTGCCCTGCAGGGTTTGAGTATGTATTGTGGTAGACAGATGCTGTGACTTTGTGTCACATACATGTGTGTGTATGACACCTCCTGTTCCACCATCAAATGTGTGTTTGTACTAGCATGTGGCGTGCTGGGTGTACCTACCTGTGTCATGTGGTTCGTGGACTCATGGACTGCATTGCTAAGTTAGCTTAGGCCTGGCTGCCATGATGCCTCTTTGCGCACATTACTTTGTGACTTTGTTTTTCCAGCCTCTGCTTGTGCCCGGCTATTTTAGAACTGTCTGTCTTTCTGCCTTTCACTGTTCCTCCTGTTCCCTTTGGGTTGCGTCTGCACATCATGTACAAGGTCGAAAACCAATGTCCCTTGTTCTTGCTGATCTGGTCAGCCCCTCGCACTTAGACATAACACTGTATGCAGCTGCACTGGAGAAATTCGTGTGCTTTTAATATTGTGATTTCATTGTTAGAGTCACTTGGAGAAAAACCTTTCCAGAGAGAAGAGCTGTGCTTGTCTGATGATGTAAACCTTGCATCTAGATATTGAGGTATGAGGGTCCGCCTGACAATGCCCAGAGGTCTTCTGTTTTTATAATAAACTAGCTACTAGCACGGGGAGGGTGGTATGGTTATTTAGCCATATATCCACTGCTTTATGAAATGCTTTCCCCGTTTGTATTCTATGGAATTGTGACTATGCTTATTATTTTATCCTTATGCATTTTGCTGATAGTACTGGCACGTGTACTGTATCTTAGAGCACAATAGTTGAAATAAACATTTTAAACTATACTGTGTCTCTTATTACGCACGTTGTGGACAGGTATGAGTGAGTTATGAAAGGGTGTTCTTGCTCCTGCGAGTCCTGAGAGAGAGAGATACTGTGTTCTGGGTTGTCTAATCATTGGTAGCATGGTTGCCAATGAGACGCTAAAGCTAGTCGGATTAGGGTTTTAGGTGCTAAGGTGTATGGTTGGTTCACCACTATACTCCGAAGTCCTATTATCCTGTGCATAGCTCTGTGTATGTGCAGAATCCCTACAATTTGGCGCAACCAACGAGTGGGCTGCTTATCTGCGAGACGCTTGAGTAGTGCTTGTGCTTGTCCACAACTCCCTTCGCAGACGCTTCCGGAAGCATGTGTGAGGGTGATACCTCCTATACTGACGTTTTTATAGGTTCTTTCAAGCTTGAAGTTGTTAAAAGGTTTTTAAATACAACCCTATATTGTGCTGCCTTATACTAGGTTGTCGAAACTTGTTAGCCTTAAATGGCTGTCCAAATTGTGGCACATAGCCGCGCAGCGCTCCGGGCTCACTTGACAGTGTATGGAGTGCCTGACGCGGGTGTCGATCTGATCTTTGTGGTACAAGCGGATCCAGCTTACCACTTTGAGGTGTTTTACTCTTGGGTCACCTTTCCGGCGGTGGATGGGACTGATAATTTGTTCCATGAATAAACAGCCACCGCTCTTCCTAATGTCTATAGGCCTTATAGGAATCTTGAAGTACCGCTCACGGCATGGCAACACCCTGTTTGGTTTGATGGCGCCCTCCCCCAACCGGTTACCTCGGTTCGTTTAGGCCCTTTATCGATTGAAGGGGCCACTTGGCCTGTTTTGGCCGGGTATACCCCACATCCGCGTTATATGACGCTTACAGTTGCTGAACTGCGTAATTTGCATTCGTCTTTGATACGTGTGCATAGAGCTTTAGTACAGTTTGTTACAGGCAACATCCAGGGAGCCCCGCCTGGAGTTGCCGCGCATCCAGCTGGACCGGGCGGTGTAACCATAAGTCCCGTCATGGTTAATTCGGTGATGGGCAAGTGCCCACAAAATAAGGACAATTTGCCTTATTGGCTGGCAGAAAAATTTGACCAGCTGGAGGCAGTTTTTCCAAATACTTCTCCTGTGGAAAAGCACAGGATTTTGACGATTAGTTTGCCAAAAGACTTGATCCCTGAGTTGGCAGAATGCAACAACTGGGGTAAGGTATTCGCGGCAGTATATGCGAAGTGTTTCGGCACTCCTTCCATGACGGTTCTCCCCTCTGTAATTAAACGAGTGCAGGATGAGCATGGCCCTGAAGCGGCTGTGGAATTAGGGATGAGACTGGTGGGAGTGTTCGATGTAGTAGCTGATTTGATCCTTGCGAATGTCAAGGGCGATGCAGTTAACTTTCAAGTAGCTAATGCTTTGGCTTTGATCCCAGAACCGGACAAGCCGCGCGAATTACCGAAAATTATTGCACAGGCTTACAAAACAATTGGCCGCAATAGCCTGGGAGTCAAGCCTTTTGTTAAAACGCAAACACAATCACAACCTCAACCAAAAACTCAATCTGAGAAGGATGAGAAGCCGTTCTTTTCTAAAAAGAGCTGGAGGTTGAAAAAACAGGGTAAGCAACAGAAGAAGCCGGGGTCGTGAGGTGCATCCCCGGTTTCCGTCTCTTCTGAACGCACTTATGATTTGCGTTATAGGGCGAGAATTAAATCTCCAGAGAGATTTCAAGTCCCTGATTCGCGTTCTCCTCGTTCTTCACAGGCACCAACTACTTCACAGGCTGGTGGAGGAGATCGCCAGGATAGAGGAAGGGGTCGAGAGGCTCCACAGGGACGAGACCAACCTCGACAACAGGTCAGAGGGAAACCAGAAGAATTTCAACGTTCTCGCCCACAGTTTCAGAAGAAAAAAGTTGCAGCTGTAACAGCGAGGTATGCCACAGACGGTGAGAACGAGACTCCTGAATTGGACGTGGGCAGTGACGCTCCTAGACAGCGCCGCGGAAGTTACCATAGTGCGGGAGGCACTACGTCCTCATGTGGAGGTGACAGCAACTGATACATTCATTACTGTCGAGACAGCAGACACCAGAGTGGCACCCCCTGACAGACTATATAATATTGTCCTTCAAATTGAAGGTGACATACAGCGTGTTATTAAAGGGATTTTTTGGGAGAATCTGACCTCTTCATACGACATTTTGTTGGCAGAGGCGGATTGGCCGCCCCCATTCGTACTTGCTGCGCGTAGAGGGGAGGAGGTAATCCTTCCAAGCTTTTCTCGTCATGTCCCCAAGGACAAAGCGGAGGCTCTCGCAGCTGAGTGGGCTGCGTCCCTGGCTCCGGCGTTATACCGCAACCACGTGGGCTGGGATGAGGACTCTCCCCCCCATGGTATTCCTTTGCGGTCGCTGCCACAGCCACAACCCCAATATCCCATCAAGCGGGAAGCTAAAGGTCCCGTTTCCGAAATTCTGACAGTTAGAATATCAAGGAGTGATTGAAACATGCGTGTCACCCATGAATAATCCCCTTTTCGCGGTTTCTAAACCCGACGGATCATACCGCTTAGTTTTGGATTACCGACATTTGAACTCTCATTGTCGGACCTTTGCGGTACAAAACACACACAGTTCAGCGCTTGTAGACAATCTTGTTCGTAAAAAATATAAAACGACACTTGACCTATCCAATGGATTTTACACTCACAACTTGTCCCAGGAGTGTAGCCAATGGAGCGCTTTTACCTCCGGTGGTAAACATTTCAAATTCCGGCGTTTACCCATGGGCTACAAGAACAGTCCTGGTGTATTCGCCACCCGTGTTGTCTCTTTGTTGGACAGCATAGACCCAGATGCGTGTTCATACGTCGACGATATCTATCTAACAGACGACGATTTATACCCACATCTTACCCGAGTGGACCGTATTATTCTTGAATTTGCGGTCTTGGGTTACAAATTTAACTTTGCCAAATCTCATATTGCTGAATTTACCGTTTTGTTTTTGGGCTATGAGCTCAACAATGAAGGTAAGGGCTTAGCCCCCCATTTTTTGGAGAAATGCGCACTCCTGTGCCCTCCAACCACTCTGAAGAAGCTTCAGTCTTTACTGGGTTTTCTGAACTTCGGGCGTACTTACATTCCCGAATATGCCCAGCGTATCAAGCCACTTTATGCCTTGATACAACCAAACTTTTCAAAGTCATGCTGGCTTCCTGAGCATTCCTCTATACTGCAGTCTTTGCAGTCTGATCTACTCGAATCTAAATTCTTGTTGACACGTGACAACCACACAAACCTGGTGATTAGAATCATTCCAGGGGCAGTGGGTTTCATGTACTTAACCTTTAACGAAGGTGACACAGTACCGATTGCACACAAGTCACATCTATACACTTCTGCGGAAATGCGCTTCTCCTCTGTTGAGAAAGTTTTGACTGCAGTGCAAATGGCGATTCTAAAGGAACGCGTACTGGCACAGGGAAAACGCATGTTGGTGGTGACACCATATCCTGCCCTTGAGGCAGTGACGAAAGCAAGTATACCGAACTCTAAAGCTTTGCACCCCCGTTGGATACAATGGGCAACATCTTTGACGTCCCCGGATGTCACTTTTATCTTTGATTCTTCACTTCAGATGCAGGAGTTTTTACAGTATGAATTCGTTCATCCTCCTCCTCTGTCTTTGCTACCGCTTGAGGAGTACGAATGTATTATCTATACCGATGGTTCGGCACAACCGGCCACGGGTTCCAAGCATGCTTATTCAGCAGCATGTGCTATTGTTGCAGGTACTATGGTGAACGGAGAGTTCAAACAGACTGTAGTGCACACTCAGGCACTAGGAGACAGTACTGCACAATTGGCCGAGCAGCGCGCTTTCGTGCTCGCACTTGAGTTTGCTAATCCAGACGTGACCACTCTTATTGTGTGCGATTCGTATTACTGTGTTCAGTCTTACAATGACAATCTATTCTTTTGGTCGCAAAACGACTACAGGGATGCAAAAGGTAGCACAATTAAGCATAAAATGCTTTGGGTTCGAGTGGCAGATCTGAAACAACGTCTGCCTCTCACACAGGTGATTCACACTCTTGGCCACCAGCGTGTGGGCGCACACGCTGTTGGTAACGGTTTGGTAGATGAGGCTGACAAATCAGCAGTAGCCACGTGCTCAGTCGCAGCAGTTACAAGATCCATGACTAAAATAGATAATGATATTTTGGCGGCTATTGCTGCGACAAAGGAAGGTGCTAATTACCCACGGGGTTTCCCTTCCAAATACTCTTATCAACTAGGTCCCGAACAGGCTCCTTACGTAAAAATTCCAAACGTTGGTGATCGGCTGATTCCCAACGCGGACCGCAGACTTTCCTTGATAACGGCCGCACATGAAGGCATGGCTTCGGCTCATGCTGGCATGTCTGCGACAGTGTCCATCTTGCAGCAGCCTTACTGGTGGCGTGGTTTATACAAACAAACCCGTACTTATGTGCTTTCTTGTGACGTTTGTCAGCAGATTAAGCCTTCCACGGTTACACGACCACAACAAACCCCGCTCTGCATTTCAAACAGACCTTTTGGGTGTGTTTAGCTGGATCACTGCGGTCCATTTTCTTCTGACACTGCATATAAGTACATCTTGGTTGCAGTGGATTCGTGCACACGTTTCATCTGGGTTTGGCCACAACGGAATGCTGACGCTCGAAATGTCATAAGGGATTTGCGTGTCTTTGTGGGAATTTTCGCCTGTGGCACCTTCCATTCTGACCAAGGTCCGGCGTTCGCCTCTAAGGCGTACAAGGACGCAATGGGTTCACTGGGGGTGCGGGTGAAATTTTCGTCTCCATATCGGCCTGAGGGCAATTCGATTGTTGAACGAATGAACCGTGACTTAAAGCAATCCTTGACAGCTAGAGTCTTAGGTACTGGCAGGAACTGGCTGGCCCACTTGTATACCGTACAATGTGCACTTAATAATCTCCATAGAAGACCTCTGGGTGGGCGGACCCCATACGAAATGCTCTTTGGCATACAAATGTTTGTGCCTGACCTTGATGGTCTAGACATGGTGGCGCAATCCGCAATCTTTGATGTAGATAACCATTCTACTATGTTACAGGACTTACAAGAAGCCCGAGACAAACTTGCAAACGAACATTTACCTTCAGCCACAGACGCTGCGCTGCAGATTCCGGTTGCCGGCTGGCTTCCGAAGATTGGAGATCTGGTTCGAGAGAAGGTGGAGAACAAAAAATAATTTGGCCCCTCTTATTGTGCACCTGTTCCAGTCCTTGGCTTGAAGGGTACTCGTACAGTCATCTTACCACTGCTTCCTGGTCGCAAAGAGAACAGATACATCTCAGTGGAAAATGTCAAGCTACAACATCTGGCCGATCCTGAATAGTGTAACACCAGCGGTCTCTTGTCCAGTCATTTCCCGGACAAATGTTTGTGGCCCTCCTGCCCGAACGGTCACTGATGTTGCTATCGAGATGGTAGATTTGCCTGATCACTTACTCGACTACCCAGACTCCCCCTGCAACGAGGAGACGGAGTATACCTACCCCGCTAACGAGTCGGTGGCTCACCTACCAACAACGCCACTGAGCCCAACACGTTATTCCTTTGATTCCACCTCATCACTTGTCCCGTCCAAATTCAGTATTTTTGTATCCTGGTTCAGAGACAATTTTTTGATTCCTCCATGGACATACATCTGGTTGGTACTATTCCTGATTTTTCTGTTCATGTCTATTGGCTTTGTCACAGTATTTTTTCTACTCATTAATGGTCACTATTTACCAGAACGCTCTGCAGTGAACTGTGTCGCTGGAACTTTGGCTCCGCATTCTTCATCACACATCATGAAGCGTGACCACACATTTGTGAACATTTCAGCTTTCCCAGTCGCTGATGGCATCGTATGGGATGCAGTAAATTTCCAAATTCATGGACCAACCGAGATTGTTAATGTACCAAATGTCCTTCATGTTTCAATGGGTGATGTCGTTAAAAGTAATATTCATTCTGACGATTGGGATGTGCATGCAGTTGAATCGTTATTTACTGATTTGAGATATTATGCTGCTTTTAATGCTGAAGATTTGTACATGAATTCTGCAAGGTATGCCGATTTATATTGTTACCAGCATTGGGGCAACCACTTCCTCCATAAACCAAGTTCCCTTCGGGGTCCTTTTAATTACACCCAATGGGAGCATTGCCCGACCCCTTTGCCGGGTAGCTCCCAGACTCTTAGAAATAAGTTTACTTATTTTACAGACTTTGATAGATCGAACCCTGGGTCCTATTATTTTAAATTAAACACTTCATCTACACAGAAGATCATGTTGACCCACAACAAGTTACTGTATTCGGGTTCCTTTTTGAACGCCTTAGCTGTGGGTGGTTATGAGCACTGGCAGGACACCATTGACATAAAATCAATTTGGGGCACCAAACCATGGCAGGTGCAAGGCACGGAGGCCTTGCATCGTGCTTGCCTTATCCCGGCACAGATTTTATTTTTAAATAATACCATCTATCAAACTACGTGTTGGGGTTTGGCTACTTCCAAACAATTGAATGCACCATCCATTCCTGTATTGTCTTCTGCTCCCAACACAAGCTTGCATTTCAATGTTTCCCTTACGGATTTGCAGGCTTTGTTTCAGAACAATTCATTTAATATCTCCACGTTTGTTCAGTCACCCTGGTTGGCTTCGCCAACGGCGGCAAATGCCTGCCAACTGCGTTTTCATGACTCAGCTCCTGGTTACAAACAGGATAGGCCAGACCCGAGGTTTTCTGACTCTCGTACTGTTACAACGTATTCTGTTGGTAAATTATGTAAACAGTGGTTGCAGCACTCTTCTTTAGATTCTGTAAAACAGCATTTATCCCTCCTATCAGGCAACATTGATCTGTCCGATTTTGTTTTGGGGCCTCGTGGCCCTCGACCTAAGAGATTCATTTATGAGACTTACAATGAACTCTGGAAGATTTCGCAAATTGAAGCTGCTTCCCGTCTACGGGAAATAGATCAAGCAAATTTAGAAAAGGTGCTTGCTGTTGTTGACAATAGTATTAATACCCTGTCTTCCCGCATTTACACATTTGAGAATATTGTTTCCTCTGTTGTTGATCTTGTGCAGGATGATGTTTCTGTGTTATATCATGGTCAAAATCAATTGCGTTCAGTAATGCAGTTTGCATGGACTTTGCAAACACTTAAAATGGGGAACGTTCCTTGGCATTTTTTGAACACCACTGCCTTATTCTTCCCTTTTAATTTAACTGACAAACTGCAATTCATGTCCATGAAAGATGCGACGTACACTCTGTTACATATTGAAAAGATAGAGCCTTTACCAATTCTCTGTGGCGGAATTGGATTCTGCCGTGTGGCTAGTGCACGGGGTTATCGCTTTGCCTTTTTCTTTATTTGAAAGAATTTAGTTCGTGCATGAAACATTATCCTGTGGGCCGTTTTCAGCCCTTGGGCAGTGCCTTCCTGCATGAACTTTGGTCCCTGCCTTTCATGTATAAATGCCTTAGGGACGGCAAAGAAGTTTTTCTCACAGGAGAGTCATGCGATTCTACTGTGGGTCATTCCCTTATTTGCAAAAACATTAAATTGCACGGAGCTTGTAACGTTTCGGCTCCGAATCTTGCTTGTGTTTTAAAGGGCATTCCTGCTCCTGCTATATCTCCTACTTTCACTGTGCTTGCAAATGATAGCTATCTGCTTCTGAATAATCAGGACTGCTGTGGCATGCTGGCCGGCATACCCTATATTGTTACAGTTTCCCACAGGGTTGTCTGCTGAAAAATGTGCTTTTTCCTCCCCCGCACGACATCATAGATAGTTCCATTTGGCCTTCCATTCCTACTTTGAAGGCGGATTTCAATAAATTGAGCAGAATAAAGGCACTATTATTGAACCAGGAGGTTATGCTCACATCCGCCCGGGAGACATTCATTCTCCAGGTGGCGAGTACCCACAGTGAAATACAGGCCCTTTTGAACACTAACCTCCCACAACATTTCGGTGAACTGATTCACCGTGTTTTTAATGCAGCACGCACCGAAGGTCTTGTGCACTTTTTTAAAGTTGTGGACTCTGGCCTTGTTACCTCCTTTCAAACTATCTTTGGTGTAATACCGGCTTTTATTCATCCATTTTTTCCAGCGTCTTTGGCGGCTTTCCATTGATCCTCGCCTTTGCTCCTGGTATATTACTTTTGGTCTGTTTACTACGCAATGGCTGCACTTCCTTGGGCCCTTCTCGACCCAGGTCGACTCCAGATGCTCCGTGAGCGCATCCTCACGGGCTTTGGCATCCTGCCGTTGGCGACACTCGGTGTGTCCTATAGACTTTCCTTTCGCTTTGCGTATTTCACTTGCGTGCAACCTGTGATGTCCTGCATCCGATGTCCTTTCTCGTGGTCCTTGGATTATTGCCTCTCCAATGCGTCTCTGTCTCGACCGGATTTTGTCCAGCTAATGGGTCCCTTAGAGGCCCATGAACGGGACTGTTCCGGTGCGGGCTACATGGCGCGTGCGGCTGCACTGGGGATTTTGGCACAATGGGATATCTGGGCGGCTGCTCAGAATCTCCTACACCATAGTTATATTGAGTATCACGCAAGTTGTCCCGCAATGCTGTTCGCTGCTCCATCTTGCGAGGAACATGACTGCAGTTTTGATTTGTTGGACTGGATGGCGTCTCTTTTTTCTGTCGATTCCAATGATGTCCTCTTGGAAGGTGTGGCGTTTTTCTGCACTTACACTCTATTGGATTAGGGGGCCTCCGCTTTCGGCGTCCTGCCTCCCTGGAATTTTTTATTCTGTATTTTTTTTTTTTTAATTCATTGTCCTTCGTTGGGGAATATTCCATTACAGACGTTACCGTTCTGCTCCATTTATTTGAACTCTGTCTTCGTCCTATGTCTTCATCAATGGACTGAGCAGGGGAGGGTGTCATGTGGTTCGTGGACTCATGGACTGCATTGCTAAGTTAGCTTAGGCCTGGCTGCCATGATGCCTCTTTGCGCACGTTACTTTGTGACTTTGTTTTTCCAGCCTCTGCTTGTGCCCGGCTATTTTAGAACTGTCTGCCTTTCTGCCTTTCACCTTTCCTCCTGTTCCCTTTGGGTTGCGTCTGCACATCATGTACAAGGTCGAAAAACAATGTCCCTTGTTCTTGCTGATCTGGTCAGCCCCTCGCACTTAGACATAACACTGTATGCAGCTGCACTGGAGAAATTTGTGTGCTTTTAATATTGTGATTTCACTGTTAGAGTCACTTGGAGAAAAACCTTTCCAGAGAGAAGAGCTGTGCTTGTCTGATGATGTAAACCTTGCATCTAGATATTGAGGTATGAGGGTCCGCCTGACAATGCCCAGAGGTCTTCTGTTTTTATAATAAACTAGCTACTAGCACGGGGAGGGTGGTATGGTCATTTAGCCATATATCCACTGCTTTATGAAATGCTTTCCCCGTTTGTATTCTATGGAATTGTGACTATGCTTATTATCTTATCCTTATGCATTATGCTGATAGTACTGGCACGTGTACTGTATCTTAGAGCACGATAGTTGAAATAAACATTTTAAACTATACTGTGTCTCTTAATACGCACGTTGTGGACAGGTATGAGTGAGTTATGAAAGGGTGTTCTTGCTCCTGCGAGTCCTGAGAGAGAGAGATACTGTGTTCTGGGTTGTCTAATCATTGGTAGCATGGTTGCCAATGAGACGCTAAAGCTAGTCGGATTAGGGTTTTAGGTGCTAAGGTGTATGGTTGGTTCACCACTATACTCCGAGGTCCTATTATCCTGTGCATAGCTCTGTGTATGTGCAGAATCCCTACAACACCTGATGGTGAGATTCTCCCTTTGGTCATACACAACAGTACACGGACACATGGTTGTATTGGGATCACAATGATGGATGGTCAATAATGGATTCATCGTCATACATCCAGTGATCCACGATGTGAAGGTGGCCTCTGCAATGACACCTGTCAAGGGAGGTTTTGATAAGGCACGATGCTGCTGATCAAGGGGGGTGGGGTTTAGACTGGCCAAATGTGACTTGGCTCCTGGCAAGGCCCCTACCTCCAATGCAGACTCCATGCACCGGCCATGCCCTGGGAGTCACGTTTGGGTATGTGAGATGACAGTGCTTCTTGCAAGGCACATGACACAGTGAATCTGCTACAAAGTCTGACCTCCATCCACAATTTGAAGCACAGCGGATCAGCAGACAGGATACAGGCACCACAGTGCTGTGGCCTGGAGGGAACTGTGGAAGTGAGTCAGTCTCCCGATGTGGTTTTTGGTGGTCCCCCATGCTTGGCCCGCATGTGACTCTGGTGCACCTGCTCATCAACCAATGCCTGATTGCCCATAGTGCCAATCTCAACCCTATATGGAATACTTCCTGATTGGACTCAAGTGGAGTTTAGGCCCCCATCATGTGTGCCGCACAGGCTAAGCCAGCTTCCACACTCACACACATGTGTTTGTTCTGCAGTGGGTGGCTGGTCGGTTGTCTTTGTGCATCTTCCCCCGTGTATTTCAACTGTCTTTGAAGGGGATTGAGTGGATGGTGTGTTTTGTTTCTTTCTCTACTGGCCATGGGCCTCCTACATCTCCACTCTGCACATTCCTTAGGTTTGGCAGTTTACATTGCTGCTACAGTGTGGGACTGGATCTCATCAAATATGGACTTTGGGATTGAATCCTTTGTATTTTCCGCTGTACGTACCCCAAATGTGTGTGTTGATGCATTTTTGATGGTCACATATCACATTGTCCAATTACACATTGCTGGGAGTGTTATCCGCCCAAAGCACCGATTGGCTGCACATGGCTGAGGGTATGTAACCCCCCAAACAATGTTTGCCTCAACAGTGCTACGTGTGTTTGGCCCCATCCCCCAATTTGTCACTAAAGTGCTGGGGGGTTAGCCCCCCAACCCCCTAATTGATGGACCATGCTGGGGGGTTGAGCCCCACAAGCCCCAATTTGTCACTACAGTGCTGGGGGGGTTAGCCCCCCAACCCCATAATTGCTGGACCATGCTGGGGGGTTGAGCACCACAAGCCACAATTTGTCACTAAAGTAATGGGGGTTAGCCCCCATACCACATTTTGTGTACACATTGCTGGGGGTTTGCACATGAAACACAAATTTTCCATGACAATGCTGGTAGTGTTAGGCAACTACCCCCCTATGGGGTAGACAATGGTAGGAGTGATGGGCATCCACCCCGCTGTAGGATAGACAATGGTTGGAGTGATAGGCATCCATCCCACTATATGGTGGACAATGGTGGGAGTGATAGGCATCCACCCCCCTATGGGGTGGGCAACACTGGTAGTTTTAGGCATCCACCCCCCTATGGGGTGGACAACGCTGGTAGTGTTAGGCATCCACCCCCCTATGGGATAGACAATGGTGGGAGTGAGGGGCATCCATCCCCCTATAGGGTAGACAATGGTGGGAGTGATAGGCATCCACCCCCTTATGGGTGGACAACGGTGGGACTGTTAGGCATCCACCCCCCTGTGGGTTGGGCAACGGTGGGTGAGTTAGGCATCCACCCCCCTATGGGGTGGACAACGCTGGTAGTGTTTGGCATCCACCCCCCTGTGGGGTAGACAATGGTGGGAGTGAGGGGCATCCACCCCCCTTTAGGGTAGACAATGGTGGAAGTGATAGGCATCCAACCCCTATGGGCATTAGATTGCTGTTAGTGTTAGGCATCCACCCCCTTATAGGGTGGACAACCGTGGGAGTGTTAGGCATCCACTCCCCTATGGGCATTAGATTGCTGGTAGTGTTAGGCATCCACCCCCTATGGGGTGGGCAACGCTGGTAGTGTTAGGCAACCACCACCCCCCTTGCCTCTACATTTCTGCAAGAATTCCCCCCACCCCAATATTGACTGTGGTTTCTCACAAGCTGTGTATTATGTTGCCTTTCGCGAGGTAGTTGCGTTTTTGTGTGGGGTAGGTGTCTGACTTACCGTCTGTTACGAACGCGTTGGTTGGGGTTGTAGTATCGGCCGTAGGCATAGAATATAGGGATGACATGCACGATCGGATACATGGCTGCACAGTCTCGTTCGCAGGGATCGTGTGTTGTGGCGTGAATCGGAGCTGAAATACTCCTCTTCCGGATGCTCTGAAGTGCTGGAAGTGGCGACCTTTAAGGTGCATAGGAAGTACGCATCGTACTTGGCCGGTCGGAATCTGACTGGGAAATGCCTCCACACGACTCCATTCAGCGTTTACGGAGACTTCTTGTTGGGAAAATGGAGCCGGAATCGGAGCATACAGGGTCGTTCGGATATTGAAGGGTTTTACACATCGTACTTCGTCGCTTGGATGGACCGGCTCCCGGGACGAGTCGGTCGGAAGGTAAGGCTACGGATGGCTCTGGGAGGGCCTTCCTGACGGGATCGTAATAGGGCCCTAAGTGTGTTGCACTCCAGTGGAAGACAAGAAAAGCAACATTCACATAGACTTTTGAGTGGGACTCAATGGACCAATACCTGCTGCTGCGTTTCAGTCTTCAGCAGCTGGCCTTCCTGTAGGATTACTGTTGATTGATGGGTATTTGCAAGGCTCGTGCCACCTTGCAATGAATGCCATTGAAGTATTGGATTTTGAGAAGACTGTGTGGCTGACATTTTTTTCCGTGTTCCCCTCTCTTCACACCTTTATGCAATCACGATACGTTTTGGTATTTGTGTAGCATTGCTGGTGTAACATCTAATTGCACACTTGGCAGTCAGGCATCAC
Organism: Calotriton arnoldi; assembly: GCA_963921515.1. Taxonomy (NCBI): domain Eukaryota; kingdom Metazoa; phylum Chordata; class Amphibia; order Caudata; family Salamandridae; genus Calotriton; species Calotriton arnoldi. The sequence continues at coordinate 332,797 of CAWUFW010000754.1, read as the reverse complement.
AAGCGATTCTGCGTAGAGGTTTTGATTTGCTTTCACTGACTTTTATCTTTTACTTTTGGTGTTACAGGAGCCTGGCCTGCTTGTTCGCAATCTCTATTTCCATTTGTTCTTTTCATTAATGTACTGATGCGCTTTTTATTTGAACTATTATCTATATCTTGCATTCTCTTAATTTCAGGCTGGATTTGTTTCCCAGTACTTCATTGGCAGACCGGAGATATGAGATCCATTTCTTACAGTCCTTCTTTTATTTCACTTCCTGGAAAAGGTCTGGCTTTTCACACCTAAGTTAGCCTCCTTTGTGAAGCTAATGCCTTTAATTGAGAAAGTGACTGGAATGCACATCCGGTGCACCGCTGGTGCAGTACAGGCAAGTACATTCACGCCCCTACAGGCACAAAGCACACCAATCTGTTTCTTGCACCCGCATACTCTTTCTCATGGGACCCTCAACTTAAATTATTAATTCAAGAGCCTTCCTAAAGTAACTTCTAGTCTCTTCACTAATGTACAGGTATGGTCTCAACTGATATCCGTGGGTATTCATAGGGAGGTATCTGGTATTTGTACAAACACGTCCTCTATAGGCTCTATTTCTTGTATTTGAATGAATGCTTTCATTTCCAAGACATCTTCAGCCTACGTGACGTTGAACCCACTGAGGATTCATCCATGGGCTGATTGTTGTTTCAGATAACTGTGCGCTCCATGAAAGCTTTAACTGGGAAGGCCACTTTATCCACTAGTTCTAATCCCCTACATCAGTACAGCCTTCTTCACTCACTGATTAGCCTCCTATTTTCCTTTTCCACATATTCCAAGTAAAAACACCCATATTTACTTCTTTCCTTTTCCTGTAGAAGATGAGTGTTTATTCCACCATTTTTGGCTTTGTTTGAAAATTATGTTAATTAGGTGATACATGTTTACTGCTTGTAATGAACTTTGGCTTGAACCTTAAATTCTATACTCTCTTAACTATATCACTTTTGAATGATGACATTAACATCGCAGAACATCTGAAGAGCAACCTATTGTAATATGCCTTATCAGATTTCCTTCTGCCTCTCGATGTACGTTCGATGAATAATCTTTTCCTTCTTCTCCTTAATATGGGATTTATTTTTTACGTGTGGGAAACTAGGGTTTTCCAATCGCGTCACTTCTCAGATGTTCACGAAGAAGCGGTGGAGCAGTGAGTCAGGCGCTGGTTTTGATCTCAAGCATTAACTCACAAAGCCCACGTCTCATTTCCCAAGAACACACCTGCCATGAATACTTTAATACAGCAACGGATTCATTTGCGTACATCGACATGTGTAATATGATGAACATTGACGTGCAACCGAACCTGTTTTACCGTAGCAAATGTTGAACGAGGTTGTACGTCATAGAAGGAAATGCAAATATTTAATAAAAACAAATATGCAAATCTTCATGAATGCATCGCTCCTATATGTTGTATCACCACATCCTGCAGTCCTGTGGACTTCTGCCAGGAGGAAAACAGAATGCTGCTAAGGGAGTCAGGCCTGCACTTGTTGAGGGCTTAAACTTGACACTTTCCCTTCCTGGCATTGAAAGCTTGATTGTGATACACCGGCCAATTAAAGCACCGTGCAGACAATGCATTTATTGCAGCCAAGAAGAGTGCAGGCTGCAAACAACCCCACGGAAAAGTTTTTCCTCCTGAAACAACCCCACGGAAAAGTTTTTCCTCCTGAAGATGACTGATTTACCCGATTGATATTCAAATCTGGCGAAATCCGGGCATGAGGAGTACCATATACAAGGTAAAAGTTTGAGAAGAAAAGAGCTATTATAAGACATTTATAAAAGAGAGAAGTGCAACTGTTGGACCTGGCCCTTTTTCAGGGTTATCCCCAGACTTTTTGCCTTCCTCCTATATTTTTTCTGACCTGCTTTTGTTGTTTTTTTTACTCTGGGCACTTTACCACTGCTGATCAGTGCTAAAGTGCATGTGTTCTCTCTGGTAAACTTGGTGAGATTGGTCTACACCTGTTTGGCATATTTAATTTACCTGTAAGTCCCATGTACAGTGGTATCCCATATACCCAGGGCCTGTAAATTAAATGCTACTGGTGGGCCTGCAGCACTGCTTGCACCACCCACCGAAGTGGCCTTTCATACCTGTCTCAGGCCTCTGCCGCTACAGGGCCTGCGCGTGCAGTTTACTGCCACAGTGATGTGGCATTTAAAATGGTTGCCACGTCTGAAACTCCCCTTTTACTACATATAAGTCACCCTTAAGGTAGGCCCTAAGGGCAGGGTGCTGTGTAGGTAAAAGGGAGGACTTGTGCCTTAACTGTGTGGCATATCCTGGTCAAACAGCCTATTTGGTTTCTCACTGCTGCGAGGCTGTCCTCTCATAGGTTTGCATTGGGAATTCCCTGATATGTGCTTCAGTGGTAATTTTTAATATGAAAGGGGCAGCGTGACCATGTTTGGTATACTTGGAATAGTAGCAATAAATCCTGCTTATTGATGAAAGCGGATTTGTTATTACTATTTTAGAAATGCCCTTTTAGAAGTGGGCATTTCTGTCTTCTCATGACTCTTTGTGCCCTGCCTGGTTGTGTTTTCACCGTCTGGTTTAGACTGACAGGAGAAGGGGATATGCATTCACTCTAAACAGTCACAAGGGGAATTGAGGTGTGTTCTGCCTTTCCTGGGTGACTCAGCGCTGGGCTGAATAGACCTTGGCTTCATCAGGAGTGATGGGAGGGGTTTTCCCTTGCACCTGAATAGGCCAGGTTTGCATTTAGAGTGGTGGGAGGATCTGCACCTGCACCTGAATAGGGCTGTGTCTGACTTTCACAATGCTGTCTCTGCCCCCCAGTAGTGTGCCTGAAGTCATGGCTTGGGATGTGAATAGGGGTGTTGCGCACTTCTAAAAAGTGTTTGAAGTGCCCCCAAAACAAAGTACAGGGGCTATGACCCCATATGGTTAGACACTGCTTGGACTTGTAACCAGATGTTGCTGGCTCTACAGACTGTACCGGAGGACTATTGGGGTTCTCAGGGGAAACCACCACTTGGACTTGGCTTTGCTGTGCAGCTTGCTAAAGAAGGAATGCCTCTTCACCTTCCAAGGACCCTGTGTGTTGGCCTGCCTGTGCCCCTGCCTGTGTGCCCCAGTGATCTCCCAGGGTTTGGTAGCCTGCCCTGAGTTGCTGGACCAGCACGTGGAGACCATTTTGCCTTTCTTTCCGCTCAGTGCTGTGGAGACCGGGTGGTTAGGGTGCCTTGTTTTCCTATTACCGGCCCTCTGATCGAGCGCACTCTCTGAGGTCACCCCGGGGGCACAGGCAGGCTTCCACTTCGGTTCCCCCTCGTGGTGTGGAAGCCCCGTTTGTGAGTGGTTTCCCTGAGGCTGCTGGTGAGCGAGAAACAGATCGTGTTCTCAGGGATGTGAGAACCGCAGTGCCTACACGGAAGGAGAGAGTGCCTGGTGTGCGCTTGTCACGAAAGGCCCGTGTGGCATTTTCTTTCAGGCAGAAGGTATTCTGTGGGGCTGGGGGAAGCCGTGTACCTAGGGCCGCGCAGGATCAACGACTGGATGTCCCTGCCTTGCGGCCACACCTGGGAAACCTACCTCAGCAGTCAGAACGAGCCTCTGGCGCTGCCGGAGGCCGCCTCGCACCAGGAGTGCCAGCACATTTTTCATCTTTGCAGCTTATGGCTATAACCTAACCCACTCAGCCCCCGGTGAGTGGGGCTGAGCTTCACTACTTTTAACAGCTGGGCCGCTCGCTTGCCGGCATCCAGTCCTTTGGTGAGGGGAGGTCCCACACCAACGTGGGCAGTGCAGGTGCCTCCCCTCCATGTTGTGCACACACCTGGGGGCACGGTAGCGGATTTGGCAGGACAGGATAAACCTCGCCGGAGGCCCTCGCTCCTCATTTGGAAATAGGAGGAGCATTCGAGGTCCCAATCGGGAGCAATAGTTACCGCATTTCCTGTTGTAGGTGGGCAGGTGGTCCAGAAGCCTAAGGGAAGGGCACAGAGACAGCAGGTACCATATAATAGAAGCGCATGTGCTGCTCTTGGTGTTGTTTCTTGTAATATATGGCAATGTGGAGATGCTGGGAGTAATTCTGCTGTGTTGTGCACTCCCTAACAACTTGGTGCCCATACCCTAATGTTATGATGTAGGCTGTTTTTCCCTGCATTCCCAGGATAGGAGTTATAACATAACTCCTGCATTTTAGGCCCTGCTGTGTTCCAATGTTTATGGTTTTTACCTTGCATTTGTCAGACTAACAAACATTATTCCAGGATTCGCCTGATATGGTCAGTGATGTTTTTATAACATGTGCAATCTATAAGTATTTTACCCTATTGCACTATCCATGCTGTTATGACCATTGCCTAGTGGCAAAGTGATTTTATCATCTGTGTGATGTCATGACAAGTGTCTAGTGGAACAGTGTGGTCTAATGTGTTTTATGAAAAATACAATGGATATTTTTATATAACCTCGTGTGGAGTCTCTTTTTATGTGGTGTGCCTAGTGTGTCACTGGTGTGTGTGTGTGCAAGTGTGTCTGTTATGCAAATGCTTTAAACATTGCCTCTGGGATAAGCCTGACTGCTCTGTCAAGCTACCAAGGGGGTGAGCAGGGGTTATCTTGGGTGTGTAACTCCCTTACCCTGACTAGAGTGGTGGGTTCTGTCTGGCTTAGGTGCATACCCTAGCCAACCAGAAACCCCATTTCTAACAGCAACCTAAATCGTGCACTTTCATATTGGCATGGAATTGGAGAAGCATGTTTTTAGTGTTGAATAACTCTGATCATCAATCAGGTTCTCTCATGCTACAAACGAGACATTAGAAAAAGGTGAATTCTGCTTTACAAGCTTCTAATTCGATTTTCCTACTGTATTCTCTGGTTAACTGTTTTCCACTGTGCTAATCTTTAATGCGATAATGATGTGTGTGGTTCCACTGACCTATCGACAGTCTGCTCCTACACGGAATTATAATGAAACGAGTTTGAAGTTCTCAGATATGTTGAACAGCCCTTGTTTCCTAATGTACAATCGTAGGAAACGAGGCCTAAAGCCACAGATGAAGTAATACCAGGTAGGTGAGCCAAAACTAACAGCCTGGACAAGAAAGTGAATTTGACAGACTAGAGGAAACTCAGAGTTCATGGAGAAAAACAACTGAGATGCGTGTAGCACACCACACTACTAGGTTCATACAATTCATCACATCAGTTATAGGCAAAAGAAAAGGCAATAGTTTGCAAAGCTGCAGAATAAGCCCCTCCCTGGATATACTTGCAAGTAAATAACCACCCTATGTAGGACTAAAGGTTAATGCGAGTACGCAGGCAGGGTGTAGCCTGGGGATCATGGGCCCCTGTGCAAACAATGACATTCGCCCCCCAGCCAGTATTAAAATACTGCTATAAATGAGGTGCAGTGCGCCCATCACACCCCAGAACCCCGGTGTCACTGCACCTGTTACACTTATGTAATTTATGGGCTTCTGTGTTCCTCATTCTACTAGTCTTTTCTTCTCTCTTCCCACTCTCCACCCTACTCCACACTCCACTCATCTCCTTCATAAATGTAATGCTTTCCTCTCTATACCCTTCCTTAGTTTCTCTTTTGCCCCTCTTCTGTCTCACATTCTTGCTCAACTCCTTCATCCTTTCTCTCCATATTTCTGATTCGCTTCTCTTCCTTTTCCGTTGCTCACTTTACTCATCAATATCTCTTCTCGCTCAACCTTATTCCCTTCTCCTATTCCGTCACCTTTTCCTGCCCTCCTCCCTGTTCTTTTACCCCTCTCGTTGTCTTGCATCCCTTTGATCTCTCTTCTTTGTTGTTTCCTCATCCTCTACTCCCTCTGTACCCCTTCCCCCTGAAGAGTAAACACATCCAAGCCTCTGGCATGCACCGTGTCTAAATAAATTAATAAAAGTCTCCCTCTGAAGTTACATCATCTAGTGCGGAGCAGACTGGGCCCACTCCCACCTCTGGGCCCCGGTGCATTGCACCGGCTGCACCAATAGTAGCTATGCCCTGTATGCAGAATGGGACTGTCCTATAGGGCAAACAGGCACTTCCAGAAGGGCTAGTCCGATAGGTCTGTATGTGGCCGATTTTTGGCTGTTTGTGAGCCCACTTTATTTTAATTTTCTGGTGGATTAGGTGATTTTCTAAATATTACCACAAAGATTGCATGCAGCATGAACAAATGCATGTTGTCTTTCCAGACGTTGAGAAAGACCTATGCAGTGTTGCTTTACAAGTTCAAAATTGCCCCAATTTATAAATTGGGCCGTTTTTAAACTCTCTGTTCCATAATGGAAGCCACTTTTATTTCGGAAACATGCCTATTTCCTGTCCCCGTCCACCCTTGTGTGTAGGTGTGCCGCATCAAGATTACAAAATTAGGTGTGCCCAAGCAGGTACAACTATAATAACATTTTGACAGGCGTACTCCATGGAGGATCCAGTAACCGAACTAATATTTTCAGAGACCTAAGCTAGTTGGAGCCAAAGGATTGATGTAAACACCACTTATCAATAAGAGGACAGTAAAATAGAGGCTATGTCTTTACTACCCAGAGAATTCAAAATTCTGATGGCCCAAATTGATTGCAAGAAATCTAAGACCGAACGCACATACAAAATAACACCCTAAACCTTTTGCATTTAATGCAACTCTGATTTACGTATTCCCTCTGCTACAGAATAAAAAATGAGCACATGCGATCCACTGTGAGCTATTGCATAACCTGTTGCAATTGTAGTTAAGAACTACATTTGATTGGGGGAATGGCACTACCCTGTTCTTTTTCCTTACTTCAGTACCTCTCGACTTACCCTCGTTTAGGGGTGTCACCATCCTTGAGCTCATCGCCACCCTCTAAACAAGCAAGTTGCCTGATATAGCCTTCAATAAGCTCAATCACCCTGAAAACATTCCTCTCCATTTATTTCAATGTCATCACCCTCTCAAATCACTCAATATCAACTACCTGGAGGCTGAAAATGCTGAGAGGTGGGACTTCACATGCCTAATCAATTGACGTGCACTCCCCTGAAGTACCTCGATGAAACCCTTGATCTGTAGGTGAACTCTAGGAGAAAGTGCTGAGATCCTCAAAGGCATCCTCATAGACATGAAGGGTAGAGGGTGCATCTCCTAAATGTTAAGTGATTGAGCAGGAGATGCAACATTGTAAAGCAAGAAAAGTAGGGCAGTGAAGATGAACTATGTTTAGGGAGAAGCTTTGTATCCCAGTTGTCATCTTGAAGAACTGTTTATGGTAGATTTGATTATATATTTGTAAAGCTAATGAATGCTCATGTGCGTCTTGGCGCAAGCGTCTGCAAATAATTGTACTGAGGCAACAGAAAGGTTTAAAAAGAACTAGAGAGAAGATGAAAGCAACCAGAATTTAAGATGTTTCCTGAAGCAATTCAAATTTGATTGACATTTAACATGCCAGGGCAGTCGATTCCAGAGTTGGCAGGCGGAGTGAACGAAGCTTCTGCCACCCCAGGAGGCTTCATTGATTTTTGAGACTATAACTGCTTTGGAGGCTGCAGAGCACACCTATCTATTCGGTGTGTACCATGCAAACTCCTTCAGACACTCAGGTCCAAACCTATGAAGATCTATGTGTCATGCAGAGTGCCTTAAAGGCCACTCTCTTTTTAACTGGAAGCCAGTGAAGCTCCAATAGTGCACCCAAAACTGATTTAAACTTCAGTATTTTCTTGTGGAGACAGGCCACTAAATTCTGCAGTATCTGAAGTTTGTTTAAAGAGCATTGATCTATTCCAAAATAAAGGGCATTACAATAATCCTGCCTCAATAGCACCAATGCAATGATAACTGATTTCTGTAAATCAAAGTGAATAAAAGGCAGGATTTTACGCAAGGTTCTCAGCAGAAAAAAGCAGGATGAGGACAGCTTCTTAATCTGGTCGGTGAATGGCAGTTTAGAGTCAAAGATTACCCCTAAACTCCTGACCTTGGGTACTGGCATGGGGACAAGACCTAAAGTCTGGGGCCACCATGATTGGTTCCAAAAGGAGGTATCCTTACCAAAGAGAACAACCTCTGTTTTCTCTGAGTTCATCCAACTAACAACTGCACGTATGCATCTGTTAAAATGGTCCGCAACCTCATCAACACTGCTAGAGATCGACACTACAGTTTGAGCGTTGCCAGCATAGGACACTGTTGAGAAGCCAAAGGAGCGAATCAGCTTGGCTATATGTTGAAGAGCGTAGGGCTCAATGATGACCCCTGAGTGACACCACAAGGCAAAGAGAAGGATTCTGAAGTAAACTCCCCCAGGGTAACAGATTGCTCTCTGCCAGTCAGAAATGGGCAGAGGAGGTAAAGAGCCGATCCGCCAATCCCAATTTCTGCCAGGAGCCCCAACAGGACAGAATGGCTCACGATATCAAAAGTTGCGGATAGGTCAAAAAGGATCAACGCTGCCTTCCCTCCATTATCCATGATATGTCTTATCTCTTCGGTGACCACAACCAGAGCCCACTCATTACTATAACTAATTCTAAAGCCAAATTGTGTTGTGCTCCATCAAGGATCCCGTTTTTATCTAGATACTCTGACAGAGTGATATTTACATGCTTCTCCAGGATCTTCGCTGGCTTAGGTATGAGCAAGATGGGGTCTAAGTTTTTTTTCTCATTAAGGTTGAGGGAGGATGGAAGCCTTTTTCCATTCCATAGGGAAGTTACCAGCATTAATAATCATATTCAGTAGAGTGTTAAGAGCGGTAGCTACCGTTTCAGCTATTTCATGTAGAATTTTTGGAGGGCAGGGGTTAGAAAGGGCTCTTGATTTAGTGTGTTCAATTAATTCTAACACTTGTTCAGAAGTCAAGGGCGGAAAAGTTTGGAGCTCGTTAGTTAAAAATGGGATTCCTGGTTGGCTGAGGTATGCACCTAGGCCAGGCAGAAACCACCACTCTAGTCAGGGTAAGCTAGATACACACTAAAAGATAACCTGTGCTCACTCTCTGGTAGCTTGGCACAGAGCAGTCAGGCTTATCTAAAGAGGCATTGTGTAAAGCATTTATGGAACACACTCACACAAACACACACACACAGTAACACAATGAATAAACCACAAAAAGACTCCACACAGGTTCAGAAAAATAGGCTATTATATTCTGAACAAAACAAGATCAAAACACCAAGAATCCAATGTATAGAAGTTGAGACATTGAATTTTGAAAGGAATAAATATAGTAAAGCGCTTAGGAGTAAGTAGCTCTAAAAAAGGTTACTTTAGGTCATGCTGGACCGGGGCAAAGTCAAAGTTTGGGTAGACCGCGATGGAGCGCCGGCTGTCTACAGGACCTACACAGGCCCGAGTGAACAAAGTTCCTTTCCTGGTCACAAACAGAGAGATGCTTCGATCTTCTCCATACAGTGAAGGTGATGCATCAGTTCTGAAGACGGGTGCCGGAGTCCAGAGGCATCACGCAATGCACCGGATTCTGCCATGCAGCAGAGGGGATGCTTTGATCTCGCCAAGCTGCTGCAGTGATGACATACTGTCAGATGTGTCGATCTCTGGAGGCGAAATGCTGGTTACAAGGCGATGTACCAATTTTATTACCGCAACCGGGTGGATGTGCCAGTTCTGCTACATCCATCGAAATCCATGTTGCAAGTATCTGGGCCACTTCCAGTAAGCCACGCACGGAGCAAGGGTGGAGACTTTGATATCCCTGAGTCTCAAGCAATAGGATGCAAGCCAAGTCCTTGGAGATCACTTGGAGTGAAGGGAGAGTCAAGCTCTCCTTTGGCAGAGTCAGGAAGAAGCAGGCAGCAGCGCAACAAACAGAAAAGCAGGCCTTCCAGATCAACAGTCCAGTTGAGTCCTTTAAGCAGCACAGCAGTTCTGGCAGAGCTTCAGTTACAAGTCCAGTAATGTCTGATTTTAGGGGGTCAGAGACCCAGTACTTATACCCAAAAGTGCATTTGATGTGGAGGTGACTGCAAAGCAGCTCTCTGAAGTGCACAAGTATCCATTTGAACCCAGTCTTGTCTGCCAGGCTATCTGTGGGGGGTAATCAGTCCTTTGTGTGGGGAAAGGACACTGCCTATCAAGTGAAGTGTTAGCCACTCCCTTCCATCCTACCCAGGCAGAATGCAGATGTATGCAGATAGGTACTCAGACACATCTATCCTTCCTGTTTTGTAGCTTTCTAGAGGGAATGCAAAAGTGTAGCTGTCATCCACCCCAGACATGTAGTGGAGTCAGGCTATCAGGCATACAGAGTAGTAAGTGCATAGACATGTCCACTTTCTAAAAGTTGCATTTCTATAATAGTAATGTTAAATCCAACTTCACTAGTAAGGAGGATTTATCATTGCTATCCCAAACATATGAAACATGAAAACCATACTTGTCTCTGATCAGAAAAAAACGTATATTAAGGAATTCCCAATGATTGGCTATAAGAGGAGTAGGCCTCACAGTAGTGAAAAACTAAATAGGCTGTTTGTCATTACCAGGACATGTAAAACATAAAGGTACATGTCCTACCTTTTACTTACATAGCACCCTGCTCTTAGGGGTTCCTTAGGGCCTGCGTTAAAGATGATGTGTATGTAATAAAAGGGGAGTTTGAGGCTTGGAAAGTAGTTTTATGTTATTTGGCTTTAATAAGCTTTATTGAGTAAATAACAGCTATAGAAAAAAGGCCTTAAATTGACAAAATAACTGTGATATATCAGAAAGGGAAAAAATAGGCAATAAAACAGAGTAGAAAGCTATTTTCATTTTGATAATATCATAGGGAGGGAGGAAGGGGGAAAAGAGGAACAGTATACAAATCAACAATTGAAGATCGTGTAAGAATAATAAAACTACTTAAGGAATAAACAAATAATTAGAACATCTAAAATGCAATTTAATATTGAAGAAATAATGCAGAGGAGAAAGCAGAGACAATAATGTTTTACGGAGGCTGAAATTTTTCAGAACGATTACTTATTACATGAGTTGTTGTAACCTTGGTTAAATAGTTGGTTTATGGTGACCAAAATAAATCCCTATTAACAAATGGTTTGACAGAGAAGGCAAAAGCGATATCCAGTCTGTGATAATGACAAACATTGTTCCACCAAGACTTCACTGAAAGTTTAGTTGAACATTTCCAGTTTAGTGAAATTTGCTGGAAGGCTAAAGCAAGCATCAAATCAAATAAACCTTTTTCATGTAAAGATAATCCCAACGACTCTGGTAAACTTCCTGTAAAAAGAATAGTATTTGATAGAGGAGTATGCAAGTTAAAAATAACTGAGATATGCAACCAAATATTCTTTCAAAAGGAAGATACAGCAGGGCGGGGAAACAGGAGGTGCAGCAAATCAGCTAAAGGAAAATCACAGGATCAACAAGCCTTGTTATCAGTGTGTGTAAAATTAGCTATGGACAAGGGAGTGAAATATAATCTATGGTAAAGAAAGAACATGGATTGAGTTGTGGAGGCAGATCTAGAGATCTTCAAAAACCTACCCCATATCTTGTCCCAGAAAACGATGCTCCACACACAGCCCAAATCCTTCTCCCATGCAGTCTCTATCTTAGATTTAGGACGGTCAGCATTTGGGGTAAGAAGATGATTATAGATCAGGGATGCTTTAGGAAGCACAGCTAATATTCAGAGAAGTGGATCCTCTGTGGGCTCAAGCTGATTTGAAGGAAGAGTATAAAAACATCTAGAATTATTCCCATAAGAATTGAGAATTTGTGCTAAAACGAGCACGGGCATTTAAAGGTGACCTGAAATTGAGGAAAACAACACGGAGATAAACCATCAAACAAGTCTTGAACCCAAATAATTCCCCAAAGTCTCCAGGATTTCCAATAGAGAGGTCTATTATTTATGGTAATGAGACGATTGTACCAAAGAGGAGACTGCAGGAAGGTATCCCTAGAGATCATTTTTAATTGACAACGAGGTCTTAATAATGAACATGTGTGTTTAAACAGCGGAAGATAAGTGGCATTGACTTTTGTAGTAAAGGCAAGAACTTCCTTTTCAGAAAAAGGTGCAAGGACCGTTCAACATTGACCCATAAAGTTGTAAAAGGGGAGACATCAGTAAGGAGCCATTTAGAAGCTAATCTAAGACAGAAGGCCCTGTGAGAGAGTCGAAAATCAGGAAAATTCACTCCTCCCATAGATTTAGGTTTTCAAAGATGTGACAGGGAAATTCGAGATTTGTTATTCTTCCATAAGAATTTAGAGAATAGTGAATCCATTTTTTTAAAATAGACAGTCGGGATCTGAATGGGAATCATAGAAAGAATATACAATAAAATAGAAGTAATCATCATTTTTAATGGAATCAAGACATCCCCACCAAGAGAGAAATAGAGGGTTCCAGGTGGAGAGGAGCTTAGAAATATGATCTAGCACTTCCTTCATATTAATTTTAACTGAATCCAATATGGAGTTATTAAACCAGATGCCTAAGTATTTGATTTTAGAACTATTCCATTGGTACTCAGTAGCATCAAAATGTTGTTTGAAACAAAATGTGGTGATGGGGAGAATTTCTATCTTGTCAGAATTAATCTTATAACCTGAAACTAGGGAAAAATCTGAGATTTCTTGCAATAGAGGAGGAATAGAGGTTTCAGGATGAGATATAAAGAGTAAGATATCGTCCGCATAAGCAGATAACTTTAAATGTTGATCACCATAGATAAATCCAGAGATAGAGGTATTCTGGCAAGTATGGGATAAAAAGGGTTCAAGTGATAAAATAAATAGAAGGGGAGAAAGAGGACAACCTTGACGTACACCCCGTTGCAGATGAAAGAATTGAGGGGTAAGACCATTAACTACGACAGAAGCTCTAGGAACCGAATACAACAGAGAGATCAGAGAAATACATTTAGGACCAAACCCATGCCAATGAAGAGCTTTAAATAAAAAGGACCAATTTACTCTATCAAAAGCTTTCTCTGCATCAATGGAGACTGCAGCTAGAGAGTAGGAAAGAGTTGGGGCCTTATTCAAAACATTAAATAGTAAACGGGAATTGTCAGAAGTTAATCTGCCTTTAACAAAACCACACTGCTCTAGACCAATTAGTTTTTGCAAAAGAGGTTCAGGACGCAAAGCAAGCAATTTGGCAAAAATTTTATAATCGACATTTACTAGGGAAATAGGACGATAATTCTTACAATGTTTGGGATCATGACCATCTTTGAAAATTAGACATATTGTAGCTTCTAATAAGGTGCCATCTGCCTTACCAGTAGCATGAAAGTATTGAAAGAGTTTTGGAAGAAGTAGGTTTGAGAAGTGTAAATAAAATTCTACCGTAAACCCATCTGGTCCCGGAGTTTTATTTTTTTTATGAAGACTTAAAGATTGAGATAGCTCTAGGGTCGACAGGTCAGATTCTAGAGGTGCGAAGTCTAGGTCTACATGAGAAGGGGGTGGAACGTGACTAAGATAGGTGTCAATGAAAGAGGCAGGTGAAGGGGACTCCGGAGTATACAGAGTTTTATAAAATTTCATAAATTCATCTAAAATGTCCTGATCTTTAAAAAGAAGTTTTCCGTCCGATGAGTGAATAGATTCTACCAAAACATGTTCCTTCCGAAATTTGAGATAGTTAGCCAGAAGTTTGCCAACATTATTTTGTCCACCATAATACCGAGCGCTATAAGCATTATCCGTAGTTGTTTTGTTAAAGTTGAGCTTCGCACAAACAAGCTCCTGTAAGGCAGAATCAGACAAAGAAGTGTAAAATTGGTGTTCTAGGCGTTTAATATTAGCTAGCAAAATTTTATGCTGATTAAGTAAGTGTTTCTTTTTCCTGGAAACAAAGACTATAATAAAGCCACGTGCCGTAGCCTTAAAAGCATCGCATATCAATGAAGGTGAAGCATCTGGAGCTGCATTTAGACAAAAGAATTCCTCCACAAAGGAATTGAAAGAGGAAGAAAAAAGCGGATCCTGCAATAGAGAATTATTAAACTTCCACCTAGAGTACTTGGGATGTGAGCGGAGCAGATTGAAATCAGCAACAACCGGTGCATGATCAGAAATGACAATAGGTTCGCTTGAGGAGGAAATAAGGTTCTGTGTCAAAGCTTTGAAAGGAAGATGTAATCTAATCGGGTCAGGGTGCCATGTGGTGAGAGAAAAGAAAATTCTGTAGTATCAGGGTTACAGAGTCTCCAAGCATCTACAAGATGTGTCTGAGATATTGTGCTTTGGAATTGTATGAGTCTTGTGAGGGATGAAACAAACTTGAAATTGTCGGTCAAAGAAAGGGTCAATAACTTGGTTACGATCACCTCCTAGTATAAAAAATGTGTCATTATATTGTTGGACCATAAACGTTAAACACTGTTAGAGATATATTGTTAATGAGCAACTTACCTAATAACCATCTACCTTGCAAATCAGTTTCCTGAGAAATAACAGAGCATTTCAAGCATTTATGATATAAAATAATTACACCATTTTTCTTAGTGGTCATCGGAGACACTAAGACTAAACCAACCCAATTCCGTTTGAGTTTCAAAACCTCTGTCTCCGTCAAGTGGGTCTCTTGCAACAAGACTAAGTCAGGATTGTATGAGGCTAAATGGGATAGTATTCTCTGCGTCTTTATAGGGTTAATGAAACCTTTCACATTCCAAGATACAACTCTGAATGTAGAGAGAATGAATTAGGTATAGAACCACACGATCAACAATGATGGAAAGAGATAAAAAGAATAATGAAAAGAGAAGTATATAGAATGAAATATCCAGTAAGGTCAGTAAAACAAAAGTTGGCAAAGAAGAATAGGAGAGAAAGAAAAGTAACAAGAGACATAATAAGAGAAGACAGTACATGTCATGCCAAAAATGACAACTGTTGTAAATACCTTCAAGGGGAAACAGGCAAACAACAAGGACTGGCGACAGACAGTAAAGACTGCACATCCAACAGGGGGAGACGTACCACGTCGGGAGATCAAGAAAGGGCGGGGTATCGATATGTAGGGATTCCAGATGATCTGCAATGATGGTAAAAACAAAGAAAGACAAATAAGGATGACTATAAAAAGATACAACCACCGAAATATAACCTTTAAAGGAAGTAAAAAATGAGGATTAGAGTGAAATTTACATGGAACTCTCAAAATTCTTAAAGACTGTCACATAAGAGTCAAGTTATTGAAGAAGGACCAGCTGTATCCATGGAGGCCGTGGAGTGTGAATGAAGACATTTTTGAAGATCTGCAGGGTCTTCAAAAGTGGAGGTGCTGTTTTGAAAAGTTACTTTGAGCAAGCATGGGTGAAATAAAACATACAGCGCACCCAAGGCTCGTAGAGCTGGTCTGAGATCGAGGAACACCTTCCGCCGTTTAGCTGTTACCGTAGAGACGTCTTGGGACAAGAACAATTTAGACCCTGACCACATTAATTGTTTCTTAAGCTTGGCCACGTTTAAGACTTGCAAAAGGTCCCTGAATTTCAAAAAAAGAAGGATTACGCCATGAGGCCTTGAGGGAGCAGATGCAGAAGAGAGGCGAGGACCCAGCCTATGAGCACGCTGGATATTGAGAGACACTAAATCCAGAGATAGAGGTATTCTGGCAAGTATGGGATAAAAAGGGTTCAAGTGATAAAATAAATAGAAGGGGAGAAAGAGGACAACCGTGACAGACACCCCGTTGCAGATGAAAGAATTGAGAGGTAAGACCATTAACTACGACAGAAGCTCTAGGAACCGAATACAACAGAGAGATCAGAGAAATACATTTAGGGCCAAACCCATGCCAATGAAGAGCTTTAAATAAAAAGGACCAATTTACTCTATCAAAAGCTTTCTCTGCATCAATGGAGACTGCAGCTAGAGAGTAGGAAAGAGTTGGGGCCTTATTCAAAACATTAAATAGTAAACGGGAATTGTCAGAAGTTAATCTGCCTTTAACAAAACCACACTGCTCTAGACCAATTAGTTTTCGCAAAAGAGGTTCAGGACGCAAAGCAAGCAATTTGGCAAAAATTTTATAATCGACATTTACTAGGGAAATAGAACGATAATTCTTACAATGTTTGGGATCATGACCATCTTTGAAAATTAGACATATTGTAGCTTCTAATTAGGTGCCATCTGCCTTACCAGTAGTATGAAAGTATTGAAAGAGCTGTAAGAGTTTTGGAAGAAGTAGGTTTGAGAAGTGTAAATAAAATTCTACCGTAAACCCATCTGGTCCCGGAGTTTTATTTTTTTTACCAAGACTTAAAGATTGAGATAGCTCTAGGGTCGACAGGTCAGATTCTAGAGGTGCGAAGTCTAGGTCTACATGAGAAGGGGGTGGAACGTGACTAAGATAGGTGTCAATGAAAGAGGCAGGTGAAGGGGACTCCGGAGTATATAGAGTTTTATAACATTTCATAAATTCATCTAAAATGTCCTGATCTTTAAAAAGAAGTTTTCCGTCCGATGAGTGAATAGATTCTACCAAAACATGTTCCTTCCGAGATTTGAGATAGTTAGCCAGAAGTTTGCCAACATTATTTTGTCCACCATAATACCGAGCGCTATAAGCATTATCCGTAGTTGTTTTGTTAAAGTTGAGCTTCGCACAAACAAGCTCCTGTAAGGCAGAATCAGACGAATGAAGTGTAAAATTGGTGTTCTAGGCGTTTAATATTAGCTAGCAAAATTTTATGCTGATTAAGTAAGTGTTTCTTTTCCTGGAAACAAAGACTATAATAA
The DNA here is from genome assembly GCA_963921515.1 of Calotriton arnoldi. Classification (NCBI taxonomy): domain Eukaryota; kingdom Metazoa; phylum Chordata; class Amphibia; order Caudata; family Salamandridae; genus Calotriton; species Calotriton arnoldi. Next base: position 316,018 of record CAWUFW010000754.1, on the reverse strand, counting down.
AGCCACGTGCCGTAGCCTTAAAAGCATCCCATATCAATGAAGGTGAAGCATCTGGAGCTGCATTTAGACAAAAGAATTCCTCCACAAAGGAATTGAAAGAGGAAGAAAAAAGCGGATCCTGCAATAGAGAATTATTAAACTTCCACCTAGAGGACTTGGGATGTGAGCGGAGCAGATTGAAATCAGCAACAACCGGTGCATGATCAGAAATGACAATAGGTTCGCTTGAGGAGGAAATAAGGTTCGGTGTCAAAGCTTTCGAAAGGAAGATGTAATCTAATCGGGTCAGGGTGCCATGTGGTGAGAGAAAAAGAAAATTCTGTAGTATCAGGGTTACAGAGTCTCCAAGCATCTACAAGATGTGTCTGAGATATTGTGCTTTGGAATTGTATGAGTCTTGTGAGGGATGAAACAAACTTGAAATTGTCGGTCAAAGAAAGGGTCAATAACTTGGTTACGATCACCTCCTAGTATAAAAAATGTGTCATTATATTGTTGGACCATAAACGTTAAACACTGTTAGAGATATATTGTTAATGAGCAACTTACCTAATAACCATCTACCTTGCAAATCAGTTTCCTGAGAAATAACAGAGCATTTCAAGCATTTATGATATTAAATAATTACACCATTTTTCTTAGTGGTCATCGGAGACACTAAGGGGCCGATTCCGATTCGGGCCGGAAAACGTACCGACCGACTCGGTACGGGAATTTAATCCGACCGACACGTACCGGCGTCGCCCGACCTGGGTAATACGATGAAATGCATGTGAATCACGACCGACTCGTACGGAACACAAGCCGAACGACCGAACCGCACGGAAACAAGCTATCCGGACGGAAAATCAAGCGAATCGACCCGACCGACACGCACCAGGAATGAACCCGAACGAAACGTACCCGCGAACTCCGACCCGCGAAGTACGATGTAATGCGTGCAAAACCAGACCGAGTCGCACGGAGCTCAAGCCGTATGACCGACACGCATACAAAAGCCAGCAGAAGGAAGCCAATCCTCGGAGAACGACGCGTACGCCGCACAATAAACCTAGCAGAAACACAGCGTGAATGACTCGGAGAAGCTCGCACGAGACAACTGCAGCGTCCCACTCGGTCAGAAGAACGACTCCTACATGCACAAAAAATACAAAGGGAAAAATACCAAAAAAAAAGGGCCAAACAAGCAATTAGAAAGTCAATAAATACAGGGAAAAAAAAAAAAGAACAAGGACACACCCCCAACTCCACCCATATAAAGGCCACAAATCCCTACCATGATCCTTTGCAAATTCAACTGACCTGCCAGCACAGAACACCATCAGACAGCAACCACAGACACACTCACAGCTCATCCATCACACAAGCCACACACCATTAGCACCTCAACAAATAGCACCCTCACATACACCCAGCAAAACCTACACCCACACACCCTCACTTGCACACCCACACACACATCAATCACCACCACCACCCATCACCATGCCCCCAAAGAAGAATCCAAAGTTCCTAGACAGTGAATTGGAAGTCATGGTAGATGAGATCCTCAGGGTAGAGCCCCAGTTGTTCGGTACATTGGTCCAACAGACCCCCATGTCATAGAAAACCAAGATGTGGGAGAGGATCGTCGACAGGGTCAACGCACAATCACCATGTTTGCGCACAAAGGAAGACATCCAGAACAGGTGGTATGATGTGCGCAGGAGGGTCAGGGACCTACTAAAGAAGGATTACATCTTGAGTCTGCGCACTGGCAGTGGCCCTCCTGCCAAACCACTATACCTCAGGCCCTGGGAGGAGAAGGTGCGGGCCATCCTACCACCAGTGAGCGTATATGGACTATCAAACATCCCAGAGCCTGGTGAGTACACAACTAATATACCCAATATTGTGTGACAATACACACACATCACTGTCAAGGGGATAGTCAAACCATGCACCCTTAGCAAATCCACACCAACCAAAACATAATCACCCCAAGATTTGTCTGTCAGTCAGATAAACACAATACATGCTATCTCATAGTGATATGTAACTGTGTCATGATATGTACAAACCTAACTACAAATACAGCAAGGCAGTGGCACAAATATAACCAACAAACACAGTTAGACATTTTGCCACCACTAGAACACCACCTCACAGGGAAGCTCACTGAAAGGAAGGAATTCTGTGTATGCTGGTGAAGTCAGTGTAGCCAATAGCATGATGGGAGTTGTAGTCACAGATATTGGTCACCCTCACAATCGGCCCATCAACACCACTCTGAACCAACTGACAAGATGGCTGACACTGGGTACTGCTGTGGGGAGCACAAGGCCCTGCTGGGAACTGTGCACCAACCAACAGCAGGACACCACTGACTGACATCCTGAAAGACAACTTGCACTCCCTGCAATGGAAGCACATTCCATGGTGGGATATCTGGCTGGGTGGGAAGGAGGACTGACAGCTCTGACCATAGTTATAAGCAGCTTTCCTTACACACCCCCTTAACACAAACTCCACACAATTCACCTGGGAGAATGCAATGCCTCACACTCCAATTAAATATCCCACAAAGAACCACCACCCTGGGTTATGCTGTGTGAAGCACAGGGACACTCTTGGGACTTGTAGCCAAACAAACGCCAGGACAACACTGTCAGCCATCCTGTCAGCACAGGCACACTACCCCACAGGGAAGCAGAGTCAAAAGGAAGGAAGTATGGGCATGCTGGGAAGGGGGGTGTAGGCAATAGCATGATGGGAGTTGTAGTCACAGATATTGCTCACCCTCACAATTGGCCCATCAACACCACTCTGAACCATGCTCACATCACAGGGAGTGGAAAACAACTGACAAGATGGCTGACACTGGGTACTGCTGTGGGGAGCACAATCCCCTGCTGGGAACTGGGCACCAACCAACAGCAGGACACCACTGTCAGCCATCTTGCCATTGCTGTCACACTCACACACAGTGAAGTCGACTCAAAAGGAAGGAAGAATGGGCATGCTGGGAAGGGGGGTGTAGTCAATAGCATGATGGGAGTTGTAGTCACAGATATTGCTCTCCCTCACAATTGGCCCATCAACACCACTCTGAACCATGCTCACATCACAGGGAGTGGAAAACAACTGACAAGATGGCTGACACTGGGTACTGCTGTGGGGAGCACAAGCCCCTGCTGGGAACTGGGCACCAACCAACAGCAGGACACCACTGTCAGCCATCGTGCCATTGCTGTCACACTCACACACAGTGAAGTCGACTCAAAAGGAAGGAAGTATGGGCATGCTGGGAAGTGGGGTGTAGGCAATAGCATGATGGGAGTTGTAGTCACAGATATTGCTCACCCTCACAATTGGCCCATCAACACCACTCTGAACCATGCACACGTCACAGGGAGTGGAAAACAACTGACAAGATGGCTGACACTGGGTACTGCTGTGGGGAGCACAAGCCCCTGCCGGGAACTGGGCACCAACCAACAGCAGGACACCACTGCCTGACATCCTGAAAGCCAACTTGCACTCCCTGCAATGGAAGCACGTTCCATGGTGGGATATCTGGCTGGGTGGGAAGGAGGACTGACAGCTCTGACCATAGTTACAAGCAGCTTTCCTTACACATCCCCTTAACACAAACTCCACACAACTCACCTGGGAGAATGCAATGCCTCACACTCCAATTAAATATCCCACAAAGAACCACCACCCTGGGTTATGCTCTGTGAAGCACAGGGACACTCTTGGGACTTGTAGCCAAACAAACGCCAGGACAACACTGTCAGCCATCCTGTCAGCACAAAGCGATACCAAAGGGGAATGATGGACGGAGCGTTAGAGCAAATCAAACACTCACCCCCAGTCAACTGATCTGGGTTTAATCCATCATCATTCTTTAGCTCACTCCACCACCCCAGTTCAGACATGGCCATATGCAAATCAGTCTGACCCTGTGCCTCATGGGAACAGTCCAGCCCGAACTGCCAAGCCATGTCTTCCCTGGACTGGAAACAAGCATCCTGGGACCGGTTTTGGGTTCAAAACCCTCATCAGCCAGGCTATCTTGAATCCAGTGGCAAAGTGAGCAAGAAACCCACGTCTGGGCATACCCTGCCAACTTAGGGCGAACAAAGCGATACCAAAGGGGATGATGGATTCAAGATAGCCTGGCTGATGAGGGTTTTGAACCCGAAACCGGTCCCAGGATGCTTGTTTCCGGTCCAGGGAAGACATGGCTTGGCAGTTCGGGCTGGACTGTTCCCATGAGGCACAGGGTCAGACTGATTTGCATATGGCCATGTCTGAACTGGGGTGGTGGAGTGAGCTAAAGAATGATGATGGATTAAACCCAGATCAGTTGACTGGGGGTGAGTGTTTGATTGCTCCAACGCTCCGTCCATCATCCCCTTTGGTATTATCCTGTCAGCACAGGCACACTACCCCACAGGGAAGAAGAGTCAAAAGGAAGGAAGTATGGGCATGCTGGGAAGGGGGGTGTAGGCAATAGCATGATGGGAGTGGTAGTCACAGCTCAACATCCCCCACCCACATGGCCCAGCAAGCTCACACTGAAGCATGCACACTTCACCGGGAGTGAAAAGCCACTTCAAAGATGTAAATATGTAAATGTAGTAGTATTTGTATAGCGCCCGAATCGACCCCCGAAGGGGTATCTCAGGCGCTTGTACGCATACCGCTGTGGAACCCTTCCTGGCCTTTCCCTGTGAGATGCCCACTCTTGGGCACCCCCAAGGTGAAGCCAGGCATCCTAGCGTTGTGGGGGCCGTAGTGGAGATTAAGCAAGCTATTGCCCAGAGTTGCAGAGTGGGACCCATGATCAGAATAGGCACCAAGGCGAGAATTATCAGGTCCGAGGAAATTGAGCCCAAGACCCGCCGAGGCGGGAATTGAACCCTGGTCTCGGGCTAGACCTCTGCATCAGGGTCTGCCGCTCTAACCATTGAGCCACACTTCTCCACTGTCTGACAATGGTGCTCTGTTGTGGGGAGCACAAGGCCCTGCTGGGAACTGTGCAACAACCAACAGCAGGACACCACTGACTGAAATCCTGAGAGTCAACCTGCACACACTGCAAGGGTGGCATGCTTCATGGTGGGATAACTGGGCTGGGGGGAGAAGGAGGGCCGTATGTCCACCAAATACCACCAATGCTGGCCATGCACACACCTCAACATTCACATTGAAAAGCTTCAGGTTGGCAGGACGATGTGCTACCCCAATATCAACCTCTGACTGTGACAACTGAGGACAATGCAATGTACAGGGCCGCATCCAGAGGTACAGTCACAACTGTCAGGTGTGTGAACCATTGATGCCTGTAGAAACATAACATACATTGTGTGTCTCTTCCAAAAACAGGTGATGATGGGGACACAGCAGCAGACGACGAGGAGTCCCTGTCCCAGGCTCCGGGGGACACTGAGCTCACTGGTGTGGAACAGCCTCTGCCCTCCTCGGATGGCGAAGACCTACCTGGCACCTCCGGTGTGAGTCATCATGCAGCACCAGCAGGACCAACATCTGCACCCCCTGCACCCACCCCTCCAACAACTGCCAACACACAGACCACCACTGCCAACATGGACAGACCAAGGACCGCCGATGACAACAGCACAGGGACCCCGGCCCAACGTGGAGCAACGGACAACGACCCCAGTAACAACCCCCAAGTGGGCCTACGGTCACCTGTGCGTGCCAACGCAGGTCCGGCACGTGTCGCCAGGGGTGGTGGGAGGGGTAGTAGACATAGGTCGCTGTTTGCAGAGGGGTCTTGACTGCATGATGACCCACAACTGCCACGCATTGCTGATGCATACCAGAATAGCACCGGAGAGGTCAGCCAGGTAGTGGGGATCCTCAAGGACATTCAACAGCAGCAGGCTGCCCATCATGCCCGCTTGGACTCACACATGTCCTGTGTGGAGACACACAGGTCCCGTGTGGAGACACACATGTCTGGCATGGAGTCCAATTGGGACACATTGGAAGAAATGACAGCGGTGCATAGGGACATATTGACATGCCTCCGCCAGATTAGCACCAACATGGCCACACCTCCCTGTGTGCCCACAACATCTGGTGCTGCAACAACTGCAACTGCCACAGGGAGGGAGGATGACTCTGGCGGAGAGTCCTCTGCACCACAGCAGCCTGCACGTGAGGGTCCCCCCCGAAAGAAGAGGGGTCGTCCGAGGAAAGAAAACTGAGAGGTTGATGGCCATGTACATCCCCCAGGAACCCAACACCTGTTCTGGAAAATCTCCTTTGTGTGCAAACTGTTCACCCTGTCGAATGCAACCCAACTCTCCCACATGACATGGGGAGCTTAAGTTGGCCCAATGTATCAGATGACCGTGGACTTTACTCAGGACATTTCTGCTACCAAGACTTCCAACTCATCTGGGAACTTTGGATTACAATCCCAATGTACAGCACCCACCCTCCTGTGCACTATCCTCACACATGTATGGAAATAAACTCACCAATACACCATACTTGCCTCTGTTGTGATTCCAACATGGTTTCTGTCATGGAGATGGTGATCTGCTAAATGACACTGTGCATGCTAACTGCTACAGCAAGTTCAACACCGTCATGTGAGTCATGGAGACGTGACACATATGAGGGAGACACACCACTAGGGCTACACAACACATACACACCAGGGCCATCAGACTCATCGCCTACACTGATGTTGCCAGGAAATACAGTGCAATGCACAGACACCACACCTATTCACAGTCTGTGTTAACTAGCCCACAGGTGCAGTAAGCACATGTCAGTCAGATTTGTGACCACAGACAACGCACATCCCAAAGTGAAGCACAAGTTTATTACACATTTGCAACATGTTGTTTCCACTACAGATGCAAGGTAATCCTACGTGGCAGGGGACACACAGTCAACAAGTGTAGAAGAAAGAAAGTCCAGGGGTGTGTGGCACATCACCTGTAGGGGAAACGACTGTTTCCACCCTGGAAGTTGAATCATGGTGTCGGGGGATCACAGTTCACCAAACAACTCTGAAAGTACCCTGTGAAGGACAGACATGACACACAGTCAAAAGCTCTGAAGAACAGGACAGAACTGCAATACACATCGCCAATACATGTCAAAAGATACTCACAGAAAACCAAGTTAGCATGTCAACACTGTTGGGGAGTACAGACTACCTGTAAGGACACATCGCTGCACGCTTCCAGTCAAGAAGCACATGGCCACACTCAAACAGCACCAGAGCACCACCAACACATATCACGCAAAATCACATCATTGGCATGACAACTCTCTGGATACTCACATTCAGCTGACGAAGTTGGTGATGAGCTGTGTGCGGACATCACCATCATCATCATCATCATCCCTGGCATCGTGGCCCAGGCCAGGATCCTCCACAGGTGGCGGATGGTGGTCATCGTCATCCAGGATAAGAGGCAACTCCTTCCGCACTGCCAGGTTGTGTAGCATGCAGCAGACAATGACAATCTTGCACACCTTTGCTGGGGCATATGGGAGGGCCCCTCCTGTCTTGTCCAGGCAGCGGAAGCGGCTCTTCAGGAGACCAAATGTCCGCTCGATCACTCTCCTGGTCCGACCATGCGACTCATTGTAGCGCATCTGGGCTGGTGTCACAGGGTTCCTGAGGGGTGTCAGCAACCACGGCATGTTGGGGTATCCGGAGTCACCTACAGACAGACAATTGCACATTAGCTGAGTTGGAAAAGAGGGCGGAATACAACATAGCAGAACACACACAATGGTACAAAGTCAGTACACACCGACAAGCCAGGCACGCTGGTTCTGCATCTGTGACATCATCCTCGGGATGCGACAACTCCTCATCACGTAGGCATCGTGTGCCGAACCAGGGAAACGGGCACACACATGTGAGATGCACATATCTGCAAGACATACAACCAGAGCATTGATCGAATGATAATGTTTCCTGTTCCTGTATGCCTGCTCATGTGCCTGTGGTGGTACCAAAGCCACATGTGTCCCATCAATGGAGCCAATGACATGTGGCATCCTCCCCAGGGCATAGAAGTCACTCTTGACATCAGTGAGTTCTTGATGTTTAGGGAAATAGATGTACTGGTTCAGGCATCTCAACATTGCCTCCAAACCATCGCATAGCACACGGCTGAACATAGTCTGTGACATCCCACCAGCAGACGCCACAGTGTGTTGAAAGGTACCGGTGGCAAAGAAGTGTAGGGCTGCCATCACCTTCACCTTGGGGGTCAGCGCTGTAGGGTACGGCCGGCCAGGTTGCAAATGTGGGGCCAAGCGCACTGCCAAATCATCAATCAGCTGCCTGGTGAAGCGGTACCGTCGGATGCTGTAACGTTCTACCATTGTTGCAAGGTCAGGGAATGGTCTATGGACAGCTGGTGCCCTGCAGTGCATAGGTGAAGAAAGAAATATTGTCAGTCACCCCACATATGTGGCATTGACCATACTCAATATCACATGATACATCATTACGAGACACAAGTACTTGATGTGTGTGCCGTTCTGTATGGACATATGTGGCACCTACATGGCCATCATCTAACATCTCAGTTCAACATGTGTTGACAACAGGTTCCAGGTTGTGCTATGGGAAACCATTAGGCTGTGTCACAGTACCCATTTACTGCTGTCACGTTCCAAACACACACCACAGTGACATGTCTGGACAGATGCGCCACAGGCATCACAGCTCATTGACAGGTAGATTCCCAGGGACCCTGTCTTGCCACATGGGCACTGGCATGACATGGCATATCATGTACACGTCAGCAAAACAAACATGACTCTCACAGGTAGTGGCCCCTGTTGCCTCCACAGGACAGACATGGACGTCTGTGACACACACACGCACAACATCAAAGTCCATGCACAAACAACGTGGATGTGGAGACTGTCTCCCATTGTGCACATGGAATCAGAGACATCGGAAACACAACATGCACACAGACTGTGGAGGGCCATCACTATTGTGGCAATGGGTCACCCTGTGACGTACATACCTTCCCACATGGGACTCTGGGGGTATGTGACATGACATACACATACACAACCTGGAAATGTGACCATGCCACATGCTCTGAAATGAACAGTTGCACATCACAGTGGTCATGTGCACAACACACAAAGGATCCTGTCCCCATGAACACGTGCACAGCCTGGGAGTGGCTGCCCCCAAGTGCCACCCCAAAAACCACATGTTGACCCCCATACACAGAAAAGGTAATGCAGCCTTACATGCCTTAGGATACAGTGTGGACAGGCTGTGGTGTTGTAGGTGTGCCCCTGAGTCCCTGGCAAGTATATGTTACTGGCATACGTTCACCAGTGACAAGCATGGTGACATATGCGAGTGACCTGTACAGGGACGCGTCGTACAGCAATGGACCGATCGGTGTGCACGCACTGGCCATTGAATCTGTTGTGAGCGGGTACGCGTTGTACAGCAATGGACCGATCGATGTGCACGCACTGGCCATTGAATCTGTTGTGAGCGGGTACGCGTTGTTTCCCGGAATACGCGTTGTACAGCAATGGACTGATCGGTGTGCACGCACTGGCCATTGAATCTGTTGTGTGCGGGTACGCGTTGTACAGCAATGGACCGATCGGTGTGCACGCACTGGCCATTGAATCTGTTGTGTGCGGGTACGCGTTGTATCCCGGAATACGCCTTGTACAGCAATGGTCAGATCGTTGCGCATGCATTGGCTAGGGCCTGGCATGGCAACGGACGCGTTTTCGAAGCTTCAACGAGTCTGATGCAGTGAATTCAGTTGGCCAGCCACAACAATGTTGCAAATTCATGGGTGTCATGAAGTTGAACTTTTGAAGGTGCTGTGGGCGTGTATAAGTGGTGCAATTCCATGGATTGGCCAGATTCAGAAGATGCAAACGACTTGGACCTATCACTTTGGACACATGGGACAGCATCTGCCTCTGCAGCACACATATAATGCTGGCTGTTCCCCTGAGAGCTCACTTGCCTGCACTACATGCTCCAGGACGACATCTGCCACCAACACTGCTGCTGTCTCTGCATCCTCTGGCTACTGCAATGGAACGTACTGTGGAGAGAGCCCCAGCCTTCAGCCTTGAGGAGAACCAGGCCCTGCTGGACAGCCTCCTTCCACAGTACATCAAGCTGTATGGGAAACCAGGGGAGCAGGTGAGTGTGCTTTCCACTGCCTTACTAATTGTGCATGTTGTCTGACTAGCAAGACTTACAGTGTGCACACCACTGGCTAGCATGCTCACTGAGTAGTTCTCACCCCCCAAAGTATGTAGTCACATGCACTGAACAGGTACAGTGCAGTAACAGTGTATTCCAACAAGCTTTTACTTCCCAGACAATGATACCATGTAGTGACTGCTGGGAAACTGTCCATAGCCATAGTTGCACTGCCTGTGTACATCATATGCCCCTGTGATTGAGACATGTATATCCAACTGTGCGATGCACGGATATGTTGCATGTGTAGTAATGGCATTTTCACTTTGTCATCCTCACAGGTTGATGCCCACTAGAAGCAGGAAATTTGGCTGACCATCGCCCGGGAAGTAAGATCCATGGGGGTCTACAAGCGCCGGATCCGCAACTGCCAGAAGAGGTGGCAGGACCTTCGGGGCTGGACCCCGAGGATCGCAAGGGTCCAGCTGAAGCTGTCGCCTCCTCGCAGGAGGGGCGGACAGCGGGACCCTGACCCCCCACATGCACCGGATCCTGGCGGTGGTCTTCCCTGACCTGGATGGGCAGCTGAAGGCCAGACAGCAGCAAGGAGGGGGTGAGTCCATGACTGCACTGTGAACTTTGTCTGACATGCTATGTGCCCTCCTCTGGCCTGGTTAAACTTCCACAGTACATCAGTCTTCTGGTCCAGGACCCATGTCCCTCAATTGTGACATGCCCACTCCTCACCTGATACGCAGGTGTGGCCCTTACAGTCAGGAAATTGTGTCACTTGCGTACTGTGTCCTTGCATTTTGCTTCGCTCAAGGTGGGGGACAGCATTTGTTCCCGTGACTTTGTGGTGGGATTCATGGGTGGGTCAATTGCCTACACAATGCCTAAGTTCTGACATGTAATCTGGGTGTAACTTTGATATGTGGTCCACTTGCTGATCTGAATCACAACATGTCCCTGGGGTATTTGGCACACCCCCATGCTGCGGGTGTGAACAATGTTTGGGCCTCAGGAGTATGTATATCAAGTGTGTCACACATGCTTAGCCACCTGCCTACTGTCCAGGGCTCATCCCTCTTTCAGGTGGAGCAGGACAGTCATGCCTACTCCAGGGCATACAATACACTCTGTACTCCCACTCCCGTGTATCAGCTGACATGTTGTGATCAGTGAAATGTTCCCTCAGGTGTCTGCCTCTGTGTCGTTGTGCTGTGGCTTTGTTGTCAGGACAACTGGGATGTTTATCGTTTAGAGCTCAGCATGCCATCTGAGATGTGACCATGAGAGATGATACTTGTGTGACTTATAGGTGTTTGACCACTTGACTGTGCACACAGGTGTATGCGACTTTGAATTCCAGGCAGCTGTTTCTCATTCACAGCAGACTGTGAGGTGCTCAGGTTCATAGAGTTGTATTTCATGTCTCCCATATGTCCAATTGGCATGACGTGGACAAATAAGAGTTCAGATGATGTGGTTTGTGGGGGATGGACATGTGCACTTGTCAGCTACAGAACTTGCATTCCCCATTACCTAGGATTGTGACACAGTGCAGACTGTTGTTGGCTGGCTGCCATGCCCATGTGACTGGAGACAGTGATGTATGACTTTGCAGGCATGCCTGTGCCATGGCATTAAACTTCCTAAGAGTGATCCTGCAGGGGAGGGACATGTGCAACATGCACCCCATTGTGGCATTGACTATCCGGACATGGGTGCATCATGGTGTCTGGTGCTGGTATGCATCACATGCATCTCTAATTAGACTCTGGCCATCCCTTTATCCGGACACCTGTACTGACTCAGTGGCAAGAGATGTGATGTGTGCATGTTCACATACTTCACTGTGTTCTATGCAATGTCCAACAACTGTGTACGTGGTGCATGTGTCCACCCTGGGGTCTTACCATCCGACAGGCACCAGACAGATGGGTGCAAGGGCAGGAGGGGTGTGAGTGCCATTGTTGACCATCAGACTGACAATTGGCTTCTCCTAATCGGTGTGAGCACTTTTGGCAATGTTCAACTGAGGATGCCAGGGCTTGCTCTGTAATGTGCTGTACTTACTCTGGTGTGTGCGGTCAGTGCAGGTGACTGATGTTTGTCTGTTTCCCTAATTGTTTGCAGATACATCCACAGCCACAGGAGGGGACAGCTCCACGGACCAGGAGGAGCAGCAGAGCCAGACTGGGTCAGGAGCCGATGAGTGGTCGGAGGGACCCAGTGGCACGGAGGGCGATGGGAGCCACACCGAGGAGTCCTCAGCAGCATCCACCTCAGCTGAGGACCACAGCAGCTCGGAGGATGACTCCCTTGTGGAGGCGGGTGTCAGCAGCCACCACACCCCAGCTAGTATGGCTGGCCCCGCCACCACCACCACCACCGCCCTCCCATTGGCTCCCATTCCAAAGGTACGTGGAGGCTCCCGTGTTCGGGAGCGTGTCTCCTTCGTGCCAGGCACCGCACCCCCTGCCCCTGTGTCCCCTGCTGCCCTGAGTGAGGAGTCTGTGTACCTCCTTCACCAGCTCCATGTAGGGCAGACAGCAATGCTGAGTGTCCTCCATGCACACACCACTCTGTTGACACAGCTGGTGTCATTCATGGAGGGCATCTCGACGGGCATGTCTGCCCTACAGAGGAGCAATAGGTCCATGGACTCCTCACTGATGGCAGCAGTGTCCCTCCTCCAACAGTCCATCAGCCCTCCTACCTCTGCCCCATCCACACTTCCTGGCACCCTACCTGTCCCAAGCACATGCACACCTGCACAATCACCCAAACACACAGACACGAGCAGCACAGAAACACACAAAACAAGGGCAAAACGTGCACACAAGCATCCTCAGGGGACTGATACCACACACACAGGGGATGGGGAACAGACACACACACAGGCATCCACAGTCACACCGCAGTCCTCAATATCCTCTCCCTCCAAGACCCCTTCCCTTGCCTCACCTGCAACCCCACCTACAAAGCAGCTCTTCCTCTGGGACCTCGGCCTCTTCCCCTCCGATCCCGCTGATCCAGCATACAGGGGAAGAGGAAGTCCACCCACACAGAGGGGAGTGCCCCTCGCCCCGGACACCCTCCCCAGGCGCAGACAGACTGAGGCCCCCACCCGCAAGTCCCCCGGGCCCGGAAGAGCAAGACCCCGCCACCGCCCTGCAGGTCATCCACACAGTCTCCTTCCTCCATCCCTCAGGCCCCCACAACACAGGTTCCCCCACCACACCCTGCCCCAGGTTCCCCCACCCACAGATACACCATCCCCAAAATGATGCGGCCTTCTCCTCCTACCACTTGCTCTTCCAGCCCCACACCCCCGCTGCGCATGTTTGTGCCACTGGTGTGGAGACCGTGTCCTCCCCCTCTGTCCTGCCCACCTTACCTGAACCCCATTCTACTCCCCTGGAGATGGGCACTGCAGTGGAGTCCACTACCACCCCGTCTGACTTGGGCATTGCAGTGGGGAACCTGTCCACTCCATCTGGCCAGCCCACTGGAGTTGTGCCGGCACCCACACCATCTGACTCATGCCCCCCAGTTGTGCCGGCACACACCATGTCAGACACCTCCACTGCAGTTGTCAGTGACTCTCCAGCACCAGCCACCCCTCCCCTGCCTCCTTCTGATGAGCCCTGATCCTGTCCCTGCGGTGCCTGGCCTGCCCCCCCATATGCCCCTTTGAGGGGAGTGTCCCTGGTTCGTAGCAGTGCAGGCAAGGAGATTGTGACATCTGCCACTGTCACCCTGTTTGGACTTTAGTAATGGACTGGCCATTGGCCTTTGGGTTTTGTCTGGACTTCCTTTTTTCTATTCACATATGCTGAATAAAGCTCCTTTCAGTTCTCTAGTGGTTTTGCTTCAGTTGTACATCATGTTGAGGATGCTAACCATGCCCTTGCTGCAGTGATGGTGATTTGTGATATCAGGTAAAAGAAGTGTTACTGTGCAGGACTCCATGTGGTCCAGGGTGAATGTGTCCTATCCTGGTGTGTAGCCATGTCATCCTTTGCAGCAATATGAGGGTGTCATGTTTTTCATATTTGCCAATGGGATTCCCTACATGTTTTTGCAATATCACATCTGTGGCTTACACCCCTGCACATCAGATGTGCTTCCCATTGTTCAATTTGTCTATTTCCCTGACCGTGTGACCATCTCCACTGGACATGCAAGTTTGGGCATCAATGGGGAAGGACTCATCTGTGGTATCAGTGCAACTTGCTATACATGTGTATTTGAACTGTGCAGATGATTTCGGTGACACTGCCATGACCAGGCTGATGTGACGAGAGCCTTCATTTTGTGCTAATTGCTGACTGAGTGACCAAGTGTTCTGCTGACATGATAGAGCCCTGCAGAGTCAACGTATGGCACAGCTTTCCTTACACAGGAGTGGAGTCCCCTCATGGCAGTGTGTAATTCCGTGACATTGCCTGAGCCCAAGGTGTGTGTTGTGTGAGCATGTCTGTGTGTGTTCACTTCCATTTTGCTACGCAGGCTGGGGTCCCTAGTGATGTTCCTGTTTGTGATGCTTGCTGAGTTGACCTATGTTCCCCCAAATATTCGCCCTGGGTTCTCTGGGATGTGGGTGCATGGCACATTACTGGCCATCAGGGTGTCATCAATAGGTGTGTTTGCTGTCAGGGCTGAGTTTGTGGGCAAACGCAGATGAGACACAGTCAGGATTCCCCTTGGCACTTGTTGGTTACACAAGTCATGTAATTTACAGTTTGTGTTAGCTTTCAGTGATTGTGACACGTTGTGTGTGTGACTGCTGCCACTCCTCAGGGTCAGAGCTGCAATGTTGGTAGTTGTCTATGTGTGTTCTTTGTGGGTGACCTTGGCTTCTTCATTGGTGTGTGACTGTGGCCGGGATCCCATTGGTTGGTGTGGATTGGACGTCATGCCCATGTACAGCGTACTGTGCGGTGTGTCAGGCATTCTCAAGTCTTGTTGACTGGCCATGTGTGATGGGTATCTCCACCTTAGTTCCCCCCACCACCCCTGGGATTGTCATGGGTGCATGTGCAATGTCAGCAGTTCATGTGAGCTTCACTGCTGCACATTGGTGGAGATCAAGGTGTGTGGTGTTGAGTGTGTGCAAAGGAGAGTTGTTGCACGGCTAGACCCCTACCTCCATGTTGGCCTTGGCTGACAGGCTGTGCTGATTGATTTGTGCTTGTGTAGGTGTGATGGTAGTTAGTTGCTCAGGACATATGACTGTGGTTCACAGTGTGTACGACATCTACCTTTGTCATCACAGTGGGATTATCATGCAGGCCAGTGTCACCACAATGTGGGGTCCCTGGGGGTAGTGCTGTGGTGGGTCTGTCTCTTGCTGTGTTAGTTGCTGTTCCTGCAGGCTTGTGTGACATTTGTAATTTGGGCTCCCTCTCATCTAACAATGCCTGATTGCCCACATAGGGGATTCCGATCCATGAGTTTCTTTTGTGTGGCACTGTATTGACATCTGTGTAATAGGGATTCAGGCCTCCTCATGTGTTGTGTGGTTGCCTGGTGACACTGGCACACACCCCCATCACCTGTTGTGTTTGATATGCAGTGTGAGTCTGCCTGTTTGTGTTTGTGCATTTGTACCACTGCATTGGCATTTCTTTAGTGTGCCATTGGCTGTATGTTGTTTGGTGGCTTTCCCCTGCTGTCCCTGGGACTCCTAGGTCATCAGTCAGCACAATGGTCATGGTTTGTATGTCCCATTGCTGCCATGGAATGGTATTTGTTCACCTGACATCCAGGCCCGGCTCCTGGAGGGAGTTCCGCCGGGCGGTGACGTGCGGCGGGGGAGGGGCAGGGTGGGGGGCAGTAAAAACCGGAATCCGGCCGAATCCAGGTAAGTTAGCAAATAAATAAATAAAACTAATTTCGTAGCGCGCGCTGCATTGCCAAATGCGATGCAGCGCGCGCTACGAAATTCGTTTTATTTATTTATTTGCTAACTTACCTGTGTTCAGCCGGATTCCGGTTTTTACTACCCCCCTCCCTGCTCCTCCCCCGCCGCACGTCACCGCCCGGCGAAACTCCCTCCAGGAGCCGCGACTGCTGACATCTACAGTCTCCCCAGGATATCTACATTTGTGTGTCCATTGGTGCAGATATGTGGGTCTGCATTATGATGGTCACTTCTGTCATTGTGTTATTCGTGTATGTTGACAATGTGAGCCCAATCAATCAGTCAATCAGGGGTTTGTTAAAGCGCGACTACTCACCCGTAAGGGTCTCAAGCCCACATGGGTGATGTTTGTCTGCACATGGCCAAAGCGATGTTTCATTGGCACTGCACTGTTTGCCTCACCCAATCTATGTTGCTATGGGACACATGCACTACTATGCCACTGATGTGTTTGTTGTTGTGTGACCAGGAATTATCCATGCAGTTTGGCATTTGCAGCTTTTCCCATGACAACACGTACATTTTGGTCACTGTGGTGATGGGGCTTTAGACCCCATTACCTACCTTTTGGTCACTGTGGTGATGGGGCTTTAGACCCCATTGCCACAATGTTCCAAATGTGCTTCAGCTATGGACCCCACACTTACCTTTTGGTCACTGTGGTGATGGGGCTTTAGACCCCATTGCCACAATGTTCGAAATGTGCTTCAGCTATGGACCCACACTTACCTTTTGGTCACTGTGGTGAGGGGGCTTTAGACCCCATTGCCACAATGTTCCAAATGTGCTTCAGCTATGGACCCCACACTTACCTTTTGGTCACTGTGGTGATGGGGCTTTAGACCCCATTGCCACAATGTTAGAAATGTGCTTCAGCTATGGACCCCACACTTACCTTTTGGTCACTGTGGTGATGGGGCTTTAGACCCCATTGCCACAATGTTCAAAATGTGCTTCAGCTATGGACCCCACACTTACCTTTTGGTCACTGTGGTGATGGGGCTTTAGACCCCATTGCCACAGTGGTCATGGTCTGCTTGCATTGTGGAGGCCACACACATTTATGTGTGACACATGTGATGGGGGTCACATTGTATGTTCAATGTCATGTTCAGTGTTGTAGGCATTTGACACAGACTACACACGCATGTCATGGTGTTGGGGGGATGTATTTTTCAGACATTACTTATGTTGGAGTATGCTGGTTGTGTCATGCATTACCCGTCCTATGAGTAGGGGTTGTGTGGGTGGTAGGCATCCAGGCCACCATGAGTAGGGGTGGTGGTAGTGGTAGGCATCCATCCCCCTATGAGTGGTGAGGGTAGTAGTGACAGGCATCCATCCCCCTATGAGTGGTGAGGGTAGTAGTGACAGGCATCCATCCCCCTATGAGTAGGGATGGTATTAGTGGCAGGCATCCATCCCCCTATGAGTGGGGATGGTAGTGGTGGCAGGCATCCATCCCCCTATGAGTGGGGATGGTAGTGGTGGCAGTCATCCATCCCCCTAAGAGTGGGGATGGTATTAGTGGCAGGCATCCATCCCCCTATGAGTGGGGATGGTATTAGTGGCAGGCATCGATCCCCCTATGGGTGTGTATGGCATTGGTGATAGCCATCCCGCCCCTATTGTTCTGCTGTTGCTAGTGTACATCATTTCTGCATCCCTATGTGTGTGTGACATATGATGTGTAGTGGGTGTTTGACTTACCGTCTGCGTCGTACTTGTCCGTACCGGTCCCGGTAATAGATGTAGAGTATTGGTAGGACCTGCGCGATGGGATTCATGGTTTGTTCGTCTCGTTCGGGTTTCTCGTGGCTTGGACTCGTACTCGTCGCTGGCATGTCCGTCTCGTCGCCGTGGATCGTCTTGTGGCGCGAATCGGAGCTTATGTGCAGCTCTCCCGGATGCTCTGACGTGCCGGACGTAGCGACGGGTTCGGCGCGTACGGAAGGCGCATCGTACTCGTCCGGCCGGAAGGTGCTGTGTGTTTGCTTCCGTGCGACTCGAATCGGCGTTTACGGATCCGGCTCGGGCGGAGCTGGAATGGGTAAGTACGGCTCGCTCGGAATCTGGGCTGTTATGCGCATCGTACTTGTTCGTTCGGACGACTGTTCGAATCGGTCGGGAAACACGCATTCGGCTTGGTTTTTTTCCGGACGAATAGTGTTAGGTGTGCTTCCGGCCGAGATCGGAATAGACCCCTAAGACTAAACCAACCCAATTCCGTTTGAGTTTCAAAGCCTCTGTCTCTGTCAAGTGGGTCTCTTGCAACAAGACTAAGTCAGGATTGTATGAGGCTAAATGGGATAGTATTCTCTGCGTCTTTATAGGGTTAATGAAACCTTTCACATTCCAAGATACAACTCTGAATGTAGAGAGAATGAATTAGGTATAGAACCACACGATCAACAATGATGGAAAGAGATAAAAAGAATAATGAAAAGAGAAGTATATAGAATGAAATATCCAGTAAGGTCAGTAAAAGAAAAGTTGGCAAAGAAGAATAGGAGAGAAAGAAAAGTAACAAGAGACATAATAAGAGAAGACAGTACATGTCATGCCAAAAATGACAACTGTTGTAAATACCTTCAAGGGGAAACAGGCAAACAACAAGGACTGGCGACAGACAGTAAAGACTGCACATCCAACAGGGGGAGACGTACCACGTCGGGAGATCAAGAAAGGGCGGGGTATGGATATGTAGGGATTCCAGATGATCTGCAATGATGCTAAAAACAAAGAAAGACAAATAAGGATGACTATAAAAAGATACAACCACCGAAATATAAGCTTTAAAGGAAGTAAAAAATGAGGATTAGAGTGAAATTTACATGGAACTCTCAAAATTCTTAAAGACTGTCACATAAGAGTCAAGTTATTGAAGAAGGACCAGCTGTATCCATGGAGGCCGTGGAGTGTGAATGAAGACATTTTTGAAGATCTGCAGGGTCTTCAAAAGTAGAGGTGCTGTTTTGAAAAGTTACTTTGAACAAGCATGGGTGAAATAAAACATACAGCGCACCCAGGGCTCGTAGAGCTGGTCTGAGATCGAGGAACACCTTCCGCCGTTTAGCTGTTACCGTAGAGACGTCTTGGGACAAGAACAATTTAGACCCTGACCACATTAATTTTTTCTTAAGCTTGGCCACGTTTAAGACTTGCAAAAGGTCCCTGAAAGAAGGATTACGCCATGAGGCCTTGAGGGAGCAGATGCAGAAGAGAGGCGAGGACCCAGCCTATGAGCACGCTGGATATTGAGAGACACTATAGCAGGGAGGTCTAAAAGCTTTGGAAGAAAAGATGCGAAAAAGGTCACAGGGTCATCTCCCTCAATACCCTCAGGAAGACCATACAAACGAAGGTTATTGCGCCTATTTCTGTTTTCAAGATCTTCAGCAGACTTCTTTAAGAGTATCACATCCTTCTCCAGAGATGAGATTTTTGTAGAGAGATCGTGAAGGTCACTGACGTGCTGTTCGACAATGGCACCTTGAAATCGAGTGTAGACCATTTAGTGTCCAGAACTTGTAGACGTGTATTGGTTTCCTCAATAAATGGACACAAAGCACGTATTGCCTCTAAAACAGTGTCCAAAGAAACAGGCGAAGCCGGTTTTGGCAGAGAAGCAGCATCGTGCTTAAGTCTTTTATTAGCAGAGGAGGGTGAATGCAATTTTGATGGCGCAATGGACAAAGACACTGCCCTGGAAGAGTTAGAATGAGCCATATTGACAGAGTCATCCATAGGGGGCGCCAGGGAGGCCGAGTACGACACAGACAATCCAGTGGTAGACTTTTTATAAGAATGTAATAAATGTTTAGATCGGCCCATGTAATAAGAATGCTTTAATCCGTTATGCGTGTAAAAATTAATAAAGTCTCTTTTTAATGAAAAAATAAAAAGTGAAAAGACCAGTGGCTTGAGTTTTATTTTTTTTAAATAGTTGGAGTAAGCTAAAATGTATTGAAAAAGCAAGTCCCAAAAGCCAATAAGTGAAAGCAGTACCTCATTCAAGGAGAAAAGCTGAGAAGAATTGTTTCAGTCATGAAGAGAAACAAAATGGCGGCCGGAAGGCAGGAGATTCTGTCCCTCTACGTTTTCCGTGACCAGAAGCAGGAAGGAGGATTAAAGTGACAGCCTCATACTCAGGGGAGGTTCCGCTAAGAGGAATTCCCCATGGAAGATGTATTTCGGCACTGAATTGGCAGAAATCGAAGATTCGTCTCCCGACGCAGCTCCTAGCTCAGGCGGCCATCTTGTAAGGCGCCGCATGCGCATCCCTCTTGGCAAGTAGTTTTAAATGCCAAGTCTAAGTGGCAGTAAAGCTGCACACACAGGCACTGCAGTGGCAGGCCTGAGACAGGTTTGAAAGGCTACTTATGTGGGTGGCACAATTAATGCTGCAGGCTCACTAGTAGCATTTGAAGTACAGGCCCTGGGTATATGGTATACCACCTTACAAGGGACTTATCAGTCCATCAAATATGGCAATCAGGAATACACCAATGTCACCATGTTTAGGGGAGAAACACGTGCACTTTAGCACTGGTTGGCAGTGGTGAAGTGCACAGAGTCCTAAAGCCAACAAAAAGAATCAGCAAAAACAGGAGGTAAAAGGCAAAAAGTTGTGGAAAGACCACCCTAAGGATGACATGTCTAGCATCATTGTTATTGAGACTTGAGGGAACAAGCTCAGAAATTGGAAGTGAGGCAGTGCGGATTGAATCAAATTCTTCATATATTGCCTCTACTTTGTTTTTAAAACATCCACTAGCTTATCGCAAAGTGACTGGCTGGGATGCATGGTGTTGGCAATGTTTGGTCTGGAAAGTCAATCAACTGTTTTAAAAAGCCCTTAGTGCATTTTTCAGAGTTTTTAAAATCGAAAACTTGTGTATATACTTTTCATTCTAAACTGTTTTTGTGCACGCTTTCTTACTTTTCATTCTTTTGACAATGCCCATCATTCGTTTTAGCAGGTTCCACTTATACACAACGCATGTGCATCATGAGCAACTGCTCTGCCTGGTTCCCTTGTACAAATAAAGGTAGAAGTTATGTAGCAGCAGCAACAGTGCAAGGATCCGTCTAGTCCTTAATTTGTAAAATAATAAATGCCAGTGCCTAAATTTTTCTCAGAAGCCTGCGGCCAAACTGCCTAATGTTAGAGTTGCCGCATACCAAAACCGTTTTGTCTTCGTGCCACCTCATGTCTTTTTCCTCCATCACCCTACACTCCTTGCCCCTTTTTCTCCATCTTGCAGGTTGTTTTTCTTCCCTGCTTTCTCCCGTTGTAACTGTTTTCCATCATTCTCTTACTCTTTCTTTCCCTTTCTTCTGACTTTCTCTTTCTTGTTCAGGGTCAAAGTCGAATGCTGGAAATATAAGTATTGGTCCACGAAAAGAGCGGTCCAGTAGGCCCCCCTGCAATCACTGACTGAAGTAGACAATGGTTCCCTCACGTAGAAATATAGAACAGATGTGGCATATGGAACATCAATAGGGCCACTAACTCTACCACCTGCCTCACTTATTTTACATCCCTCCATTACAGGTAGCTCTCGGGGACAGGAGCATCAACCTCGAGTTATCTTTTTGGGTTTAACATCTTACCATGCAGTTCTGCTTTATATGCATGAACAATGTCAGAATAGAGAAGCAGTGATACTCTTGATTGGGAATACGTAAAAAGGAAAAGCTCAAGTCTTCATAAAAATGTTTTTAAGCTTCACCAGCATCATGAAGCTGGCAATAAAAAAAAAAAAATGTGAGGCCAGAATTGTGTCTTGGTTAGACAGTAGGGAATTTGTGGTGGTGTTGTGCATGGCTGCCTGGGCTTTGGGGACAGTCTCTTGTAGTCTGGCTGCTACAGAGATCTCTTTGCCTGCAGAATGAAATTTCAGAGTAGCAGTGCTTAATTTGAGCTGATGGTTGCTGGTGGGGTCCCAACACTCATTTTTGGGGACCAGCACTTATTTTACCTCATCAGGCTATGACCAAGAGAAAGGATAAAACAAAAGGGCAAAGAAGAAGGAGGAGAAAGTCGGAAAAACACTGACAAAGAAAGAAAGAAAGTAGAGATTAAAAGCAACTTGAAACAGTGAAATAAAGTGGCAAAGGGACCTTTAGAGTGACCGTTTGCCATTTACTAGGATTAGCTATGTGTCCACTACAAATGAAGAGGCCTGGAGCGCGTGGCAAGCAAGTAGAGGATCTTAGTGCCAGACTTAATGTGAGTGAGAGAAGAGCTATCAAGAGACTTAGGGTTGTCAGGTAGTTCAAGATTCTTCCGAGGCAAGGAGTAAAAGAAGGGAAGAAATGTTCTCAAGGTGCTCAGAAATTGTTTGCCTACGCTATCCTAACTTCACTTCACTTCTTCAGGGTCTTAATTTTAACTCTGCTTGAATACAGTAATAACATCTCTCTTGGGGCAGAGCCAGTGCTTAATTCGAGCCAGTGGTTGCAGGTATGGTCCAGTAGCTCTCATTTTTGTGGATCAGAACTTATTGTTCCTAAACACACTTTGATTCAGTGCAAGAGAGAGAAATACACAACAACAGGAAAGAAGGAGGAAAAAAGTGGAAAACAGATTGACAAACAAAGAAATATTTGATGAAAAAGAACCTGTAACGGAGAGGGAAAGAGTCTGGAAGTGTGGGGTGCTGGATGTGAGAAACTGAATTGTTGGTTGAGTGGGGTTCTTCAGTTGGGCTACCCTTCCACCGTTTGGCATCCACAGATCCCACCTCAGCACGACAGCTCATTCACAGCAGTTCGGGGTTCATGGGGGACCTCAGCAAGCTCTCAGCTCCAGAGCTGGAGCGGTGCTTCACCGCCTAGTAAGCTGGCTACCGCACCTCCAAGTTCACTGGCGGCTAGCTAGCAAATAGGCGACTTTCAGCGCCACAATCGTAGCGGGGTCCCACAGCTGCCAGGCAGTAGGGCTGGAGTGTGTCTGGTTCACCTGAGATACCGGGGTGGCGACAGATGGGGGAGGAGGTCCTGAAGCATTTCTAAAATTCATCTGCCATCTTGGCCACTACGGCCACGCCCCCCCAAAGGCAAATCCATGACACAAATTTTATGTCAATTAAAGTGCATAGAGCCAGAGAGCAGAAGGTCACTGAGAGATACGTTGTGGCTACTCAGGGGTCGATTCCGATCCCGGTCGGAGGCGCACCTAATACCATTCGGCCGGGAAAAAAGCCAGGCGAATGCCTGTTTCCCGACCGATTCGCACATACGTCCGAACGAGCAAGTACGATGTGCACAACTGCCCAAATCCCGACCCAGTCGTACTCACCCAACACAGGTCCAGTTCTCCGACCGATGCGGATCCGGAAACGCAGAATCGAGTTGCACGGAAGCCAAAATGCAGCCCCGTCCGTCCGGACAAGTACAATGCACTTTCCGTACGCGCCGAACCCGTCGCTACGCACGGCACGTCAAAGCATCCGGGAGAGGCGCACATAAGCTCCGATTCGCGCCACAAGACGATCCACGGCTACGAGACGAACACGCCAGCGACGAGGACGAGGCGAAGCAAAGAGAAAGACGAACGAGACGAACCAACCATGAATCCCATCGTGCCGATCCTACCAATATTCTACATCTATTACCGGAACAGGCACGGACGCGTACGGCGCAGAAGGTAAGTCAGACACCAACCACAAAAACAAACTGCACGTACCCGACATATCACACACACACAGAGGGATGCAGAAATTACTTACACCAGCAACAGCAGCACCATAGGGGCGGGATGGCTATCACCAATGCCACATATACACATAGGGGCCTGGATGCCAACAACTAACACCACCACTACCCAGGGGGTGCTAGATGCCTGTCACTACTACCACCTCTACCCATGGGTGCCAGATGCCTACCACTACTATCACCTCTACCCATGGGGGGCAGGATGCCTACCACTACTACCACCCCTACCCATGGGGGGCTGGATGCCTACCACTACTACCACCTCTACCCATGGGGGGCTGGCTGCCTACCACTACTACCACCTCTACCCATGGGGGGCTGGATGCCTACCACTACTACCACCTCTACCCATGGGGGCAGGATGCCTACTACCACCCCTACTCAGGGGGTGCTAGATGCCTACCACTACTACCACCTCTACCCATGGGTGCCAGATGCCTGTCACTACTACCACCTCTACCCATGGGGGGCAGGATGCCTGTCACTACTACCACCCCTACCCATGGGGGGCTGGATGCCTACCACCACTACCACCCCTACTCAGGGGGTGCTAGATGCCTACCACTACTACCACCTCTACCCATGGGTGCCAGATGCCTACCACCACTACCACCTCTACCCATGGGGGCAGGATGCCTGTCACTACTACCACCTCTACCCATGGGGGCTGGATGCCTACCACTACTACCACCTCTACCCATGGGGGGCAGGATGCCTGTCACTACTACCACCTCTACCCATGGGGGGCTGGCTGCCTACCACTACTACCACCTCTACCCATGGGGGGCAGGATGCCTAACACTACTACCACCCCTACCCATGTGGGGCTGGATGCCTACCACCACTACCACCCCTACTCAGGGGGTGCTAGGATGCCTACCACTACTACCACCCCTACCCATGGGGGCTGGATGCCTACCACCACTACCACCCCTACTCAGGGGGTGCTAGATGCCTACCACTACTACCACCTCTACCCATGGGTGCCAGATGCCTACCACCACTACCACCTCTACCCATGGGGGCCAGGATGCCTGTCACTACTACCACCTCCACCCATGGGGGGCTGGATGCCTACCACTACTACCACCTCTACCCAGGGGGGCAGGATGCCTGTCACTACTACCACCTCTACCCATGGGGGCTGGATGCCTACCACTACTACCACCTCTACCCATGGGGGGCAGGATGCCTGTCACTACTACCACCTCTACCCATGGGGGGCTGGATGCCTACCACTACTACCACCTCTACCCATGGGGGGCAGGTTGCCTGTCACTACTACCACCTCTACCCATGGGGGGCTGGATGCCTACCACCACTACCAGCCCTACTCAGGGGGTGCCAGATGCCTACCACTACTACCACCTCTACCCATGGGTGCCAGATGCCTACCACCACTGCCACCCCTACTCAGGGGGTGCCAGATGCCTACCACTACTACCACCTCTACCCATGGGTGCCAGATGCCTACCACCACTACCACCTCTACCCATGGGGGTCAGGATGCCTGTCACCACTACCACCTCTACCCATGGGGGGCTGGATGCCTACCACTACTACCACCTCTACCCATGGGGGCAGGATGCCTACCACTACTACCACCCCTACCCATGTGGGGCTGGATGCCTACCACCACTACCACCCCTACTCAGGGGGTGCTAGATGCCTACCACTACTACCACCTCTACCCATGGGGGGCAGGATGTCTGTCACTACTACCACCTCTACCCATGGGGGGCTGGATGCCTACCACTACTACCAACTCTTCCCATGGGGGGTTGGATGCCTACCACCACTACCACCCCTACTCAGGGGGTGCCAGATACCTACCACTACTACCACCTCTACCCATGGGGGGCAGGATGCCTACCACCAACAACACCCCCACTCACAGGATTTCTAATGCATGACACAACAAGCACACACCAACATAAGGAATGCAACAAAAAAACATCCCCCCCAACACCATGACAAGCGTGTGTAGACTGTGTGAAATGCCTACAACACTGAACATGACTTTGAACATACAATGTGACCCCCTATCACATGTGTCACACATAAATGTGTGTGGCCCCCATAATGCAAGCAGACCATGACCACTGTGGCAATGGGGTCCAACCCCCATCATCACAGTGACCAAAAGGTAAGTGTGGGGTCCATAGCTGAAGCACATTTTGAACATTGTGGCAATGGGGTCTAAACCCCCATCATCACAGTGACCAAAAGGTAAGTGTGGGGTCCATAGCTGAAGCACATTTTGCACATTGTGGCAATGGGGTCTAAACCCCCATCATCACAGTGACCAAAATGTGAGTGTGGGGTCCATAGCTGAAGCACATTTTGAACATTGTGGCAATGGGGTCTAAACCCCCATCATCACAGTGACCATAAGGTGAGTGTGGGGTCCATTGCTGAAGCACATTTTGAACATTGTGGCAATGGGGTCCAACCCCCATCATCACAGTGACCAAAATGTAAGTGTTGACATTGAAAAGGCTGCAACTGCCAAACTGCATGGATGATTCCTGGTCACAGAACAACAAACACATCAGTGGCAAAGTAGTGCTTGTGTCCCATAGCAACATAGATTGGGGGAGGCAAACAGTGCAGTGCAAATAAGACATACCTTTGGCCATGTGCAGACAAACATCACCCATGGGGGCTGACACTGTCAACATCCATCAATGACACAATGACAGAAGTGACCATCATAATGCAGACCCACATATTTGCACCAATGGGCACACAAATGTAGATACCCTGTGGAGACTGTAGATGTGAGGTGAACAAATAACATACCATGGCAGCAATGGGACACACAAACAATGATCATTGTGCTGACTGATGACCTAGGAGTCCCAGGGACAGCAGGGGAAACACACCAAACAACATACAGCCAATAGCACACTAAAGATATGCCAATGCAGTGGTGCAGATGCACAAACAGGCAGACCCACACTGCACATCACACACAACAGGTGAGGGGGTGCCAGTGTCCCCAGGCAACCACACAACACATGATGAGGCCTGAATACCAATTACACAGATGCACATACAGTGCCACACAAAAGTAACTCATGGATCCAAATCCCCTATGTGGGCAATCAGGCATTGTTAGATGAGAGGGAGCACAAATTACACATGTCACACAAGCTTGTAGGAATAGCAACTAACACAGCAAGAGACAGACCCACCACAGCACTACCCCCAGGGACCCCAAATTGTGCTGACACTAGCCTGCATGATAATCCCACTGTGATGACAATGTCAGATGTCGTTCACACTGTGAACCCCAGCCATGTCTCCTGAGCAACTAACTAAAATCACACCTACACAAGCTCCAATCAATCAGCACGGCCTGCCAGCCAAGGCCAATATGGAGGTAAGGGTCTGGCCGTGCAACAACTCACTTTTGCACCCACTCAACACCACACACCCTGATCTCCACCTATGTGCAGCAGTGAAGCTCACATGGACTGGTGACATTGCACATGCACGCATGACAATACCAGGGGTGGTGGTGGGAACCAAGGTGCAGAAACCCATCACACATGGCCAGTCAACAAGACTTGTCAATGTCTGACACACAGCACAGTATGCTGTACATGGGCATGATGTGAAATCCACCACAATCAATGGGATCCTGGCCATAGTCACACACCAATGAAGAAGCCAAGGTGACACACGAAGAACACACGTACACAACTACCAACATTGCAGCTCTGACCCTGAGGAGTGGCAGCAGTCACACACACAACGTGTCACAATCACTGTAAGCTAACACAAACTGTAAATCACATTACTCGTGTAAACAACAAGTGCCAAGGGGAATCCTGAATGTGTCCCATCTGCGTTTGCCCACATCGCCAGCACTGACAACAAAGACAACCTGGGATGACAACCTCATGAACATTAGTTTGCCATGCACCCACATCACAGAGAAACCACGTCCAAGATGCTGGATGAACACAGAACAACTCAGCAAGCATCACATACAGGAACATCCCTAGGGACACAGCCTGTGTAGGAAAAGGGAAGGGAACACGCACAGACATGCTTACACAACACAGGCCCACGCAATGTCACCAGATTACACACTGCCATGAGTGCACACCACTCCTGTGGAAGGTCCGCTGTGCCAAACCTTGTCTGTGCACGACCCAAACATGTCAGCAGAACACTCCGTCAGTGAGTCAAGAACCACAACACACAGAAGGCTCTGCTCACATCAGCCTGGGTACGGGGGTGTCACGTCAGTCATCTGCACACACACCAAACACATGTCAAGCAAGTTGCACTGTATACAGAGATGAGTCCTTCGACATTGATGTGCAAAACTGCATGTCCAGTGGAGCTGGGCACACAGTCAGGGAAATCAGAACATTGAACAGTGGTAAGCCCACCAGATGTGCATCAGTGTAAGACAAAGATGTTCATTTACAAATGCAAAAAGGACATCCCTGTGTCAAATGCTGAACATCACACCCTCAGACTGTAGCAAAGGATGCCATAGATCCAGAATACAACAGGACACATATCCCATGGACCACATGGAGTCCATCACTGCAACACTTCATCGTCCTGATGTTAACACTATTACAACTGCAAATGCAGGATGCTACTCATCCACATCATGTACATCAAAAGAAAACCCAAAAGTAAACAAAAAGAGGCTTTATTCAGCAAATGTCAGGGTAAAAACGGAAGTCCAAAAGAAACTAAGGCCAATGGCCAGTCCAAAATCACAGTACCAACGGGGTGAGAAGTGACAACTGGTCACACATTGCTTGCCTGCACTGGTACGGTTGGGGGACATCACCCTTGGAGGGGCATACAAGGGGCAGGCCAGGCACCGCAGGGACAGGATCAGGGGATGGCAGAGTGAGGCAGTGAAGGGGTGGTGGGTGCAGGAGTGTCACCGGCAACTGCAGTGGAGGTGTCTGACTCAGGGGGGCCGGCACCACCGTGGTACACAAGTCAGTTGGTGTGGGTGCCGCAACCACTGCAGTGGGCTGGACTGATGTAGTGGACTGGGTACCCACTGCAGTGCCCGAGTCAGACGTGGTGGTTGTGGACTCCACTGCAGTGCATGACTCCAAGGGAGTGGAAGGGTGGGCAGATGAGGTGAACAGGACAGAGGGGGACCCGGTCCCCACAACAGTGCCACTAACAGGCAGAGCATCTGGGTTGGGGGTGGAAGAGCAAGTGGCAGGGGGAGGGCCTAAGCAGTCTGGGGATGCGGTATCGGTGTGTGGGGGAACCTGGGGCTGGGGGTGGCGGGGGAACCTGTGCAGTGGTGGCCTGGGGGATGGAGGAGAGAGACTGGGCGCTGGAGCTGCGTGGTGGTGGTGGTGGGGTCTTGCTCTTCCTGCTCCGGGGGGACTTCCGAATGGGCTCCTGTGTCTGCCTGCGCCTGGGGGAGGGTGTCCGGGGGCGAGGGGCACTCCTCTCTGTGTGGGTGGACTTCCTCTTCCCCTGGTGTGCTGGGTCAGCAGGAATGGTGGGGAAGAGGCCGAGGTCACACAGGAAGACCTGCTGTGTATGTGGGGTAGCAGGCGAGGCAAGGGAAGGGTTCTTGGAGGGAGAGGATTTGGAGGACTGCGGAGTGAATGTGGATGCCTGTGTGTGTGTGTGTTCCCCATCCCCTGTGTCTGTGGTATCAGTCCCCTGAGGATGCTTGTGTGCACGTCTTGCCTTACTCTTGGGTGTGTCTGTGCTGCTCGTGTCTGTGTGTTTGGATGACTGTGCAGGTGTGCATGTGCTTTGGACAGGTAGGGCGGCAGGAAGTGTGGATGGGGCAGAGGTGGGAGGGGTGAGGGACTATTGGAGGAGGGACACTGCCTCCGTCAGGGAGGAGTCCATGGACCTATTTCTCCTCTGTAGGGCAGACATACCCGTCGAGATGCCCTCCATGAACGACACCAGCTGTGTCAACAGAGTGGTGTGTGCATGGAGGACACTCAGCATTGCTGTCTGCCCTACATGGAGATGCCGAAGGAGGTACACAGACTCCTCACTCAGGGCAGCAGGGGACACAGGGGCAGGGGCTGCAGTGCCTGGCACGAAGGAGACATGCTCCCGAGCACAGGAGCCTCCACGGACCTCAGGAATGGGAGCCGATGGGAGGGCGGTGGTGGTGGTGGTGGTGGTGGTGGCGGGGCCAGACAGACTAGCTGGCCTTTGGTGGCTGCCGAGACCCGCCTCCACAAGGGAGTCATCCTCCGAGCTGCTGTGGTCCCCAGCTGAGGTGGATGGTGCTGAGGACTCCTCGGTGTGGCTCCCCTCGCCCTCCGTGCCACTGGGTCCCTCTGACCACTCGTCCGATGCTGACCCAGTCTGGCTCCGCTGCTCCTCCTGGTCCGTGGAGCTGTCCCCTCCTGTGAACGTGGATGTATCTGCAAACAATTATGGAAACAGACAAACATCAGTCACCTGCACTGACCGCACACACCACAGTAAGTACAGCACATTACAGAGCAAGCCCTGGCATCCTTAGTTGAACATTGCCTAAAGTCCTCACACAGATTCGGGGAAGCCAATTGTCAGACTGATGGTCAACCATGGGACTCACACCCCTCCTGCCCTTGCACCCATCTGTCTGGTGCCTGTCTGATGGTAAGACCCCAGTGTGGACACATGCACCACCTACACAGTTGTTGGACATTGCAGGGAACACGGTGAAGCATGTGAACATGCACACATCACATATCTTGCCACTGAGTCAGTGCAGGTGTCCGGATAAAGGGATGGCCAGATTCTAATTAGAAATGCATGTGATGCATACCAGCACCAGACACCATGATGCACCCATGTCCGGATAGTCAATGCCACAATGGGGTGCATGTTGCACATGTCACTCCCCTGCAGGATCAGTCCCAGGAAGTTGAATGCCATGACACAGGAATGCGTGCAAAGTCATACATTACTGTCTCAAGTCACATGGCCATGGCAGCCAGCCAACAACAGTCTGCACTGTGTCACAATCCGAGGGCATGGGGAATGCAAGTTATGTGACTGACAAGTGCACATGTCCATCCCCCAAAAACCACATCATCTGTACTACTATTTGTCCACGTCATACCAACTGGACATAAGGGGGACATGAAACACAACTCTCTGAACATGAGCACCTCACAGTGTGCTGTGAATGAAAATACAGCTGCCTGAAAGTCACAGTCGCAAACACCTGTGTGCACAGTCAAGTGATCAGACACCTATAAGTCACAGAAGTATCGTCTATCATGGTCACATCTCAGATGGCGTGCTGAGCCCCAAACGATGAACATACCAGTAGTCCTGACAACGAAGACACAGCACAATGAGACAGAGGCAGACACCTGAGGGTACATTTCACTGATCACAACATGCCAGATGATACACGGGAGTGGGAGTACAGAGTGTATTGTATGCACTGGAGTAGGCATGACTGTCCAGCTCCACCTGTAAGAGGGATGAGTCCTGGACAGTAGGCAGGTGGCTAAGCATGTGTGACACACTGGATACACATACTCCTGAGGCCCAAATATTGTTCCCACCAGCAGCATGGGTGTGTGCCACATTCCCCAGGGACATGTGGTGAGTCAGAGCAGCAGTCAGAGCAGCAAGTGGAACACATATCAAAGTTACACGCAGATCACATGTCAGAACTTAGGCATTGTGTAAGCAATTGACCCACCCATGAATCGCACAACATAGTCACGGGAACAAATGCTGTCCCCCACCTTGAGCAAAGCAAAATGCAATGACACAGTCCCCAAATGACACAATTTCCTGACTATAAGGGCCACACATATGCGTATCAGAGGAGAAGTGGGCATGTAACAAATGAGGGACATGGGTCCTGGACCACATGACTGATGTACTGTGGAAGTTTACTCAGGCCAGAGGAGGGCACATAGCATGTCAGACAAAGTGCACAGTGCAGTCATGGACTCACCCCCTCCTTGCTGCTGTCTGTCCTTCAGCTGCCCATCCAGGTCAGGGAAGACCACCGCCAGGATCCGGAGCATGTGGGGGTCAGGGTCCGGTGTCCGCCCCTCCTGCGAGGAGGCGACAGCTTCAGCTGGACCCTTGCGATCCTCCGGGTCCAGCCACGAAGGTCCTGCCACCTCTTTTGGCAGTTGCGGATCCTGCGCCTGTAGACCCCCACGGATCTTACTTTCCGGGCGATGGTCAGCCAGATGTCCTGCTTCTGGTGGGCATCAACCTGTGAGGATGACAAAGTGAAAAGGCAATTACTACACATGCAACATATACGTGCATCACACAGTTGGATATACATGTCTCAATTACAGGGGCATATGATGTACACAGGCAGTGCAACAATGGCTATGAACAGTTTGCCAGCAGTCACTACATGGTATCATTGCATGGGAAGTAAACCTAGTTGAATGTTTTTGGTGTATTGAGATCATTCGTTTTTAATTTGGATAGCTCTCATGTGTAAATAAGAAACACAACCTTGTTGGTGATGATACAATCACTGATCTTTTGCATAAAATTTTACATTACTCTGCAATGGTTTTTCGTGTATCTGCTCTCGTTCCTATTAGATCTCTTATTTGTTTCGTTGTATGTGGTATAGAAATAGACACTTTCTTATTATTTAAATGTCTATTATCTTAGATAATGTTTACTACATAAGACGTCTTCCAGTTGAATTGTACAAATGTCAGAGTGAACATCCACTATTTGCTACTTTGTGAAGGTACGACATTAACAATTATTATTTATTTATTCATTATTGTATCTTCTGGACTCTTCTGTGAATTCTTTATCAAAGTGTAAATTGACTTGTAGCATTCTTCTTATATATAAATTGTCCCTGTGTAAGCTTATTATGTATAGGCCATCATACACCTTTTTTGGAGATGCATCCCTTATTATTATAAGGTTGCAAGTTTCTTGGTAATTGTTGTAAATATTAGTTTTTTTAAAAATTGCTATGTATGTGTTTTAATTGTTTGTATGTAAAGCACTTACTTTTTTTAATAATTGCACTTGTATGTTTTTTTCAATAGCCCTGAAGAAGTCTCTTTTAGAGACGAAACGCGTCGGCTATGGCTATGATCTTCTGTTTTTAAGAAATTATGAAATAAAGAGAAAATCCTATTAAGATATGCACATCGGTGATCTGGACATCTTTCTGTGTGCTCATTACTTTAATTATTGATACTGAACTGTTATAAAATTGTTGAATAGTGCTGAACCTTTGTGTGTTCAAGATTGTTATAGGATTTTATCCTAGTTAAGGAGTACAGAGGGGAGTACTCTTTGGTTCTTTGCACTATAAGTAACTTTGAGACACTTTTTCAGTTGTTAGGTGCGGTTTCGAACAGCCTCTACCCTCTTTCCTTGTTGCATTTCAGTTTATGTGGGCTGCCAGCACTGACATTTGAAGTCTTAATATCTAATACCTGCTTGGTCTGTTTTGGTTATGGATTATGATGATAAAGAGAAGAACTGTTGGGTGATCTCTTTAATGATAGATCACAAATCAATGTAGCACATAAAGACCTGCCATCAGATAAGAATGAGGGTCTAAAAAGTAAATTTACACGTTTAGAAAAACTTAAAAAATTTGAGCTGGCTAAATGGTGGGATGGTGCCACCCTTAGAAAATACATTGAAAATAGACGTATTCCGAGAGGATTAAGGATCCTTATTTTCCCCAACTTTGAGGATTTAGATCCAGATCTCCTCAAAGAATGGGAAGAAGGGCCTATATGAGGCATCATATAAGATGATGGGGACATTAATTGCCAATTCAGAGAGAAAAGTCTCTAAGATTAAGGAGGAAATTAAGACCCTTGAGAAAGAGATCAATGAGAGCAGTTTAAAAGATGTGATACAAAAGAATATGGAGATCTTGAAAAAAGAGCTAAACAGTTATCAATTATATCTCAAAGAAAAGAAACAGAAAAAAATATTAAGAGACGAAGGAGATTACAGAAGAGGACGTATTTTCACATTCGCAAGAAAATACGATGATCTGGTCACAAAACCTCAAGAAAAAGAGAGGACTCGTGATAAACCAGTCAGTATTTCATCCAGCAGTGTTTCACTCTCTTCTTTGGAAAGTGACTTAGGTGAAGGAGTGAGTAGTGCTCCACCCACAGATCCTCCTTCGGTTTTTACAGGAGGTTCGGAGATATCGATTAGGGAACCGTATAAAAATTCCCAGTGGAGAGGCAGGAGGAGGGGTGGCAAAAAACACAAGATCAGGCACAAAGGCCAGAGAGCAGAATGTGGGCAACAAGAAATAAGATGTTGTGTGCTGAATGAAATAGAATGTTTAGATACTTTCCCTGATTGCAATGCATTAACGATTGTTAATCTGTCGTCAAAATGTTTGTCTTCTCAAGAAGAGTTTGTCTTAAGTAAGGGCCTTAACTATTGCCCTACAAGCAAATGTGATTTTGTAAATGTACATACAGATCTATTTAAGTTCATTCGCAAACTAAAAATAAAAAAATACTTTGAAGATCATCCCGTTGTTCAACGTGTCCCTTTATCCAGTGTTAATATAGATCCTGTTCCATCCATCATAGACATACACAATACGCATTTGCTTGCATCACTGTATGATGAGGATGATGTTGGAGATGTCATGCAGGTGGCCAATATTTTGGGCATTCATCAGGACTATACAATTGACAGCGGATTACGTCCAAATTCAAAGTTTATGCCTCCACAAATACATGAGTCAGCCATAGATGCCTTCTATAACAAGGTCACAATTGACCTTCATAATCTGGAGGACTTGCATCATAAGAGGAAGGGTTGCATACATAATAATAATCTTAGTGTAGATGAATATAGACTCCTACAGTTATTGAAAGATGATGCAAGTCTGGTTATTAGAGAGGCCGACAAAGGCGGTAACATCGTCCTTATGAACTCGAATGATTATTTAAAAGAGATTGACAGACAGTTAAACGATGCTCAATGTTATGAGAAATTAATGACCAATCCCACTGTTCAGATAGAAAATAAAATCAATTCTAAATTATGGGATTGGCATGAATCTTGTTTGCTGTCAAACCATGAGTACAAATTCCTGCAGGCCCACCATTCCAGATCACCATGTATTTATATTTTACCAAAGATCCACAAAGGAGGTGCCTTTCCACCTGGGAGGCCTATAATCTCTGGGAATGGTGGGCCTCACGGAACTACATTGCCCAATATTTAGATTATTTTCTTCAACCTATTGTGAAAAATTTACCATCGTATCTGAGGGATAGCTCTGATCTTCTATGTAAATTAGAAGACTTCAAATGGGATCAGGATAATTTACTTCTTGTGTCCATGGACGTTGAAAGTCTGTATACTTGTATTCAAATCCAAGAAGGGATGAGAGCTCTTAAACATTTTCTCTTTAAGCGGGGTGCACAATACTTGGAACATACTGATATGCTGCTAGACATGGCAGAGTTGATCTTGACACAAAATGCATTTTTGCATAATAACATCTGGTTTTTGCAAAGACAGGGCACGGCCATGGGCTCCAGATTTGCTCCATCTTATGCTAACCTCTTCATGGGGCTGTTTGAGGTGGAGCATGTCTGGGGCCCAGGGGCCCATATGTGGAGCGACAACGTAATTTTTACGGTCGCTACATTGACGACATCATTATGATATGGCATGGTACGGTTGGAAGTTTAGACATGTATCATGCTTATTTAAATAAGAACAATCATAATGTTAAACTGACTATTCAATATTCTGAGACAAGCATCGAGTTTCTTGATTTAAGACTTTTTATAAATGGGACTAGTATACATAGTGACATGTATAAAAAGAAGACGTCGTGTAATAGTTATCTGCACGCTACTAGTGCCCACCCTCAGTCCATCATTAAAGCCATACCTTATGGTGAAATGGTTCGCGCGAGACGCAATTGCAGTATGGATAAAGATTTTACTAGGAACATTGATCAAATTAAAACTAATTTCTCCAAAAGGGGTTATGATAAAACATGCCTAGATACTGCAGAGAAAAGAGTCTTGTCTCTAGATAGGAATGAGACACTAATGTCTAATGTCAGAAGAAATCGGCATACTAAAAAATATGATTCAGAGGTGTTATTCATTACAGAGCATAATGTTTTTAGTAATCACATCTACAATATTTTGAGAAAAAACTGGCACTTGCTTGAGAATGAAGGCCTTTCTGCTAATATAACATCTAACAAACCCAGAGTTGTTTACAGGAAGAGTAGGACATTAAAAGACATGTTAAGTCCTAGTTATGTTACTAGTACTCAAACTTCAAATAGGACATGGCTACCAGAAAGACCTTTGGGTTTTTATACATGTGGAAATTGTTGTATATGCAAACTAGGTTTAAGCAAATACAAAAGTTCAGTAGCAGTCAATCAAGGGAATTTTTCATAAATTGCTTTATCAATTGCAATACAACATTTACTGTTTATATGATTATATGTGCTTGTAAAAAGATGTACATTGGTAGTAGCATTCGTAGTCTTAAATTGCGAATTCAAGAGCATGTGAGAGCCATAAGAAACTGTGATGTTAAGTATCCAGTTGCTATGCACATATATCATGATCATCCAAATGATAAGAATATCACCTTTTGTGGTATTGATCATGTTAAGATGCTAGAGAGAGGAGGTGATAGGGAGTTGACTCTCAGACAGCGAGAGGCATCTTGGATTTGTCGGCTCAGGACTAACAAGTTTGGACTTAATACCAATGATGAGCTACATTATTTTTTGTGAGGTCTTAGAATGCTTGCTAAACGGACCAGAAATGGAAACATGTTGTCATTGGCTTATGTTGTTAATGGGCAATTATATAGCAAGACAGATTGCCCATTTAAGAATTAGTTGCTTGCTTTTGACTGTACATGTTATTCTTGTCCAAAATATATCATCTTACCATCTGGGTATGTGTTTGAAACATGTTGTGTTTATTTTAAATATAGGACAGATAAATAAGTTTTTTTAAATGGATTATATGCCTCTTATTGAATACAACTTTTGTTAACATTCTGTCATGATGATTGAGTACTATTTGCCATGTTTAAATTAGGATCCCCTTATACATAACTGGGGTGGTGTAGATACTATGGGGTCGATTCCGATTCGGGCCGGAAAAGCACCGACCGACTCGGATCCGGAAAAAATACCGACCGACACG
The DNA here is from genome assembly GCA_963921515.1 of Calotriton arnoldi. NCBI lineage: Eukaryota > Metazoa > Chordata > Amphibia > Caudata > Salamandridae > Calotriton > Calotriton arnoldi. The sequence goes on along the minus strand of CAWUFW010000754.1, from coordinate 279,000 downwards.
TACCAGTGGCGCCCGACACGCCAAGTACGATGCAAGCCGCGATAAATCCGACCGACACGTCAGGAAACCAAGCCGACCGACCGACCCGCTCGGAAAATAGCAATCCGGCCGGAAAAACACGCGAATCCAACCGACCGACACGCACCCGGAACAAATCCGACCGAATCGTACCCGCCAACTCCAACCTGCAAAGTACGATGCAAGGCGCGAAAAACACGACCGAGTCGGACGGAGGACAAGCCGTACGACCGACACGCATACAAAACCGAGCCGAAGCAACACAATACACCGCGACCGACGCGTACGCAGCATACAAAACTGCACAAACACAGCGTGAACGAAACGGAAAACACCGTACGAGACCAATGCACGGTCCGACTCGGTCACAAGAACGTTTCCAACATACACAAACAGCACAAAGGAAAAATCAACCAAAAAAAGGCCAAACAAGCAATTACCAAGCCAATAAATACTGGGGGGGTGGGGACAGAGAACAAAGACACACCCACAACTCCACCTATATAAAGGACACAAATCACTACCATGAGCCTTTGCAAATGCCATTTCACTGCCAGCACCCAAGAGAAAGCAACCACACACCCACAGCTCATCCCTCACACAAGCCACACACCATCAGCACACCAACAAATACCTACCTCACATACACCCAGCAAAACACACACTCACACACCCTCACCTGCACACCAACACACACATCACTCACCATCACCACCCATCACCATGCCCCCAAGAAGAATCCCAAGTTCCTAGATTGTGAATTGGAAGTCCTGGTAGACGAGATCCTCAGGGTGGAGCCACAGCTGTTTGGCACACTGGTCCAACAGACCCCCATGTCGCAGAAAACCAAGATGTGGGAGAGGATCATCAACAGGGTGAACGCCCAATCACCATGTCGGCGCACAAAGACCGACATCCAGAACAGGTGGTATGACGTGCGCAGGAGGGTCCGGGAGCTGCTCAAGAAAGACTACATCAACAGCCAATACACCGGCAGTGGCCCTCCTGCCAAGCCAGTATACCTCAGGCCCTGGGAGGAGAAGGTGCGGGCCATCCTTCCGCCAGTGAGCGTATATGGACTAGAGGACATCCCAGAGCCTGGTGAGTACACAACAAATGTACACAATAAACTGCCACAAAACACACACATCACTGTCAAGGGGAGAGTCAAACCATGCACTCATAGCAATTACACAGCAACTAGAACAGAATCATCCCAAAATGTGTATGTCAGTCAGATAAACACAACACATGCCATCAAAAAAGTCACATCCAACTGTGCCAACACATGTACAAACACAACCACAACTACAGCTAGGCAGTGGCACAAATAGAACTAACACACACATCCACACATGTAGCCACCACAACAACACCAACACACAGTGAAGACCACTCAAAGGAAGGAATTCTGTGTATGCTGGCCAAGTCAGTGTAGCCAATAGCATCATGGGAGTCGCACTCACACATATTGCCCCCCCCACAACTGTCCCATCAACACCACCCTGAACCATGCTCACATCACAGGGAGTGGAGAAGGACTCACAAGATGGCTGACACTGGCTACTGCTGTGGGGAGCACAAGGCTCTGCTGCCAACTGTGCACCAACAAACAGCAGGACACCACTGACTGACATCCTGAGAGACAACTTACACTCCCTGCAATGCAAGCACGTTCCATGGTGGGATATCTGGCTGGCTGGCTGGGTGGGAAGGGGGACTTGCAGCACTGACCATAGTCACCAGCACCTCCCCTCACACCCCCCCCCAACACAAACTCCACAGTACCCACCTGGTAGAATGCAATGCCCTCCATCCTAACACAAGATCCCACAAAGCACCACCACCCTGGGTTATGTTGTGTGAAGCACAGGGACACTCTTGGGACTCTTAGCCAAACAACTGCCAGGACAACACTCCCAGCCATCCTGTCAGCACAGCCAGCCCACCCCACAGGGAAGCAGAGTCAAAAGGAAGGAAGCATGGGCATGCTGGGAAGGGGGGTGGAGGCAATAGCATGATGGGAGTCGTAGTCACAGACATTGCTCAGCCTCACAACTGGCCCATCAACACCACCCTGAACCATGCTCACATCACAGGGAGTGGAGAAGGACTCACAAGATGGCTGACACTGGCTACTGCTGTGGGGAGCACAAGGCCCTGCTGCCAACTGTGCACCAACAAACAGCAGGACACCACTGACTGACATCCTGAGAGACAACTTACACTCCCTGCAATGCAAGCACGTTCCATGGTGGGATATCCGGCTGGCTGGGTGGGAAGGGGGACTTGCAGCACTGACCATAGTCACCAGCACCTCCCCTCACACCCCCCCCAACACAAACTCCACAGTACCCACCTGGTAGAATGCAATGCCCTCCATCCTAACACAAGATCCCACAAAGCACCACCACCCTGGGTTATGTTGTGTGAAGCACAGGGACACTCTTGGGACTCTTAGCCAAACAACTGCCAGGACAACACTCCCAGCCATCCTGTCAGCACAGCCAGCCCACCCCACAGGGAAACAGAGTCAAAAGGAAGGAAGCATGGGCATGCTGGGAAGGGGGTGGAGGCAATAGCATGATGGGAGTCGTAGTCACAGCTCTACATCCCCCACCACATGGCCCAGCAAGCTCACACTCACGCATGCACATCCCACAGAGAGTAGAAAGGCCCATCAAAGATGTCTGACACTGTTGCTGTGTCGTGGGGAGCACAAGGGCATGCTGGGAACTGCACATCAACCAACAGCAGGACACCACTGACTGACATCCTGAGAGACAACTTCCACTCCCTGCAATGCAAGCACGTTCCATGGTGGGATATCCGGCTGGCTGGGTGGGAAGGGGGACTTGCAGCACTGACCATAGTCACCAGCACCTCCCCTCACACCCCCCCAACACAAACTCCACAGTACCCACCTGGTAGAATGCAATGCCCTCCATCCTAACACAAGATCCCACAAAGCACCACCACCCTGGGTTATGTTGTGTGAAGCACAGGGACACTCTTGGGACTCTTAGCCAAACAACTGCCAGGACAACACTCCCAGCCATCCTGTCAGCACAGCCAGCCCACCCCACAGGGAAGCAGAGTCAAAAGGAAGGAAGCATGGGCATGCTGGGAAGGGGGTGGAGGCAATAGCATGATGGGAGTCGTAGTCACAGACATTGCTCAGCCTCACAACTGTCCCATCAACACCACCCTGAACCATGCTCACATCACAGGGAGTGGAGAAGGACTCACAAGATGGCTGACACTGGCTACTGCTGTGGGGAGCACAAGGCCCTGCTGCCAACTGTGCACCAACAAACAGCAGGACACCACTGACTGACATCCTGAGAGACAACTTCCACTCCCTGCAATGCAAGCACGTTCCATGGTGGGATAACTGACTGGGTGGGTGGGTGGGTGGGAAGGAGGTCTGGCTGTCAACCAAACACAATCAATGCAGACCATGTTCACACCCCAGAGAATACATAGAAATGCCCAAATAATGCAGGACAATGTGCCACACCAATATCAACCCCTGACTGTGACGACTTAGGACAATACAATGTACAGGCCCGCACCCCGAGGCACAGTCACAACTGTCAGGTGTGTCAACCACTGATGCCTGCAGAAACATGACATACATTGTTTGTGTCTCCCAAAAACAGGTGATGATAGGGACACAGCAGCAGACGCTGAGGAGTCCCAGTCCCAGGCTCAAGAGGATGCCGAGCTCACTGGCGTCGTACAGCCTCTGTCCTCCTCGGACGATGAAGAACAACCTGGCACATCCGGTGCAAGTCAACATGCTGCACCAGCAGGACCACCAGCTGCAGCACCAGCAGGTCCACCAGCTGCACCCCCTGCACCCACCCCTCCAACGACTGTCACCACGAATACCATCCCTGCCGACATGGACAGAATAAGGAACAACACCAGCGCAGTGACCCTGGACCAACCTGGGGCCATGGACACCACCACCACCACCAACCCCCAAGGTGGACCAGGGTTATCTGTGCGTGCAACTGCACACACTGCACATGTCAGCAGGGGTGGTGGGAGGGGTGGGAGACAGAGGTCGCTGCTTGCAGACGTTGCTGGTGTGCATGAAGACCCACAACTGGTACGCATAGCTGATGCGTACCAGTCCAGCACCGGAGAGCTCAGCCAGGTAGTGGGGCTCCTCAGAGACATCAAACAGCAGCAGGCTGCCCATCATGCCCGCTTGGACTCCCACATGTCCCACGTGGAGTCACACATGTCACGTGTGGACTCCCACATGTCACGTGTGGACTCCCACATGACCCGCGTGGAGTCCAAGTGGGATGTACTACATGAGATGACGGCGGTGCACAGGGACATTTTACAATGCCTCCGCCAGATGAACAGCAACCAGTCCACACCTCCCTGTGTGCCAACAACATCTGGTACCGAACAAACTGCAACTGCCACAGGGAGGGAGGAGGACTCTGGCGGAGAGTCCCCTGCACCGCAGCAGCCTGCACTTGAGGGCCCCCCCCAAGAAGAGGGGTCGTCCGAGGAGGGGAAAGTGAGAGGCTGATGGCCAAGCGCAACTCCCAGGAAGCCTGAACCTGTTCTGGATTTTCGCCTTTGTGCACAGACTGTTCACCCTGTTGATGGCAACACTACTCCCACACATTGCATGGGGAGTACAAGTTGGAACAATGTGTCAGACAACTGTGGCCCCGATACTGGGGATCCTGTCTACCTGGACTTTCTATTCATCTAGGAACTTGGGATTGCAAGATTCATGTACAGCACAATCCATCCTATGCACTATTATCACAGATGTATCACAATAAACACAATAATACACCATACTTGCCTCTGTCGTGATTCCAACGTGGGTACTGTTATGGGGATGATGAACAACAAAATTACACTGTGTATGCGAACTGCAACAGCAAGGACAACACAGGCATGTGAGTACAGGCAACGTGACACATATGAGGGAGACACACCACCAGGGCTACACAACACATACACACCTAGGCCATCTGACTCATTGCCTACACTGATGTTGCCAGGGAAGACGGTGCAATGCACAGACACCACACCCATTCCCAGTTGTAGTCAAGTAGCCCACAGGTGCAGTAAGCAAATGGCAGTCAAATGTGTGACCACAGACAACGCACATCACTAAGTGAAGCACAGGTTTATTACACAGTAGCAACATGCCGTAACCACTACAGATGCAAGGTAACCCCACCTGGTAGCGGGCACACAGTCAACAACTGTAGACAGAAGGAAGTCCATGGGTGTGGCGCACATCACCTGTAGGGACACAACAGCTACCAGCCTGGATGTGCAATCACGTTGTCGGTGGACACAGTTGACCAAACGAATCTGAAAGTACCCTGTGAAGGACAGAAATGACACACAGTCAAAAGCAATGGAGTACAGGACAGAACAGCAAAACTCATGCACAATACATGTTACAAGATACCCACCCAGAACCAAGTTAGCATGTCAACACTGTTGGGGAGTACAGCCCACCTGTCACCACACATCGCAACACACATCCAGTCAAGTAGCCCATGGACACACTCCAACAGCACCAGAGCACCACCCACACATCATGCCAACTCACATCATTCACATGACACCTCAGGATACTCACATTCAGCTAAAGAAGTTGGTGATGAGCTGTGTGCGGACATCACCATCACCATCATCATCATCATCGTCACTGGCATCGTGGTCCAGGCCAGGATCCTCCACAGGTGGCGGATGTTGGTCATCGTCATCCTGGATGAGAGGCAACTCCTTCCGCACTGCCAGGTTGTGGAGCATGCAGCAGACGATGATAATCTTGCACACTTTCGCAGGGGCATATGGGAGGGACCCTCCGGTCTTGTCCAGGCAGCGGAAGCGGCTCTTCAGGAGACCAAAGGTCCGCTCAATCACTCTCCTGGTCCGACCATGTGCCTCATTGTAGCGCATCTGGGCAGGTGTCACAGGGTTCCTGAGGGGTGTCAGCAACCACGGCATGTTGGGGTATCCCGAGTCACCTACGGACAGACAAGTGCACATCAGCTGACTTGGAAAAGTGGGCGGAATACTACAGATCAGATCACACACAATGGCACAAAGTCAGTACACACCGACAAGCCAGGCACGCTGGTTCTGCATCTGTGCCATCAACCTGGGGATGCGACTACTCCTCATCACAAAGGCATCGTGTGCTGAACCAGGGAAACGGGCACACACGTGTGTGATGGTCATGTCTGCAAGACACACCACCAGTGCATTGACCGAGTGGTAGTGCTTGCGGTTCCTGTAGGCCTGCTCCTGGGCCTGTGGTGGTACCAAAGCCACATGTGTCCCATCAATGGAGCCAATGACATGCGGCATCCTCCCCAGGGCATAAAAGTCACTCTTCACGTCAGTGAGTCGTCGCAGTCTAGGGAAATAGATGTACCGGTTCAGGAAGAGCAACATTGCCGCCAAGAAATCGCGGAGCACACGGCTGAACATGGTCTGTGACATCCCACCAGCAGACGCCACAGTATGTTGGAAGGTACCGGTGGCAAAGAAGTGTAGGGCTGCCATCACCTTCACCTTGGGGGTCAGCGCTGTAGGATACGGCCGGCCAGGCTGCAAATGTGGGGACAACTGCACTGCCAAATCCTCAATCAGCTGCCTGGTGAAGCGGTACCGTCGGATGCTGTCACGTTCCACCATCGTTGCCAGGTCTGGGAATGGCCGATGGACAGCAGGAGCCCTGCAGTGCAGAGGAGAAGTAAGCAAGATCGTCAGTCACCCCACATATGCGGCATTGAACACACTCAAGATCCCAACATACATCATCATGAGGCACAACTACATGAAGTGTGCAGTACCGGAACGACATGTATGGTACATACATGGCCAACATCTGTCAACACGGTCCTACAGGTGGCATCAATTTGTCCCAGGTTGGCCCATTGGATATCATGATGCTGTGTCACAGTCACCCCCCAGTGACATGTGAGGACAGATGTGCCCCAGGCACCACAGCTCAACGACAGGCACATTCCCAGGGACCCTGTAATGCCACATGGACACTGGCATCACCTGGAGTATCATGTGTACACCACAACAAAACAAACATGACCCCCACAGGTAGTGGCCACACTTGCCATGGCAGGAGAGCCATGGACGTCTGTGACACACACGCACAACATCAGAGTCCATGCACACACAACGTGGATGTGGAGACTGTCTCCCATTGTGCACATGAAATCAGAGACATTGTAAACACTACATGCACAAAGACTGTGGAGGGCCATCACTATTGTGCCACTGGGACACCCTGGCTCAAACATACCGTCCCACATGGGACTCACGGGGTATGTGACATGACATACACAAACACCACTGTGAAATGTGACCATGGCACATGCACAGATATGAACAGTTGCACATCACAGTGGTCACGTACACGTAACACCCAGGATCCTGTCCCCATTAACACGTGCACAGCCTGGGGGTGGCTGCCCACAGGTGACACCCACAGGACAACATGTACACCAACATACACACAATAGGAAATGCAGCCTTACATGCCTTATGATAAGGTTTGGACAGGCTGTCGTGATGTAGGTGTGCCCCTCACTCCCTGGGAGCTATCTGTGGCTGGCATATGTCCATCTGAGACAGGCATGCTGACATATGCCAGTCACATGTACAGTGATGCGTTGAACAGCAATGGACCGATCGGTGCCTCCGGCCGGCCCATTGCTTTCAATGTGTGCGGGTACGCGTTGTACCCCTGTGCGCGTTGTACTGCAATGGACCGATCGGTGCCTCCGGCCGGCCCATTGCATTCAATGTGTGCGTGGTACGCGTTGTACCCCTGTGCGCGTTGTACTGCAATGGACCGATCGGTGCCTCCGGCCGGCCCATTGCATTCAATGTGTGCGGGTACGCGTTGTACCCCTGTGCGCGTTGTACTGCAATGGACCGATCGGTGCCTCCGGCCGGCCCATTGCATTCAATGTGTGCGGGTACGCGTTGTACCCCTGTGCGCGTTGTACTGCAATGGACCGATCGGTGCCTCCGGCCGGCCCATTGCTTTCAATGTGTGCGGGTACGCGTTGTACCCCTGTGCGCGTTGTACTGCAATGGACCGATCGGTGCCTCCGGCCGGCCCATTGCATTCAATGTGTGCGGGTACGCGTTGTACCCCTGTGCGCGTTGTACTGCAATGGACCGATCGGTGCCTCCGGCCGGCCCATTGCATTCAATGTGTGCGGGTACGCGTTGTACCCCTGTGCGCGTTGTACCTCAATGGACCGATCGGTGCGCACCCATTGACAATGGGCTTGCCTGGCAACGGACGCGTTTTCGAATATTCGAACGAGTCGGTTGCTGGAAAATCAGTTGGTCACCCACAACAATGTTGCAAAATCATGTATGTCATGAAGTTGAAATTTTGAAGGATGCTGTGGGCGTGTTTTGGTGCTGCTATTCCATGGATTGGCCAGATTCAGAAGATGCAAACGACTTGGACCTATCACTTTGGACACAAGGGACAGTATCTGCCTCTCCAGCACATATATATTGCTGCATGTTCCCCTGAGAGCCCACTTGCCTGCACTACATGCTCCAGGACGACATCTGCCACTGCACTGCTGCTGTCTCTGCCCCTCTGGACCCTGCAATGGCACGTACTGTGGAGAGAGCCCCAGCCTTCAGCCTTGAAGAGAACCAGGCCCTGCTGGACAGCCTACTTCCACAGTACAGCAAGCTGTATGGGACACCAGGGGAGCAGGTGAGTGTTCTGTGCACTGCCTTTCTGAATGTGCATTTTGTCTGACTAGCAAGGCTGAGAGTCAGCACACCACTGGCTAGCAGGCCCACTGAGTAGTTGTCACCCCCATAGTGTGTAGTGACTTGCACTGGACAGGTATGGTGCAGTGACAGTGCTTCTGAACAGGGTTTTACTCCCCATGCTATGATACCATGTAGTGACTTCTGGAAAACTGTCCATGGGCAGCCGTGCACTGCCTGGGTACACCATGTGCCCCTGTGATTGCGACATGTATATGCAACTGTGTCATGCACGGATATGTTGCATGTGTAGTAATGGCCTTATCACTTTGTCATCCTGACAGGCTTCTGCCCATCGGAAGCATGAGATATGGAAGGACATCGTCCGGGCTGTCCGGTCCGTGGGGGTCTACAAGCGCCGGATCCGCAACTGCCAAAAGAGGTGGCAGGACCTTCGGGGCTGGACCCGGAGGATTGCACGGGTCCAGCTGAAGCTGTCGCCTCCTCGCAGGAGGGGCGGAACACGGACCCTGACCCCCCACATGCTCAGGATCCTGGCGGTGGTCTTTCCAGACCTGGATGGGCAGCTGAAGGCCAGAGAGCAGCAAGGAGGGGGTGAGTCAAAGACTGCACTGTGTACTCTGTCTAACATGTTATGTGCCCTCCTCGGGCCAGGTTGAACTGCCACAGTACAGCAGTCATGTTGTCCAGGAGCCATGTCCCTCTATTGTGCACTGCCCACTCCTCATCTGATACCCAGGTGTGGCCCTTACATGCAGGGAATTCTGTCACTTAGGACTGTGTCCTTGCAGTTTGCTTGACTCAAGGTGGGAGACAGCATCTGTTTCCCTGACTCTGTGGTGGGCATCATGGGTGGGTCCATTGCTTACACAATGCCTGTATTCTGACATGTATTCAGCGTGTTACTTTGATCTGTGGTCCAATTGCTGAGCTGATCCACCACATGTGGCTGGGGTACCTGGCACACACCCATGCTGCGGGTGGGAACAATGTTTGGGCCCCAGGAGTATGTATATGACGTGTGTCACACATACTTAGCCAGCTGCCTACAGTCCAGGGCTCATCCCTCATTCATGTGGGGCTGGACAGTCATGCCTACTCCAGGCCATACAATACACTCTGTACTCCCACTCCCGTGTATCAGAGGACACATTGTGCACAGTGTTTTGACCCCTCAGGTGTCTGCCTCTGTGTCAGTGTGCTGTGGATTAGTCGCCAGGACTGCTGTGGAGTTTCTTGGTAGGGGCTCAGCATGCCACTGGAGATGTGACCATAGGAGACGATACTTGTGTGACACATAGGTGTCTGATCAGCTGCCCATGCAGACTGGGGCATGTAAATGTGAAGTTCAGGCAGCTGTTCCCCATGCACAGCAGAGTGTGAGGGGCTCAGGTTCAGAGGGTAGTGTCACAGGTCTCCCATATGTCCAATAGGTATGACCTGGACAGATGAGGGTTAAGAGGATGTGTTGTGGGGGGATGTACATGTGCACTTGTGCAGCTCCAGGACTTGCATTCCCCATGACCTACTATTGTGACACAGTGCAGAGTGTTGTTGTCTGGCTGCAAAGTCATACATCACTGAGACAGTGATGTATGACTTTGCAGTCATGCCTCCGCCATGGCATGTGTCTACTGATTGGTGATCCTGCAGGGGAGTGACATGTGCTACATGCACACCATAGTGGCGCTGGCTATCAGGACATGGGTGCATCATGGTGTCTGTCGCTGGAATGCATCACATGCATTTCCTATTTGACTCTGGGCATCCCTTACATCCGTAAACCTGTACTGACTCAGTGGCAAGAGCTGTGATGTGTCCACACCGTGTCCTCTGCACTGTCCAACTACTGTGTACTTGGTGCATGTGTCAACACTGGGGTGTTGCAATCCAACAGACACCAGACAGATGGGTGCAAGGCCATGTGGGATGTGAGTGCCATGCTTGGCATCAGACTGACAATTGGCTTCTCCTGTTCAGTTAGGGCACTTTTAGCAATGTACAACTAATGATGCCAGGGCTTGCTCTGTAATGTGCTGTGCTCACAGTGGTCTGTGCGTTTGGTGCAGGTGACTGATGTCTGTCTGTTTCCCCATTGTTTGCAGATACATCCACGGCCACGGAAGGGGACAGCTCCACGGACCAGGAGGAGCCAGAGAGCCAGACTGGGTCAGCAGCCGAGGAGTGGTCGGAGGGACCCAGTGGCACGGAGGGCGAGGGGAGCCACACCGAGGAGTCCTCAGCAGCATCCACCTCAGCTGAGGACCAGAGCAACTCGGAGGATGACTCCCTTGTGGAGGCGGGTGTCAGCAGCCACCACACCCCAGCTAGTGTTGCTGTCCCCGCCACCACCAGCACCACCACCGCCCTCCCATCGGCTCCCATTCCCCAGGTCCGTGGAGGCTCCCATGTCCGGGAGCGTGTCTCCTTTGGGCCAGGCACCGCACCCCCTGCCCCTGTGTCCCCTGCTGCCCTGAGTGAGGAGTCTGTGTACCTCCTTCGCCAGCTCCATGTAGGGCAGACAGCCATGCTGAGTGTCCTCCATGCGCACACCGCGCTGTTGACTCAGCTGGTGTCGTTCATGGAGGGCATCTCATCGGGCATGTCTGACCTACAGAGGGGCAATAGGTCCATGGACTCCTCCCTGACGGCAGCAGTGTCCCTCCTCAAACGGTCCCTCACCCCTCCTGCCTCTGCTCCATCCACACTCCCCAGCACCTTACCCATCCCAGGCACACACACACTGGCACAGGCACACACCAGCACACACACATCCAGCACACTGACACACACGCCAATGACAAAACGCACACGCACGCACATTCAGGGGACTGAAGCCAGACTCACAGGGGATGGGGCCCTGGAACACACACACGCATCCACATGCACTGCGCAGTCCTCAGTTCCCTCTCCCTCCAAAGCACCCTCCCTTGCCTCACCTGCAACCCCAAAGTCACAGCAGCTCTTCCTCTGTGACCTCGGCCTCTTCCCCACCGATGAAGCTGCTCCAGCATCCCGGGGAAGAGGAAGCCCACCCACACGGAGCAGAGTGCCCTCGCCCCCGGACACCCTCCCCCAGGCGCAGACGGACTGAGGCCCCCACCCGCAAGTCCCCCCGGAGTGCTAAGAGCAAGACCCCGCCACCACCCTGCAGCTCAGGCACAAGGTCTCCGTCCTCCATCCCTCAGGCCCCCACTGCACAGGTGCCCCCACCACACCCTGCCCCAGGTTCCCCCACCCACAGATATACCATCCCCAAGATGCTCCGGCCTTCTCCCCCTGCCACTTGCTCTCCCAGCACCACACCCCCCGCTGCGCTTGTCTGTGCCACTGATGTGGTGAGGGTGTCCCCCCTCTGTCCAACCCACCTTGCCTGTTCCCCATTCTCCTCCCCTGGAGGTAGGCACTGCAGTGGAGTCCACTACCGCCCTGTCTGACTTGGGCACTGCAGTGGCGGACCTGTCCACCCCATCTGCAGGGTCCACTGCAGTTGTGCCGGCACCCACGACATCTGTGTCATGCCCCCCAGTTGTGCCGGCACACACCATGTCAGACACCTCCACTGCAGTTGTCAGTGGCTCTCCTGCACCCACCACCCCTTCCCTGACTCCCCCTGGTGAGCCCTGATCCTGTCCCTGCGGTGCCTGGCCTGCCCCCCGGTTGCCCCTCCTAGTGGATTGTCCCTGGTATTGTGCAGGCATGCGTAGGGTGACATCTGCCAGTGTCACCCTGTTTGAACTTTGACAATGGACTGGCCATTGGCCTTTGCTCTTTTTCAGGACTTCGTTTGGCCTCAACACATATGCTGAATAAAGCAACTTTCTTTTCTCTAGTGCTCATGCTTCAGATGTACATGTTGTTGGTGCAGCTAACCATGCCCTTGCTGCAGTGATGGTGATATCTGGTCTCATGATTATGAAGTGTTACTGTGCAGGAACCCATGTGGTCCAGGGGGAATGTGTCCTATCATGTGGTGTATCCATGTCATCAATAGCAGCATCTGAGGGTGTCATGTGTTCAGTATTTGGCAATGGGTTTCCTACTTACATTGGCAATTTCATATCTGTGGCTTCCACCCCTGCACATCTGTTGTGCCTGCCATCGTTGCATTTGTCTACTTCCCTGACCGTGTTGCCATCTCCAGTGGACATGCAGGTTTGGGCATCAATGGGGAGGGACTCATCCGTGTAGTCAGTGCAACATTGCTATACAAGTGTGTTGGATCTGTGCTGATGATTCCGTTGGCACATCCATGACCAGGCTGATGTGATGGGAGCCCTCATTTGGTGCTAATTGTTGATTGTGTGACCAAGTGCTCAGCTGACATGATGGGGCCCTACTGAGGCAACATATGGCACAGCTTTCCTCACACAGGAGTGGAGTCCCCTCATGGCAGTGTGTACACGTGTGACATTGCCTGCACCCAAGGTGTGTGTTGTATGTGCATGTCTGTGTGTTCACTTCCATTCATCTGCGCATGCTGTGATCCCTAGTGTTGTACCTGTTTGTGATGCTTGCTGACTTGAGCTATGTTCCCCCAAAGTCTTCTCCCTGTGTTCTCTGTGATGTGGGTGCATGGCACATTACTGGTCATCAGGGTGTCACCCATAGGTGTGTTTGCTGTCAGGGCAGAGTTTGTGTGCTGACGCAGATGGGTCACAGTCAGGTTTCCCTTTGGCACTTGTTGTTTGCCCCTGTCATGTGATTTCCAGTTTGTGTTATCTTTCAGTGATTGTGACACGTTGTGTGTGTGACTGCTGGCACTCCTCAGGGTCCGGGCTGCAATGTTGGTTGTTGTCTATGTGTGTTCTTTGTGGGTGACCTTGGCTTCTTCATTGGTGTGTGACTGTGGCTGGGATCCCATTGGTCGGTGTGGTATTGCCGTCATGTCCATGTACAGCGTAGTGTGCAGTGTGTCAGACATTCAGGAGTCTTGTTGAGTGGCCATGTGTGATGTGTTTCTACGCCTTGGTTCCCACCCACCACCCTGGAATAGTCATGGGTGCATGTGCAATGTCACCAGTGCATGTGTACTTCACTGCTGCACATTGTTGGAGGTCGAGGGGTGTGGTGTTGAGTGTGTGCAGATGAGAGTTGTTGCCCGGCTAGGCCCCTGCCTCCATGTTGGCCTTGGCTTACTGGCCATGCTGATTGATTTGTGCTTGTGTAGGTGTGATGGTAGTTTGTTGCTCAGGACACCTGACTGTGGTTCATAGTGTGAACGACATTTAGCTTTGTCATCACAGTGGTATTTTTATTCAGCCCAGGGTCACCACATTGTGGGGGCCCTGGGGGTGGTGCTGTGGTGTGTCTGTGACTTGCTGTGTCAGTTGTTGTTCCTACGTGCCTGTGTGACATGTGTGTTTTGTGCTCCCTCTCACCTGACAATGCCTGCTTGCCCACATAGGGGATTTGGATCCATGAGTTACCTTAGTGTGGCAGTGTATGCACATCTGTATGATTGGTATTCAGCTCTCCTCATGTGTTGTGTGGTTGCCTGGGGACACTGGCACCCCCACCCCTCACCTGCTGTGTATGATGACAGTGTTGGTCTGCCTGTTTGTGTTTGTGCATCTGCACCACTGCATTGGCATATCTTGGGTGTGCCATTGGCTGTATGTTGTTTGGTGTGTTTCCCCTGCTGTCCCTGGGACTCCTAGGTCATCGGTCAGCACAGTGATCATGGTTTGTGTGTCCCATTGCTGCCATGGTATGGTATCTGTTCACCTCACATCTGCTGTCTCCACAGGGTATCTGCATTTGTGTGCCCATTGGTGCAAATATGTGGTTCTGCATTCTGATGGTCACTTCTGTCATTGTGTCATTGATGACTGTTGACGGTCTCAGCCCCCATGGGTGTTGTTTGTCTGCACATGGCCAAAGGAATGTTTCATTTGCACTGCAGTATTTGGCTCCCCCAATTTATGTTGCAATGGGACACATACACTACTTTGCCACAGATGAGTTTTTGGTTCTGTGAGCAGGAATGATCCATGCAGTTTGGCAGTTGCAGCTCTTTCTTTGTCAACAATTACCTTTTGGTCACTGTGATGATGAGGGTGTAGACCCCATTGCCACAATGGTCAAAATGTGCTTCAGCTATGGACCCCACACTTGCCTTTTGGTCACTGTGATGATGGGGGTTTGGACCCCATTGCCACAATGGTCAAAATGTGCTTCAGCTATGGACCCCACACTTGCCTTTTGGTCACTGTGATGATGGGGGTTTGGACCCCATTGCCACAATGGTCAAAATGTGCTTCAGCTATGGACCCCACACTTACCTTTTGGTCACTGTGATGATGGGGGTTTAGGCCCCATTGCCACAATGGTCATGGGCTGCTTGCATTGTGGGTGCCACACACATATATGTGTGGCACATGTGCTAGGGGGTCACATTGTATGTTGAAAGTCATGTTCGGTGTTGTAGGCATTTGACACAGCCTACACACGCTTGTCATGGTGGTGGGGGATGTCTTAATCTTGCATTCCCTAGGTTGTGGTGTGCTTGTTGTGTCATGCATTGTCCATCCTATGAGTGGGGGTGGTAGTAGTGGTAGGCATCCAGCCCCCTGGCTAAGGGTGGTAGTAGTGGTAGGCATCCAGCCCCCCTGGCTAAGGGTGGTAGTAGTGGTGGGCATCCTGCCCCCTGGCTAAGGGTGGTAGTAGTGGTAGGCATCCTGCCCCCTGGCTAAGGGTGGTAGTAGTGGTAGGCATCCTGCCACCCTGGCTAAGGGTGGTAGTAGTGGTAGGCATCCTGCCACCCCTGGGTGAGGGTGGTAGTAGTGGTAGGCATCCAGCCCCCCTGGGTGAGGGTGGTAGTAGTGGTGGGCATCCTGCCCCCTGGCTAAGGGTGGTAGTAGTGGTAGGCATCCAGCCCCCCTGGCTAAGGGTGGTAGTAGTGGTAGGCATCCAGCCGCCCCTGGCTAAGGGTGGTAGTAGTGGTAGGCATCCAGCCCCCCCTGGCTAAGGGTGGTAGTAGTGGTAGGCATCCTGCCACCCTGGCTAAGGGTGGTAGTAGTGGTAGGCATCCTGCCACCCCTGGGTGAGGGTGGTAGTAGTGGTAGGCATCCTGCCCCCCTGGCTAAGGGTGGTAGTAGTGGTAGGCATCCAGCCCCCCTGGGTGAGGGTGGTAGTAGTGGTAGGCATCCTGCCCCCTGGCTAAGGGTGGTAGTAGTGGTAGGCATCCTGCCACCCTGGCTAAGGGTGGTAGTAGTGGTAGGCATCCAGCCCCCCTGGCTAAGGGTGGTAGTAGTGGTAGGCATCCAGCCCCCTGGGTGAGGGTGGTAGTAGTGGTGGGCATCCTGCCCCCTGGCTAAGGGTGGTAGTAGTGGTAGGCATCCAGCCCCCTGGCTAAGGGTGGTAGTAGTGGTAGGCATCCAGCCGCCCCTGGCTAAGGGTGGTAGTAGTGGTAGGCATCCAGCCCCCCTGGCTAAGGGTGGTAGTAGTGGTGGGCATCCTGCCCCCTGGCTAAGGGTGGTAGTAGTGGTAGGCATCCTGCCCCCTGGCTAAGGGTGGTAGTAGTGGTAGGCATCCTGCCACCCTGGCTAAGGGTGGTAGTAGTGGTAGGCATCCTGCCACCCCTGGGTGAGGGTGGTAGTAGTGGTAGGCATCCAGCCCCCCTGGGTGAGGGTGGTAGTAGTGGTGGGCATCCTGCCCCCTGGCTAAGGGTGGTAGTAGTGGTAGGCATCCAGCCCCCCTGGCTAAGGGTGGTAGTAGTGGTGGGCATCCTGCCCCCTGGCTAAGGGTGGTAGTAGTGGTAGGCATCCTGCCCCCCTGGGTAGGGGTGGTGGTGCGCATTCAGGCCCCTGTGTGCATATGTGGCATTGGTGATGGGCATCCCGCCCCTATGGTGCTGCTGTTGCAAGTATATTCAGATTCCCAGTGTATGTGTGTGATGTGTCGTGTACGTGTTGTATGTGTTTTGTGGTTGGTGTCTGACTTACCTTCTGCGCCGTACGCGTCCGTGCCTGTTCCGGTAGTAGATGTAGAATATTGGTATGATCGGGACGAAGGGATTCATGGTTGGTTCGTGTCGTTCGTCCTTCTCGTTGCTTCGCGTCGTCCTCGTCGCTTGGCTTCGTCCTCGTCGCTTCGCTTCGTCCTCGTCGCTTCGCGTCGTCCTCGTCTGTGCTGTGTTCGTCTCGTAGCCGTGGATCGTGTTGTGGCGCGATTCGGAGCTTATGTGCGCCTCTCCCGGATGCTTTGACGTGCCGTGCGTAGCGACGGGTTCGGCGCGTACGGAAAGCGCATCGTACTTGTCCGGCCGGACGGGGCTGCATTTTCCCTTCCGTGCGACTCGATTCGGCGTTTCCGGATTCGCCTCGGTCGGAGAACAGGACCTGGTTTGGGTGAGTACGGCTCGGCCGGAATTTTTGCTGTTGTGCGCATCGTACTTGCTCGTTCGGTGTGCTGTACGGATCGGTCGGGAAACTGGCTTTCGCATGGCTTTTTTCCCGACCGAATGGTATTGGGTGCGCCTCCGACCGA
This sequence comes from Calotriton arnoldi, assembly GCA_963921515.1. Taxonomy (NCBI): domain Eukaryota; kingdom Metazoa; phylum Chordata; class Amphibia; order Caudata; family Salamandridae; genus Calotriton; species Calotriton arnoldi. Next base: position 261,702 of record CAWUFW010000754.1, on the reverse strand, counting down.
GATCGGAATCGGCCCCTATGTATTAATTAAGACTCATATGTGAAAAATATGTGGATTTTGATTAAGTTATCTGAACATATGTTGCACACGCAATGGTTAGAAAAAAATACTGTGCTTATATGTCTATGGTGATACAATGTAGAATTTGAGTATATTTTACATTTTGTGTCTTTCTATATTGTAATGTGTCTTTTGATTTATTATTTGATCTCTAAATCCAACTGCAATGGGTTAGTTTATGTAAATGTCCATCCTGTTAGGATTACATTATGTCTAATGAACTAACAGGACTATTATACAGAGCTTGTCTCGTTCACACTCATCACCTTTCAATAATGGCCGACAGTCTTTTGCATCGATTTCCACATACAATTGACTACAGAGCTTTTAAATACAATGGGTGCACATGTAGTCTGTTGGGTTTGACTTCTCTACTTTTGTGGTGGGTGTATGGATTAACAATTTTGTTTTTTCAGGCACCCAGCGCACTAAAAAGGAGTCGCATTTATAATTTCGACATTGGTGCATTTCGATTGAAATTAATAATGGCATTATAATTTATTTAATCTCTTTGGTTTTTTTATTCTTGTCGACTAGTACCCCATGGAGTAGTATTACTACACAGTGATTGTTTCGGTTATACTTTTCACCGTTTAATAATGGCCGACAGCCTTCGGCATCGATCTCTATATACAATCAACCATAGAGCCTTTACATGCTATGGGGGTACATATAGTCCGTTGGGTATGACTTCTTTACCTGTGTGGTAGGTGTGTGGATTAATAATTTTTGTTTTTTCTGACACTTAGCGCACTAAAAAAGTGTCGTATTAATAATTTTGACATTGGTGTATTTCGATTGAAATTAATAATTGCATCATGATTTATTTAATCTCTTTGTTTTTTTTATTTTTGTCGATTAGCACCCCATGGATTAGTATATTAGGACAAGTGCATCGGTCTGTTATTTTACTGTTCTAAGATGGCCGCCATCTTTACCTATCTATTTGCGGCGATTGCAGACGTCTCTGTTTGATAATTGAAACCAGGTGTTGTATATTTCCGGGCGGGGGCTTTAAAAATGCCCGCCTCCGGTTGTTCGGCTTCGTATCAAGAAATCTGCTACACTTGAGCTACGGGCTACCATGCCTTACTGGTGAGTCTCTTTGGGCTGTTTCATTGTGTTATATATCCTCTAGATATTGGTTTTTATGTGTCAGTCTTTCAGACACGAGTGGGTTTTAATACATGCTCGCTCTTTGCTTTCTTTTTTAAAAAAACGATATTCTTGTTTAGATTGATTTGTTTGTGAGTTGAGGCATGTAATGGTCAGTCCACATTTTTAAACATTGATATACCATATTACACAGTGCAATAGATGGGGTGGTTAAGATGGCCGCTGTTCGTGCACTCCAATACATTATGTTGCTTGACGCACGACGTGATATCGAACATTTAAAGCTGTTCGCAACTATAAGTCTTATGTTTCATTTGTAATAATCACTCTGACACATGAGGCTGTGTGTTTAGCGATTGAGAATTGACTTGGAAACAATGTTTCATTGCTATATATGGTAAAGGTGGTACAATTGTCTCCTTGTATTTGGCTCACTAATGTCTTTATAAAGTTCTGCTATTTCTAAAGGGACTACTCTTTGTGTCATCACTGTGCCATAACTGGTATCCCTTAAACATCAGTGCTAGGCATACAATTGGGCACTTAGTGCATTTACATAGCACAAGTTGGTGTCATTCTATAAACAATAGTTGGAGGTATCAATATCTATATATAGGATACTTATATATCATTCTCTTCAAAATATGTGTGGTTATACTATTTTATCACGCATTAATAGAACTGTTATGGATACTTATTAGGTATGGTTAATGGTACATTGAATGTTTTTGGTGTATTGAGATCATTCGTTTTTAATTTGGATAGCTCTCATGTGTAAATAAGAAACACAACCTTGTTGGTGATGATACAATCACTGATCTTTTGCATAAAATTTTACATTACTCTGCAATGGTTTTTCGTGTATCTGCTCTCGTTCCTATTAGATCTCTTATTTGTTTCGTTGTATGTGGTATAGAAATAGACACTTTCTTATTATTTAAATGTCTATTATCTTAGATAATGTTTACTACATAAGACGTCTTCCAGTTGAATTGTACAAATGTTAGAGTGAACATCCACTATTTGCTACTTTGTGAAGGTACGACATTAACAATTATTATTTATTTATTCATTATTGTATCTTCTGGACTCTTCTGTGAATTCTTTATCAAAGTGTAAATTGACTTGTAGCATTCTTTTTATATATAAATTGTCCCTGTGTAAGCTTATTATGTATAGGCCATCATACACCTTTTTTGGAGATGCATCCCTTATTATTATAAGGTTGCAAGTTTCTTGGTAATTGTTGTAAATATTAGTTTTTTTTTTAAAAATTGCTATGTATGTGTTTTAATTGTTTGTATGTAAAGCACTTACTTTTTTTAATAATTGCACTTGTATGTTTTTTCAATAGCCCTGAAGAAGTCTCTTTTAGAGACGAAACGCGTCGGCTATGGCTATGATCTTCTGTTTTTAAGAAATTATGAAATAAAGAGAAAATCCTATTAAGATATGCACATCGGTGATCTGGACATCTTTCTGTGTGCTCATTACTTTAATTATTGATACTGAACTGTTATAAAATTGTTGAATAGTGCTGAACCTTTGTGTGTTCAAGATTGTTATAGGATTTTATCCTAGTTAAGGAGTACAGAGGGAGTACTCTTTGGTTCTTTGCACTATAAGTAACTTTGAGACACTTTTTCAGTTGTTAGGTGCGGTTTCGAACAGCCTCTACCCTCTTTCCTTGTTGCATTTCAGTTTATGTGGGCTGCCAGCACTGACATTTGAAGTCTTAATATCTAATACCTGCTTGGTCTGTTTTGGTTATGGATTATGATGATAAAAGAGAAGAACTGTTGGGTGATCTCTTTAATGATAGATCACAAATCAATGTAGCACATAAAGACCTGCCATCAGATAAGAATGAGGGTCTAAAAAGTAAATTTACACGTTTAGAAAAACTTAAAAAATTTGAGCTGGCTAAATGGTGGGATGGTGCCACCCTTAGAAAATACATTGAAAATAGACGTATTCCGAGAGGATTAAGGATCCTTATTTTCCCCAACTTTGAGGATTTAGATCCAGATCTCCTCAAAGAATGGGAAGAGGGCCTATATGAGGCATCATATAAGATGATGGGGACATTAATTGCCAATTCAGAGAGAAAAGTCTCTAAGATTAAGGAGGAAATTAAGACCCTTGAGAAAGAGATCAATGAGAGCAGTTTAAAAGATGTGATACAAAAGAATATGGAGATCTTGAAAAAAGAGCTAAAGTTATCAATTATATCTCAAAGAAAAGAAACAGAAAAAAATATTAAGAGACGAAGGAGATTACAGAAGAGGACGTATTTTCACATTCGCAAGAAAATACGATGATCTGGTCACAAAACCTCAAGAAAAAGAGAGGACTCGTGATAAACCAGTCAGTATTTCATCCAGCAGTGTTTCACTCTCTTCTTTGGAAAGTGACTTAGGTGAAGGAGTGAGTAGTGCTCCACCCACAGATCCTCCTTCGGTTTTTTACAGGAGGTTCGGAGATATCGATTAGGGAACCGTATAAAAATTCCCAGTGGAGAGGCAGGAGGAGGGGTGGCAAAAACACAAGATCAGGCACAAAGGCCAGAGAGCAGAATGTGGGCAACAAGAAATAAGATGTTGTGTGCTGAATGAAATAGAATGTTTAGATACTTTCCCTGATTGCAATGCATTAACGATTGTTAATCTGTCGTCAAAATGTTTGTCTTCTCAAGAAGAGTTTGTCTTAAGTAAGGGCCTTAACTATTGCCCTACAAGCAAATGTGATTTTGTAAATGTACATACAGATCTATTTAAGTTCATTCGCAAACTAAAAATAAAAAAATACTTTGAAGATCATCCCGTTGTTCAACGTGTCCCTTTATCCAGTGTTAATATAGATCCTGTTCCATCCATCATAGACATACACAATACGCATTTGCTTGCATCACTGTATGATGAGGATGATGTTGGAGATGTCATGCAGGTGGCCAATATTTTGGGCATTCATCAGGACTATACAATTGACAGCGGATTACGTCCAAATTCAAAGTTTATGCCTCCACAAATACATGAGTCAGCCATAGATGCCTTCTATAACAAGGTCACAATTGACCTTCATAATCTGGAGGACTTGCATCATAAGAGGAAGGGTTGCATACATAATAATAATCTTAGTGTAGATGAATATAGACTCCTACAGTTATTGAAAGATGATGCAAGTCTGGTTATTAGAGAGGCCGACAAAGGCGGTAACATCGTCCTTATGAACTCGAATGATTATTTAAAAGAGATTGACAGACAGTTAAACGATGCTCAATGTTATGAGAAATTAATGACCAATCCCACTGTTCAGATAGAAAATAAAATCAATTCTAAATTATGGGATTGGCATGAATCTTGTTTGCTGTCAAACCATGAGTACAAATTCCTGCAGGCCCACCATTCCAGATCACCATGTATTTATATTTTACCAAAGATCCACAAAGGAGGTGCCTTTCCACCTGGGAGGCCTATAATCTCTGGGAATGGTGGGCCTACGGAACACATTGCCCAATATTTAGATTATTTTCTTCAACCTATTGTGAAAAATTTACCATCGTATCTGAGGGATAGCTCTGATCTTCTATGTAAATTAGAAGACTTCAAATGGGATCAGGATAATTTACTTCTTGATTTCGATATTCTGTCCCTACGATATTTGGAACTCGATATTACTGTAGGTCGATATTCTAAACTCGATATTTAGACTGTGCACCGATAGTGGCACTGTAGGGCTAGCTGGACTAACGGCTGACTCATCCTGCAGGGGTGTCTAGAGTCTGTCTGCACACCAAGCCCTCAGTTTAGGTCATCCAAAACGCGCAAGTCCTGGGGGGTCCTAGGAACTACACGACATGGCGCCGGCAATGTTGGTTTGGTTCTTATATTAACAGTAAAATCTGAGTAGTTCAGTCGTGCTTTCTCAGACAGCCCTACTCACATTTTTCAGAGACGTCTGAAGTGGTAAGGATATCCGCCTCAGCTGAGCAGGTACACCCTGGGGCATATTCACAAGGAGCTATCGCCGAATTAACGGCACTTTATCGCAGCCAAAGTCGTGATAAATTTACCTCCCCATTCACAAGCCAGTGTTAACAGCCCACAGCAGCAGTTTACCCGTGATAGCAGCCGCAAAAAACATCGCCACAGAGGACCCCCGCAAATATCGCTAATGAGATGCAGAGTAGGCGTTCCCGTGCCAAAAGCCGAGACAACAGCACACCTCAACATTCACAACGACCAGCCACATCCGCGATAAAAACACAAAACAGGCGATAAGGCGCGTTAGCACCAGGAAATCTACACCTGCTCTGACCTGGTGTAAAGTCGGACGGCAGCCTGCAAACCAAAAGGGAGCACAGCCCAGGGCTACATCGGAAGGGCAACAGATGCCATGGAGCCACCCATCATGCGGCCCGGACACCCAAGAGGGCCACAACACCCACCGCCACCACCCCCAGGACCACCCCTCCCTGGCACCCCCGACCAAAGACATGCCACATCAGCCACACCTAAACATGTACAAAATATTCCGCTTGATGCCGCACAATCACAACTGGTGACATGGATGTGTCGTCACAGAAATGACCAGCACACATTCACTTTCGAAGCAACAAATGAAACTTTATTAAAATGAACAACGAAATGAAATGAAGACACATGGCCGCTCCCCTCGGGACAATTCGTAGGTCACAGCCTGTAAGACAAAAAACATGATGAGAAGGTGTGTCCTGCGCACATCAGAGGACAGAGAGAGAGCGAAGGAGAGAGAGAGGAAGAGTGGGAGGGAGAGAGAGAGGAAGAGAGGGAGAGCGAGAGAGAAGAGGAGAGAGAGAGGAAGAGAGGGAGGGAGAGAGAGAGAGGAAGAGAGGGAGAGAGAGAAGAGGAGAGAGTGGAAGAGAGGGAGGGAGAGAGAGAGGAAGAGAGGGAGAGAGAGAGAGAGAGAGAAGAGGAGAGAGAGAGGAAGAGAGGGAGAGAGAGAGAGAGTGCAGCCCCTGCGCACCCAGGCCACACTGCTCACCTGCTGCCACCCGTGTGTCTCCAACCACGTGCCGGTATGTAGTGCAGTTCACCAGGTCACACATCTGATTCAGAGCCGTCAGCTGAAACAGAGCCCAGATACATTACTGGCACAGTACACACACTTGCACAAGACAACATCGCCTGCCCGCCCATGCACACCCAGGCAGAGGCACCCCAACCTCTCCCGCCGCCCATCGGAGCATGCCCGCCCATGCACACCCAGGCCTCAATGCTCACCTTCAGCCACCGGCGCGTAGACAGGAGGTCCCATCACGTGCCGCTGCAAGCCACAAGCCTGGGGCCCGCGGACATGGCACCCTCCACATCATGCAGCCCCGCTCCGCAGGCCACCAGGTCTCACGTTTGGTGCTGGGTCTTGATTACTCCATGGCAGAGGACATACTAGTGCACCCGGCACCATCGCAGGCTGCACACCCGCTCAGCCCAATGGGTGCCACCAACTCTGGGATTCCAGAAGCGACGCCACGTGGCGGTAGGCCCACGCTGCCCGCTGGCTCTGCCCTACACTGCAGTCCAGCAGGGCACACAAAACCTGAGCTGTCCGCACCGCCGGGACGGGGCATCATCGCAGGCTGCACACCCGCTCAGCAGCTCCAGGTGCCACTGACACAGTGCACCCAAAGTCACCGTCCCGTGGCGGGGTGCCTGTGCCGTCCGCAAGGCCCCGGGTGCCACTAACCCTGTGCAACCCAAGTCTGCGCCACGTGGTGGTAGGCCCGTGCCTTACTCAAGGCCTCGTGTGCCACTAACCCTGTGCAACCCCAGTCTGCGCCACGTGGTGGTAGGCCTGTGCCGTCCGCAAGGCCTCGGATGCCACTAACCCTATGCGCAACAACTCATGGGCCCTACATGAGTGAGAACCGTGGAGCGGAGGTCATCCAGTCACCACCGGAAGAGGGGAATGTGACGTCATCGGCCCCTTATGTTGGCACAGTCACATGGCCTGTGACGCCTGTGCTGGATGGGTGTGGTGTGTGTGAAAACCTACCCTCAGGGAGTGGCTGTGACATGCTGACAACTAGACCAGTGACCTGCACACCACCAGCGAGTACGGCTGCGACGGGTAGCAATGAGGGCCCCCCTCGGTGCGTTAGCGGAGTGGTCTGGCCTGCCATACGCCCGACTAGCGCAGGGCTTGCAACAATGACTCGTGGGATCTGGGCATTGTCCAGTCCATGTCCGGACAAGGAAGTGACTGATGCGTGTGTTCCTGTTGTAGTATTCACGGAACCCGGTACACAAAATGCAATGTCGCACCCTCTGACTGGCATCCCACAGGATGAACATCATTGACGCAAGGGAAGGCACTGTCCCCACATTCATCCACACATCCATACATGAATGACGTAAGACATTACACTGCAGTGCGTCACTGGATGTTTATTTGCACATCCAGTGCAGTCATGCAGCTGGAGCGGTACAGGGCAATGCCGAGCAAACCACACAATATGGGCCCGTGGAGGGCCAGCCAGTGTACATCCGGGGATGACCTGTACTGCGGAAGAGGAAGAGTACAGTCCGCAGTTTGTCCACCGTGTCATTGGTTGTCAAACAGGATGTGGCAGTCCATGTCGCTGTCCAAGGTGAGTGCATCAGAGTGTATCGGGGGTCAGTGGTAGGTGTTGAGGCCATGTGCGGCACCAAGCAGAAACAGGCAAGGTGGCGGAAATGGATGCTAGTGCCTGGCCCTCCTGACCACAGTCCCATTCACGTCCTCATCCCCGGGTGCGTGCCCTGCCCCACCTGTGGGTGTTGCAGTACCGGCTGCGGCACTGTGTGCCATTGACACATCAGGGGCCGGAGGAAGATTGTCGGCCGCACTGTGTGGCAGTGACACATCAGGTGCCGGAGTGGATACGCCTGCCACACTGGGAGGCACTGACACACCAGGGGGCGGAGATGTGGATGGTGTGGGGGCAGTAGCATTCATCCTCGCCACGCCTTGTGCAGCAATGCCATGATGAGGACATGCAGGGCATGGTAGATCCCAGCTACATTTCGCTGATGTGCAGCAGCGGCTGCCATCCTTTCCGCCTCCATCCGCACCATGTCCTCCATGAGTCTCCGCATGTGTGCCAGCTCACGGCTGGCATCGCTGGGGACACTCTGAGCGGACAGGTATTCTTCCCTCCACATCATGACTCCAGAGTTGTCAGTCAGGGCTCGCTGGAGACCATGGGGTGGACATAGACACCCAAGGATGGCGTCCAGTTTGGTAGCCATGAGTTCGAACCCCACCCGCACCTGCTCGGCCGTCTCCCTCTGGCCCACCAGCACACGGTGTTGGAAGGCCATTTGTTGTTCCTGGGGGACTTGGGAGGGTGCCGGGGCTGTGGGTGCCTCCTGCTGGGTTATTTGGGTGGTGGGTGGGGTCTCATGGATGTAGCTGGGCTGCCCTGATCCTGGAGGTGAGTTGCGGATGAGGTCAATGAGGTCTTGGATGGTTTGGGTGTCGATGCTGGTGTTGTCCTCCTCCTCGTCATCAGTGAAGAGTGGCTGTGACAGCTCTGCAGGAGGTGTTGACGATGTCCCTGCTATGTGAAGGGGAGATGGTGTATTACAATGTGTCCACATGTATGTAGCCGCATGGTACAGGTTGACATTCAGACAGCATGGCATTGTACATTGTGACAGTCTGTGGGTCTGGGCGAGGACCCAGAGTGATTGTGGGTGTGCACTGTGCCCTGCTTGCTTGTGCATGTGTGCCATTGTGACCATCTCCCCCGTCCCCCCAGTACCTGGTGGTCACTCACCCTGTTGCGGTTGTGTTGTGTCCTGTCGAGCAGTGTCTGGTCCCCCGACTCCGGCTACAGTCTCCACACTGATGACTGTCGACACCAGCTCCTCCATGTCATCCAGCTCCAGCTGTGGCGCTGGGCCCCCACCTCCGGTCTGCGTTGCTGCCTTCAGGTTGGCGGAGAGTTTCTCCTTGGTCTTCCGCTTGATGTCATTCCATCGCCTCTTGACCTCGTCCATTGTCCGCTTGTGCTTTCCGATGGCATTCACCTTGTCGACGATGTCACGCCATATTCCAGTTTTGGTGTCCAATGAAACGTTGGAGGTGACAAAGAGTTGTTGATGGTGTTCCATCACCTCCGTGACTATGATCCTGTTCGCCTGCGGACTGAACTTGGTCTTCCTCGTCTTCTTGTCCTTGCCCTTCCCTGTCCCCGAGGTCCCAGGCTGGTCGTCCGGGGTGCTTGTGGGGTTGCGCTCGTCCTTTGCGCCTGCTCCGGCTGCCTCCATGGTGCTTGTGTGTTGGTCAGTTTGTGTGTGGGTGTTTTTTCTACTTTTATGGAGATTTTGGACGCCTGCCAGGTGTGTGTTGCAGGCCTGGTGCTGCTTGTCGCTGTTTCCTCATCGCGCTTTGGCCCATCGTGTGTTTTTTGGTGTTGTGGTTTGTGTTTTTATCTCCGTGGTGGTGGTTGTATCGCGGACATTGTCTGCGGTTTCGGCAGACTATCGCATGGTACCGCCTTGTTGTGAATTCCACATTAACACGGGGTTATTTTCCCGCGATAGGCTGCGATATTGAAAGTTGCGTTACGCTACTCTCGCGGTAGTTATCACACGTTCTTGTGAATATACCCCCCTGTGTATTGGCTGAAGGTTTAGACAAGCTTGCAAGGATTAAAGGTTCCCATATTGTGCTAAACCCTACAGCTTAAATCTTTACTTTCTTCTCCTTTCAAATTGACTGAATTTGCGAGTAGCAGTGGAAGCGCAGAAGGAGACAAATTTGCTACCTCTCTAAACAACACAGAGAACTGCAGACAGGCAGTAAATCTGAGATTGGTAGAACATGGCGTACCTGCAACAGGTGGCCATGTTACTTTCGTGATTGAGGCACACGAGGTGTTCGGATCAGAGGTATTCTATTCCTGGGTGAAATTCCTGCCTGCAGATACACAGACACATCTATTCCTCGAATACATTGAAGTGAATCCACCAGTGAATCCACCAGAAGAATACATCCCATACGAGCACATTGAAGTCCCGTTAACTTACCAGCAACATAAAAACTGGTTTAAAGGCGCCCTAAATCACACAACTTCGGTCGTAAAACTCGGTCCGCTCAGCATAGGAGGAGCAACATGGCCGGTCTTAGCGAGTTACACTCCACATCCTGATATAGACACACTCCAAGTCGGGGAAGTGAGTGCACTTTACAAAGAAATAGTCAGGCTATACAGACACATTGTCCAGTTCGTCATGCGAACACTCACATTACAACCTGCGAGATCTGCTCCACCTGGAACAGTCCAGACCCAACACACACCAACAATTAGTCCACAGACACTAAAAGCAATAATGGGTGCGTTTCCATCAAAGAGGGATCAAGTACCATTCTGGATTGCTCAAAAAATAGCAAAGTTGGAAGCAGTATTTCCCCATACGGGTCCGCAGGAAAAACACAGAATGTTAACAATTTGCTTGCCAATGGGAATGGTTCCCTCACTTGAGGATTGTACCACATGGGGAACAATCTTTGCTGCAGTCTACATTAGAATATACGGTACGCCGGCCATATCAGTTATTCCTGAAGTATTGAAACAGATACAAAATGAGTACGGGCAGGACCTGCCCTGGACTTGGGGATGAAACTGATGGGTAATTTTGGCCAAGTATTAGCAATTATGCTGAGCAACATCAAGGGGAAGCAGCAGCGGTGGCTATACGCCAACGCTTAAGGGAAACAGCTCCTACGAATCAGGAGCGTGCATTACCAAAAATTATCTAGGAAACCTATGCTTTACTAGGCAAGGATAATTTGGGAGCCAAACCAGGGAAACCACAAGTGGTGAGTAATTCCCACAAGGATAACTCAAAGCAAGCACCCATTTCTTCTAAAAAGAAATGGGAAAACAATCAAAATCAATCCAAAAATAACAATAAAAGAAACACTTCACGATCAACGTGAAGGTCTCCCCAACGGGAGTTCTCTGAAAAGAGGTATAACCTTAGGAATCGTGTTAACATTAGGAAACCTGACAGGCATCAGGATACTGATACACATTCCTTTCGTTCCTTTCAGGGTTCATCAAAAAACGTATCAAACAGGAAGAGCAACCTAAAGCAAAGACTCAATTCAAAAAGAAGAAAGTAGCCGGCTTAAAAATCAGACATGCCCAGGTTACTGAGCACTCAGCTTCTGAACGGGGAATGGGCTCTAACGATGCTAGACAGCGCAGCAGAAGTAAGAATAGCTCACTAGAACCTGAAGGAATTTCTGGTGACAGCAGTATTGAATGAATACATCACAGTGGAAACACCTGATACAAGAGTGAGTGTCCCACACCGTCTATACGAAAATAATCCCCAAATAGAGGGGGACATCTCAAGAAAAATTAAAGGTCTCTTTTGGAAAAATTTTACATTTGGATATGACATCCTGTTAGCAGAAAAAGATTGGCTGCCTGAATTTGTAATGGATTGCCCAAAAGGTGAAACCGTCATTTTGCCTGCCTTTTCCGAACTCGTTCTTGTTTCCTTAAAACACTCATACACGCAGGAGTGGGTGCAAGCGCTAGCTCCTGAATTATACCGCAGCCATGTAGGGTGGGACGTGGAGTCCAAACACCACGAAATCCCATTAAAAACTACTCCAACTCCACAGAGACAGTACCCTATTAAAAATGAGGTGAAGAAACAGGTCAAAGAAATCCTAGGCCAACTAGAATACCAAGGTGTGATTCAAACTTGCACCTCGCCAATGAACAACCCTTTGTTTCCCGTCATGAAACATGACAACACATATCGTTTGGTTTTAGATTACAGACATTTGAACACATGCACAAAAACATTTGCAGTTCAGAACCCAGATAGTGCCGCATTAATGAATAACATTGTGCGGAAGAAATACAAAGCAACACTAGATATCTCAAATGGATTCTTCTGCCAAAATATAGCTCCTGAAAGCAGATATTTAACAGGATTTTCTGCCCTCTGCACTCAGCGTCAATTTTGTCATCTGCCCCAAGGCTATAAGAACAGCCCCAGGCTGTTCTAGGCAAGAGTGTCAGAGCTATTACAAACTTGCGATGAGGAGGCAGTGTCCCACGTAGATGATATTTATCTGACGGACGATGAATTACTTGAACACTTGTGAAGGGTGAACAACATAATTGTTGGTTTCGCCAACTTGGGCTACAAATTTAACTTCAAAAAATCTAAAATTGCCCATCTCAGCGTCATATATTTGGGATATGAGCTGTCAAGTGAAAGGAAATGCCTGACCGAATTTGTTTTAAGAAAAATGCGCGCTAATCCAGCCTCCAAAGACTCTGAAGGGTTTACAATCTATTTTAGGATTCTTAAATTTTGGCAGAACATACATTCAAGACTATGCAGAAAGAGTCAAACCTTTCTATGACCTAATCAGACCAGATTTCACCGCAAACAAGTGGACTCAAAAACATACAGACACTCTACGTTCAGTTCAAGCTGACATGATAGCTTCAAAATACTTGCAGCCACTTGTAAACATCCGCAACCTGGTACTAAGGGTCATCCCCGGGTTATCAGGATATACCTACATCATGTTCAATGAAGGTGAGACAGTTCCAATCGCATACAAATCTCATTTGTACACGAATGCTGAAAATCTATTTGCAGCAACAGAAAAAATACAGACTGCAGTACAGACTGCTGTAGGGAGAGAAAGAGCACTAGCACAGGGGAAATGCATCATCGTTGTAACCCCGATACCGACTTTAGAAGCTGTAATCAAAGCCAGCATTCCAAAAGCGAAAGCATTGCATCCACATTGGATACAATGGGCTAATTCTCTCACCGCAACAGATGTAGAATATAGATACGATCCTTCACTGAGAACACACGCATTTCTGCAGTACGAACAAGGATACCCTCTACCATGTGAAATATTGCCTCTAGATCAGTATGAATACATCATTTACACTGACGGTTCTGCTCAACCTGCCATTGGAAGTAAACAGCAATATAGCGCTGCGTGTGCTATAGTGAAAGGTCGTATGCGGGATGGTAAGTTCCATCCCAGCAATACGACTACACAATCTCTGAGAGATTGTACAGTGCAGCTGGTAGAACTGAAAGCCCTGATACTAGCACTACAGTATACGGATCAGAAATTCCCCACACTGATTGTGTGCGATTCGTTTTACTGTGTGCAATCTTTCAATGAATATCTTCACTACTGGGGCCAGAATGGGTTTAAAGATGCCAAGGGTGGCACGATAAAACATAAATTGTTAGGGTAACAAGGGGCAAAGCTGAAAGCATGCCTGCCACAGGCTCAAGTTATTCACACCTTGAGTCATCAGCGTGTTGGCATACACGTTAAAGGGAATTCACTGGCTGATGAATCCGCCAAGGCGACAGTGCGAACTGCTGTCGTTGCTGCAATCACTCGTTTACACATGAGAATAGACGGAGATATGCTAGTAGCTATCAACGCCACAAAGAACAGCTCTGCCGTACTGCCAAAAGGCTTTCCATTCAAGTACTCCTACAAGTTAGATGCGCAAAACACACCGTATGCTCAAAATCCAGGAGTGGGGGATAGAGTACTACCAAACAAAGATCCCAGATTAGGTTTAATTCAGGCTGCACACGAGGGTCTGGGCTCTGCACACGCAGGAGTCACTGCAACAATTTCATTATTGAAGCAGCGTTACTGGTGGTCGGGGCTGACAAAGCAAACAAAGGACTATGTCCTGAAGTGCGACATTTGCCAGCAGATGAAGGGTTCCACCATTCACAGACCACCACAAACACCATTACTGATTTCAGACAGACCTCTCACATGTGTCTATTTGGACCACTGCAGCCCCTTAAATTCAGACGGGGCTTACAAGTACATCTTGGTGGCAGTAGATTCATGCTCTAGATTCCTATGGGTTTGGCCCCAGCGCTCGGCTGACGCTTGAACTCTTATAAAGGATTTGCGAGTCTTCATCAGTACATATGCAATTGGCACGTTACATTTCGACCGTGGCCCTGCGTTTAGCTCTCGGGCGTACAAGGAAGCCACGGAAAGTATGGGCGTGGCCTTGCAGTACACCTCCCCAACCGTCCCGAGGGAAATTCGGTGGTGGAGAGGAAAAACCGGGACCTAAAGCATTCCCTAACAGCTAGGGTATTAGGTGCGGGTGGTAGTTGGGTCAATCCCCTATACGTGGTCCAGAGGGCACTCAATAATATGCCAAGAAAATCCTTGGGATGCCGTACCCCTTATGAAATCCTGTTTGGGACAAGAATGTGGGTACCTGATCTCGATTGTGCCAGCACAGTGGCGGATGCAAAACCATTTGAACTGAATGACCGTTTGGCTGTTTTACAGGAACTCAATGAATTCCGGGCGTTACAAAGCAACATGCAGGTCAAACGCACCGCCACTGGGGAAGTGAAACCAGTTCCGGCAAGACCTTCCTGGGTCCCGCAGATTGGGGACCTGGTCAGGGAAAAGATCGTGGACAGAAGAGAGTTTGGGCTATCTTACAGAGCACCTGTACCTGTCCTGGCGGTTGTGGGAACAAGAATAGTACTTCTTCCACCTGTTGCCGGCAAAAAAGAGAAAAGATTTATCTCCATTGATCTGGTCAAACTGTATCATGTGGCTGATTCTCAACAGTAGGCCACATGGGGTCCTGAGTAGCTGCAGATCTCCTCTTGCTACTATACAGGAAGGTCAGATGGAAAGACTAATAACCTTTCAAGACTCCACTGCACAAAGTGAAGGAGTACCAAATAATGGAGCACAAATAATGCAAGTTGAAATTGAAAAACATCAAGAAGAAACAACAATGCAAGTTGCAATTTGGCCCAACAATGATCTCTACATTAATGTGCCTTCAAACGACACATCTGCCAGTTCTACAAAATCTACAGAGCTACAAAAGATAGATCGAACTGCGTCTGGCTACTTCATCAACTTCGATGATTGCTCCTCAGATCCAAGTGAACCTGATCAAACGCCACCCATTTCAAAGAATGAAAAACTCCTACAATTCTATCTTTTGCTCAAAAAGACTTACTTATTGTCACCTTGGTTGCATATTTGGTTTGAAATAGGGGTAGTATACCTGTTAATTTGGATTGGCACAGTGACTGTCTTTTTTCTGCTTCTGAACGGACATTATCTCCCAGAACGCTCTGCAGTACAATCTGAACTTGTTCCTAAAACCACATACATCATCACACCGTGAACAAAGAGACCTGTCCCTGGTGAACATTACAGCAATTCCAGAACCTGATGGTATAGTTCGGGATAAAGTTTCATATGATGTATTTGGTCCCACTGAACATTTAAAAATTCCACATGTGTTTAAAATTTCTTAAAATTATTTCATTACACCCAATACACTCTCGGATGATTGGTATATTGAAACTGTAAATACTATGCTTTCAGATTTAGAACAATCTGCTACATTTTCTTACAGGGAATTGTATGAGGATACAACTGGTTACGATACCATGTTTTGTTACCAGCATTATGGTCATAATTATTTGCATAGAGCTAGTGTACCACGCACTGCTAACACTTACCATCAATGGGAACATTGCCCGACACCACCAAAGGGTAGTTCTGCCACATCCGCACAGAAATTCTGATACTTTTCTAGGTTCAATACATCAGACCCAGAATCATTTTACTACAAACTTGCACAGACTAATGCAACAACGAAAAAGATTATGCTGACTAATACTAAGCTGATATATTCAGCACCTTTTATCTACCAACTGTCTAATCAGGGTTTCGACTACTGGCGAGGCACTATAGACACAAAATCAATCTGGGGGCAAGAGAGTGACAGGTTCAGGGAACTGCGGCTTTATTCAGAGCTTGCCTTATACCATTATAGATGATTTTCCTGAACAGAACAGTGCAACAGTGTACCTGTTACGGGTTTGCTAAAATGTAAGACCTGAGAACACCGAGCATCCCCTCACCCACACCTATTAAGGGTATCTCAAATAACACACTAACAAGTGAGGGGACACATGGTATAAGTACATACAATTCATCATCTCCCGATTGGAAGGGTTGGTTGGTTTGGCCTGTAGACACGAATATGTGCAACTCAAGATTCAACGGTACCACCGAAGGGTTTAGTATCCATAGGCCCGACCCACGCTATGTACACACAGACGACCAAGGGGAAGTGACTTCCTATAGTGTCGGGAAGTTGTGCCTAGATTGGCTAAAGACCTCAACACTATCACAGGTGAAACAGCACTTTCCCCTTCTGTCAGACAACATGGATCTTAGGGATTTCTTGTTAGGTCCCAAGAAACCACGTAGGAAACGCTTCTTATATGCTATCTACAATGAAGTCTGGAAAGTCTCCCAACAGGAAGCTGCTGAGAGACTTGGTGAGATCGATCGAATTAACCTAGATAAGGCCTTAGCTGTGGTAGACAACGGCATGACCACACCCTTGTCTTGTATTAATGCACTGGGCAACATTGTGTCCTCAGCAATCGACATAATGGAACAAGATTTGTCTATGCTACAACATGGGCAATCTCAGCTATGCGCTATTATGGTTCTAAGCTGGACGTTCTAAGCTGGACGCTTCAATGATTGCGTTCTGGCCACTTTCCATGGCGATACATTAAAGACACAAATCTGTTTTCGGCTTACAATCTGACCGACAGACAAATGACCATGGCATGCAGAGATGCAAATTACACCATGCTGCTCATTGAAAAACTATAGAGGTTACCTTTTACTGTAGCAAAATCACCTTCTACGGAATGGTTAAGCCATGGCTACATCCCTCTGCCAATCATGACATTCCAATTCCAATACTGCCTGAAATATTACCCAGTAGGCAAATATGAAGCGTTGGGTGAAGGGTATATACGAGAAACCTGGGAGTTTCCATACACATATAGGTGCAGGAAAAAAGACAAGGAAGTTTTCTTGAGTGGTTCAAACTGCGAAAAGGCCTTGAGTGGGTCTTTAAGTGTCGCTTAACAGAGCATGTCATGCGTCAATAGCAAACTTGTCCTGCTACCTGAAGGGTTCCCCAGCTGCTGTAATTCATCCAGTTTTTTAGTTACTTTCCAACTGGAGTTACTTGATGCTGAAAGACCAAGGCTGTTGTGGAATGACGCCAGGCATCGCTTATCTAATGACTGTAAACTCCAGGGTTATTTGTTGTAAGCAAGTATTGTTTCCCCCAGCTCGCACAGTTAGGGAGGCATGACTGTGGCCTTCACTGAATGTTTCCAACATAGGGTTTGATTCTCTGAGCAGACTGAAAGCCATGCTGTTTCAGCAAAATGTGGCCTTAACTTCAGCCCAAGAGATCTTTGATCTCCAAGTTGCAAGGTCCTCGGCAGAGATACAGGCTCTGGTCCGTACGAACTTCCCGCTCCATTTGGGAGAAATGGTCCATCGTATCTTTAACATGTCTGATATGCGGGGATAGTACACTTATTTAAGAGCATTGGATCAGGTCTGTTAACCACCTTTCAAACCATTTTTGGAGTGATTCCATCATTCATACACTCCGTACTTGGAAGCGTTTTTGGAGGGCTTCCTTTGGTCCTGCTTTCGGTGGCAGGAATCCTGATTTTAATTCTCTTGCTTCGCGATGGATGTCAACATCACTCGAGACATGGAAAGAACACTGCTGGAGCGAAGTTGTCGTGAGCGATTTGTGTTCTTCGTGGGTATACCTCGGCTTCGAGAGCTGAGTGAGCATTGGCTCCTGTCTTTCAGACCGGCCTGGCTTGACTGCATTCTGTCAGTATTCCGCTCCCTCTTTTGCGGATTCGGACGCGTGTTGGACCTCTGTCTGACACTTCCATCGCTTGCGCTGCCGGACATAGATATACTCCTGGCGCCTTTGCGGGCCCATGTGCACAGTTGTCCACATCGTATTCCCATGTTGATGATGGCGTTCCTAGAGCCTTCACGGTATGCTTCAGCTCCTGTTGGAACGGAGATCGGCTCCACCACGGATGTGCAGGCATCAGTCTCAGGCACACAGGCATCTAATTCTTCCCTGACGGCTACCGTGGGAACCAGAGATGACCACCTCTGCTCACTTGATATCATACTGGAAGTACTGGAGGGACTGTCTCCTGCGGATGCCTTGTTCAGTGATGTTGAGTCTTCAGCGCAGGATTCTTAAACAATCTGGCTTCTCCTGTGCTGGGAACCATTTGGCAAATTTTTAAACATGTACCAAATTGAAGGTCGGACTGACTTTGTATTATTCTTCTCTGCTCTGTCTGAACATAGTGGCTTTAAAGGTGATCAGAAAAGCAATGACAATATATTCAAACATATAGAGGACCTTTTATGAATGCTTTTTTAGGGAAGAATGCCTTTTATATAGATCCTGCTTTTACGGACATTTTTTAAGACTTTTGTAAGTGCTTTTTAGTATGGTTTAATATAAATGATTGTTATGCCTTTTTTTTTTAGCATTTTCTATCATTACCTAGCTGACCTTGTTGACCTTTTGATGAGGAGTGGGTGTCATGTCCTTTAGGATAGTCCCATCATGTACATACTGACTACATACATTTTGTCCCATCCACAGGGCCTAACGGTCCTACACAGGTGACCTTTACTTCTGTCTTTTCGACACCAGGAGCTCGGTCCCCTATCTTAATCCCTGTACCTGACGTACATAAACATGTCCCCAGGCATGGCAGATTTATTCTATATAAGGGTCACCACTTTTTTCAACCATGGCCAACAGCCAGCTATGCGCGATCATTTTTGTTTAGAAAAGGATTAGCAAAGGATTAGCAAATGTTTTCAAAACATATCAATTCTAGAAGAAACCCTGGAATGACCACTTTAGTATAAAAGACCCTCACTACCCCTTACAAAATAGAGGAGAATTCCTTCCACGCTGGACCGAGACTCTGTAGGCTGATCCTTCGACAGGCAGAGACCTGACATCCTCGACGCAGAGACGAGGTCCTTCCTTCTAAATCACCAGGTGAGGGATTAGCACTTACCCGGGGGATTCTTGGCTCCATTAGGATATATCCTAGCACTTACATACACATGCTTCACCTACATATCTAGGCCAGGTACATTTAGGTAGGCTACGCATCGTAGGAGTACGCCAATGCTTTTGTTTTATATAATCTGCTTTTATTCATCTTATTAGCACTATGGTAGGAATGTATCTACTATTTACGATA
Organism: Calotriton arnoldi; assembly: GCA_963921515.1. Taxonomy (NCBI): domain Eukaryota; kingdom Metazoa; phylum Chordata; class Amphibia; order Caudata; family Salamandridae; genus Calotriton; species Calotriton arnoldi. The sequence goes on along the minus strand of CAWUFW010000754.1, from coordinate 242,326 downwards.
TTGGTGCTAGCGATCACATTTGTCTGCGCCTGTCTTTTGATTGTCGCAGCGAATATGTTTCATACTAGACTGACGCTTGATCAATAAATAATTATTGAAACCGTTCCAATTGTCATTCTATGTGTATTCTGAGAAAAGTAAGCTCGAGTGATGGAGTGAAAGATACCGTATTGTTTTCCACGATACCTGAGGAATCAGGGTTGTCATGTTCAGTGGTTGCCAGAAACTACCTACACCGCTGTAGAATACAGGGGGGTGAAAGTGGCACTGTAGAGCTAGCTGGTCTAACGGCTGACTCATCCTGTGGAGGTGTCCGGAGTCTGTCTGCACGCCAAGCCCTCAGTTTAGGTCATAAGAAATGCGCAGGTCCTGAGGGGTCCTATGAACTACACAACACCATCCTTTGCCACTACCCACCCTTGAACCCTAAAAATACCCTAACCACCGCCTAAACCCTAAAATTACCCTGTCCACCCTTTACCACTTCCCACCTCTAAACCCGAAAATTACTCTAAACACCATTTACCACTACCTACCCCTAAACCCTAAAATTACACTTCTCACGCTTTACCACTATCTACCACATAACCATAAAATTAATCTAACAGTCCTTTACCGCTACCCACCCCATAACCCCAAAATATCCCTTCATACCCTTTACCCCTACCCATTCCTAAACCCCCAAATTCCCCCACCAGTCTTCACCACTTCCCACCCTTAAACCCTAAAAATACCCTTGTCACCCCTAAACCCAAAAATTACCCTGTCCACCCTTTACCACTACCCACCCCCAAACTCTAAAATTACAAAGGCAAAGCAACATATCGACTCTGAATTCCTGGTACAAGCATTAAAATGTAGCAATAAGCATTGATGCCTTTAAGTTATTTGCCAAAAATGATAAAACCAGGTTATATTGTATCACAGCATAGTGCATTATCATTCTTTTATTGCAGTTCAGAATCAAACAGCATTAATCAATTATTATGAGATTTGAAACTGACCCAAGTTGTTGTTAGCAATATTTATAAAACCATTAAAAACATTCAGACACAAATAGTGTAAATAAATACTTCATGTAAATAATTTTAATAAATAGAGAAAAGGTTAATTTGCATGAAAAGTATTTGGATAAATGGGGTTATGAAGCTTTTCCTTTGAAGTCTCTGTCCTTTCTGTCGCTAGTGTGTGTTTCTGGTCAGGAAAGTATGTTTAAATGCAAAGTGTGTTTAAGACTGCAGTACCGCCTCCTTTCTCCAGGGCCAGAGCTGAGTAAAAATATAAATACACAGGACGAAACACAGGTCCCCACAAGGTAATTTGTTTAAAAGTTGTAAAAATTGACCCAGATGTTCCTGGAACCATTTAAAAAAAAAAAATTTTGAAGACATTACCTTGTGGGGACCTGGGTTCAGGTCCCCACAGTGTGAGTGTTTTATCACACCCAAGTCCCCACAAGAATAGTAAAAAAAAAAAATCACACACACACACGCACATACACACACACATACAAGACTGTAGCTGATGAAAGTTCCAGGAGGCCATATTCCCCTTTGAAGGACTGCTGAACAGGATTTGCTGCTGCAGAGAAGAATGTAGCGGGAGCTGCAGCAAGTCAGGCCGACCAGCAATGCACCCTGGGCAGATAGACAAGGAGGTTGGTCCCGGTCTAACCTCAGTTCTCAGAGCAGTTTTTAGTCAAAAAAATTCTAAATCCAAAGTGTTGTCTTTTGGCTATCCGGGCACTGTTAGCACCATCAGCAAGAGTCCAGGACTGGAGGGGTACCACATGGGGGGTTAGGACTCCTCAAACGGGTCCAGATGAGGATTCAAGATGGTTGGAGCCTTTTCTATTCTTGAGGATCTGATGAGGAGGCCAGCCAAGTCTAGTAGTCCTAGTTACAGGGAGTGGAACAGGGTTCAAGCAGCAAGTCAGACCTCTGAGGGTTCAAGAAAGGCTCGAGTCAGCAAAGCAGTCCTTCCAGGTGTAGCAAAGCAAAAGCAGTCTTGTTGACTACACAGCAGGCCACTGCAGCAGGTAGTCCTGTGAGAGTCCTACTGCAGGCTCAGAACTGAATAGTGGGTCTGAGGGTTCCATTTGTATACCTGGTATTTGTGTAGTAGGAGAAGTTTCTAGGGAATTCTCTTGGAAGTATTTGAAGTTTCATGTTTCCCCTGCCCTGGCTCCAAGCTGGCTACATGAACAATGCATGGGTAATAAGCTCTTTGTGTGAAGGCAGAGCACAGCCTATTTAGTTGCAAGTGGGGCGGTGCTCAGCTCTGCCCCTCATCCTACCAGTTGATGGCCCATCCATGAGCACCTAATCCCTCTATTGTGTGACTGTTGAGGGAGGAATAAACAAAGTCCCACTGTCAACTACACCCAGTCATGTGACCCAAGAACAGGCTTCAGGCACCAAATCGGGCAGAAAAATGCCAACTTTCTTAAAGTGTCATTTTCTAAATTGTCACTTAAAATCCAACTGTACTAGTATTAAATGTAATAAGGCAACCCAATATTATCCTAGGGAGAGTTAAGCCTCACATTAGAGAAAAATGAATTTAGGGGGTTTTGACTACCAAGACACATAAAACTTAAAACTACATGTCAAACCTTTTAATTCCAGTGCACCCTGCCCCATGGTCTACCTAATTTAGGGAGGACTTATATGCAATAAAAGGAGAGTTTAAAGCTTGGCAAGGAGGTTATATTGCCAAGTCGAATTGTCAGTTTAAAACTGCATTCAAGCTGCAATGGCAAGCCTTGGACATGTTTCAATGTGGCTACTTAAGTGGGAGGCACAGTAAGTGTTACAGATGCACTAGTAGCATTTAATTTATAGGCCTTGGGTATATGGTATAGCACTCTACAAGGGACTTACAAGTAAAATAAATATGCCAATCAGAGGCAAACCAATTGTACCATATTAAAGGGGAAAGCACCAGCACTTTAGCACTGGTTAGCAGTGGTAAAGTGCACAGAGTCCAAGAGTCAACAAAAACACATTTCAGCAAAAAGTGAAGGGTGAAGGCAAAACATTTGCGGTGACCATGGAAAGAGGGCCAAGTCCAACAGAAGTGTATTACAAAAAGCAAGATATTATTGTGATTATCATTAAAGTGTGGAAATTGAGGTTGTGTTCATGAATAGTGCTGATAGAACTAAAGTGTGGACGAGTTAATCTATAGTTGGGAAGCAGAAAAAAAAGTTGTGAGCTCATTTGGACTTGTGGTTTATTTTGTTGAGATTCCTGATCAAATATGTAGATATATTTTGAAAGCAACTTTAAATTTAACAAAGTAGGTCTCAGGATACAGGAAGTGAGTTCTGATTGAGTTCCATGGATTACTAACCTTGCAAAAAACTTTTTGCTATCCACTCTCTCCGATTGAAAGGGTTATGTGACAACCATCTTTTTATTATTAGTTCTAGGCAAACACTTATTCTAAACTACAAAGATTTTGTTGACATATAAGGCCATAATCATAAAGGCCTTGAAATATTTAAACATTTAACTTCATGCATTAACATTTAATCCAACTAATGACAGGAAGCCGGAGAGGCCTCCTTCTTGTGTCTGATTTTATTTATTTACCCACCCACCCGGTCAGATCCCGACTGTGGGGCCGATTCCGATTCGGGACGGAAATCTCTCCGACCGAGCCGGACCCGGAGAGAATTCCGACCGAATCGGACTCTGGCAGTCCGACCGAACGAGTACGATGCGCACGCATGCACCCGGACTCGATTCGGTCGGACTCCCATTGAAGTCAATGGGAGCCGGTCGTACAACGCGTACGCGGGCTCCTATTGACTCAATGGGTGCGAGGCGAACAAGGGCGCCCCCTACAGCGGGTACGCGCGTCGAAGCGGGTCGCGCCGTACATGCACAGGTAGGGGGACCCATGGGTCCCCCCTGTGTGCGACTCGCGCGGCTACGCGTACAGGGGGGTCCGACGCGGACCCCCAAAGTCCGGCTCCGACAGCTCTTTCGAGCCGGACGGCGTGAGTCGGTCGGACTGCTCGCGGTGCGCATCGTACTTACCCAGCCGGGGAACGTCTCCATTGCGCGGTGCGAGTTGTGTCCATGCGAGTCGGTCGGAGCGTGTTGTAGCCGCGTTCGAGTCGGTCGGCGATTTTGCGGGCGCTTGCATCGTACTCGCTCGGCCGGACCCGCGTACGATTCGGTCGGGAAACAGGGCTCCGAATCGGATCCGGTAATGCCGAATCCGATTCGGAGCCCTACCGGCCGAGATCGGAATCGGCCCCATTGTGTTCACAACCATTGGTCAGAGAAGCCTAATTTCAGTCTGATGGTGCAATCTAGTTTTTACAAATGAGACAACCACATTGGCATTAGGATCTTCAGGAGCCAGATAATTATTGTAAGGAAAGATAAATGGTTGAGGAATGTACAGTGGGTATGGAGGTTTAAAATGGAAAAATTATGTCCATTTGTTGAGGGACAGATGAGAATAAAGTTTCACCAATAATTTCCCTTTTGGTGTCGGACTTAAGATCAGGCTGGCAGTCATTTGGGTAAGGTTACTTTTAGCTTTACTTGACATTCTGCACAATCTGAATATAGGCACAAGACCGCTCTTGGATTTTGGACCCTTGTGGACATCTGGGACCTTAACAGAGTATTTTGGAAGGTTTGAGATTTTGAATTTTAGTTATTGACATTCCTACTGTAATGACTGGGTATGTTTGTTGACTGCTCTTTTACTGATCTAAAGTTATATTATATGTTAGAATCCTGTGCATGGCGTTTGTGCACTTTGTTTTCCATTTACAAGGCAATAGGCCTGTACCCAAAGGAATGAAGAATGTTGCAGATCTCCAGGTTGTAATTGAAAATTGAGGAATTAGTGGCTTCCAGAAAAGACATGCATCTTTGACTTGATTACTATCTTTCCTCTGTCAATTATATGCTAGCGAGTTCTCACTGTTTGGAGTAGTTTGTATGCATATACGTGTTGGACTGTTATGTTCCGTATAGGTACCCTAATATAGGCCCGGGTAACATCATACCCCTTCACCTACATTACCTCCCCATCCCTACACTGTAACAAGCCTTTTAGGATTGAACCTTTACCTAGTTCTAATCCTGGGTGCAGAAGGAGGGTTTTTCCTAAACAATAGAGTCCTATAACTCTATCAATAGACTCACACAGTATGAATGAATATTCATAAGGGTTCTGAGAAACCAGGTTGGTGCTACACCACCTTCCTCCCCATATCTACGTACACGGTTCATCCCATACGTCATCCTCAAATCCAACAATGGCTAATACAAGCACCAAGGGACAAAGGAGCCCTAGATACTTTCTGTATAAATACAGCACCTCTTGCAAGTGTTAGTTAGAGGGAACCGAGACTTCCAGGCCGACACACTGACCAGAGACGCTGAGGCTCCTACATGCAGTCGCTCCAGCTGACAGTGGTCTGAACATCCCTCACGTGGTGTCCAACTCGAGACCAAGAAGGGCTCCTACATTCTCACACTTCAGGTAATGGGGTTCGACTAAATCCTAGAGGGATTCTTGGCTTCACACCTACTCACATGCTAGGTACACTTAGGTACATCTAGATAGGCATCGTAGGAGTACGCACTTTCTTTTATTCTGCATTTTATATTCATGTATTTGTTCATGGGCATTGCAAGATGGCAGAACTGTACTATCCATTTATATTCACTGTACTGCTAATCATATATCTCTGCTACTGTCTAATGGTTGTTGCAGCTCATATATTCTACACAAGAATGACAACTGTTCAATAAACCCTTATTGAAACGCCCAGGCTGTTTATTCCGTGTATCTCTGAGACAAGATAAGTAAGCACGAGCGACTGAGCGAAAAGTAGTACATTGTTTCCACAATCCTGAGGAATCAGGGTTGTCATGTTATAAAGGTTGCCAAAAACTATTCTCTCCCCGATAAGAGGAGACACTAGTGGCACTGTGAGCTAGCTTATGCAAACAGGCTAACATTTCTCGGTGGGGGTGCTCAGAATCAGTCTGCCACCAAGCCCACAGTTTATGTTATCCGAACACGCAGGTCCTGTATGGGTAATATAGGAACTACACGATATGGCGCCGCCAACGTTGGTTGGGTACTTATTTAACAATAGAATCTGAGTAGTTCAGTCGTGCTAATTCTCAGAGACCCCTACTCACAAACACCAGAGACGTCTGGAGTGGGTGGGCACAAACTCTGCCACAGCTGTGTAGGCGAAATATCCTATTTATTGGCTGTTGGTTAATCAAGCTTGAAGGACATTTTTGTTCCTAAAATTGTGCATAAAACCTCATCATAGTTTCCTTGGAAAGTTAGTTTGTGTTCTGTACACAATGACTAGCCAGGTCTGAGACCCACTGCAAATGCCACTGCCCCTCTCAGACGAGGAGGAAGATGCAAATGGAATTAAAATTGCACCTAAATTCAGACATACTATCACCCTGAAACTACTGGAATATGGTTTAGCACCTAGGGGTGGCTTAGTAGCTTTTGTAATTGAGGCACACAAATCAAACAAAACAGAGGTATTCATTCATGGGTTACATTCCCAGCAGCAGATGCAAGAACACAGACATTTCACTACTATACAGAAGGAGATGCACCAGTGGAATATGGCCCTTGCGAGGACATAGAGGTTCCACTCACGTGCCAGGAACACCTATACTAGTTTAAAGGCGCCCTACCCCATATAAGAAACAGAGTAAGAGTAGGCCTGCTCGGAGGAGACGGGGCAACATGGCTAATATTAGCGGCATACACACCACATCCTGACATTGAAACAATGCCACAGCCAGATTTACTCTTACAACACAAAGATTTAATCAAAATCTACAGAAACCTGACGCAATTCGTCATGAGGACTTTCACAGTCCAACCAGCATCAGTTGCAACAAATGGAACTCAATATCAGGGTACAGCAACTAAAATCACACCACACACATTACATGCAGTAATGGGCAAGATGCCCACGAAACGTGAACAAATGCCATTCTGGGCAGCTCAGCTCGAGGCAGTATTCCCAAATACAACTCCATTTGAAAAACACCAGATGCTAACAATCTGCTTGCCCTTAGGGATAACACCACTAGTATAGGATTGCACCTCTTGGGGTACAGTCTTTGCTGCCATATATACCAGAACACATGGTATTCCTTCATTAGCGGTCATACCAGATGTATTAAGACAAATACAAAACGAGTACGGAGCAGAGCCTGCTCTGAACTTAGGGATGAAGTTATTAAATAACTATGACCAGGTATCAGCCATAATACTAGCTAATATTAAAGGGGAAGCAGCTTCAGTGGCAATCTGCCAACGCCTAAGGGAGTTCAGTCCGTTAGATCAACAACACGAACTGCCCAAAATAATTGAAACTGCGTATGCAGAATTAGGCAGAGACAGTTTGGGTGGGAAAGCTTTAAAACCACAACTGATGGGCAGTCCTGAAAAGGACACTTCCAAGCAGGTACCTACTTCTTCTAAAAAGAAGTGGGATAATAAAAAACAACAACACTTTAAGGGAAACAGATCTGAATCCCGAGGTAGATCTCCTCCACAGGAGCCCTCTGAAAAGAGGTATAATCTCAGGAATAGGGATAACATTAGGAAACCTGACAGGTATCAGGATACTGATACACATTCCTCTCGTTCCTTTCAGGGCTCGACGAAAAACTCAGAGAGAGAAGGACGGTCAGAACATAAAGAGGAGCATACAAAGTCCAGAGACAAACAGCACGCTCAAGAATACACTTCCAAAAAAGAAGAAAAGCCAAAATCAAACCTCAGTTTAAGAAAAAGAAAGTTGCAGGCCTGAAGATAAGACATGCCCAGAATTCTGAGGACGCAGCTTCTGAACGGGGAATGGGCTCTGACGATGCAAGACAGTGCAGCAGAAATAGCAATAGCTTGCCAGAACCTGATGGAATTTCTGGTGACAGCGGACTTGAATGATTACATCACGTTGGAAACACCAGATACAAGGGTGAGCGTCCCACAGAAGTTACACAAGATAACACTCCAAATGGAGGGGGACAAGCCCAGGAAAAGTTAAAGGTCTCTTTTGGGAAAACCTGTCATCTGGTTATGACATCCTATTAGCTGAACAAGATTGGCCGCCAGCATTTGTTATGGAGTGCCCTAGGGGAGAAAATGTAATTTTTCCATCATTCTCCGACCTCGTTCCCATGCATCTTAAACATGCATATGCACAGGTGTGGGCGGTTGCCCTAGCTCCAGCACTATACAAAAATCATGCCGGTGGAGATGAGGATTCAACCCACCACGTGATCCCGTTAAAAGTTTCACCAAATGCTCAGAGGCAATACCCAACAAAGCAAGAAGCTAAAAAACAGGTCAGGGAGATCCTAGATCATCTTGAATACCAAGGGGTGATTGAAACATGCACCTCACCAATGAACAACCCTTTGTTTCCTGTCATGAAACCTGACAATACATATCGTCTAGTTTTAGATTACAGACATCTAAACACTTGCACAAAGACATTCGCTGTCCAAAACGCACATAGTGCCGCATTAATGAATAACATTGTGCGAAAAAAATACAAAACAACACTTGATATCTCAAATGGATTTTTCTGCCAAAATATAGCGTCTGAAAGCAGGTATTTGACCGCATTCTCTGCGTTGGGGTCCCACCGACAATTTTGTCACCTCCCCCAGGGGTATAAGAACAGCCCGGGGGTATTTTTAGTAAGAGTAACTGAGTTACTCCACAATTTTGATGAAGAAGCATTGTCCTATGTGGATGATATTTATCTGACGGACGATGACTTAAAAAGGCACTTGACCAGGTTGAGCACCATTATTATGGGATTCGCCTCTGAGGGCTACAAATTTAATTTTAAGAAATCAAAAATAGCCCACTTCAATGTCCTGCTTTTAGGATATGAGCTTTCAAGTGAAGGGAAAAGCCTGGCAGCTAACTTTTTAGAAACGTGTGCGCTTCTTCAACCACCAAAATCACTGAAAAATCTACAATCAATACTGGGATTCCTAAATTTTGGCAGAACATACATTTTAGATTACGGAGAAAAAGTTAAACCTTTCTACAACTTAATCAAACCTGACTTTTCAGTCAGACATTGGACACAGGAACACTCAAACATCCTACGTTCACTACAAGAAGATACGATAGCTTCCAAACACTTACAGACATGCGTAAATGTACGCAACTTAGTGATCCGAGAAATAGCGGGTCAATGCAGGTACACTTACTTAACCTTCAATGAAGGCGAAACGGTACCAATCGCATACAAATCACATCTGTACACAAAAGCAGAAATGCGTTTCACTTCAACAGAAAAAATCCTGACAGCAGTTCAGACCGCTGTAGCAAGAGAAAGAGCCCTGGCTCAGGTGAAACGCATAATTGTCGTAACCCCGGTACCAGCTTTAGAAGCTGTTACAAAGGCAAGCATTCCAAATGCAAAATCCTTACATCCAAGATGGATACAATGGGCTAATTCTCTGACTGCAACGGATGTTGAATACAGTTTTGACCCAAGTCTAAAAACACAAGCATTTCTGCAATATGAACAAGAATATCCTCTACCAAATGAGATTTTGCCTCTCGACCAGTATGAATATATTATTTACACTGACGGATCTTCTCAACTGGCCATAGGGAGTAAGCAACAATACAGCGCAGCATGTGCTATCGTTATAGGTCGCATGCGGGATGGAAAGTTCCATCCGAGTTGCACCAAAACGCAATCTCTAGGAGACTGCACGGCTCAGTTGCCAGAGTTAAAAGCACTGATACTGGCACTTGTAAATACAGATCACGAATTCCCCTCACTAATTGTGTGTGTTTCCTTTTACTGTGTACAGTCATGCAATGAATATTTACATCATTGGGAACTAAACGGGTTTACTTTAAAGACGCAAAAGGTGGCCCAATTAAGCATAAAATGCTATGGGAACAGGTAGTGGAGTTGCAAAACGAACTACCAAGGGCTCACGTGATCCATACACTAAGTCATCAACGTGATGGCGTTCACGTTGAAGGGAATTCATTGGCTGATGAAGCCGCAAAGGGGGCTGTGCGAACGGCTTCTGTAGCTGCAATCACTCATTCAAAAACGAGAATAGACGGTGAAATTATGATGGCTGTCATTGGTTCGCGCAAAGGCAGCTCAGCAGTAACAAAGACATTTCCACTCAAGTACTCCTACAAGTTATATGCAAACACCATTCCATATGCTCAGATTCCTGGAGTGGGGGATAGAGTAATACCAAATATGGATCGTAGACAAGGTTTAATTATTGCTGCACACGAGGGTTTGGGTTCTGCACATACAGGCGTTACAGCGACTATTTCGCTATTGAAACAGCGCTATTGGTGGCCAGGTCTAGCAAAACAAACTAAAGACTATGGGCCTGATTCCGATGCGGTTAGGAAAGCATTCCCACCTAGGGCCCAATTCCAATGCGGTTAGGAAGGCCTCCTAATGGCATTTGCTCCTTCCCAATCGGATCGGGAACGTGTCTTCCCAACCGAGGGCCAGAGTACGATGTGTTTAGGAACATAGGCTTCCCATAGAAGTCAATGGGAGTCCAACCAAATCGTATCTGGAAGCATCCGGATGCATCATACTCGGTCGGTAGGACTCTCCCGATCCGAGTCGGTCGGAAACCATTTCCAAACCGATTTGATCGGGAAGATTTCCTAACCGCATCAGAATCGGGCCCTATGTCTTGAAATGTGACATCTGCCAGCAGATGAAGGGCTCCACCATAAAACGCCTGGCGCAGACACCACTACTGATATCTGACAAACCTCTTGCATGTGTGTATCTGGACAACTGTGGCCCCTTACAATCTGATGGGGCTTACAAGTATATCATGGCTGCAGTGGATTCCTGCTCTAGATTCCTATGGGTATGGCCTCAGCGCTTGGCTGACGCTCGAACTGTTATCAAAGATTTGCGAGTCTTTATAGGAACATACGCAGTTGGCACGTTATATTCTGACCGTGGCCCGGCGTTTAGCTCTCGGTCCTACAAAGAGGCCATGGAAAGTATGGGCGTAGCACTGCTGTACTCCTCTCCGTACCATCCTGAGGGAAATTCGGTTGTGGAGAGGAAAAACCGGGACTTAAAGCAATCCTTAAAGCTAGGGTATCAGGCCAGGGCGGTAGTTGGGTCAATCACCTATATGGGGTACAACAGGCACTCAATAACCAGCCAAGAAGTTCTCTAGGGGGTGTCACTACATATGAGGTCCTATTTGGGACGAGAATGTGGGTACCTGATCTTGATTGTGAAGGCGTAGTAGTGGATGAAAAACCATTTGATATCCATGATCGTTTGGCTGTTTTACAGGATCTAAATGAATCCAGGACACAACAAAGCAACATCCACTTAAAACAGACCGCCACTGGGGAAGTCAAGGCAGTCACGGCAAGACCTGTCTGGATCCCAAAAGTCGGGGATCTGGTCAGAGAGAAAATAGCTGACAAGAAAGAATTCGGGCCATCCTACAGAAAGCCTATACCGGTCCTAGCAGTTCAAGGAACAAGAATTGTACTTTTGCCGCCTCTTGCCGAGAAAAAGGAGAAAAGATTTGCCTCAATCGACTTAATCAAAGCACACTATGTGGCCGATACTGAACAGTAGGCCTTGTGGACTCCACAGTAGCAGACGCCCTCCTCTCGCTACAATCCAAGAAGTTCAAACAGAAAGACTCATCATGTTTGAAGAGCCACCTGTACGGAATGAAGGACTATGAAACAATGCTATGGAACTCGTTCCTCTTGAACCGGAAGTTCATCTTGAAAATGAAACTCAAAATAACAACCAGGTTGCAATTAGACCAAATACAGACGTCTACGTCAACATGCCTCGACGAGAGCAAAATGCGAGTTCAACAAATCCCGATGCAATTCCTACAATTGATCGAACTGCTTCTGGCTATTTCATGAACTTTGATACGTTTTCTTTGGATCCAAGTGAACTGGAAACGACGCCAGCCCAAAAATCACGCAAGCAGCAAGTTAAAAACGTTATACACTTTCTCAAAAAGGCTTACCTGGTATCGCCTTGGTTAGAACTCTGGGTAATTACTGGGATTCTATTTTTTCTTTTCTTTCTAGGCTTAATTATAACTTTTAGCATGCTTATTAATGGACGATACCTTCAACAAAGCTCCGCAGCCCAAAAAGTTAATTTAATTCTGAAGCCACATCAGTCCTCACATCGAGAACAAAAAGACTTGTCATCAGTGAACATTACAGCAGTTCCTATACCGGACGGTATAGTTTGGGACAAGGTTGATTTTGAAATATTCAGTCCTACTGAACTTTTAAAAATTTCTCATGTATTTAAAATTTCATTAAGTGATATCATTACCTCCAGTACATTTTCTGATGATTGGGACTCTGAAACTGTTAATAACATGTTGTCTGATTTAGAGAAAACTGCTGCATTTCCAAACACTGAAATGTTAGAAGATAATTCAGACTATGACACTTTGTACTGTTACCACGTTTATGGTCATCATTTCCTGCACAAATCTATTTCACCTAGAAATGTTTTTGAGTACCACCAGTGGGAGCATTGCCCTAAACCACCTAAAGATAGTTAGCAAACATTTGCACAGAAATGTGCATATTTTTCAGGTTTTAACACCACTTACCCGACGTCATTTTATTATAAAGTTACACCGACATCGGCACTGAAAATTATGTTAACTAACACCAAACAGATATACTCTGCTTCCTTTATTGCCCAATTGTCTGAGCAAGGGTTTGACCTATGGAAGGACACAATAGACTTAAAATCAGTCTGGGGTTCTAGAGACTGGCAAGTCCAGGGAACAGAAGCGCTATTTAGAGCATGCCTCATTCCACAGCAGATAATATTTTTAAATGACACTGTGCAACAGACATCCTGTCTTGGATTAGCCAAGAACAAGGACCTTAACACACCTCGGTTTCCGATACCATCACATGGGTGGCAAAATTTGACTTCACAGGAAGGGCGACAGTAGATGACATTCTAAACTACAAAAGATCAGACTCTGATTGGAAAGAATGGTTGGTTTGGCCCTTAGACATGAACGAATTTCAGAAACGATTCTTGGGTATTACGAAGGGTACAGTATCCATAGGCCAGACCCACGCTATCTACAAAGAGAACACCCAGGGGTAGTGACATCCTACAGTGTTGGGAAGTTGTGGCTTGATTGGCTAGAAACCTCAACACTCACAGAAGTGAAACAGCACTTATCCTTACTCTCACAAGACATGGATCTTAGGGATTTTTTACAAGGTCCCAGTAAACCCCGTCAAAAGCGTTTCATACATGCCGGCATTTATGCTGCCTATAATGAAAATTGGAAAATATCCCAACAAGAGGCCGCAGAAAGAATACGGGAAATAGACCCTATTAACTTGGAGAAAGCGTTAGATGTGGTAGACAATGGGTTAACAACTTTGACCTCCAGGATATATTCTTTAGGCAACATTGTGTCTTCTGCAATAGACATACTAGAACAAGATTTGGCCATATTACAACACGGGCAATCTCAGTTACATTCTATTATGATAAAATGTGTAGTATGCTGGCCCACACGTTCAGATCATGAAGGTAGTCAAAGTAGGCGTAGCTGAGTTAAATAGTAGGTTTATTAGGCATAGTAGATATTAAGCTACAGCAAGCCCCACCAGGAGCAGCCTCCTAGCTGCTCAGCCCATCTTCCAACTGACTCACACACACCAGGCACCCAAGCATTCCACTCACACTAACATTCTACACGGAACACTCACACTGGCTGAGCAGCTAGTTACAGAGAGGTGTAAAGAAACAGATATATAAACCTGAGGATACTACATTATCCTCTTCCTCTCGAAATGGAAAACAAAGGAGAAACTACAATGATGCGAGAAAACTATACACAGTAATAATACAATAGAAGCAATAGATCCGTAAACCCAGGGATGAAGGTGAAACCACATCGCAGGAGGGAAAACAGACAAACAAAGAAAGAAGGAAGAAAGGAATAGAAAACACTAACACTATCCTCCTCCTTTAATTGTGAAAAAGAAAATAAGAGATAAAGAAATAACTCACAAAGAACAAGTGAGCATGACCTAACGTGAAGAGGAGTCCCTCACGAAAGGAGACTGTGGCAAAGGGAAAAGAAGACCCTACGCGCCACCCCTCATGTGAGGGACAGTGTGAATATGGGGAAAACCCATACGAATAGGAGTAGGTGTAACATGGGACAAAACCCAAGAACACACGCAGCACGAGATGGTGCAGCACAATGTGGCGAACGCACACATAAAGTCAAGGTGAAGCACAGGGTGACTTACACACACAAGACGACGTAATAGTACAAGGTGATGCGCGGGGCGGCTTACACACACAAGACAAAGTGAGTAGCTAGACGACTACACACAAAAGAGAACGTGATGCACAGGGCGACTTACACACGACAACGCAAGGTGAGGCGCAGGGCGGCTTACACACAACAAGGCAAGGTGAGGCGCAAGGCGGCTTACACACTGGACACGGTAAGGTGAGGCGCGGGGCGACTTACACACAATATGAAACACAACGAAGTGGTGGGACTGACACCCATAACACACCCAAATGACAAAGAAGTGTCCAACATACGTAAATGGGGAAAACACCCCATAACCCCAAACAGCGTGAGGGTTAACTTAACCCCTTCCATGCTTATGACGAGCTGGACTCGTCATGGCACACAGTGCTCGTGTGCTCATGACGAGTCCAGCTCGTCATAAGACCACCCACGGGGGAAGCGCTGGCGCTCCCCCCGTGGGAATCCGATCGTCGGGGTTTTTTTTTAGGAGGCAGGGGAAGGACTTCCCCTGCCTCCCCCCGCCCCCCCCATCAATGACGTCAGCGCGCGAGGCGCGCTGACATCATTGAGGGTTTCCCTTTCTTCCCCGACGCGCTGGAAGCCATTTGCTTCCAGCGCGTCGGGGAAATAAGGTGAGTTTTGGCTCGGGGAGGGGGGGGTTTGATTCAAAAGAGACATCGAGGGAAAGGAAAGGGTTTTCCTTTCCCCCGATGCCTCTTTTGTGCATTCCTGCTGCACGATCATGTGATCGTGCAGCAGGAATGCCCACGAGGGCGGCATTGTGAGCGTGGAGATGTGCCTTCTCTCCATTGCCACCCTGTAAAGTTAGCTGTAATCCTTGATGGAGGTCTCTGCACCCTTGATTTTCTTGAGCGCAATCCTTCTCCTCGTCTGCCGCTGCGATCCTGCAATTCTTCTGGTCCTTTACGCAGCTGTAGTGTAGGAAAGGCATTATACATTTACCCAACGAGGTAGCACTTACTGATTAGCCAGTAGAAAGTACTCCAGTTGAGTAGAGGTATTGCACAAAACGGTGGCATCTTCGTGAGCGTGGAGATGTACCTTCTCTCCATTGCCACCCTGTAAAGTTAGCTGTAATCCTTGATGGAGGTCTCTGCACCCTTGATTTTCTCGAGCGCAATCCTCGTGTAGTTCCTGTGACCAGGAGGTTCCTTCTCCTCGTCTGCCGCTGCGATCCTGCTCTGACCCTTTATAAACAAGAGGCATGTGAACGGGCCTAGAAGCCCCGCTCGTTTGGCCCCGCCACACATACACTAGCGGTATGCAACGTATGCCCGCCCTTTCCCTACTATGATGGACAGCTTACTCAAAGGATCCCGGCGCTTTCGGCGCGGTGGCAAAGTTACAGACACACAGGTCACTGGAGACAATCCTTGATGGAGGTCTCTGCACCCTTGATTTTCTCGAGCGCAATCCTCGTGTAGTTCCTGTGACCAGGAGGTTCCTTCTCCTCGTCTGCCGCTGCGATCCTGCTCTGACCCTTTATAAACAAGAGGCATGTGAACGGGCCTAGAAGCCCCGCTCGTTTGGCCCCGCCACACATACACTAGCGGTATGCAACGTATGCCCGCCCTTTCCCTACTATGATGGACAGCTTACTCAAAGGATCCCGGCGCTTTCGGCGCGGTGGCAAAGTTACAGACACACAGGTCACTGGAGACAATCCTTGATGGAGGTCTCTGCACCCTTGATTTTCTCGAGCGCAATCCTCGTGTAGTTCCTGTGACCAGGAGGTTCCTTCTCCTCGTCTGCCGCTGCGATCCTGCTCTGACCCTTTATAAACAAGAGGCATGTGAACGGGCCTAGAAGCCCCGCTCGTTTGGCCCCGCCACACATACACTAGCGGTATGCAACGTATGCCCGCCCTTTCCCTACTATGATGGACAGCTTACTCAAAGGATCCCGGCGCTTTCGGCGCGGTGGCAAAGTTACAGACACACAGGTCACTGGAGACAATTCTTCTGGTCCTTTACGCAGCTGTAGTGTAGGAAAGGCATTATACATTTACCCAACGAGGTAGCACTTACTGATTAGCCAGTAGAAAGTACTCCAGTTGAGTAGAGGTATTGCACAAAACGGTGGCATCTTCGTGAGCGTGGAGATGTACCTTCTCTCCATTGCCACCCTGTAAAGTTAGCTGTAATCCTTGATGGAGGTCTCTGCACCCTTGATTTTCTCGAGCGCAATCCTCGTGTAGTTCCTGTGACCAGGAGGTTCCTTCTCCTCGTCTGCCGCTGCGATCCTGCTCTGACCCTTTATAAACAAGAGGCATGTGAACGGGCCTAGAAGCCCCGCTCGTTTGGCCCCGCCACACATACACTAGCGGTATGCAACGTATGCCCGCCCTTTCCCTACTATGATGGACAGCTTACTCAAAGGATCCCGGCGCTTTCGGCGCGGTGGCAAAGTTACAGACACACAGGTCACTGGAGACAATTCTTCTGGTCTTTTACGCAGCTGTAGTGTAGGAAAGGCATTATACATTTACCCAACGAGGTAGCACTTACTGATTAGCCAGTAGAAAGTACTCCAGTTGAGTAGAGGTATTGCACAAAACGGTGGCATCTTCGTGGATAAATATGCAGGGCAGATGTGCCTTCTCTCCATTTACACCCTGAAAAGTTAGCTGTAATCCTTGATGGAGGTCTTTGCATCCTTGAATTTCTCGAGCGCAATGCTCGTGTAGTTCCTGTGACCAGGAGGTTCCTTCTCCTCGTCTGCCGCTGAGATCCTGCTCTGACCCTTTATAAACAAGAGGCATGTGAACGGGCCTAGAAGCCCCGCCACACATACACTAGCGGTATGCAACGTATGCCCGCCCTTTCCCCACTATGATGGACAGCTTACTCAAAGGACCCCGGCACTTTCGGCGCGGTGGCAAAGTTACAGACACACAGGTCACTGGAGACAATTCTTCTGGTCCTTTACGCAGCTGTAGTGTAGGAAAGGCACTATACATTTACCCAACGAGGTAGCACTTACTGATTAGCCAGTAGAAAGCACTCCAGTTGAGTAGAGGTATTGCACAAAACGGTGGCATCTTCGTGGATAAATATGCAGGGCAGATGTGCCTTCTCTCCATTTACACCCTGAAAAGTTAGCTGTAATCCTTGATGGAGGTCTTTGCATCCTTGAATTTCTCGAGCGCAATGCTCGTGTAGTTCCTGTGACCAGGAGGTTCCTTCTCCTCGTCTGCCGCTGAGATCCTGCTCTGACCCTTTATCCCCTTCGGTGCTTATGACGAGCTGGACTCGTCATGGCACACAGTGCTCGTGACGAGTCCAGCTCGTCATAAGACCACCCACGGGGGAGCACTGGCGCTCCCCCGTGAGAATCTGATCGTTAGGTTTTTTTGGGGGAGGCAGGGGAAGGGCTTCCCCTGCCTCCCCTCGCCCCATCAATGACGTCAGCGCGCTGACATCATTGAGGGTTTCCCTTTCTTCCCCGACGCGCTGGAAGCCATTTGCTTCCAGCGCGTCGGGGAAATCAGGTGAGGTTTGGCTCAGGGAGGGGGGGTTTGTATCAAAAGAGGCATCGAGGGAAAGGAAATGGTTTTCCTTTCCCCCGATGCCTCTTTGTGCATTCCTGCTGCACGATCATGTGATCGTGCAGCAGGAATGCCCACTAGGCACCAGGGTTTTTTTTAATTTTTGTGTTGGGGAGTGGCCAAAAGGACAAGGGTTGCTCCCCTTTTACGGGTGTGAATATTTTATTTATACTGTTAGGCCCAACTACCCCTTAGCTTGGCTGGTGGATTGTGTGTGGACTGGTGCATTATTTGCATATGTGATTGTAATGTTTTTTTTCCTCCTTTTTATTCTAGTGTAAAGCTTTTGATTCCTGTTTGCGGTTTCGGCAGTTGTGGTTCTGCAGTTTTGCGTAATTGCATTTATTTGGTAAGAAAAATATTTTTGTTGTGTGTACTCCAAATGAGTATTATTGTCATGCATGAATGAATTTTTTTGTAAGTGGTGCCATAATGGCAGCATAATTGTTAGTGTTCAGAGCATGAAATTCTTTGCGATGTTTTGCATTGTCTTATGTGTAATTTTTTTCTTCTTCTTTTTTAGTGGGATATTGTTGATCCTTACTGTGTCTGTGCAGAGTAGGTGGTGGTGAGTCTAGCTGCTTCTGTCACGTGAGTGGTATAGTGTTGGAGTATATAGGTCTTTGTGATAAAGCTACATTTTGTTTATTTCTTTTTTTTTTTACAAAGGGTTTGTTGTTGTTGACTTGTTTGACAAGTAACCTTTATTAGTAAGCATTATGGCTAGCCGTAGAATTACTGCTCAGCAGGTGGTTGGTTTGCTTCTTGAATCTTCCTCTGAGCAGGATTATGAGACTGACAGTGCGTCTGAGGGAGAGGAGGGAGGGGAAGATTCAGGCAGTGAGTTTTCTCTCCACATGGAATCATCGGATGATGAAGGTACTCTCAGTGCAGATGAAGTGCCTGATTTAGAGGAGGATACTAATGTGCCGATGGTGCAAGAGGCATCTGGATTGCAGCCTGGGGCTGCTAGGCTTCCTACTGGAAGTGCTGGACTCTGGGTTGATCCAAACATGGTGCAGCCGGTGTTGCCTGCCTTTAGTGGTTATGCAGGGTGTAGAGTGGATTGTGAACATTATTTGCCTATACAGTATTTTCAGTTGTTTATGGATGATGTATTTTTGGGTGAGATTGTTGAGCAGACTAATTTGTATGCTGAACAGTTTTTGAGGGACAACAGTGCCAGACTTAGGCCCCATTCTAGAGCTACCCGGTGGAGTCCCACAAATCTGGAAGAGATGAAGAAGTTTTTGGGTTTGACTTTTTTGATGGGTTTGATAAGGAAGCCGTCCATGAGTTCATATTGGTCTACCAGTCCCTTGATGGCAACGGCCATATTTCCTGCAGTTATGACTCGTGATCGGTATTTACTTTTGCTTCGGATGCTGCATTTTGTTGATAATGGTTTGGCGTTGCCACGAGATCACCCTGAATGTGACCGTCTTTTTAAGATTCGGCCTGTTCTTGATCACTTTGTAGATCGATTTTCAGAGATCTATACTCCAGGGAAAGAAATATCTATTGATGAGTCTTTGGTGCTGTTCAAGGGCCGTTTGGTTTTTAGGCAGTACATTCCTAGCAAGAGGGCACGCTATGGAATTAAGCTGTATATGTTGTCTGAGAGTAGGACAGGATATGTTTTTAATTTGCGTGTGTACACTGGTAGGGATTCCACTATTGACCCCCCTGGTTGTCCGTCCACTTTAGTAGGAGTTTCAGAGAAAATTGTGTGGGAACTTGCTAGAGGACTGTTTAACAGAGGCCACCATTTGTACATTGATAACTTCTACACTGCTGTGCAATTGTTTAAGGAATTGTTCAAAGTGGACACTTTTGCTTGTGGCACAATCCGCTCTAACCGTAAAGGTTATCCAAAAGAGCTTGTTTGCAAAAAACTTCAGAGGGGACAGTGCAGTGCCTTGCGTAGTGAGGAACTGCTAGCTGTGAAATTTGTGGACAGGAGGGATGTGTACATGCTGACTACCATCCATGATGAGAGTACTTCACCTGTGGCTGTTTGGGGTCAGATTGCTGAAGTGCGCAAACCTGTGTGCATTTTAGACTACAATAAGCACATGGGTGGTGTTGATAGAGTAGATCAGAGGTTGGAACCTTACACTGCTATTCGTAAGTCTTACATTTGGTATAAGAAGTTGGCCATCCATCTCTTCAATTTAGCAACTTTCAATGCTTTTGTTGTGTTCAAGGAGTGTTCTCCTGCGTCAAAGTTGACTTTTGTTCAGTTTCAGGAGTCTGTCATAGGCAGCCTTGTTGTTGTGGAACAGGCAAGTGTTCCTAGAGTTGGAGTGGTGGAGGATGTGGCTCGATTGAAAGATCGCCACTTTCCTGATCACATTCCTCCTACATCCTCAAAAGACTTTCCCACTAGGAGATGTAGAGTCTGTTGGCGAAGAGGTACGCGGAAGGAGACTCGTATGTACTGCCCTGAGTGTCCTTCTAACCCTGGGCTGTGTGTGCCTGCTTGTTATAGAGCGTACCACAAGCAAAAGAATTATTGGGAGCAACCATGAGTGGTAAAGTGAACTGCCTGGTCTGTAATGTTTAAGAATTGTTGTTCTGTTTCAAGGTTGGCATTAGTGCAATGTTTCTGATTTTGTGTTAGTAGATTTGTATCTATTTGCAATTTGTTTGTGTTTTCTTTTTGTATAAAAAAATCCTAAATGTGATGGTGGTGTGTGTAGGCTGGTGCTTGGCTGGCGGTGTGCGTGGAGTGGCGCTCGGCTGGCAGTGTGTGAGTAGTGACTTGCTGCTGGTCACTACACACACTGCTAGCCGAGCGACACTCCACGCAATCCATCAGGTTGTGTGGTTGCTGTGTTAGGAATGTGGGCGTGTGAAAGTGATGGGCCCTTGAATGGCGCTGTCTGCTGGTGTGAGTGTTGTAATGTGATGGGCCCGCGGCTGGTGGTGTGAATGGTTTTGTATTTGTCACACGTATGAAAGGTGTATGAATGGCCTGTAAAGAGGTTGGTGCCTTGTCGTGGCTTTACAGCTCACGAGCCGTGAGTCAATGGTTCAGTTTCTCGTCCTTTCAATTATTAACAGTGCATTTCATATTTGTGAAATCACTTGTTAATACAATTGTATATACTGAACCATCACTCACCCTCGTGCCAAATCCAACCAGTATGTGTGTGTGTGCTTGAGGATTAGATGGTTGTGCAGTAATATTTTTTTTTGTCTTTCTCAAGCAGGGTGTACCTTGTCCCTTTTTGTGAATGTTGTAATGTGTTTGTTTCGTGCCTGGGGGTGTGAATGGTCTTGTGTGTATCACGTATGAAAGGTGTGTGAATGGCCTGTAAAGCGGTTGGGGCCTTGACGTGGCTTTACAGCTCACGAGCTGCGAG
Source organism: Calotriton arnoldi (assembly GCA_963921515.1). Taxonomy (NCBI): domain Eukaryota; kingdom Metazoa; phylum Chordata; class Amphibia; order Caudata; family Salamandridae; genus Calotriton; species Calotriton arnoldi. The sequence continues at coordinate 221,018 of CAWUFW010000754.1, read as the reverse complement.
TCACTGGTTCCGTTTTTGTCCTTTCAATTATTGACAGTGCATTTCATTTTTGTGAAATCTCTTGTTAATAAAATTGTATATACTGAACCATCACTTGCCCTCGTGCCAAATCCAACCAGTATGTGTGTGTGTGCTTGAGGAATAGATGGCTGTGCAGTAATCTTTGTCTTTTTAGTCTGTCTGCCAAGGTGTACATTCCGTCTAAGAATAACCTACCAACTGTAGATATTGTCGTAAACGAAACACCCATGGGAGTACATGGTGATATCTCTCTTGTGGATCCCAACAAGTTATGGTACCCACAATGTCCTGCAAACCTCAAAATGTCTGTCACATTTTCCTTGCAATATTGTGCCAACATTTTCACGCTGCAGAAATAAACAACACATTATCTCATTATGACCTGGTTTTGCAAGGGGGGTCACCTGGGTTTTTGGCCCGGGGCTCGGCGGCCACATAGGGAAACCTACCAAACCCACACATTTCTGAAAAGTAGACACCCGGGGGCTTCCAGGGAGGTATGGCTTGCGTGGATCCCCCAACGTTTCCTTACCCAGAATCCCCTGCAAACCTCACTTTTAGCTGAAAAAATCACTTTTTTCACACATTTGTGTGTGGGAAAGTGTGGCATCACTGGCCTCACACAAATTTCCTACCACCCAGCGTTCCCCCAGGTCTCCCGATAAAAATGGTGCCTCACTTGTGTGGGAGGCCCAAGTACCCGCGACAGGCAAGGGCCCACAACGTATTGAGGCGACCTCAAAATGGCCTTTCACAAAACCACCTGGTTTTGCAAGGGGGTCACCTGGGTTTTTGGCCCCGTGCTCGGCGGCCATCTAGGGAAACCTACCAAACCCACACATTTCTGAAAAGTAGACACCCGGGGGCTTCCAGGGAGGTATGGCTTGCGTGGATCCCCCAACGTTTCCTTACCCAGAATCCCCTGCAAACCTCACTTTTAGCTGAAAAAATCACTTTTTCACACATTTGTGTGTGGGAAAGTGTGGCATCACTGGCCTCACACAAATTTCCTACCACCCAGCGTTCCCCCAGGTCTCCCGATAAAAATGGTGCCTCACTTGTGTGGGAGGCCCAAGTACCCGCGACAGGCAAGGGCCCACAACGTATTGAGGCGACCTCAAAATGGCCTTTCACAAAACCACCTGGTTTTGCAAGGGGAGTCACCTGGGTTTTTGGCCCCGTGCTCGGCGGCCATCTAGGGAAACCTACCAAACCCACACATTTCTGAAAAGTAGACACCCGGGGGCTTCCAGGGAGGTATGGCTTGCGTGGATCCCCCAACGTTTCCTTACCCAGAATCCCCTGCAAACCTCACTTTTAGCTGAAAAAATCACTTTTTTCACACATTTGTGTGTGGGAAAGTGTGGCATCACTGGCCTCACACAAATTTCCTACCACCCAGCGTTCCCCCAGGTCTCCCGATAAAAATGGTGCCTCACTTGTGTGGGAGGCCCAAGTACCCGCGACAGGCAAGGGCCCACAACGTATTGAGGCGACCTCAAAATGGCCTTTCACAAAACCACCTGGTTTTGCAAGGGAGTCACCTGGGTTTTGGCCCCGTGCTCGGCGGCCATCTAGGGAAACCTACCAAACCCACACATTTCTGAAAAGTAGACACCCGGGGGCTTCCAGGGAGGTATGGCTTGCGTGGATCCCCCAACGTTTCCTTACCCAGAATCCCCTGCAAACCTCACTTTTAGCTGAAAAAATCACTTTTTCACACATTTGTGTGTGGGAAAGTGTGGCATCACTGGCCTCACACAAATTTCCTACCACCCAGCGTTCCGCCAGGTCTCCCGATAAAAATGGTGCCTCACTTGTGTGGGAGGCCCAAGTACCCGCGACAGGCAAGGGCCCACAACGTATTGAGGCGACCTCAAAATGGCCTTTCACAAAACCACCTGGTTTTGCAAGGGAGTCACCTGGGTTTTGGTCCCGTGCTCGGCGGCCATCTAGGGAAACCTACCAAACCCACACATTTCTGAAAAGTAGACACCCGGGGGCTTCCAGGGAGGTATGGCTTGCGTGGATCCCCCAACGTTTCCTTACCCAGAATCCCCTGCAAACCTCACTTTTAGCTGAAAAAATCACTTTTTTCACACATTTGTGTGTGGGAAAGTGTGGCATCACTGGCCTCACACAAATTTCCTACCACCCAGCGTTCCCCCAGGTCTCCCGATAAAAATGGTGCCTCACTTGTGTGGGAGGCCCAAGTACCCGCGACAGGCAAGGGCCCACAACGTATTGAGGCGACCTCAAAATGGCCTTTCACAAAACCACCTGGTTTTGCAAGGGAGTCACCTGGGTTTTGGCCTCGTGCTCGGCGGCCATCTAGGAAACCTACCAAACCCACACATTTCTGAAAAGTAGACACCCGGGGCTTCCAGGGAGGTATGGCTTGCGTGGATCCCCCAACGTTTCCTTCCAGAATCCCCTGCAAACCTCAATTTTAGCTGAAAAAATCACTTTTTTCACACATTTGTGTGTGGGAAAGTGTGGCATCACTGGCCTCACACAAATTTCCTACCACCCAGCGTTCCCCAGGTCTCCCGATAAAAATGGTGCCTCACTTGTGTGGGAGGCCCAAGTACCCGCGACAGGCAAGGACACAAAACGTTTTGAGGCAACATCAACATTGCCTATCAAAAAATGTTTTGGGCCCTTGCCTGTCGCGGGTACTTGGGCCTCCCACACAAGTGAGGCACCATTTTTATCGGGAGACCTGGGGGAACGCTGGGTGGTAGGAAATTTGTGTGAGGCCAGTGATGCCACACTTTCCCACACACAAATGTGTGACAAAAGTGATTTTTTCAGCTAAAATTGAGGTTTGCAAGGGATTCTGGGTAAGGAAACGTTGGGGGATCCACGCAAGCCATACCTCCCTGGAAGCCCCGGGTGTCTACTTTTCAGAAATGTGTGGGTTTGGTAGGTTTCCTAGATGGCCGCCGAGCACGGGCCAAAACCCAGGTGACTCCCTTGCAAAACCAGGTGGTTTTGAGATAGGCAATTTTGAGGTCGCCTCACTACGTTGTGGGCCCTTGCCTGTCGCGGGTACTTGGGCCTCCCACACAAGTGAGGCACCATTTTTATCGGGAGACCTGGGGGAACGCTGGGTGGTAGGAAATTTGTGTGAGGCCAGTGATGCCATACTTTCCCACACACAAATGTGTGAAAAAGTGATTTTTTCAGCTAAAATTGAGGTTTGCAAGGGATTCTGGGTAAGGAAACGTTGGGGGATCCACGCAAGCCATACCTCCCTGGAAGCCCCAGGTGTTTACTTTTCAGAAATGTGTGGGTTTGGTAGGTTTCCTAGATGGCCGCCGAGCACAGGGCCAAAACCCAGGTGACTCCCTGCAAAACCAGGTGGTTTTGAGATAGACAATTTTGAGGTCGCCTCACTACGTTGTGGGCCCTTGCCTGTCGCGGGTACTTGGGCCTCCCACACAAGTGAGGCACCATTTTTATCGGGAGACCTGGGGAACGCTGGGTTGTAGGAAATTTGTGTGAGGCCAGTGATGCCACACTTTCCCACACACAAATGTGTGAAAAAGTGATTTTTTCAGCTAAAATTGAGGTTTGCAAGGGATTCTGGGTAAGGAAACGTTGGGGATTCACGCAAGCCATACCTCCTGGAAGCCCCGGGTGTCTACTTTTCAGAAGTGTGTGGGTTTGGTAGGTTTCCCTAGATGGCCGCCGAGCACGGGGCCAAAAACCCAGGTGACTCCCTTGCAAAACCAGGTGGTTTTGAGATAGGCAATTTTGAGGTCGCCTCACTACGTTGTGGGCCCTTGCCTGTCGCGGGTACTTGGGCCTCCCACACAAGTGAGGCACCATTTTATCGGGAGACCTGGGGGAACGCTGAGTGGTAGGAAATTTGTGTGAGGCCAGTGATGCCACACTTTCCCACACACAAATGTGTGAAAAAGTGATTTTTTCAGCTAAAATTGAGGTTTGCAAGGGATTCTGGGTAAGGAAACGTTGGGGGATCCACGCAAGCCATACCTCCCTGGAAGCCCCGGGTGTCTACTTTTCAGAAATGTGTGGGTTTGGTAGGTTTCCCTAGATGGCCGCCGAGCACGGGGCCAAAACCCAGGTGACCCCCTTGCAAAACCAGGTGGTTTTGAGATAGGCAATTTTGAGGTCGCCTCACTACGTTGTGGGCCCTTGCCTGTCGCGGGTACTTGGGCCTCCCACACAAGTGAGGCACCATTTTTATCGGGAGACCTGGGGGAACGCTGGGTGGTAGGAAATTTGTGTGAGGCCAGTGATGCCACACTTTCCCACACACAAATGTGTGAAAAAGTGATTTTTCCAGCTAAAAGTGAGGTTTGCAGGGGATTCTGGGTAAGGAAACGTTGGGGGATCCACGCAAGCCATACCTCCCTGGAAGCCCCCGGGTGTCTACTTTTCAGAAATGTGTGTGTTTGGTAGGTTTCCCTAGGTGCCGGCAGAGCTAGGGTTCACAAACTACAGCTAGGCATTTTGCCAAAAAAGGGTCATTTTTCACTGCGAAATTGAGGTGTGACCACGTTGCGTTTTGCGCCGTTTCCTGTCGCAGGCACTAGGCCGACCCACACAAGTGAGGTACCATTTTTCTCGTTAGACTTTGGGGAACGCGGGGTGGGTGGAAATTTGTGGATCCACACAGATTCCAAAACTTTCCACCACAGAAATGTGGGGAAAATGTGTTTTTTGGACAATTTTTTATGTTTGCAAGGGATTCTGGGTAACAGAACCTGGTGGGAGGCAGTCAAGTCACCCCATCCTGGATTCCCCTGGGTGTCTAGTTTTCAAAAATGTATAGGTTTGCTAGGTTTCCCTAGGTGCCGGCAGAGGTAGGGTTCAAAAACTACAGCTAGGCACTTTGCCAAAAAAGGGTCATTTTTCACTGCGAAATTGAGGTGTGACCACGTTGCGTTTTGTGCCGTTTCCTGTCGCAGGCACTAGGCCGACCCACACAAGTGAAGTACCATTTTTCTCGTAAGACTTTGGGGGACGCGGGGTGGGTGGAAATTTGTGGATCCACGCAGATTCCAGAACTTTCCACCACAGAAATGTGGGGAAAATGTGTTTTTTTGGACAATTTTTTATGTTTGCAAGGGATTCTGGGTAACAGAACCTGGTGGGAGGCAGTCAAGTCACCCCATCCTGGATTCCCCTGGGTGTCTAGTTTTCAAAAATGTATAGGTTTGCTAGGTTTCCCTAGGTGCCGGCAGAGGTAGGGTTCAAAAACTACAGCTAGGCACTTTGCCAAAAAAGGGTCATTTTTCACTGCGAAATTGAGGTGTGACCACGTTGCGTTTTGCGCCGTTTCCTGTCGCAGGCACTAGGCCGACCCACACAAGTGAGGTACCATTTTTCTCGTAAGACTTTGGGGGACGCGGGGTGGGTGGAAATTTGTGGATCCACGCAGATTCCAGAACTTTCCACCACAGAAATGTGGGGAAAATGTGTTTTTTGGACAATTTTTTATGTTTGCAAGGGATTCTGGGTAACAGAACCTGGTGGGAGGCAGTCAAGTCACCCCATCCTGGATTCCCCTGGGTGTCTAGTTTTCAAAAATGTATAGGTTTGCTAGGTTTCCCTAGGTGCCGGCAGAGGTAGGGTTCAAAAACTACAGCTAGGCACTTTGCAAAAAAAGGTCATTTTTCACTGCGAAATTGAGGTGTGACCGCGTTGCGTTTTGCGCCGTTTCCTGTCGCAGGCACTAGGCCGACCCACACAAGTGAGGTACCATTTTTCTCGTAAGACTTTGGGGAACGCGGGGTGGGTGGAAATTTGTGGATCCACGCAGATTCCAGAACTTTCCACCACAGAAATGTGGGGAAAATGTGTTTTTTTGGACAATTTTTTATGTTTGCAAGGGATTCTGGGTAACAGAACCTGGTGGGAGGCAGTCAAGTCACCCCATCCTGGATTCCCCTGGGTGTCTAGTTTTCAAAAATGTATAGGTTTGCTAGGTTTCCCTAGGTGCCGGCAGAGGTAGGGTTCAAAAACTACAGCTAGGCACTTTGCCAAAAAAGGGTCATTTTTCACTGCGAAATTGAGGTGTGACCACGTTGCGTTTTGCGCCGTTTCCTGTCGCAGGCACTAGGCCGACCCACACAAGTGAGGTACCATTTTTCTCGTAAGACTTTGGGGAACACGGGGTGGGTGGAAATTTGTGGATCCACGCAGATTCCAGAACTTTCCACCACAGAAATGTGGGGAAAATGTGTTTTTTTGGACAATTTTTTATGTTTGCAAGGGATTCTGGGTAACAGAACCTGGTGGGAGGCAGTCAAGTCACCCCATCCTGGATTACCCTGGGTGTCTAGTTTTCAAAAATGTATAGGCTTGCTAGGTTTCCCTAGGTGCCGGCAGAGGTAGGGTTCAAAAACTACAGCTAGGCACTTTGCCAAAAAAGGGTCATTTTTCACTGCGAAATTGAGGTGTGACCACGTTGCGTTTTGCGCCGTTTCCTGTCGCAGGCACTAGGCCGACCCACACAAGTGAGGTACCATTTTTCTCGTAAGACTTTGGGGAACGCGGGGTGGGTGGAAATTTGTGGATCCACGCAGATTCCAGAACTTTCCACCACAGATATGTGGGGAAAATGTGTTTTTTTGGACAATTTTTTATGTTTGCAGGGGATTCTGGGTAACAGAACCTGGTGGGAGGCAGTCAAGTCACCCCATCCTGGATTCCCCTGGGTGTCTAGTTTTAAAAAATGTATAGGTTTGCTAGGTTTCCCTAGGTGCCGGCAGAGGTAGGGTTCAAAAACTACAGCTAGGCACTTTGCCAAAAAAGGGTCATTTTTCACTGCGAAATTGAGGTGTGACCATGTTGCGTTTTGCGCCGTTTCCTGTCGCAGGCACTAGGCCGACCCACACAAGTGAGGTACCATTTTTCTCGTAAGACTTTGGGGAACGCGGGGTGGGTGGAAATTTGGGGATCCACGCAGATTCCAGAACTTTCCACCACAGAAATGTGGGGAAAATGTGTTTTTTTGGAAACATTTTTATGTTTGCAAGGGATTCTGGGTAACAGAACCTGGTGGGAGGCAGTCAAGTCACCCCATCCTGGATTCCCCTGGGTGTCTAGTTTTCAAAAATGTATAGGCTTGCTAGGTTTCCCTAGGTGCCGGCAGAGGTAGGGTTCAAAAACTACAGCTAGGCACTTTGCCAAAAAGGGTCATTTTTCACTGCGAAATTGAGGTGGGACCGCATTGCGTTTTGCGCCGTTTCCTGTCGCAGGCACTAGGCCGACCCACACAAGTGAGGTACCATTTTTCTCGTAAGACTTTGGGGAACGCGGGGTGGGTGGAAATTTGTGGATCCACGCAGATTCCAGAACTTTCCACCACAGAAATGTGGGGAAAATGTGTTTTTTTGGACAATTTTTTATGTTTGCAAGGGATTCTGGGTAACAGAACCTGGTGGGAGGCAGTCAAGTCACCCCATCCTGGATTCCCCTGTGTGTCTAGTTTTCAAAAATGTATAGGTTTGCTAGGTTTCCCTAGGTGCCGGCAGAGCTAGGGTTCAAAAACTACAGCTAGGCACTTTGCCAAAAAAGGGTCATTTTTCACTGCGAAATTGATGTGTGACCACGTTGCGTTTTGCGCCGTATCCTGTCGCAGGCACTAGGCCGACCCACACAAGTGAGGTACCATTTTTCTCGTAAGACTTTGGGGAACGCGGGGTGGGTGGAAATTCGTGGATCCACGCAGATTCCAGAACTTTCCACCACAGAAATGTGGGGAAAATGTGGTTTTTTTGACAATTTTTTATGTTTGCAAGGGATTCTGGGTAACAGAACCTGGTGGGAGGCAGTCAAGTCACCCCATCCTGGATTCCCCTGGGTGTCTAGTTTTCAAAAATGTATAGGTTTGCTAGGTTTCCCTAGGTGCCGTCAGAGCTAGGGTTCAAAAACTACAGCTAGGCACTTTGCCAAAAAAGGGTCATTTTTCACTGCGAAATTGAGGTGTGACCACGTTGCGTTTTGCGCCGTATCCTGTCGCAGGCACTAGGCCGACCCACACAAGTGAGGTACCATTTTTCTCGTAAGACTTTGGGGAACGCGGGGTGGGTGGAAATTCGTGGATCCACGCAGATTCCAGAACTTTCCACCACAGAAATGTGGGGAAAATGTGGTTTTTTTGACAATTTGTTATGTTTGCAAGGGATTCTGGGTAACAGAACCTGGTGGGAGGCAGTCAAGTCACCCCATCCTGGATTCCCCTGGGTGTCTAGTTTTCAAAAATGTATAGGTTTGCTAGGTTTCCCTAGGTGCCGGCAGAGCTAGGGTTCAAAAACTACAGCTAGGCACTTTGCCAAAAAGGGTCATTTTTCACTGCGAAATTGAGGTGTGACCACGTTGCGTTTTGCGCCGTTTTCTGTCGCAGGCACTAGGCCGACCCACACAAGTGAGGTACCATTTTTCTCGTTAGACTTTGGGGAACGCGGGGTGGGTGGAAATTTGTGGATCCACGCAGATTCCAGACCTTTCCACCACAGAAATGTGGGGAAAATGTGATTTTTTGACAATTTTTTATGTTTGCAAGGGATTCTGGGTAACAGAACCTGGTGGGAGGCAGTCAAGTCACCCCATCCTGGATTCCCCTGGGTGTCTAGTTTTCAAAAATGTATAGGTTTGCTAGGTTTCCCTAGGTGCCGGCAGAGCTAGGGTTCAAAAACTACACCTAGGCACTTTGCAAAAAAAGGATAATTTTTCATTGTGAAAATGTGGTACGTCCACGTTGCATTTTGAGCCATTTCCTGTTGTGGGCACAAGGGCTACCCACACAAGTGAGGTACCATTTTTATCGGGAGACTTAGGGTAACACAGAATTGTAGAGCAACTGTTATTACCTATTGACTTTCGATGCATTTCTGCCTTCCAAATGAAAGACAATGTGTAAAAAATAAGTCATTTTGAAAAATGACCTATAATTCTCATGCTAGTATGGGTACTCCCAATTTCGGAAATGTGCAAATATCTACTGTTTCTAAAATCTACATTTTGTTCCCATTTCAGAAATACATAGGTGTCTTTCATAACAATTTTTCCATGTACACATTTTCCCAAAATAATTGCTATATACCCGGTACTTAAAAAAAATCATTGCAAGATGTTGCTCAATTATTGGCTCTGGGTTCGTCGGGTTCTTGGTGAACCTACAAGTCCTATATATCCCCACAACCAGAAAGGTCCAGCGGATATAACGGTATATTGCCTTCAAATAGCTGTCATAATTAGAAGAAGTTACAGGTGAAAACGTTGACACAAATGGCTGTTTTTTTCAACTAAGTTTCAATTTTTCCTTTATTTAACTGTTAGTTTCTATAAGGAAAACTTTAAGGATCTACACAAATGACCCCTTGCTGAATTCAGAATTTTGTCTACTTTTCATAAATGTATGGCTTTCCAGGATCCATTATTGGTTTCATACCCATTTCTACCATTAACTGGAAGGAGGTTGAAAGCACAAAAAATAGCAAAAATAGGCTATGTCCCAGAAAAATGCCAAAACTGTGTAAAAAAGTTGGTTTTCTGACAAAAGTCTGCTTGTCCCTGAAAGCTGGGAAGATGGTGATTTCATCCCCACAACCCCTTTTTTGATGCCATTTGCAGGGAAAAATCAAGACGCTTTCATCTGTAGCCCTTTTTCTGCCTTTTTCCAAAAAAACCCAAAATTTTGCTGTATTTTGACTAATTTCTGGGTCCCCTCCAGGGGAACCCACAAACCCTGGGTACCTTTACAATCCCCATGATGTTAGAAAAAAAGGACGCAAATTTGGCATGGATACCTTATGTGGTCAAAAAGTTACAGGGGCCTAAGCGCGCACTACCCCAAATAGCCAAAAAAAGGCTTAGCACAGGAGGGGAAAAGGCCTAGCAGCGAAGGGGTTAAACATGAGGAGACCAAATGGCGTTGATACCAATGGCGTGGATATGGGGATTACACCCATACCAAAACGTGGAAAAGAGATGTGGGACTAAAAAAACACTCCCATCCCGATGACAGGGATAAAACATCTAAAGCAGAAACATGCGTAAAGATGGGAAATAGGCCTAAAACCCACTCCCATGCCTACAAAACACGAACCTGTGGAATGCAATTCCAAAATGTTGACATGCAGCAATAACAAGTAATACTGTAATGCCAAAAGTTTCTTATTCCTGTGAAAGAAAACATATTTGCGTTAAAACTAGAAACATGCACCACAAACTTGTATTTCTAAAATGTCAATGGTGTGCCTGTCACCGCGATAATGAGGGACAGGCGTTCAACAAGTCCAGGAGACTTGCCAACAGAAAGTACCTTTGAGAAAATACCATGCCCACTGAAGACCGGAGGAGCAGAGTACTTGGCAGCAGAAAAATCACCGCAATAATTGTAAGCAAAGACCGGTGACCAAAATAACTCACTGCCCAAACGTCGAGTCTGTAGAGGCAGACACAAGAGGGACGATGTGACCATCTCGTAAAGACTGAAGATGAAGATCCATGCTGTGAGAGGAGATCCGCACATCGTAAGGCTGCTGAGGACTTCCATTTCGCAATAACTTTATTGACAAAAAAAAAAAACGTGGTTGGCGAATTTCAGGTAGAGAACGTGCATCACTACGGGTGAAAGTTGACCGGCATGGCTGGATCCGCCAACCACAAGATGGCGGCACGCTTCTCGACGCCACGCCGGATGGCTCCCGGCGTCACCGTGCTGTTAGGAGTCCGTAAGAGCAGATCCGAGCAAGGCGTCACAAAGAAGTGAGGAGGGTCATCGAGGAGGCACAAGTAAGGTTGCTCATGCTGAGGGAGGCACGCGCTGCGTTTGAAAATGTAGACCAGAATGGCAGTTTAATCATAGAAAGTACGATTTCTTAAAACCATGTGAACTGTGTTTCCCACAATCACAAACCTCTCCCAGATAGACTGGATGCTCCCCAAGCACACGCAGAACCAAAATGAAATGAAAGTTCAGTTCCAGCTTGAACTTGAAACGCACATGCAGGGAGCGGGTAGAGCAGGGAGACACAGCGGTAGACTTGACAAGCGAAAGTCCTGCAAATGATGAATTTGTCGAGTGCCCCCTCAATACCATCCTGAACAGTCAAGTGCATGCTTACACATCTGATCCTCGTCAACATAGAGGCAGAATAAAGGGTAACTTCCACTTCTTTCAAAAAGTGTTTAAGCACGACGAAAGCACACACAAAAAGGTTTTTAAAGACAGCAGTACTTCTTTTGTGCACAAAAAGTAGCACACGATGATCTTGATTCAAGGTGCCAATCGCCATACCATACGTTTAACCCTCACCGGGGCAGAGACACAGGCAACCCAGATTACCTTATTTGAAGAGGCACTTTATACAATTGATGTGGCTCCTAAGACATTTGTCAAGGCGCAGTAGACATTTGTTGTAGCGTAGGGTCATCTGTCCGACGTAGGCAGCGTTGATCCAGGTTGCAGTAACAGCATGAACTGGCTTTTAGAGATGCTGTAGGGACATCAGTCAGAAACTTGATCTGCGTAGAGACTGGAACATACGCTTTTGAGTGGAGGGCGACCGTTGGAAGGTCACTGGTGGGGCTGATGTGTCCCAGTCGTTGAATCAACGCAGCTGTGGTTTCTGAAGTTGCGTGAGGTTGAGAGTAGGTACTCCATACTTGAAATTGAAGGCCTCAGAAGTAGCAGACGCAGATTCTTTGCTTCAACTCGTCGCCATAAAATGTGTAGTATGCTGGCCCACACGTTCAGATCATGAAGGTAGTCAAAGTAGGCGTAGCTGAGTTAAATAGTAGGTTTATTAGGCATAGTAGATATTAAGCTACAGCAAGCCCCACCAGGAGCAGCCTCCTAGCTGCTCAGCCCATCTTCCAACTGACTCACACACACCAGGCACCCAAGCATTCCACTCACACTAACATTCTACACGGAACACTCACACTGGCTGAGCAGCTAGTTACAGAGAGGTGTAAAGAAACAGATATATAAACCTGAGGATACTACAGTTATTAAGCTGGACGCTGCAATCTTTGCGGGCAGGCTATGTGCCTTGGCGTTTCATCAACAGTACGTCTCTGTTTTCTGAATATAATCTAACAGATAAACAGGTTGAAATGGCACAAAGGGGAGCAAAATATACAATGCTGCGTATTGAAAAACTGGATAGACTCCCATTTACAGTGGCGGAATCACCATCAACAGAATGGCTAATCCATGGCCACATAACTCTACCGGTCTCTACTTTTCAGTTTCAATATTGCCTTGAGCAAAGGCAGGCAGGCAGATATGAAAACATGGGTGAGGAATACATTAAGAAATCTTGGGAGTTACCATACAGATTTTGATGCCGGAGTGGGGATCGAGAAGTGTTTCTAAGCGGTACAAACTGCAAGAACTCGCTGAGCGGTTCTCTCATGTGTCAGGACATCATTGCACAGGGCTTGTAATGGGTCAGTAGCAAACTTGTCCTGCCACATGAAAGGGACTCCAGCTGCCGTGATTAAACCGGTATTCGAGCTACTCTCGAATGGGAGTTACTTGATGCTGAACGATCAAGGTTGCTGTGGGATGCTTCCGGGCATTTCCTATCTGGCCACTGTGAACTCCAGGGTTACTTGCTGTATGCAAGTATTGTTTCCCCCAACAAGTACAGTCAGGTAGGTGCCGTTATGGTCTTAGTTGAATGTTTCCTTTATACAATTTGATACTTTGAGCAGACTGAAAGCCATGCTTTTACAGCAAACCGTACCCTTAACCTCCGCTCAGGAGACCTTTGATCTTCAAATCGCAAGGACCTCGACCGAGATACAGGCACTTATACGTACAAACTGCCCCATTCATTTCGCAGAAATGGTGGGTCGTATTTTTAATATGTCTGATACGAGTGGTATTGTACACCTATTTAAGACCATAGGGTCAGGATTTCTAAGCACCTTTCAGACAATCCTCGGAGTTATCCCGAATTTTATACACTCCGCATTGGGAAGCGTTTTTGGAGGTCTTCTGCTGATCCTGCTTTCTATCGCAGGAATCCTGATTGTCATTTTTCTACTCCGCAATGGATGGCCCAATTACCAACGAGATGGCAAAAGCACTCTTGGGGCGCAAGTACCGTGAACGCATGGTACAACATCTAGGCACACCTCGCCTAAGGGAACTAAGCGCCTCTTGGTTCCTATCGTTTAGACCAGTCTGGATGGACTGCATCTTACCTGTTCTTCGATACCTGTTTTGCGGTGACGAATGCGTGTTGGACCTCTGTCTGACACTTGCAACGGACACGCCTGCGGACATGAATACCCGGCTGGAACCCCTGAGGGCCCATGCTCGGCAATGTCCCCAGCGTATTCCCATCTTGATGGCTGCACTCCTTGAGAATCCGCAGGTGCCTTTTACAACTGGGTTGAGTATCAGCTCCACCACTAGCACCACTAGCACCCAGGTATTGACAACAGCACCGGCTGCCTCTACACCAGCTATTGGCAGCTCTGAATATCATTTGTGCTCCATTGACGTACTCTGCCAGGTGTTACAAGGACCGTCCCCTGCAGCGGCAAGCAACGACGATGTTGCGTCTCCCAGCCAGGACATTTAATCTATAATTGGCTCATCGTGTGCTGGGAAAGAATTCAGATTTTTCCTTTTATTTTCAAAATTCTGAACATTTCCTTTCAATTGACACTTTCGCTGAAAAGCATGGCCTCCTGACGCTTATGGTGGTTTGACTTATATAAACAAACTCAATTAGGACTTTGGCTTAAGTAGCAATTCCAAGGAATGCTTTTTCCCCCCCAAAAAATTCTCTTTCTTTCTCTTCCCCCTGAGAGTGTTTTTAAAACTGATTTTAAGACATTGTTTTTACAACACTCTGTGATGGTTTTAATGGTTTTAATACGCTACTACCTAATAGTGGAAATGGTTCACCAGCATTTTTATCATTGTTGACTGTTCGGAAGAGGAGTGGGTGTTATGTTCCACATAGGTATCCTAATATAGGCCCGGGTAACATCATACCCCTTCACCTAAATTACCTCCCCTACACTACACTGTAACGAGCCTTTTAGGATTGAACCTTTACCTAGTTCTAGTCCTGGGTGCAGAAGGAGGGTTTTTCCTAAACAATAGAGTCCTATAACTCCATCAATAAACTCACACAGTATGAATGACTATTCATAAGGGTTCTTAGAAACCAGGCTGGGGCTACACCACCTTCCTCCCCATATCTACGTACACGGTTCATCCCATACGTCATCCTCAAATCCAACAATGGCTAATACAAGCAACAAGGGACAAAGGAGCCCTAGATACTTTCTGTATAAATACAGCACCTCTTGCTAGTGTTAGTTAGAGGGAACCGAGACTTCCAGGCCGACACACTGACCAGAGACGCTGAAGCTCCTGCATGCAGTCGCTCCAGCTGACAGTGGTCTGAGCATCCCTCGCGGGGTGTCCAACTCGAGACCAAGAAGGGCTCCTATATTCTCACACTTCAGGTAATGGGGTTCGACTAAATCCTAGAGGGATTCTTGGCTTCACACCTACTCACATGTTAGGTACACTTAGGTACATCTAGATAGGTATCTTAGGAGTACGCGCTTTCTTTTATTCTGCATTTTATATTCATGTATTTGTTCATGCGCATTGCGAGATGGTAGAACTGTACTATCCATTTATATTCACTGTACTGCTAATCATATATCTCTGCTACAGTCTAATGGTTGTTGCAGCTCATATATTCGATACCAAAGGGGATGATGGACGGAGCGCTAGCGCAACTCAAACACTCACCCCCAGTCAACTGATCTGGGTTTAATCCATCATCATTCTTTAGCTCACTCCACCACCCCAGTTCAGACATGGCCATATGCAAATCAGTCTGACCCTGTGCCTCATGGGAACAGTCCAGCCCGAACTGCCAAGCCATGTCTTCCCTGGACCGGAAACAAGCATCCTGGGACCGGTTTCGGGTTCATAACCCTCATCAGCCAGGCTATCTTGAATCCAGTGGCAAAGTGAGCAAGGGACCCACGTCTGGGCATACCCTGCCAACTTAGGGCGAACAAGCGATACCAAAGGGGATGATGGACGGAGCGCTAGAGCAAATCAAACACTCACCCCCAGTCAACTGATCTGGGTTTAATCCATCATCATTCTTTAGCTCACTCCACCACCCCAGTTCAGACATGGCCATATGCAAATCAGTCTGACTCTGTGCCTCATGGGAACAGTCCAGCCCGAACTGCCAAGCCATGTCTTCCCTGGACCGGAAACAAGCATCCTGGGACCGGTTTCGGGTTCATAACCCTCATCAGCCAGGCTATCTTGAATCCAGTAGCAAAGTGAGCAAGGGACCCACGTCTGGGCATACCCTGCCAACTTAGGGCGAACAAAGCGATACCAAAGGGGATGATGGACGGAGCGCTAGAGCAAATCAAACACTCACCCCCAGTCAACTGATCTGGGTTTAATCCATCATCATTCTTTAGCTCACTCCCACCACCCCAGTTCAGACATGGCCATATGCAAATCAGTCTGACCCTGTGCCTCATGGGAACAGTCCAGCCCGAACTGCCAAGCCATGTCTTCCCTGGACCGGAAACAAGCATCCTGGGACCGGTTTCGGGTTCATAACCCTCATCAGCCAGGCTATCTTGAATCCAGTGGCAAAGTGAGCAAGGGACCCACGTCTGGACATACCCTGCCAACTTAGGGCGAACAAAGCGATACCAAAGGGGATGATGGACGGAGCGCTAGAGCAAATCAAACACTCACCCCCAGTCAACTGATCTGGGTTTAATCCATCATCATTCTTTAGCTCACTCCACCACCCCAGTTCAGACATGGCCATATGCAAATCAGTCTGACCCTGTGCCTCATGGGAACAGTCCAGCCCGAACTGCCAAGCCATGTCTTCCCTGGACCGGAAACAAGCATCCTGGGACCGGTTTCGGGTTCATAACCCTCATCAGCCAGGCTATCTTGAATCCAGTGGCAAAGTGAGCAAGGGACCCACGTCTGAACTGGGGTGGTGGAGTGAGCTAAAGAATGATGATGGATTAAACCCAGATCATTTGACTGGGGGTGAGTGTTTGATTTGCTCTAACGCTCCGTCCATCATCCCCTTTGGTATCGCTTTGTTCGCCCTAAGTTGGCAGGGTATGCCCAGACGTGGGTCCCTTGCTCACTTTGCCACTGGATTCAAGATAGCCTGGCTGATGAGGGTTTTGAACCCGAAACCGGTCCCAGGATGCTTGTTTCCGGTCCAGGGAAGACATGGCTTGGCAGTTCGGGCTGGAATGTTCCCAAGAGGCACAGGGTAGACTGATTTGCATATGGCCATGTCTGAACTGGGGTGGTGGAGTGAGCTAAAGAATGATGATGGATTAAACCCAGATCATTTGACTGGGGGTGAGTGTTTGATTTGCTCTAACGCTCCGTCCATCATCCCCTTTGGTATCGCTTGTTCAGCCCTAAGTTGGCAGGGTATGCCCAGACGTGGATCCCTTGCTCACTTTGCCACTGGATTCAAGATAGCCTGGCTGATGAGGGTTTTGAACCCGAAACCGGTCCCAGGATGCTTGTTTCCGGTCCAGGGAAGACATGGCTTGGCAGTTCGGGCTGGACTGTTCCCATGAGGCACAGGGTCAGACTGATTTGCATATGGCAATGTCTGAACTGGGGTGGTGGAGTGAGCTAAAGAATGATGATGGATTAAACCCAGATCATTTGACTGGGGGTGAGTGTTTGATTTGCTCTAACGCTCCGTCCATCAGCCCCTTTGGTATCGCTTTGTTCGCCCTAAGTTGGCAGGGTATGCCCAGACGTGGGTCCCTTGCTCACTTTGCCACTGGATTCAAGATAGCCTGGCTGATGAGGGTTTTGAACCCGAAACCGGTCCCAGGATGCTTGTTTCGGTCCAGGGAAGACATGGCTTGGCAGTTCGGGCTGGACTGTTCCCATGAGGCACAGGGTCAGACTGATTTGCATATGGCCATGTCTGAACTGGGGTGGTGGAGTGAGCTAAAGAATGATGATGGATTAAACCCAGATCATTTGACTGGGGCTGAGTGTTTGATTTGCTCTAACGCTCCGTCCATCATCCCCTTTGGTATCGCTTTGTTCGCCCTAAGTTGGCAGGGTATGCCCAGACGTGGGTCCCTTGCTCACTTTGCCACTGGATTCAAGATAGCCTGGCTGATGAGGGTTTTGAACCCGAAACCGGTCCCAGGATGCTTGTTTCCGGTCCAGGGAAGACATGGCTTGGCAGTTCGGGCTGGACTGTTCCCATGAGGCACAGGGTCAGACTGATTTGCATATGGCCATGTCTGAACTGGGGTGGTGGAGTGAGCTAAAGAATGATGATGGATTAAACCCAGATCATTTGACTGGGGGTGAGTGTTTGATTTGCTCTAACGCTCCGTCCATCATCCCCTTTGGTATCGCTTTGTTCGCCCTAAGTTGGCAGGGTATGCCCAGACGTGGGTCCCTTGCTCACTTTGCCACTGGATTCAAGATAGCCTGGCTGATGAGGGTTTTGAACCCGAAACCGGTCCCAGGATGCTTGTTTCCGGTCCAGGGAAGACATGGCTTGGCAGTTCGGGCTGGACTGTTCCCATGAGGCACAGGGTCAGACTGATTTGCATATGGCCATGTCTGAACTGGGGTGGTGGAGTGAGCTAAAGTATGATGATGGATTAAACCCAGATCATTTGACTGGGGGTGAGTGTTTGATTTGCTCTAACGCTCCGTCCATCATCCCCTTTAGTATCGCTTTGTTCGCCCTAAGTTGGCAGGGTATGCCCAGACGTGGGTCCCTTGCTCACTTTGCCACTGGATTCAAGATAGCCTGGCTGATGAGGGTTTTGAACCCAAAACCGTTCCCAGAATGCTTGTTTCCAGTCCAGGGAAGACATGGCTTGGCAGTTCGGGCTGGACTGTTCCCATGAGGCACAGGGTCAGACTGATTTGCATATGGCCATGTCTGAACTGGGGTGGTGGAGTGAGCTAAAGAATGATGATGGATTAAACCCAGATCATTTGACTGGGGGTGAGTGTTTGATTTGCTCTAACGCTCCGTCCATCATCCCCTTTGGTATCGCTTTGTTCGCCCTAAGTTGGCAGGGTATGCCCAGACGTGGGTCCCTTGCTCACTTTGCCACTGGATTCAAGATAGCCTGGCTGATGAGGGTTTTGAACCCGAAACCGGTCCCAGGATGCTTGTTTCCGGTCCAGGGAAGACATGGCTTGGCAGTTCGGGCTGGACTGTTCCCATGAGGCACAGGGTCAGACTGATTTGCATATGGCCATGTTTGAACTGGGGTGGTGGAGTGAGCTAAAGAATGATGATGGATTAAACCCAGATCATTTACTGGGGGTGAGTGTTTGATTTGCTCTAACGCTCCGTCCATCATCCCCTTTGGTATCGCTTTGTTCACCCTAAGTTGGCAGGGTATGCCCAGACGTGGGTCCCTTGCTCACTTTGCCACTGGATTCAAGATAGACTGGCTGATGAGGGTTTTGAACCCGAAACCGGTCCCAGGATGCTTGTTTCCGGTCCAGGGAAGACATGGCTTGGCAGTTCGGGCTGGACTGTTCCCATGAGGCACAGGGTCAGACTGATTTGCATATGGCCATGTCTGAACTGGGGTGGTGGAGTGAGCTAAAGAATGATGATGGATTAAACCCAGATCATTTGACTGGGGTTGAGTGTTTGATTTGCTCTAACGCTCCGTCCATCATCCCCTTTGGTATCGCTTTGTTCGCCCTAAGTTGGCAGGGTATGCCCAGACGTGGGTCCCTTGCTCTCTTTGCCACTGGATTCAAGATAGCCTGGCTGATGAGGGTTTTGAACCCGAAACCGGTCCCAGGATGCTTGTTTCCGGTCCAGGGAAGACATGGCTTGGCAGTTCGGGCTGGACTGTTCCCATGAGGCACAGGGTCAGACTGATTTGCATATGGCCATGTCTGAACTGGGGTGGTGGAGTGAGCTAAAGAATGATGATGGATTAAACCCAGATCATTTTACTGGGGGTGAGTGTTTGATTTGCTCTAACGCTCCGTCCATCATCCCCTTTGGTATCGCTTTGTTCGCCCTAAGTTGGCAGGGTATGCCCAGACGTGGGTCCCTTGCTCACTTTGCCACTGGATTCAAGATAGCCTGGCTGATGAGGGTTTTGAACCCGAAACCGGTCCCAGGATGCTTGTTTCCGGTCCAGGGAAGACATGGCTTGGCAGTTCGGGCTGGACTGTTCCCATGAGGCACAGGGTCAGACTGATTTGCATATGGCCATGTCTGAACTGGGGTGGTGGAAGTGAGCTAAAGAATGATGATGGATTAAACCCAGATCATTTGACTGGGGGTGAGTGTTTGATTTGCTCTAACGCTCCGTCCATCATCCCCTTTGGTATCGCTTTGTTCGCCCTAAGTTGGCAGGGTATGCCCAGACGTGGGTCCCTTGCTCACCCTGCCACTCGATTCAAGATAGCTTGGCTGATGAGGGTTTTGAACCCGAAACCGGTCCCAGGATGCTTGTTTCCGGTCCAGGGAAGACATGGCTTGGCAGTTCGGGCTGGACTGTTCCCATGAGGCACAGGGTCAGACTGATTTGCATATGGCCATGTCTGAACTGGGGTGGTGGAGTGAGCTAAAGAATGATGATGAATTAAACCCAGATCATTTGACTGGGGGTGAGTGTTTGATTTGCTCTAACGCTCCGTCCATCATCCCCTTTGGTATCGCTTTGTTCGCCCTAAGTTGGCAGGGTATGCCCAGACGTGGGTCCCTTGCTCACTTTGCCACTGGATTCAAGATAGCCTGGCTGATGAGGGTTTTGAACCCGAAACCGGTCCCAGGATGCTTGTTTCCGGTCCAGGGAAGACATGGCTTGGCAGTTCGGGCTGGACTGTTCCCATGAGGCACAGGGTCAGACTGATTTGCTTATGGCCATGTCTGAACTGGGGTGGTGGAGTGAGCTAAAGAATGATGATGGATTAAACCCAGATCATTTGACTGGGGGTGAGTGTTTGATTTGCTCTAACGCTCCGTCCATCATCCCCTTTGGTACAGCTCATATATTCTACACACGAATGACAACTGTTTAATAAACCCTTATTGAAACGCCCAGGCTGTTTATTCTGTGTATCTCTGAGACAAGATAAGTAAGCACGAGCGACTGAGCGAAAAGTAGTACATTGTTTCCACGATCTTGAGGGATCAGGGTTGTCATGTTCTAAGGTTGCCAAAAACTATTCTCTCCCTGATAAGAGGAGACACTAGTGGCACTGCAAACAGGCTAACATTTCTCAGTGGGGGTGCTCAGAATCAGTCTGCCACCAAGCCCACAGTTTATGTTATCCGAACGCGCAGGTCCTGTATGGGTAATATAGGAACTACACGACAGGACTTGGCCCTGTCTCCAGGGCCACCACCAAACCGTTGGCTTTACCCTCATGTCTTATGAACCAGTTTGTATTGGATTTTAGAACTCTGCACACTTTACGATTGCAAATCTGTGGTTTACACTCATTTGGCACATTTATTTATGCATAAGTCCCTAGTAAAGTGATACTGCATGTACCCAGGGCCTGTAAATTAAATGCTAGTTGTTGTCACGCAGCATTTATTGTGACACCCACTGAAGCAGCCCTTTAAACATATCTCAAGCCTTGCATTGCAGCCTGTGTGTGCAGATTTTAACTGCCATTTCGAGATGGCAAAATAAACCTTTTGCCCGATTGAAACCTTTCTTGTTAATACACATAAGTCACCCCTAGGGGAGTCCCTAAACAGCCGATAGGGAAGGGTGCAATGTATTTAAAAAATTGGACATGTATTTATAACTTTTGCAGGCACCGGTAGGGAAAAACCCTTGCATTTTCTTTCACTACTGCAAGGCCTGCCTCTCCCATAGGATAACATTGGGTTACATTATTACATTTGAGTGATAACTTTCAATTGGGAGCAGGCACGAACGTTGAGTTTGTACTTGAAAACCCTCTTTAATGACAACATTGGATTCACAATTCTGAAAATTCCACTTTTAGAAAGTTGGCTGTTTATTGTAGTAACCATTTGGTGCCTACAGCCTGTATCCTGGGTCACATGACTAGGTGTACCTGGCAGTTGTGTTACTCAAAGACAGCGAGACAAAGGGGGAATACGTGTTGGCAAAATGGACCATCTCTGACTTAATAGGGGGTGACGCAGTCACCTACCACACTTGCACATCACAAAGATTTTACCTCAGTACATTCACAAAGGTTTTGGTAGCAGTTTGTGCCCCCAGACAAACTGCTACCAGGCAGAGAGGTGGGAAATTCTGGACACCTCTGTGGGGGAGGATCTAGAAGCTTCTCCAACTTCAAAGTGGCCACAAGGTATAAATATTGGACCTTCAGACCTAACTCTTCAGATCACTTCTGGACATCTACAGTCTGCCAGAAAAAAGCATTGCCAAGATGTGAAGTCTGCCCAGCTGGCCTGCTGGCTGATCAAAGACTGCTATGCTGCCTAAGGCCTGCTGTTGCTGCACCAAGAATCTTCTCCTGCTGTGAGCTGCCCTGCTGAATCCAGCCTGCCAGTGTGTACCCAGAACTCCAGGAAATCTCCAAGTGTCAGTTGTCTGGGCCACAGGGATCCCTCATGAGTCCTTGCTCAGTCCTACGCTATTCAACATTTACGTCACTCCTCTGGCAAAGCTTATAAAATCTTTTGGCTTCGCTCTGACATCATGTGTGGACGATACCCAAATCGTCATCACATTTGACTCTGAGGAGTCAGGAACTGCATCTGACTTCCATGATTGTATGTAGACAGTTAGTTCTTGGATGTCCTTAAATAGTCTGAAACTGAATTCAAATAAGACAGAGGTTCTGATTTTTGGTACACTGCCACCTTTCCGGTCCTCTGGTTCGGGGCCCTCTGATCTAGGTGCACTCCCTACACCAGTGAGTGCAGTTAAAAATCTTGGAGTCATTATTAATGACAAACTGTCCTATCACGATCAGGCAAATGCGGCCACACCTTACGCCATTTACACCCTCTAGCTCATTAGAATATCCTACCATTCATTCTTGCCACCTTACAGAAATCAGTAGTCACTTCACTTATACTTTCGAAGATTGACTATTGCAATGGTCTTTATCTGGTTGTACTCCAACAAGTTCTAAATAAACTTCAAACTCTTCAAAATGTGACAGCATGGCTGCTCCTCAATATCCCTAAATATCAATCTGTCTCCACATCTCTTGGGAAGCTTCATTGGCTGCCCATAAGGCACTCTGCATTGTATTTAAACTTCTGCATGACCATGGCCCCTACTTTCTAAAAAAGAGGTTTACATGGTACATGCCTGCCATATCTCTTCATTCAGTTTCTGTGTTACGTGTGGTGGTGCTTAATTTTCGGCTGGCCACCTGAGGCAGCGGAGGCTTTGTGTATAATGCTGCTAAGTTGTGGAACGACCTCCCTCTCACCATTAAGGCTCTGCCATATCTCTTGGCTTTTAGGAAATCTTGGAAAACTTGCTGTTCTCCACCATATAAACTATATGGCTTCCCTCTTTGCAGTTCAGCTGGTGTCATGATGCCTCCGGGCATTCATGCGCTCTACAAGACTTTCTACCTTGACGCATCCGCACACACAGCGTGACATAGCCCGTTCTTGACACCGACGCATCTCAGTGCAAGCCCTTACAAGCACTGGTGGCTTCTTCAATGCCGACGCAGCCTTATGCCAACACCAGCTCAGCACAACACATCTTGTCCCCTTCACCGACACATCGATGTTTGAGCCCCACCGGCTTCCTCAATGACGGCGCACGACCTTGCATCACAGCTCTTCATTGATGGTCACTGACTCCGCCACTGATTGACACATTTCAATACCAAACCTCGCATCTAAGCTCCTCGTCGATGGCATCTCAACCCTTTCCGCACATCTCGATGAAAGGACTTTGCGTCTCGATGCCCAGGCCTCAATGTACTTTGTTAGTGGACTGAACTCAGGCTGTATCTGGTCTATACTCCATCGCAGTCAGCCTGCACTTGTGACTTGGACCCAGTCTTCTATGACAGTTGGCGCTCCTTGCTTCTTAGCACTTGATTTTCACAAAACCTTTAAAATTGCATAACTCCGGTTCTACTAATTGGAGTTTTGTAATTTTGGAGTCAAATAATACATTACATTTTACTCTATTTTTAAAAATTGTTGCTGTTTTTTTTATGAGTGTGTTTTAACTTTATCACTCCGTAACATGTTGCATAAATACTTTACACATTGACTAAGTTAAGTCTGACTGCTTTTGTACCAAGCTACCAGCTTGTTAAGAGCAGGTTAATTTGGGTTTGATTGTTTTTCACCATGCCAAGAATTGTGGTTACTGCTTCAGTAAGGTTTCACCAATCTCAACCAGTAACCCAATTTCCTACAGCATGTATATGGTAAAGTTAGCAAGTAATAGGAGGTTAAGATGAGTTGTGTAATGTTAATGCATTGTGATGTATTGCTCTTTAATGAGGTGAGTCTTCAACCCTTTCCTAAATTGGAACAGTGTTGGGGTGGTCCTGATGGATATAGTGGTGTTGTTCCAGATCCTGGTGCATAGATTAAAATGATTGCGGTTCACCGATCTGGGAGCGTTGAGCAGCCAGCAATTTGAATGAAAATACAGAGAAAATCTTGTCAGGCATGGTGATCTTCTCTAGGAAAAAGGATGGCTGTTTCATTCTTGTCAGCCCACGAGTTGCAATAGTTTCTTTTTTGTAATATTGCTTTATTTGACTTTTCCAAAATTGTTTACAAAAATCAAACATAAAATGCAGGAGATATCCAACTCAATATTTGTAAAATGAACAAGAGCTCTGTAGGCAGTGCTATAACTGTCTAGATTCTAGAATAAAATTAGTTTATAGCTCCTGCAATGTTTTGACACCACAAAGCAAAACTATCTGTTAAACGCTTTGAAAGCCCACGTGAGACCATGAAGTTCTGGGAATTGCAAATCCTCTGTTCAGGAGAGCAGTGTTGTTCCAGAGCAGTGTTAAAGTGTGTGTGATTCTCCCCTAACACATGGTTTGATTGACTTATCCACAATTGTCATATTTAATGTATCTATGAATCCCTAGTAGAGTAAAATACATGTGCTCAGGGCCTGTAAATTAAATGCTACTAGTGGGTCTGCAGCACTGACTGTGCCAACTACACAAGTAGCACTTTAAACATGTCTCAGGCTTGCCACTGCAGAGCCTGTGTGTGTAGTTCACACTATCACGTCGACTTGGCATTTAAAACCCCTTGCCAAGTCTTAAACTCCCCTTTTTTATTACATATAAGTCACCCCTAAGGTAGGCCATAGGGCAGCGTGCTGTGTAATCAAAAGGTAGGACATGTACTTTTAAGTTTTGCATGTCCTGGTAGTGAAAAACACCCAAATTCATTTTCACTACTGTGAGGCCTACCCCTTTAATTTGTTAACATTGGGAATTCTTTATTACACTTATAAGCTGTAATTCCTGATTGAGAAAGGATAGGATAGGATGAAGATTTATAAAGCGCACTAATACCCGTAGGTGGCAAGGCGCTGGGCGGTAGAGAAGAAGAGAGGAGATTGCAGAGCTGCTGACTAAACTGAAAAAAGCCAAGTCTTCAGCAGCTTTTTGAACACCGGAAGCGAATCTACCTGGGAAATCGAAGAAGGTAGGGTATTCCAAAGTTTTGCGGCCGCCACCGAGAAGGAACGGCCGCCCCATCTGGCTTTGCGGACTCTAGGGGTGATCAATTTTCTCTGGGAGAAAGATCTCAAAGCCCTCCCAGGCGTATACCATTTAAACATGGTTTTCAGCTGCTGCGAGCCTCTATTATGCAAGGCCTTGTGAACCATACATAGGGCTTTGAAAGAGATTCGCTTCCTGATAGGGAGCCAGTGCAAAGTACGAAGCCCCTCCTTTGCTGAGTGCCGTTTGGGGATATTGAGGATCAGCCTGGCAGCCGCGTTTTGTACAACCTGAAGCCTGTTCAGGGAGGCCGTGCTAATATTCAGATACAAGGCATTGCAGTAGTCAAGCCAGGAGGTGACTAGTGCAGAAAGAGTAGATTTGCCATGTTTCATATCACTGGAATGGTGATGATACATCCTCTTTACTGGTAAAGTTGAATTTATCATTACCCTTTTAAAAATGACACTTTTAGAAAGATGGCATTTTTCTGATCTTAGCCCTGTGCGCCTGCAGCCTGTCTCCAATACACATCTGGGATGGGTGACCGTTGGACTTTGTGCATTCCCTCTATACAGCCACGAACACACTGGAGCTTAGGTGTAACTGAGTGGCCATGCACAGCCTGATTGGTCATCCTGGGCAGGATGGGAGGAAGGAGCTGACACTTACACCTGAGTAAACTATGTCCTGTCCCCACCCAAAGGGCTGCCTACCCCTCTCTAGTGAGACTGGAGACAAAGCTGGGAGGGAGAACCTCTGTGAACTTCAAAGCCTTTCTTTGAAGTCACCCCACTTTAAATGCACCACTCGGTATAAGAATTGGACTTCTGACCCATCCACTTCAGTACACTACTGGATCTGTGAATAACTCTGCCAGGAGGAAGGGCTGCTATGCTGCTTCAAGGACTGCCACTCTGCTGGACTGCTGCTCTGGAAGAACTGCTTTTCTGCTGTGGTTCCCTGTTGCCTGCTTTCCTCTACCCTGATGGAGGAAGGACTGGATCCATCTCAACCGAACCCAGAGTGACTCCAAAGGCATGTTAGCTTGCCGCCTGTTTTAAGTCTCAGGGACAGCAAAGACTTCTCATCAATCTGCAATGGCACCTGGACTTTGCTTGCTGCAAGTCTTGCGATGCCAAGTGGGGGCAATCTAGTGCTGGGCCCTTGGAAGTAGGTATAAAGTGCGGCAACTACCAAAATCCCTGCATCGACAACATTACGCTGATGGGTACCGGCGCATCTCCTTCAATGCTGTCTCATTGCGGCTGGTGCAAAGACCGCAGACATTGCATCGCCTACTGTGCGGTGCATCAGCTACAGTTTCCGATGCAACTCTGAATTTGGGTAGTTTGGCACCGACGTATCGCCTTCAATCCAGTGGTTTGATGACAACGCATTGCCTCTTTGCTTCCCACATCTCGACTCTGTCGACGATGCATCTAAGGTACTAAGGTACTTTTCAGCGGGCCAAGCCTGGACTCTGTATCTGACCTGTGTTCCATTGTGGTTGACCTGAACATTTGGATTTACTTTGGTCTAGCGTGACCAGATGGCCCGTTGGCACTTTAAGCTTTTAAGCACTACATTTTCATTCATTCTTTAAAATTTTATAACTTGGGTTATGCTTATTGGATTTATGTTGTTTTGGTCTTGACTTGTTCATAAAAATATAAGCTACTTATCTAAACTGATGTGGAGTCTTTTTGTGGGGGTTTCACTGTGTTACTGTTTGAAGTGTTGCACAACTCCTTTACACATTGCCTCTTAAGTTAAGCCTGCCTGCTCTGTGCCAGGCTACTAGAGGGTGAGCACAGGTTAATTTATGATGTGTGTCTGATTTACCCTGGCTAGGATTGTGGTTCCTGCTTGGACAGGGTCCATACCTCTGCCAACCACAAACCCAATTTCTAACACACAGCAAATGGTGTTCAACCAATGTCTAGAAGGAGGCAGTTTCTGTGTTTTGGATAAAATAGACCTATTGTTAAAACTACTGTGAAAACAGGTGGACTAGCCAGTAGGATTTGCTGCGCAGTATTCGCAAGCCTCTCGTCTGAGTATTAGCATGTAATTTATAAGCTTTCAGAATGGGTCTTATCTGTCTCCACAAAAAAGAGAAGACATCTTTGTTGATCTGAGAGGGCACCTACTTTGGTACTAGGAAAGGGAGTATGCCAAATTTTAGCTGTGGACAACCATCATTTAGATAATTTGCACTCTACCCTATAAAGAAAACTTGAGTTGTGACTGACTCTTAAAGTCCAGAGCGGTTTTCATAATGAGAGAACTCAGATTGTCTTCAGTCATATTTGAAAGGCCTCCATTGATGAAAATGCCTAGGTAGTTATTATTTTTTGGTACTCAGAACTCCTTAATCCCAGCTACCTGTATTTTAGTTTGGTTTTGGGTATGGGCAGGACATCATACCTTTATCAGTTTGTAACCTGAAAATTTGGAAAATGTTGGTATCGGTGAGGAAAGTGTGGGAATAATGGTGGTGGCATCTGTTATGGTGAGGAGTATATTTTCCTCCTTAATGAGACTTTTAGGCTCTTCAACAGAGGTATGAATGCCCTTCTATCTTGTCTATTTGTCACAGAAAATGCTCAAGTGTTAGGAGCAACAGGAAGGGCGAGAGTGTCTGGCCCTCTTCTTGATGGCAAACAGGCCACACATGTACCCCCACAAGTGTGTCTTGGGTTCGTGCTCTTATAGCGCTGACATAATTTCAGAATAAAGTCCTGTTGCGAGCCTTTTACAAACTCCTGAACAAAGAATACCATTACACTTGATTCAAGGTCTTCTCCTCATTGAGTGATAGGGTAATGTCTTCCTCCAATGGCTATCTTGGGAGCTAAAGTAGATGGGAGAGCGAGTAGTCGTTACTCAAGGATTGCCCTAATAGGAAGCCCACCTGGGTTTCAAGAAGGAGGTTAGGGATCACATTTCTAACTCTGTGGGCTAGGATTTAAGCCAAAATGTTAACGCTCACATTGATAAAGAAATGGGCTGCAAAGTCTTTATATTGGAACGGGTTCTGGGGCATGTTGCGTTCACTCTCCATACACTAATACTTGTTTGCATATGGTTGTACACCAGCGATACTTTATATTTATTGTCATCCTAACCTCATCTCATTAACTTGTAGTCATGTAGTCTACCCAGTGAGTTATCTCATTTACACTATGCACCACTCACCTATTCATGATGCCACATTGTTTAGCCCAGCACCCCTGGGCATGTATTTGCTTATGCTATTTAGTGTGCTCTGATGCCACTGGGTTGTTGTTCAAACTACATGAGTACCCCAAAAAAGGAATGAAGTCAGGTTTAAATATTCTATGATCCATTGGCGAGACAGGATTACTGGATGTTTGGAAGCTGCTCAACCGTCATTGTGAGTATGCCATGTAATCCCAGTAAAGTCAGTAACATGATTTACCTGCCCATCAGCACTACAACTTGAAGTGTTTCACCCAGATACCTTGGCTTTTTTAAGGAGCTGATATATCCGGGTGAAACACAGGAGAAAACGTATGCTAATTGACACAGAAATATTGATTCCTGCATGGTATCCCCCAAAGAAACAAAATAGGGAGTATTTCTGCCCCCCCTCCTCCCAAGTAACTAATGGCCCCGATAACAGAAACTCGGGAGAGATCTGGTTTTATTACTGCCCACTAAGAGTACCCCATTAATTGTCACTATTCTACCATTGTCTCTTGTGGAATGATTGAATATTGTTTACTGCAAAATATTCAGTCCGTTTTATGCACCAGCAATCATTCAGCTCTCTACCCCACGTTTTTATAACTTTACTGTATAATGAAAAAGTAGGTGTAAAGTGCAATTTGTGAAACTAAATTACAGACATTGTATGCAACACTTATAATTACGAGGTCCTTGTAATAGGTAATTTCGAAACACAACACTAATTTGCCTAAACTGAAGGGCCCCAATCCTTAGTTCAACGTTGATAGTTCTGCATAAGCAAGTAAGGAGGTAGACATTCAAAGAAAAGTATTTGATGTATCTATATATATTAATCACAGAGGTAGCAATAGCAACTCTATAATTATGGTTGGGTCAGAGTTTCCATTTAAAACCTTTTTTTTGTTTTCTTAATAACCTTGGAGCCTTTTCACGAATTTGCATGAAACTGTCCACATAAAAGTACATTAGCTTTGGGTCTTTCACTGCAGGTTTTGTGCAGATCCATCAAGGGGGGGCAAAAACATGGGGCTCCAAAGTGACTTTTCCGATTTTAAATACCACAGGAATATTTGATCCTCAATAGAGAAATAACGGCTGAACTGAGTTACACGAAACATGGCATGAAATAAGAACTTTACTCAAGGAAGTGACTCTTGGTTTGGTGTAAATCCATTCATTAATTTTCTAGAAATCAGAATTTAAAAAGAGATCTGGGATGGGCAGAAAGAGGTTATATCTGAATTTGTGGATCCTCCTTGTATTGGTGAAGTCACTGAGGATTTGCATATATTCAGTTAAAAAACATAAAGGCACACCATTGGACTAGGGAACTTTTTCTCCTATCATCCATTGCAGATTCGCAAATCAGGCTGTGGATTTGTGACTCTGCCATGCTCTGATTGGCAGCCAGTCAGAGAAGCAGTTTTTTTGTGGCTGCTGTTACACAACATGGTGCAACGAGCATGGTGCTGGGAAACCTGAAAAGATAAGAGGTATGTGGGAAGCAGATCAACCTACCCTGACCACAAGCCCATGTCTGGTTGCCCCCCAGAGTGATCGCCCCAGCACTAAAAGTAAATAATTTAAAAACCATGTTTAACACATGATTCATGAATCCAACATAGGCGTTGCAAATCCTGAAATGGAAAAAAGAAAGAATTCAGTGACCTACAGCTGCGCTTGTGCAATGACAACACACATGTATGGCAGTATGCAGTGGGTGGAGCACATGGCGTAAGTGGAGGCCATGCCTTGCAGCCAACCCTGCAACACGTGGCCTTTGGCCGTGCACTATCAGAGTTATTGCCTGAGGTGGGCTGGAGACTGGCCGCAAGCCATGCACAGATAGTGCTGGCCACCCACGAAATGTTGGATGCAAGGCCTGCAGCAATCCACCACTGTGCACGACTAAAGGCTGTGAGTAGAGGGGGGTAGTTGTAAAGAGGAGTTAGGCACAATTGAAGAGCTGATTGCTGTACACGATCAAAAAACACTAATATTCAGTGAAAAAGCTGACAAAATAAAATTAGAGTTCGTGTTGCTTATAAGACCTGAACATACATTTAAAAAAACATCAAATATTCAGTGAAATAATACAGTTAAACTGGATTTATGGTTACATAATGAAGCCTAAAAAAACTGAACTTTGCCAGTTATGGTTACGTAGACCAACCACAACTCATGCCTTTGTCTGCACTGTTTATAACCTTACATATGACATCACTTATGTCATGTTAAATTACATCATTGAGGACATTACTGATGTCATCTCAAATAAATTACGAGATTACATCCAAGAACTAACGTCACAATTCCAGTCTCTCTAGGTTTACTACTTGGATGTAAGTTTACAAAGGATCAAAGAAAAAAATGGCAAATTGCAATACCTGTTAAACTGACAGAGGAAATTAATTCAATTCATCACACTGTTTTAAGACATTGGCATTTAAGAGAAGCAGTCATATGATGAAATTGAAATTAACAATACCACAAGGTAAATAATTTGATTCACAAGTAGAGAAAATAAAGTCAGATTAGTTGACTGCATAACTAGAACTCAAGAAGAAGCAGAAAAAAACTAAAACATATACCACAACACTGACAGTTAACATAAAAAGAAAGATAAGACAATTGTCTCTTTGCACCAACACATTTGTTACAATGTAAAGCCCAAGTAAACAGTGAAATTAGTGGAAAATATTTCAAGAGGAACCGTTTTAAGCATATAGAGGATACAGTAATATCCCAGATTTGGCCATGAGATCAGAAAGACCATCACGTAAATAAGATCAACAAACATTCCCGATTACAAGAAAAGGAACATTCTTTTGTAAGTATTGTAACTTGACAAACAGTAGATACAAATTACACTGACTGCTATCTGGGCTTTACGGACTGAAAAGCTAAAACTGCAATTATCAGAACATAATTGCAACATCCAGAAGAACAATATGAAAAGTCCAGTCTGGACACATGCTAAAGAGAAATTGCATAATATCAATCTACTAAAAATGTAAATATTAGAAGTAATTATAGAATAGCCAAGAGAAGGCGACAACAAGAAAAAACTAAATATTTAAAGCTATTGGATATAAGATTGAATAATTTATATCCAAGGACATCGAAGAGATAATATTAGTACTTAGCCTGTTTTTTATAAAGCGTGAAGAGAGAAGTTGAACTTAATTCATCTTTAAAATGCAAAGGAAATGCTATTAGGAACTTCTGCAAAGAACCATGATTATGATGAGCAGAGCACACGGCTAATGAAGCTGCCATTAAAGACTTAAAACTGACAGGTATTGTATAGCAAAAAACATTCTACTTAACAGGTCGATATATAATGGATTGAGTTCAAATAATGTTGAAGTTATAGTCATTTACATAGAGTACTGATCTGTAATTTTGTTAAGGGGAAGTATACTTTGTTAGAATACATAAGGTATCGAATTTCTTAGGAAGAGCATTGTTTCTCAAGATTAATTGGATTACAAAGAATGATATTTAAAGGACTATGAATGATAAATTGAATTAACAATCTAGCAATTGTAAAATAATTGAAAAACACAAATCAGTAATTTTAGGTATACTGACTAACATGCAGAATATGCTAAGAGTGTGTGGTTGGTCTGACGCAAACAAATTTTTACAAATTCTAAAATAGGATTATGGGTTGCAATACTCCACCTATCATATTTGTAATAGTATGAACAAAAGTCAAAAAGAGATTTGTATAATAATTATGAAATAAGTGTTTGTTTCCAAATAAAAAAAATCCATGATTTTTACAGCCGAGCACAGAACCCATGTGTAATAAAATACATCTTTCTGCACGATCACCTCCATTTTCTTTGAACTGACGCTGCTGCTTTTGTTTACTCTGTGCACTGGGACTCTGGTAACTACGCCACAGTGTATGTGCTATGACCCATAAAACATGTTGAAAGTGGTTACACCTCTAATTGGCATAGTTAACTTATCTTTAAGACCCTAGTATATGTTGCAAAATGCACCCAGAGCATATAAGTTAAATTTTACTAGTGGACTTGAAGCACCCCTTGTATCACACCCTACAATGACAGTGTGGCCA
Source organism: Calotriton arnoldi (assembly GCA_963921515.1). Classification (NCBI taxonomy): domain Eukaryota; kingdom Metazoa; phylum Chordata; class Amphibia; order Caudata; family Salamandridae; genus Calotriton; species Calotriton arnoldi. The sequence continues at coordinate 188,991 of CAWUFW010000754.1, read as the reverse complement.
TAACTGCTGGTCTACAATTGTAGCCTGTCTGTGCAGTTGTAAAACTGCAAATTCGATCTGACAAATTGACCCTCTTTGACAGGCCTAAACCCTCCTTTTAAATATTTATAAGTCAACCCTAGGTAGGCCTTAATGCCCATAAGGCTGGGTGCATGATATCTTAAAGTCGGACGTGTAAATATTTAATATTAAACATATCCTTGTAGTGAAACAGCCTCAAAAGCTATTTTAAATGTAGGAGGGTAAGCTGTTCCATAGGAAAGCATTGTGATGGAATACTACCTTTAATAAGCTTAGTTTTGGCTGTGAAACAACTATAAAACTCATTTTTAGGCTTTTTGAAATGTTTATTACAAGCCACATTCACTGGTGAAGTCAGATTTGTATTTAATAATTTGGAAAAGGTACTTTTAGAATCTTACCCTTTTCCAGTTCAAAAGCCTCTAGAAGCCCATTTGCATGAGTTTCATCTGGCAGCTGAACAGTCCCCTTGATGAGGTGTAAACTTGCTCACAGAACTGAGACAAATGCTTGGGGTGTGGGAAAGTTTTCTTTTCCTCTCGCAGGATGACCATCTGCGCTGTGTCCAGGGACAAGATTAACTTCAAAGAGGCCTACCAAGTCACAGGTAAATATTACCCGACACCTGGGCAGGGCCCTCTTTTTTTCACTGAGTCAAGCAGGCACCAGTCCCAGTGGAAGAAGAGCTGCCCCAGTACTGGTTTAGAGTGACCACAGAGGAGGGGATTCTAATTTCCCTGGCCACACATATAGGGCCGGCATAGTAGAAAAAAGGTTCTGCCATCTTGTTTTGAGGTGGAGAGGGGCACTGTGGGTGGTTGTTTCTAGCAGGCCACACAGGAACACACAGGAGCTGCTGCAAAAATAAGTAGGGAATTTTTTCTTCCTTGGTTAGGGAGGGTCATGAAGCATAAAGTTGCACCCCGGGCAGCCTCCTCAGAACAATAATGGACCTATAGTAGACAAAAGAAGGACTGCAACAGCTGTTGACTTCTGTGAAGAGAACTGAAATGCTATAACCAGGATGAAGTAGTAGACTACAAGGGGCAGTTGACTGACCCACCCTGTTAAGCTAAAGTGACCCAACAAACTGCCAGAAGTCCTTTTTTCTGAAAAGCCCAGCTGTCCATTTGCAACCAGACCTGCCCTGGACCCTGATTGTGGCTTCTGATGAAGTGAGTCTTGCACCCAAAGTGTTGTTCCTGAAGTCTGGAGACCAATGGCAGTGCCAAAGTGTACTCCTCCTTTCATCTTTAAAAACTGGGACTTACAAACTTTTTGGCTCCAAAGACCTCCAGAGGACTTGGACAAACCTACCAAGTCATCATCATCAAAATCTTTATTCGGTTTATAAAAACAAACCATAAAAGATACAGACAAACAGCATACAATTTAATATATGCGATAAACTTTTTTGTGAATGCACTGCACCAGATAACAAATTAGCCACATAAAAACAATCCTTCACATCAGATAATAACAATAAACAAAACAAAGCCGGATGAACTTGTTTAAAATGGGTACCAACAAACAATGAGAGTATAAAAGATTTTTGCAGTTATTTGTAAAAAGAACAGAACATTATAAAATGCAAAGTGTCCTGCCTCACCTAAGGGGCATTTTTCCCATGACTACTGGGTGGAATCAGCCTCACTGCATCGCAGCAGGTGCAGTATGTAGTGTTTAAGTGGGTATCCGATATTTATTTTGCGGGCCCCACATTAATAATATATAGGGTAAGCACTATTCCGGTCCTGGTGAAATGCCAATCGACCCTCCTGGCAGTCGGGGCTTGAAATACATGTTGAGCCTACTACACTCACATCATAGCTATTAAGGTACATTACCACCTCAGATTTCTTATCTGTTTTTACTGTGTCAAGGACTATCACTCCAATAAAATGCCCGATAAAATGGAACCTTCAGTAGGCCAATTCACTAGGAACAGATGTAACAGAGGTACTAGGAACAGGTGAAGGAGGGAAATAACAGGGTATAAAATTGGATTTAGGCCCATCTTATATATGCTCAAAATGTTTGAACCAAAGCTGAGGGGAGATAGTACAGAAGTAGAGCCGGGTCAACTGCAGGCTTAAATATCGGTCGATTAACAATCTCCCAGAGCAGGGAACCATCACACATCTTAAAATGCTCCTACCAAGTCAATCCCACAAAGGTATGTTGCCACTGGACCAAAGAGTGATATTGCTCCCTCTCCGAGCCATGATTGGCTTCTGCCATTGTAAGAGATGTCTGCTGGGGTGGTGGGCATCTCTAAATTCGGAGTGGAGTTACTCCATCAGTGTGATGGAATAATAACCATTGTCTAAATTAGCCCCTACACCAGGGCTTATGTAACAATAGGTATTGTTGGATTTATCAACCATTAATTGTGCCATCATATTTCTCTTTTCCATCCAAACTGTTTGCAAAAACTCCATTACTTCGTCTCTGACTTGGTCTGATTCCATTGAAAGCATAGAAGTATTGTCGCTTGGCTGGTGACCACGATGCCTTATGGTAGATGTGGTCGCTCCTCGAGGGATGCTCTTCAGCATATTGTTTGTGTGTGCACATATCTTATTGGCCACAGGCACTTCTGACTAGTGCCAATTTTTAAGATGGTCGAACATCAGATCTTGTAAAGCGGCTGTAGATGAATGCTTAAATAAGGACTCGTGCCAATTATTAAAAATGTATGATGAACTCTAGTGCATTATATTTTTATCTTGGGATGTTTGCATTTGGATTCCTTAGTTGCAATTTACCTGAGAATCAAAAGGCTGGGCTCTAGCTGATACTTCCTTGATTGTTTAGGCATTTACACCTGATCTTTGATGAATTTTGATGAAATTGAGGTTTCTACTATTTTCAGCACTTGGACGTTCAATGATTTATGATGTGCTTGCTTTTATTTCAGCTACTTTCAGCAGACTATGGGGAAGTGGGGCCATGGGTACTTATCACAATTACATTTTAATTGTCTACAATGCAGGTTACTCACACTTTAATCAGCTAGCCATAGAACAATCAAGCTCTAAAAAGACTGTTAATTTAGAGCCCATCTTTTCCTGTTGTTCCTGCTCTTGAGGAAATGGGGCCCATTAGTATTCTTAGTACCTGTGCTCTGTGGTTTTCGATGTTCTTGTTCTTATTTTAGCTGTTCTTACTAACCATGATGAGACGGGGTTGACGGGTATTCATTGCATTTGTACTTTACTTGTCTATAAAACGGGATGTCTGTGTTTCTATCAGCTAGCCACAACTTCATTGAGCTGCAAACTTTTATGTTGTCTTTTCTTGCTGCTTCTTTATTTATGTAGTATGCGTTTCTAGTGAAGCTTAAAGAGATGGGGTTTATGCTTGCGCTGTCGGATACGTAAATCATATACTTCCATTGTCACTGCATTTTTTAAATTTGTCTTTTAATTTCTGGTTTGCAATGATTTCGAATAATCGTGCAAAAATAAAAGAACCTTTGAACCTTTATGCTACCCACATATCTAACATAATATAATGACCTGAACACTTACATTTACTGTATAATGTGCAGCATAACAATATTTGATAATGCTGAATGTCAGCCTAATGACCTCAAAAAGGTCAGCCCTGTCCCATGCCAACATGCAAATCATTTTACACAGAGCGTACCTGTCCTTGGCTTGATTAAAAGTGCTTGGATAAAAATGTAAACCTCTTGGAGAAACATGGACAGATAGAATTTATTACACATTAACAAATTATAATGGAATATTAAGAGATGGGCAGATAATTAGTAAGGTAAATTTGCAGCCATTAACCATTATGTAGGTCCTACCATGAAAGATTGTATGGCTGCCAACTCCTGGTTCAAAAGGCGTTTTTGTGTGTCTTGGTAACCCTTTGTATCAGATTGCAATGAGGTCACTGAACAGCAGCCAGGCCCTGCGCCCAATGCCCCAGATGCACACGACTGACTATGTGATGTAACAATATAAAGGGGGTAATTTTAAGGAAGGCATACCTACTGACTTTGTCAAGGGTGCAGAACACCAAAATATAAAAAGATGCCCTATTGGCTTTATCAAAGGGTCAGCACATCAACATATATAAGGCATATCTATTGTCTTTGCCAAAAAGTCACCAATAATAATTACCAAATGCACATTTTAAAAATGTACACATAGCAATGTTTAACAAAAGTGATTGTCATAATTTTTTTATTAAAGCCTTATTAAAAAAAACATAAACATGTCTCAGAGTCTGTTTTTAACAATTTCAGGCCACAAAATGCAACTCAAAACCAACCACAAGGGGTTCCTGCACTCCAGCTGAAGACCATGCATCTCAGTTCGGAATGCTTCAAAAAAATAGGATAAGCTCTCCCGGGGTCATCGTTTCAATTTGCCCCACCCAATGCTGCGTTGTTGGTACAGTAAGGTATGATATAAATATGGTATAGGTATGATATAAATATAGAAACTACATTAAAATGACCTTAAGAATTCACCGAAAAAGACCTAAAACTAGAATTCACCCCCTCGGCATGCACTGCTTATACCATCACATATTACATCATTCATGACATGTTCAATGACAGCATTGATAACATTAGTGATGGCATGCAAAATGACATCATTTATAACAACACTGTATAGCTGGGGCACAAGTTAATTCATGGCACATGTTATAGTTACTGCAGTTAACTATAATCCGTGAAATTCAGTGTTTTTGTTAGTTTAAAATGTTATAACTGACATTTTCACATCTAAACAATGTCAAATTTTTTTTTTTTAAATATAACATCAAAAAGCACATTACATTAAAAAACAAACATACACTAATTTATTAATTAAAAAAAATATTTTTTATGGTTTCATTCTTTTTTATTGCAGTTTTCAACCAAAACAAAAACAAAGAAAAGGAACAAAAGGACTGCCAACAGACCGTCTGGCGCAAATCCGGGCAACGCAGAGCCCTGCTATAATATCAAAGCATGCAGCCTGCAGCAGAAAAGAGCAAACCCCTTGCCCGCCCTAGCCCACCCTATTCCCCCCTTCCTCCAAACAACCCTGTCCAGTCTTAGATAGCTTGAGTTGCTGCTTGCCCTTGCTCCTCCAGGGCAGGTAGCGCAGCGTCTTCAGGTAGCCGTAACAAGCGCAAAAATTTGGGGCACGTGACCTCACGAAACTCGTGTGTCAGTAGGGACAGAAAGAGAAGCCAGACCTTACGGGAGTCTGCGCCCTTCCCCGCAAGTGTGAGAGTTATTTTTTCCATTCCCAGGATGTGCCATAACCGAGTTAACCAGTCAGTGTGCGTGGGTATTGGATGGGTGCCCCAGTGTGAAAGGAGGTTCTGCATAGCAGAACCCAAAGCTATACCTATCAGGCGTCCCCTCCTTGACTTCAGTGGGTAGGCCAACGGATCTGGAACTCCCAGCAATATGTGTGCAGGAAAGCGGAGTAGTTGTATCTCAAGGTGTTTGTCAATTTCATCCAGGACCTGGTTCCAATAGGTTTAAATTTGGGGACAATCCCATAATAGATGCACCAGCGTGCCAACCCTCCCACAGTTTCTCCAGCAATCTGCGCTCGCTGATGGGTTGATCTTGTGTACTCTCTCCGGAGTGTAGTACCAATAGGTTGCCACTTTTGTGAGCGTGTCCGTCAGGGCCATGTTACTAGCAGTGTGTCGTGCTCTGTAACAGATACCTTCCCACTCCTTATTGCTTAGGGGCCTCCCTATATCTTTCTCCCATCTACCTCTTCCTACATTGTATGTAGATGTGTTTCGTGTGTTTAGTAGCTTATATAAATCGGAGATCATTCCCTTATCTGAGGACTTTGACAATAGCCACCTCTCATATTGAGTGAGGTGTCGCTGTGCGGCCTCTCTATTTTGTGGCGGCATATCCCAATGTCTAAGTTGTAGGTACCTTAAACGCTCTGTTTCTGGGATGCCGTAGTCTGCTTTGATTTGTTGGAATGATAGTACCCCCTCAACATAAAAAAAATGACCCATGGCCCAACATTCTGAGTGAAGCCATCAAATAAAATGTGTCTCCCCACTCCTGGCTCAAAGTCCGGGTTGTCAAATAGTGGGGTCAGGGGCGATGGGAACGTCGTGAGATTATGTTTAATATTAGTCTGGTCCCATGTCGTCATTGTTGTCTGTGTGATATCGGACACGTAAAGGCTCCGTAGTCTGTGGGTCTTCTTTAAAAAGGGAATCTTCATCAGTGATGTACCCGCTACCGCCCTATCTTGGAATAGCCAGTGTTTTTCTGACTCTGTTCGACTCCATTCTACTAGATGCCTCAACTGGGCTGCTTGATAATACAGCTGTAGGTCAGGGATACCCAGTCCGCCCTCACTAGGTGGTAGAAAGCTAAGACTCTTTTTCATCCTGGGTTTACGGCCCTGTCGCTTGATTGGGTTGTTGAGACCCCTCACATTAAGCGAGAGTATCTTGAGTTTAGAGGATTGCATAATTAGCGTTCAGGCCTGCCCCTCGCCTGCTCCTTCTTCCCCCACCTAAATTCAGCCAGTCTATCACTGTAACTCTCATGGGCTCGAATGTGTGTGCAATGTGCATTATAGTTGCATTATAGGGTGAACGGAGGTCCCCAACATTGTCCCCAAACAGAAGAAATAACAGAAACACAGAGCATAATAAATCCCAGAATAACATGAACTGATTTACCCAGCTCAAAGTTCGACATCAGTCCAATGACCTTGCAAGGCCACTCGGAAGAGAATTTGGGGTCCATGTCATGGTCAAGTTCTCACCGCTCCCCCCCGCCGCCCGTTAAGTACGTCGTCATGAGGAGAAGTCCCACTGGATATGTTCAGTTATCGTCAGCCTTCGCCAGTGCAGATGGGATAGATTCTAGGGCTTCCTGCTGCCCCTTCGCGATTTCATCCAGATCTGGTTTATTCGGGCTTCGACGGCGACCCCGTCTCGGCCAGCGCAGTCGCTGCTCCTCGTGGGCTGGGGAATTCCGATCTCTGTCTCCATGCTCTCCAGGTGGTTCCAGCCTGCACACCTCCGCCAGTGAACTCAGCTGCTGAAGCCTACCCTCCCAGCGAAAGATGATTCTAAAGGGGTGGCCCCAGGAATATGCAATGTTCTGGTTCCCAGATAGGTAGTCACTGGGCGAAAATCTCTACGTTTTTGCAGTGTGAGCGAGGCCAAGTCCTGAAATAGTGTGGGGGTTTGGTCCCGGAAGGAAATGGGGTGCATCGCCTTCGCTTTCCGTAGTAATTCTTCCTAAGTTCGAAAATCATGTATGCAAACTAGGATGTCCGCCGGAGGGGCTTTGTCCGACCGGGGGGCTCCCACTCTATGTGCTCTGTCCATTTTGAGAATAGTGTCCTGGGGCTTGCCAAGTATGTGGTTGAACAGGTCTCTCACAAAGCCAAAGAGGTCATTTCCTTCGGCTTTCGACGCCACTCCTCGGATCCGAACGTTGTTCCTCCGGGAATGGTTCTCAAGGTCCTCCAGGTGGGATTGCAGATCAATGTGCTGTTCTTGGAGACGGATGATCTCTTGTCTCATGGCCTCTGCCTCTTCCTCCCTGTTGTCTCCTTTATCTTCCAGCTCTGCCACCCTGTCTCCGAGCGTGTCCGTATCTCACCTGAGTTCCTTGATTTCTGATGATAGATCCTTCTTGACCGTCTGGAGATCCTCCTTAAGCGACAAAAAGAGGGATTCCAGAAATGCCCTAGTCACCGGTTCTTCCGTCGTGTTCGGCATTGGGGTATGCAACACTTCTCCTGTGGGCCGAGTCAACATGTCCTTCAGGGAGCGGTATTTCTTTACCCTGTTAGTGGACATTGTTATGCCAATTCACCCGCGTCAGATCGAGTCTGGGTCTTGCTCCTTCCCCCCCCAGTGTTGGAGTTGTGCTTTATCTGACACCACCAGGGACTGGACCCCGACGAGGGCTCCTGTTCCGACCTCGCTTTTCCAGTGGTGGTGCTTGCGGGGCATGTCAATCAGGCCCTCTATCTCCTGCCCCAAGCCTCTCCACCCGCCTCGCGCGCCCGTCGCACTTCGTCCAACACCGGACTGCCTTTACTGCACCTCCCAATCCCCTGCGTGGATTAGCTGCTGATTCCAGAGCTCCTGTTTTCCTCCACTGGGCCGGGTCCTCGGCCTCTCCATAGATAGTGCATGGACTCGTGCTGCCCAGTTCTCAGTTCTCCCCTGGGTGCTTCACATCATATAGGGCCTAGATCCCTGGGCCCTCGAAGGATTCTCAGTGCTTCAGGCCATGCTGGGCTTGTGCTTTATCAGCACCCTTTGCCCTGTTTGCAGCACTGTATCAGGCCACTGCTGCCATCCGGAGGCCCCCCAGGCCTCTGCTCGCCTCTGCTGAGGCCCAATGTTATTTTCTTTCTCCGGGGCCTTTATTGTTTCTCCCCAGCCTCATGCCAACCAGACGGTCTCTCAGCCCCGCTGCTGGGCCCTGCTCCGTCTGCCAGTGGCGGCGCCTCCTGCCGGCCTGCTGCCCTTACGCGCTCTTCGGCGTAGCTCACCTCATGGGATCGCCTCAGTCTCTCTTCCCGATCACGGCTTTGTCCACGGGTCAGCCTCTGTGGCCGCCCATCTCACCGGAGTTGGGCGCATCCGCGGGCTGAGCTCTCACTGCGGCCTCGCTACTTCACGGCCTCGCGGCCCACTGCTGATGATCGCAGTGCCGCTGATGTCACCCCCTGCGGCTGCCGAGCACACCAGGGTTGGGCGCGCCCACGGGCGGAGCTCTTACTGCGGCCTCACAACTTCACGGCCTTGTGGCCCGTGGCCCGCTGTTAATGATCGCGGCGCCACTGACCGTCGTCTCTGGTTGCTCTAGTCGCAGGCACCCGTGCACCGGAGCTTCTCTGCCCTTCCCCAGCGTTACGGGGGGTACTGAGTGCCGAGGCAAGTGCTCTATTTTGGCAGCGGGTGGGAGAGACAGCGAGGAGCGTCCTACCTCGCCGCCATCTTGGCCACGCCCCTGAAAATATTTTTTAAAAGTACGTGCAACTTAAAAATAAATATAACAATAAAATCTTAATGTTAAAACATAAATTAATTTTGTTATACAAATAGATATGATTTGTAAATGAAAAATATTGTTATTTTAATTCACAGGAAATATCAAAAGACAATATAAACATTTATCATCATCAATAATTATTAAATAACCACATGTTATGCACGTGCACTTTCTGTTCTTAACCTTACGCGCTGTTATCCTAAGGAGGGTTGGAACTTTTTAGTAGGTCTGCTAGGGGTTGCAACCTGAGCCTATTACAAAGGATTTTATTAAGAAGAATTGTTATGCTGTTCCTCCCCTTTTACTTTTATTGCATCAAATGTATGTTTATATTGATAAGATGTGCACTAATTTTTTAATCAGCTGATCCCGGTAACTGCACTTCACACCGAGGGTGCAGCGGTGTACTTGGATAGATTGCTTGTATATATTATTTGTAGTATGTTGTTCTATGATATGCTTATCCTGTATCTCTTTTATAAATTGTCTTTTTATAGCTTTTATGACACTAGTTGTCCAAATAAAGCTTATACAAAATTTAAAAAAAATATAACATCAACAAGCACATTACATTAAAAAACAAACATACACTAATTTATTAATTTTTTAAAAGTACATGCAACTTTAAAAAAAAATATAGCAATAAAATCTTAATGTTAAAACATAAATAAATTTTGCTATGCAAATACATATGATTTGTAAATGAAAAATATTGTTATTTTAATTCACAGGAAATATTAAAAGACAATATAAACATTTATCATCATCAATAATTATTAAATACCTTTCAACATAGTTTATATTTATTAATCCTAAGTCACATAAAAACAATACAAAAATAAAAAAATAAAACACAACAAACAATAATTAAAAGAAATCATGTAATTTAAAAATATATACCTCTAAATGTAAAACCTTCCAAAAAGCATAAAACCCAGTTTGAATTAAGAAATAGTAAAGTATCTAAAAACCTTTGGGGAAAATGCATACACTGGAGAGGTCAAATTTATTATTGGGGAGATCAAATTTACTATTCTAACTCCATTCTGAGAAACACAGGAAAACGTGTATACATGCTTGGGTGGAACAGATTCACTAGTCTAACTCCAGCATAAGAAACATTGAGGTACTGCATTAGTGGTGAGAGTCAAATTTACTATTCTAACTCAGTGCCTTGACACCTTCGGGCATTTGTTGCACATCATAAATGTTTCTCAAATCAACTCCCATTCAACAAATGTTGGGGAAAGTGCATATATTGAGTGGGTGGGGAGTCCCATTTACTATTCTAACACCAGTCTAACAAACAGTGGGAAAAGTGCACATTTTATGGTGGGATGCCAGATACACTACACCCAAATAAAATAGGTACCCACTGAAATTATTTACAAAACGAAATTATACATTTAGAAAAACCTGAAAAATCATTAATATATTTTTAAATTTTAAAAAAGTTAAAATATCGCCACAAAATATAAACATTTAACAGAATTGTTAATAATTTAAAATATTAATAAAACATATTTTCAATAAGATAGTCCTCACAACCTTACACAAAACACAAAAGCCAAAATGAATATATTTGAAACATTTTAGAAATTTAATAGTCTAATTACTTATAAATTATTATTTAGAAACAAACCTTCAATTCTCCCAATATACGTCAGAGCCCATTAAAAACATACTATAATTTATTGACAGTTATATATATATAATTTTTTTCACATTTTAATAGTAATTAAATGATCTTTTAAAATTTGATATTTTACTTAGACAATAAAAAAATGAAATATTTACCTTGAATACATTGATCCATGATTTGTTTTATAGTCACAACGCTTTGACCACAATATTATAGTCAGACAATATTTGAGCCGATATGTGGATGAAATACTGCAAAAACATTGGGTGAAGTGGAATTCGATATGGGAATACCACTCAGCCCACCTCTTAATGAGGGCCTAATTATACAATGAGCAATAAACAAAATATTTAGAGAATGTAAAGATCAAGAGAGCTACAAAAAAAACAAATAGAAAATTAAAAATGTTAACCAAATAAAATAATGGAAGCTGAAAAATAAAAGCCACACCGCCCTTCCTAAAAAGCTTGAGCAGGTGGACACAAAATCAATGCGCAGCCATAGATATAAACTTTGAACACTTTGCAAAGAGCAGGGTAACAAATATCTGATGTTGGGTTAGTATTGGCTTCCAGTGTTGTGGTACAGCTAACCATGACCACCCTGCCATATACACCATTAAGTGTTAGGCTAGAAAGCGAACTGGACAAAATAATGGCATGAAGTGGCAAACTGAGGCTTACATCCAAGATGCCAACTAAGGCGGATTATACAACAAATATTTAACAAATTGTCATAGAATAGGAAATTCTAGGTGGAAGGAACAACAAAAAGCAAATTAAATGTTAACAGCCACGGTCCGTGCAGGTAAGAGCGGTGGGGCCGGGTGGGAGGAGGAGGAATTCGACAGACAACCACAGAGGAAAAATTAAATAAATAATTAATTTACCCTCGTCGTCTTCCGAAATCCCCCGACCCGGCACCACCACTCTTACCTGCAGGGGCAGCGGCTGAATGTTAACCAAAGAAAATAAAAGGAGGAGAAAAACACTATGTGGCTGATTACGATGGTGGTGAGTCACACCACCGCGTGCTGTTGTGGCGGTCAGGAGACCACCCGACAAGCAGGCAGTGGTCGGACCACCGCATTACGATGCGACCACCGTGCTGGTGGTCAGAAAGTGCTCCTTATCATGGCAGCTTGTGTTGCAGTCAAGGAAAAGGGCAACAGCATAAGCTGCCATGATAAGGAGCACCTCCTGCACGTCCATGGACCATGTGCCATGCACCATGGAGGGGAGTGGGAGCACTGCATGTGCCCCCAGAGCCACTTTAAATTGGCTCATGACAGACAGGGGCCCTGTTTGGTGGCCCCCATAACAGTTTCTGAAATTTTTTTCATTAAGGGATACGAATCCGACAGCTGCCCCAACGGGATCACAGATCCTGTCAGAGACTGTGGTCTTCCCTCTGCCTGCAGTGCATCCGACTCCCGGAGTTGTAATCTGGTGGTCAGACCGAAGGGCTGTCGGTGGTCAGACTGCCACCAACCGCCATCATAATTGGCCCCTTTGTGCCAAAGGGGAATCCTATGGGAGGTACACAGCATTCCCATGCAACCAGCCCTGATTTATCTACTAACTTATGTAGATGGGGCTTTTCACTACAAAATGACACCTCCTTGCAGTAGGAGGAAAGAATGAGAAAATGATTCTTTTCTTTTTCATTTCTTCTATCTTTGCATGTGTTGTGCTATACAGCACTCATACAAAGTGAGAAAGTTTTAAAGCATAGTATTTTATTCTGAAATGGTATCTTTCCCAGTACAAACCTTATGCTAAACATATGCAGACACCTAGCACTGTGGTGCAAAGGATGGTGTGTGCCTGATGCTAGGCAATCAAAGAGTGTGCCGTACTTGGAACGAGGGCAGCAGCACTATATCTCTGTAAAAGTGGCACTGCCCTGCTCTCTCCCTTGCAGGCAATACAGCACATCACTTTGGTTGCTATGCTGCCTAGCATGTAAAAATAGTAAACTGCACTTTTGGTTATGCAAATGATTCTGGATTCTGAAGTCCCCTTCGATTATGTATGAGACTTGATCGGTGTATACTGATGAAATCTGAGAGGGTGAAAAGAAGAGACATTTGTGGTAAGAGAGTTTTGAAACTGAGAAGTAGCTAAATTAGTAATGTGGAAATCAACAAGACACATATATTTGTTTTGAAAGTTCAAGTCTGAATGTCTAGGATGGGCCTGCAAACGAATGTTAGCAACTCCTACCAGTCATATTTATTTGGCATTACCAAGTCAATAGAAGATAAGTTGAGGGTGTAATTTGTTCAGTCAACTGTTTATGTCCACTTCTCAGATGACTAATCCATGTTAGTTAAGCGACCAGTTTTCGACAAAACTCCTGCCTTTCTGGTCCCAGAGGCAAATGCATTGTCCGCTTCAAGCAAGGTCATAAACACCTTGCCAGGTTTGTATATTGAGTCTCTGGATGGCGGCTAAAATGATGCAAACTACTTCTCAACCAGTTTTTTCCCAGACATCACAAAGTGCAGCTGAAAGTTACTTTGCCATTAAAGTTATCAAAAATTTACCTTTCCCATTGCATTAAATTTTAGAGTCTAAGTGAAAGTTAACTTTGAATCATTTCACTAGCATGTTCCCAGGAAGAAATATAAAGTAATGATTTTATTTATATCTGGAGTTTTACCTACACAGCAAAAACAGCTTTTGGATAACTGTTCACAGGCACACTATTTCCAGTACGTAATATGCTACATATTTATATTTTAAGCCCTCACCCCTGTGGATTTACAAAGCACAAGTTAGAGTGACTTATCTGATATTTAAAAATAGGACTTTCAACATTGCAAAAGTCCTTTTCCCTACTGCAAGTTAGTACATTGCTTTTAAACTGCAGCTTAGTCAATGTGTAATAGTGCTACCTGGAGCCTTACCTTTTTTTCATAAATGTGATTGATGTAAATGCACACTGCAGCCCATATATGGTATTTAACCTCTTTATCTGCTTTACTAGAGATCTGTATGCACCAATTAGTTGAAACTAATCTTGCAGTATCATTTTAGGTACAGAGTACATATTGTAGTACTGGATGTCAACGTCAGTGCACACAGGGTCCTAATGTCAGAAAAATGGGGTCTGGAAATGGCAAGGAATCTGAGGTCACCACTCAGAAAAGGCAGCTTTTCTACAGATAAAGGGATGAAAGTTGATATAGAGGGAGGTGTGCACTGCAGCCATCACAAGCTCAAATGTAGTTGCATAGGTCTAACTCTCAGGTAGGTCATCTCTTTCTCTAGTGCAAGTTACAAAGGACCAATCTGATGGTTACATACATCAAAGTCTGAAAATGTTGAATTTACAGCAGCCCGTCTCCATCATTTCCACTCCAGCCTGTGCAACAGTAGGGAAAACGTTGAACTTCGGAGAAATTACATTTACTATCTCCACTTCAGTCTATGCAACAGTAGGGAAAGTACTTCACTTCAAACATGTAACATATTTGAATAACCCTATTAATTTGCAACAAATATAAAACTCTTAATATGAATACTAATTAGCTCCAAAAAATATGTATATAAAAATAAAAAACAAAAAAACAATGTACATGATTATTAAATAATTTAGTAATTAATTATAAAATATTTTTTTAAATCTATTACTTAATTAACTTCACAAACTAAGACCCCACAAATCTAGCAGTCAACGCTTAAATATAACTAAAATAAATAAGTATAACACAATTAACATAATTAATAATCAAAGCTATGAACCTCCTCAGAAGGAGCAACACAATACTTCGGAGAGGTGGAATGTATACTGACAGCCTTAAGCATCTTCTGAAAATGAAAAGGTTAAAAAAAAGTTTCAAACTTCTGGGGCTGCAGGCATAGTTGTGGAACAACAATTAGCACTACCCACTGCACAAGCAACATCAAAGGTAGCTTCAATACTGTTGGGAGATGTACAATTCCAGTCCTGATATATTGGCGCAAAGCATTAAGAAGTGGTTTTCATATTCATATTATCTCTATAGCATATTTCATCTTTAAATCAGGGTTATGATCACGACACTATTGGCGTTCATGCTGTTTCCATGCGTTTTAAGAGTCTGGGGCTTAGGGTAATCCGAGAGGGAGAGAGACGAGCATTTTGGAGGAAGAATGCTATCAACAGAGTTAAATATAAAAGCATTTAACTGAGAAGCTTTCAATTCCGCATCAGCTACTGCTGTGCTAGTTTTCTCCAAGGTGACAACTAGGTTCTCATGAGAAAGCTTGGAAGAGCGATATTAGGAGCTAAGGAACCTGCCTTTAACTTTAATACCAGCTAATGTGCGAAAGGAAAAAGCAGTTATCAGTCCTTGATAATTGTCCTCTCTCCTTCAGCCTTGGTTCAAATTGGAAATATATGGGACTGATTTATAAAGGCATTACTGTGTAAGTAGTAATGCAGGTGTATTAACGTAGATACTCATAAATGCCTTAGTGCCTCGCCCCTCATTTATTTAAACACCTCATACTGATGATTTGACACCAGGAAACACCAAATATAATATCACATGACCCAAACAAGATGGAATTGTAAAGTGTATTAATTCCTTGCTTCTGTTGCTTCTCTTGCAGCTGGTTATGCCATATGCCACCACCAGAGTTCCTGTTACTGATAGTGCACACTTTCCCCGTTTGCATATCACAGCACCCCTTCAAGCAGGTGCACCAGGTGCAAACAGGTAAAGTGCGCTTAATCATGAAGAATGCACTGCCCTCAGTGCAGCCACAAACTTGTGCTGCCTCCATGGCAGTGCATTCAAGAGAAATACAGAGCAACTGTCTAAAAGCTGCTCATGTTTCTCTGTGCAGGCAGCAACCCGCCTGCCTTTTCAAAACGGATTAGAGATCCCCTTGTAGGTGGGTGCAGTGAGTGACTGCTCCCACATACAAGGGGATGTCTGGGGGGGTCCATGGACCCCCTTTAATTTTTGTGGAGCACTTTCAGTTTGCCTCTGCGCCCACGTCTGTAATACTAAGTGGGCACAGAGGCAAAGTGATTCCCTCATTTGCATGTGGCCTTGCCCCCACGCAAATGAGGGAACGCCCTCTCTCAATAGTGCTGGCACTACTTGCATGTCAGTGCTATCTGTATTAGAGAAAGGTCCGCACAAGCGCCTGCGTCCCCTTCTGTCATATCAAGGTGCCCGGGGTCACGCAAAGCAGGCGCAAACAGCACCCCCAATGCCCTTTCTGTAATTTATTTGTTTATCTAGTTTTGTATAGTTCGAACTTCACCCAAAGGTATCAGAGCACTTTACAGAGTTGGCATAGCAGCAATTACATGAGTTACATTTGGAGTGAATATAGATACATAGTGAGAGTATGTAAACAAAGTAAACGGAAGACATTAGGATATGTTGACTATACATTTTTTAGGTTTATATGGTATGTATATATCTAGCGCTCTACAGAGTTAGCACAGCATCAAATGCACGAGATACATGTGGAGTAAATAAAAATACATAATAACAATAAATAAAGGAAATTTACAATGGACGGTAGTATAGATGGATGATGTAGATTCTGAGGTAGCTGAATATAGCACGTTACAACGCGTGCATTCACAACGCGGTCGTTACAACGACCGCATTGTTACCACACATGTCATTACATCGCAAGTCATAACAACGACTTGCTGTACGGGGCGCGCTGGACTTAGGATTAGTATTAATTACTATTCCTACTACAGTTTGTGCAACAGCAGGGAAGGTGTTGGATTTAAAATCCAACACATTTCCTGGTGTTGCACGCCCCCTATCGCAAGTCGTTGTTACTGCTTGCGATGTGATGGCACGCCTGGTAACAACGCGGTCATTTTAACGACCGCCTTGTAAACTACTGCGTTGTGTTTACAGCGTTGTAAACGCTGTTTCCCGAAGTAGCTAAGGTAGGGTGTTGTGAGGGTGGGGAGAGTAGGGGCACAATTTTCCCCGAGGTAGTGATGCTCAGATTTATTTAGAGGGTGTGGGGTGAGAACAAACAGACCAGTCAGATGGTTTAAGAGGGAGGGTTTAAATATTTGTTGAAGAGAAGAAGTTTCAGTTTCTTCTTGAAGTGAGGGAATGATTGATTGTCGCGTAAGTCCTGAGGCAGTGAGTTCCAGATTCTGGGAGCATTTCTGGAGAAGTAACGGGTGCGGGATTTCTCTTTCTTAAATTTTTGCGGAATCAAGAGTGGACTGTTAGAGCTTCAAAGAGGTCTCTTTTGACCAGTTTTTGATAATTGTTTTGTAAGGTAGACTGATTTTTCCTTGCAGACAGCTTTGTGGGTTATCCAAGCAGTTTTGGGTATCGTTCTTGCCTCGATTGGTAGCCAGTTGAGTTTCTTGAGAGTGGGAGTGATGTGATTGAAGCAACTCTCCCCCAACAGTAGTCTAGCCGTTGCTTGGAGTGTGGCTTTCAAAGGGGCTAGGTGTGTTTTTGGGGCTTCTGTAATCATTGCGTAATTGTAGTCTATCTTGGGGAGGATTAAGGATTGCACCACAGTCTTTAGGTCTTCGATAGGGATGAAGGGTTTGACTTTTTGAGGTGTTTTTGCATGTAGAAGGCAGTTTTAGCAGAGGCATTAATATGTTCTTTCAAGCTCAGGTATCTGTCAAGTGTAATCCCCAGGTATTAAACAGAGTTGGAGATGGATAGTTTGCAGTTTAATACATTGATATTGTTATGCCAGATATCTGCGCGAAAGGATTTTTCTGGTATGGATAAAAAAAGGAGTTCAGTTTTGTTGGGGTTGAGCTTAAGATGGTTGCTAGCCATCCAGGATTTAACCATGCAGAGAGTGCTATTTAAGTGCTGGATTTCTTTGACTGATGAGATTTTCATGTAGAGTTGGGTGTCATCTGCATAGAGATGACATGCAATTCTGGCTTGTTTCAGGATCATTGTAAGGGGTTCTATATAGAGGTTGAATAGGGCAGGAGACAGGATTGACCCTTGAGGGACTCCTTGAGAGACTAACATTGCTTTTGAGATCGATCTTTAGTTTAATTAGCTAGCGTTGGTTCAGGAAAGAAGTTAACCATTGAAGGACCATTTCATTGATGCTTGCATGCTGCGACAGGGCGTTTAGGAGAATGTCATGGTTGACAGTATCAAAGGCAGACGAGAGGTCCAGGAGGACTAGGAGGCAGGCCTGGACATCATCCAGAGATCTGTGTATGTTTGATAAGGGGGGTGACTTGCCTGAGTTTGAGGGGGGCTGGCATAGAGCCACTCGATAGGGAGGAGTTAATGATTCTGTTCCATATAGGAGAGATGATGTGACTGAGATTTTAACAAGAGCCAGAGGGAGGGGGTCGGAGATGTGCGATGTCGGATTCATGCTAGCGAGTAATTTCAGGATGACTTCAAGGATGTGTTTTAATTTAGTCCAGGTTGCATAATTTTTCAATTGCAAGGGGTTGAGGTTGGTGACCTGTGTTGCTGAGAGGTGCAGACAGCTATCATTTGAAGTTAGGGCTTTGGTTGGACCCTTTTTGCAAGGGGGGCATCCTTGGTGCTGGGTGGGTGGCTCAAGACAGAGTTCGATGTTAGGTGTTTTTAAGAGAAAAATGTTGTGAATTCTTAGCAGCGCTTAATAGAGTCATGAGGGAAAGAGGAGGTTTGCTGTTTGATGATGCTGAAGAGGTCTTTAGGTCTGTTCCTAGACCGGTCAAGTTGGTCTCAGAAAAAGGAGGCTTTTTCTCTGAAGATATGTTTTTTTTATATTTTAGGTGTTCAAACCTAAGGATCGAGAGATTGGTTAATGAGGCCTTCTGCCTCCAATTTCTTTCAGCCAGTCGGAGTTGTCGCCTCTCATTGTTAAGGACCTCATTGAACCAGGATCTGGAGGGGATGCCTCTTGTTTGTAGTGGTCGGTAAGGTCATCGGCAGAGGAGAGGTTGGGCGGAGGTTTGATTTGGGAACTGACTAATGCTTCTAACTCTGCCTGGGGAATTCGATGTATGTTCCTCACCCCGTGCTTGGGACAGCTTGATAGGGGGTGGGCATTTGGTTGGATGGTATTGAGATTGAAAGAATTAGATGGTGATCAGTCCAGTCAGATGGTAGGATAGAGTGGAGGGATAGGGTGTATGTTTAAAGATGATTGCTTCAAGCCTTTATTGTGAGTTTGTTTATTGCGTGTTGGGTAAGGTCGTTTGCTTCCAGGAGGGTGGATAGAGCTCGTACTGTAGGATCTTCAGCATTATTCAGGTACAGGTTTAGGTCTAGTATGATGTCTGTGCTGTCTTTTAGGGAGTTTTGCAATATTAGGTCTGTTAAGTCTTCAAGGAATTGTGGGTTATCACCTGGAGGGTGATAGATGACATGAAGTTTGATGGGGTTGGGGCCCTTAGGGGAGAGCTGAACTTCAAAGTATTCAAAGGTAGGGTATTTAGCAGTGCAGAAGGGAGTTAGGCAAAGATCGTTTTTTTTTATGATGGCTACTCCATCACCCCTGCTATCCTTGCAGTTGCACAAATGATTCAGAAGCTACTGGTGAGGAGGATGATGTAAGGGGATGAGTGGTCATTCAGCCAGGTTTCAGTTAGAAAGTATCCTTCCACGTACCCAAAAGGAACCTCCGCTCCGCCGACCTCGCCCTGGCAGAGGTCCCCCGCATCCGCAGAAGCAGAACAGGCGGGAGAGCCTTCTCCTACATCGCAGCCAAGACCTGAAACGAGCTCCCCGTGAACATCAGATGCTCCCCAACCCTGCACGCTTTCAGGAAGGACCTCAAGACCTGGCTCTTCGACTGATCTGGAGCTGCTCCCCCCCCAGCGCCTTGAGACCCTCACGGGTGAGTAGTGCGCTTTATAAACTCTTGATTGATTGATTGATTGATTGATTGAAAGCAGATGTAATACGGCCCTAGAAGAGTTACATTGTGGAGTCAGGTCCCAGGGCATCTTTTTTGACTGGTGTAGACACTTTGTCAATGCCTAGTGGCAGAGATCATCTCAGCATTTCCTGACGTGTTTGCTTTCCTTTTGAAGAACCCCACATTGTGCCAGACTCAGGCCATGACTTTCCACAGCTACCCAGCTGTGTCCCGAGCCCCATTAAATCTAAAGCTCACTTTTGAGTGCCCCACCATTACAATAACGTAGGATTTGTTCAGTTGTGAAGTTAGGGGCCGTCTCATGAGAATGTTAAACATTGTAAAGTAACAATTACCTCAGCATTGTTCTATCCAGATCTATCCTATTAACATATCTCTAGCCCCTCATCAGGCTTTTATGTTGCATAATGATCAATAGCCTTTGGCAATAATGCCACAAATTATTTTGTAAATACTGAAAAGGCTTTACCCTCTTGATATTTTATGTGTTAGAATGTGTAAACATTGATAAATCCTGAATTTCTCAAATTGGGAAACCACTGGAAAAAAGTACCAGAGTACATATAAAATCAACACTGAAAACAAGATAACTACCTATAGTACTAGTACTTCGAGTAGCACATGTCATACCTACAGTTGTTGAAACTTATTAAACCTGGATTGAAATTTGACAGGTCTAAGTGCCTTTTTAAGGTGCCATTACTTTAAATTTATCATTCCATCACTTGCCGTCATGGTCCACGTAATCATAACTTTTCTCAGCGGGAAGGCAAAACCAGAACCCAAATGCTGGCACGGGCAACACAGGTGGATGTATCGACAACGCAACATTGCAACTCTTGAATGTTCAATGACCAGATGTCATGCATGGAATGACAAAATAGGAAAGCAATAATGAAGAGCAACAGAAAGTCACAGAAAGCATTATATCGTAAAGTTGCCGTAATGACAACAATACTGACACCTTTCAAAGTGCTGTCAGACTTTTCAATCATCAGCCATGCACCCCATTTCTACGTCCATGCTGGGACACCTACAATGTAAGATTTCCTTCAATGAAATGGTCACCAACAACATATTCAATATGAAGTTTACCAACTGGTTGGGATATGATTAGCATGTGAGCAGGCATTAAAAAATGAAAGAAATACAAGATCAGGTCCGGGAACGATTCCAGCTCACTGCCTGCCTCATATTTGACCTGTAGAAGGTGTGTGATACACTGAGGTGGAATTATCTTTTTCTAGTACTGGCCCACATGGGTGACGGGAAGAGGTTGCTTGCTTATACCTGGCTATTTTATACCAGGCCTTCCTCTCGGATTCACCTGGGTCGTCTCATTGATGGTGATGGAGTCTCTAGCCATTCGTTTGCGCAGGGAGAGTCAGAAATAGGGTATACCCCGTGAGAACAGGACACACATTGTATCTTTATACGCAGACAATCTGCTTTTATATCTAAGAGATGTAACATCTAATCCCTCCACACTCCACGACTCCTTGTCAGCAATTGCTGAAGCCGCGGGACTCTGGGTTAACTGAATGAAGTCGACGAGCTACCCATTTTGCCCCATCCAGTCGTCAAAATATATACGCCTCAGCAGGGAATAGCTTCATTGGTGTGGGGAGGTGACTCCTTACATGGGGGTCCATCTTTATCATAACCCTCTTGATCTTTAAGAGAGGAACCTCCAAAGTACCTTAGCTGGCATCAGGTTGCAGCTGCACTTTTGGCAACCTTTGCCCCTGGCCCCGATTGGCAAGATAATAATGGCAAAAATTGCTCTTTTATTTTGCCTCCTATACTATTTTGCCAACCTGCCCTTCGTTCCGCCAAAGTAATTCTTTAATGAACTAGACTCCCTTTTATATATACTTATCTGGGGCAGCAATTTTAGTTGTGTCGCCCTTAAGGAATTGCAGCTCTTGATGGGGAGGGCTGAGTGCCCCCTCCTTCGAAGCATACTATCTGGCAGCACAGCTACAATGGCTGTCGCATTGGAGTGCTGAGCGTTATAGGGGGAAACAAGTGATGACCGAGGGGTCATGCCGGTGGCCGTGATGCAGGGCTGTCTCCTCCCAAAGTGCTACCTTTATCCCCTTGGCCATTGCAAGTGGCAGTGGCTCGCTCCTGCATGCTCCGAATACACTGTCTCACACACGAAATGCCAATGTATGCTCCAGCCTTTGCCCTGGTAGGCCTCCTCCACTTCCCGGGTTTCTTTTCATCCAGGGACATGCAACCCTGGACGTCACTGATGTTGCTCACGCTGGGAGACTTATTCTCAGATGACTAGCCCCTTTCCTTTGATCAACTGACTACGGACTATGGCCTCCCATGGGACACTTTCTTACCTCTGGAGCACATCGGAGGTGGAACCCACCACCAATCCGGTAATGCAGGCCATACTTACTATGGGCAAGGGTTGCCACCTAATCACATGGCTGTATAAGGCCATTTGTGAACTTGTGGATATTCCTCTTACAGCACTGAGGCATAAATGGGACAATGGCTTTGGTAGAGCACTACATGATAGAGAATGGGAGCAAGCATTAGAGTCCCCCAGCAGGTCTCCCGGAACTCCTGGTTCAAAAATATTCAGTTCCTTATGTTACACAGAGCTTACCTTATCCCCGCCCAATTGAACTACTATTTTCCTGACACACAGATTTGTTGCCCATGATGTCACACCCTCACACAGACCTCCCACATATACTATGATCCTGTTCAGTCTACAAAGTTATTGGCAGTCAGTATACGTCACCCTACGTGAGGTCACGAAACTCCCTGATCTCCATATATGGGAAGCATGTGCCCTAGGCATCTTTAAGTGCAGGAAATAATACAAAGTGCAAGTGCATTTTGCAGCTGTGGTGCTCCTCCTCCTCAAGCATGCACTTACACTCCATGTGGAGGCGGCTTGAGGCATAGGGCGATGAGCTAGTGGGGGGACAGAGGAGGAAGCCTTTCTTTATGAGAAGGTCCTACATCTCCGCAAATGTCCTGTCTCTCCTCAGTGGCTTTCTCTTCTGAAACAATTCCTGCAAGAGGTAAGAAATTATAATCTCGTCCCAATAATTGTGCCGGCCAGCCCAGTGGTCATCACATGGCATGTGCTCCGGTAAGGACTCCCTATTTAATAACCTGGATTGATGTAGTGCCCCCACCCCCTTCCTAGATTCTACGGTGGGATGGGGCCACTTGGGGAGGGCCTCTCTCTTCCACCCCCACCACTCTCCTTCCTGCAGACTTACCGCCCATGGTTCAAGCCCAGACACGCATAGTGACACCATCTCAATGAGCACACCTACCTATGTTCATGTGCTTCATTCTCAAAAGTTTTGGCCTGCCACTCCCATCTCCATTATATGCCCACTTCCTTCCCCAGTTTCTATTTTCCCCCCAGTTGGCGACACTGGGGCAGTGTACAAGCAGTACTCATCAGCCCATGAGGATAATTAATTCATAATTTTTGTTGGGATTTGTATACTATGGCCCTCGTTTATGGGATTTTGGCATAGGTCAGGGCAGCCAGGCATCTGGCTGCACTGCCCTATGCCCAAGTGAAAGGGCAGGAATGCACAGTTTTTAAACAATATGGTGAATTCCTGTCCTTTCTCCCTGCACTGGGGCCATTTTGGTAGCCTAGAGCCAACTGAATTCCCACTGATCGCTCCACCCTCGTACACTCCGATCGTCAAAGACTGGCTCCCTAATCTCACTGCCTGGAATTGCACCCCACGCATAGTTGACTCTGCCTAATCCCTAGGTATAACCTTGGACAAAGACCTCTCCATG
Source organism: Calotriton arnoldi (assembly GCA_963921515.1). Taxonomy (NCBI): domain Eukaryota; kingdom Metazoa; phylum Chordata; class Amphibia; order Caudata; family Salamandridae; genus Calotriton; species Calotriton arnoldi. The sequence continues at coordinate 165,656 of CAWUFW010000754.1, read as the reverse complement.
CACAAAAACATCAGTGCTATAACCAGAGGAGCTAACCATCAGATGCATATTCTTAGGAATCTAAAACCTTTCCTTCCCCCAGCAGACCTCACAACTGTGGTTCATGCACTTGTTCTATCGAAATTAGACTATGGTATCACTACTCTGGTGGGCCTTATGGAAACCTCACTTGCACCACTGAAGACTACACTGAATGCAGCAGCAAGGCTCACCACAAGATCAAAAAAATTTGATCATATCATATCACCCCAGACCTCCTTGCTCTGAAATGGCTACCCCTCGATGCCAGGATCCACATCAAAATTGCTTGCATGACCCACAAAGCGCTGAATCACAATATCCCATCCTACTTGACCCAGAAACTGACCCTTTCTGGTGGAAACAGATCCTCCAGAAGCATGAGCTCCTTACTTCTTAAGCCACAAAAATTATAAATAAAATAAAACATACAATCGATCCTTCTCCAGAATTGCCCCGAAAATTTGGAACTCGAGATCAGATGCAACCCATCCACATCCATCTTCAGGAAAAAAGTAAAACATTTTCTTTCCAACAAACTCCTCTCACACTGAGGACCTGGACTAGATTCCGACTCATCTGTGACCATTATCACATGTATATTTATTCTGTATTCTGTATTTTTTGTACTCTTATCTAGTGTTTTTATATTGCTTCCTATCTACTATCATGTTCCTTCGTACAGTTTCAGTAAAGCGCTCTGTCACCCTAACTACAAATAAATAAATAAACAGAGGCACCCTTCCACAAAGGTGCAAGGGTGCCTCTGTTGCATACAGGACTGTTTTTGTGCAGGAAGGGACACCTTCCTGCACAAAAACAATCCTATGAGGTGTTTTCATCTTTCTATGTGTGCTTAGTGGCATAACAAAGGCCACGCAGCCCCCGCAGTGCGGGGGTGGAGGGGCCCTGAGCTCCAGGGGGCCCCCTCAGCACAGTACCCTGGTCTGAGTGAGTCTGGAGGGGGGGCCCCTCCATTTACTTTGCAGGGGGGCCCCCTCAAGTTTTGTTACACCACTGTGCATACTACAGAATGCAGCACACATAGAAAGAGGAAAAAACGAGGAGAAATAAACATATTTCTCCTCGTTACGCCTCACTTCGAGAGGCGTACAGATTTGCCTCTCCCCCAGGTTTACAAGATTTTATATATCTAGGGCAGTGCAAAAATCCATGGGTGTTGCGTGGGAAAACCCATCTCAATACCCATGGAACGCCTCCCAGGCACAGAGTAAGGCGACGCAGCAATTTGCGCTGCGTTGCCTTACTCAAGATTTATAAGGCCACTCAAAACCAGGCAGGGTGGCGGTGTGTGGCTTCATAAATAGGATTGAGAGCCATGTGTCACGCATTTACCACTTTACGTAGGGCAAAATTGACGCAGGGCTCTCAAAAATAAGCCCCTATGTATGTTCACTGTATAATTTTGATGCATCAATGTCTGTTTACATGGTATGAATATCAACAATGTAACTTTGAAAGGCAAACCTTGTTGCAGATGTATATACTATAGAACTTAATAAATACATTAAATACATGAAAGAAATACAATAGTAGCAACATGCAAGAGGTACATATTGCCAACATGTGCATCACCAGTATTTGCCTGTAGTTCACTGAATCAAGGTATGGCTGATGAGAGGAAGTCACTTTCAATACACTAACACCTGTAAGAAAGAGGAATCAGGAATCACTGTAAGACATTGCTTTCATGACATCACTGATTCATGAGACATGCATATGTAGTGTACAATATATAAATATGCAAATGGCATGGATGTGCATGACAGACTGCGTATGCCGTAAATTACATGATCTCACGTGGCGCTTATATGAAACGCTTCTCATGAATGCATAACACTAATAATACTTATCTTTGTCAACAGTACAGCAGCCTTTGATAGCCTAATGCCTGAGATCTCCCAGAGAGGAAGAACAAAAAAGGCTGTGGGTGCTACATCTGAGGCTAGAAATGTTATCTGAATTTTGAAACAAGGGCACAGACTATTCGTTGAGACATTCCTTTAACTCTGCATGTGAAAAGATTGTAATTGTATGTAAAAAAAACTTCAATGTATGAAATGTAGGGGAGGGCTTATCTTTGATATACAATTTACTCTGTTCTACCACCAGGGATTAAAAAAGGCATACCCCATTTGATCTTTATACTTATTTTTTACTTGTTTTATTTATCCTTGCAATTTTCTAAAGCACATGCGTGAGCAAATCCACTCATGAATAGTAAAAGACATCAATACAAAGAAAACAGAGAACGATGCAAATGCCAAATCATAATAAATAAACGTAGGCTAAAGACAACTTAGAAAGAGTCATCAATGATCATGCGATAGAAAGGCGGTGGGGAGGGACTTGCGGAAAATAGCTCAGCAGAATAATGATCCAACCAATACGTTACATGTAGGTGAAGAAGAACTTGTACAAAGGCAGCAGTCGAAATATGTTACAAGTCGAAGAAAAAAAATAGACAGTGATAGAAGAAATAATGGCAAGTGAAAAGTAGGCAGTAGAAATACTACAGGCAGGAGAAGTATAGAAACCAACAGTAATAGAAGAAACAAGTACAATTCCGTTGCAGGCAGCACACAGTACTAATGCACAGGAAGCACTACAAGTGGCTATGTCTGAAGTGTGGCTTGAACGTTTCACTTTAGATATCACCTTAGCTACGGTTTTCACCAAATAACTCGTGGAGCTTTCTTTAAATTGTAGCTCTGTATCAGTCATTTGCACATGGCAAAGGGATTTTGCAGTGAGTTGGGAGCTTAAGGCAGAGAGAGTTTAATGGCTTTAACTATCTCCCCAACTGAGTCAAATCTTCACATTTGGCTTCAGGATCTTTAAATGTAAATGCTGCTGGAAGGTAATTGGCCAATTGTATGACTTATTAAGGTTGTCTAGGTCTTTTATTCACAGCATTGATTATAGTCTTGATGTGTGATGCCTTTGTGCTTGAAATTTACTTTTTATCGTCTCTAAGATAAATACTTTCTAAAATTATGGAGGTTATCAGGTGAGGGTGAATAGCTCATCACTTTTTTTTATCACTCTTTAAGATTTTCTTTCATAATGGAACCAAGCAGAAAAGGGTTTACATCTCTTTCCTTTGCTTTTACTGATGCCACAACATCAAAATGTTCATTATAATTGTCACGCTGCCATCCTGAGTGGAGAAGATAGGAGGAAGATTGTTCCTGTCCCTTAATTACAAAGTGTTAAAGTCAATATTTATGGCATCAGAAAATAAATTATCCCTGTCTTCGATTTACCGAACGTTTTACTATGAATGAATTCCATGAAGAAACGTAACTGGAAATGGTCCGACCTATTAACAGGATCTGGGTCTTTAATAGCGAGAAAATCTTTTTTGGAGATGATTAAATCAAGAGTTTAGATTTTGATGTGGGTAGGGTTAGAGCACTGTTGAAAAAGTTCATTATCTTATAAAATGGAGGAACAAAGATTGACAGGGGTGTCACTAGTATTACCCCATGGAAGATTGAAGACACCTTGGCAGATATTCGAATTTTAGACTACTCTTTGATTTGCAAAGTGGTTCATGCATTGTCTTATAAAAGCTGCATTGTCACAGGTAGGGTTGTAGATCACATTTAATCTGATGAAAGGAGCATTTGAGTCTTGAATATTCAAGTGCAAATCTGAAAGCCCTCCATTAGACCTACACACATAATCATAATTCACATTTAAAGTTTTGTGGGCAGCATGTTTTAATAGGTGAGTCACACACAGATGTCCATGCCAATAGATGAATAGAAATGTGTGAGGTTAGGTCAAGGCAGGGGAGTTCAGAACAGAGGCAGGTTTTAAGATGTCATAGTCATCAATGACATTGCAGATCCCATTGAGCTTGTTGTTGAACTTCCGGCCCATCTCCCTGCTTCCGTTCCCCGCCAAGGTCATCGAGAAGATCGTCAACAAGCAGCTAACCCGATACCTCGAAGAAAACAGCATCCTGGACCCATCCCAATTGGGGTTCCGCAGCAACCACAGCACTGAGACTGCCCTCATCGCCGCCACCGACGACATCAGGATCCTGCTGGACAACGGTGAGACCGCAGCCCTCATCCTGCTGGACCTCTCCGCCGCCTTCGACACTGTCTGCCACCGCACTCTACGCGCACGCCTCCACGACGCAGGGATCCGAGACAAGGCCCTGGAATGGGCCACCTCCTTCCTCGCCGGCAGAACCCAGAGAGGCCGCCTCCCACCATTCCGATCCGAAGCCTCCGAGATCATCTGCGGCGTACCCCAGGGATCGTCCCTCAGCCCAACACTGTTCAACATCTACATGGCCCCGCTCGCACGCATCGCCAGACAGCACGACCTCAACATAATCTCCTACGCCGACGACACTCAACTGATCCTCTCCCTCACCAAGGACCCCCTCGCCTCCAAATCCAACCTCCATGAAGGGATGAAGGCCGTCGCCGATTGGATGAAGATCAGCCGACTAAAACTGAACACGGAGAAGACAGAGGTCCTCATCCTCGGCTCCAACCCCTCAGCCTGGGACGACTCCTGGTGGCCAACGACGCTGGGAGCAGCCCCGACACCCACCGACCACGCACGCAACCTGGGAGTCATCCTCAACTCAACGCTCTCCATGGCCAAGCAAGTCAACGCAGTCTCATCCTCCTGCTTCAACACCCTCCGCATGCTTCGCAAGATCTACAGGTGGATCCCGACAGACACGAGAAGAACAGTCACCCAGGCCCTCGTCAGCAGCAGACTCGACTATGGGAACGCCCTCTACGCGGGAGCCCCGGCCAAGCTCATCAAGCGACTGCAACGCATACAAAACGCCTCCGCACGCCTGATCCTCGATGTACCACGCCACAGCCACATCACCCCCCACCTGAGGAACCTGCACTGGCTCCCCGTCGACAGGAGAATCTCCTTCAAACTCCTCATCCACGCACACAAGGCACTCCACAAGACTGGCCCAGCCTACCTCAACAGACGACTCCTCTTCTACGTCCCCAACCGCCATCTCCGCTCCGCCGACCTCTCCCTCGCCACCGTCCCTCGCATTCGAAGAACCACCACCGGCGGCAGATCCTTCTCCCACCTCGCCGCCAAGACCTGGAACACCCTTCCACTAAGCCTACGACAGACCCAAGACCTGCTGACCTTCAGGAGGCTACTCAAGACCTGGTTGTTCGACCAGTAGCAGCACACCCCCCCTTTTTTTCTCCCCCAGCGCCTTGAGACCCTCGCGGGTAAGTAGTGCGCTTTACAAATTCTGTGATTGATTGATTGATTGATTGATTGTAAAGATAACTGTATCTGTGGAGCCGAGTATCTGTTACTTTTCGGAACGGTTTGTATGGCATCAGTTGCCTCCCAACATTGCACACATCATAAAGGTTTGTGTCCGGGTGAAGGAGTGAGAGAGAGAGATAAAGAGCATGAAGTTTAGATAAAGAGGAGAATTGGTTCATCATATTAAATGTGAAATTAACTTGTGGAGAATTGTGTTCATACATGTACTGGGTGGGGTAGTGTGTAAGTGGTGTCTGACATGACTTTGCATAATAAGCTTGGGAAAGCTGGAAGTGCAAGCGCTTTTTTAACTCGGGGGATTTGTGAATGGTATAATTGTAAATGATAGTATGTTATTGAAGAAATTGCAGACATTCAGAAATTTCAGAGCTCTTCCCCCCTCGGATTGGCGAGAGAAGTGATGCCTGAACTGTTAAAAGAAGCTTCAGCTGGAAATGTGGGTATAATGATTCTCCTAATGGCAGAGTCTGATCCATGAGAGGCCTTGGGGTACATTGGAGGCGTGTTTCAGGCAAAGATGAGGAAACTAAGGAAGAAATATCATTTCGAAATACAGTAGGACAGTTGAGGCCAGAAGCAGAGGAGTAGGATAAGTGACAAAAACCGAAGTGTAGTTGGATGAGGAAAAGTGGATAGAAGTGATTGGATGAGGAGTTGTAAAAAAATTATAGGTGGGAAAGTCTTAGGTTGGATGCAAAGAGAAGAAGATAACTGAAGCAGGCTATATGGAGAAGGTTCAGGAGGTTGTAAGCAATGAGCTGTGAGTGATAGATACTGTTAGAAAGTCACCCTTTTTGGCCCGTTCACCCCCATTCTTTTATGCTGAATGGGACTGGTGGTAGCTGACTCCGACTGTGTCCTGGGCTCTTCTAGTCAGGGCCATGGCCAGTGGTCACAAACACATACATTGAGGTCCACTTATAATTGTCATGACCTACCCTATATGTCCTTCGTAGATAATAGGGCCAGGGGATGTAAACTACCTATATGTCCCTAGCATATAATAGGGCATGGCAGTTTAGAGGCCAACAGCCTCTGTTGCGCTTGCATGTGTGCACTGCTGAGAGCCTGAGGCCATTTTAAAAGCAGCCCTGTGTTGCAGCACTGCTTTAAAAAGGAAAATTCACTGCAAATTTGACTTTAGTGATATTGGCACTTTAAAAGTAATAATCTACCTTATTGTTACATTGAGGGTACCCCAAGGCTCCCCTAGGTGTTCCAGGGTGGGGGGGGGGTCATGTAACTATAAGCAGGGTCCCTATAAAAGAGGTTTTATAAACCTTGGTGAGTGAAAGCTGCCCATTTTACTTTTCTCCAGTGTAGGCAATTCACTATAAATTCGACTTTGGTGCTAAGGGCACTGTGAAATAATAACCAAAATCATTTTTGCATATTAGGAACCCCCGAGGTCTCCCCTTCCAGGGGGAGTGGAGGTCCTGTAATTATGAGCAGGGGCTTTATAAAAGAGGTTTTATAAATCATTTCTCTTTTCCCCTTGAAGTTAGTTGGCCTCATAGTCTAAGATGGCAATATGTTATGGATGAATGACTATTGCTAGGAGGGTATAAAAATATAATTCAAAGACGGAACAGAATGATATTGATAAATCCAGTTACTTGGGATTGTTGAATTTATCATAACTTCTACAAAAAGAAGTTATTAGACTGTCTTTTCAGTAAGCTAAAATTCTGCCTCTAGCACACTTCCCTGACTGGTCAGTCTGAGGAAATTAGTCAGGCTGCCTTGATTAAGTGATAAGTGGCCTGGCTGGGCAGAAGCTATCTGATGGAGGGCGCTCTGTGAGGAACAGGAATCACAGAGCAGGGGGATGGGCCATAAAGCATCAGCTTTAAATGAAGAACAGGTCAAGCAAGCCTGTCAGCCAGGACCACCCCCTCTCCCTGCTAGATGGGAGGCTTAAGAAAGGAATTCACAGATGTGAGTAGGGGGAGTTTATGGAAATAAGCCCTACTCTGAGTTTGGTTAAGTTAGCTCCTGCTGCTTTGCTGAAATTTCAGCCATGATGGATTTTGAGAGAATAGTGCTTTCTGGGACAAGACTCTATGCCACAATTTGGAGGAAATTGTCATGCTTTGGTGTGTTGCCCTGCACCTCATTGGACAGGGGTGCCCCCCTGCTTGTCGCCAGAGAACACTGAATAAATATGTGAGAGGTTCAGAGCCTCTTAGTTCTGCTGCCTGAAACTACAAGAAGAAGAAGGATTGTCCTGCTGGAATCCTGATCTGCACCCAAGGGCCTGCCTGGTAAAGTCTGCGCCTGCTGCACTATCTGGGACTGCAGCTCTGAGGACTTTGCCTTGCTTCAAGAAGGAGTAAGGAGTGGAATCGCTGCAGCTACAGGTTAACAGAGCCTAACTGACCCTTCTCCAGCCAGAGCCCCCCTCCTGGAGTACGTCTAGTGGAGTTTTAAGGGGTTAACCAAGTGCATTGTGGGAAGTGAAGTCCAGGCCTGCCAAGGACCATCTAGGATATTCCAGACCCTTGGAACCCACCAGGAGACCTTCCAGAGTGCAGCGAAGGCCCTCAGCGGAATTTTGACCAAGGCCTACTGTGAGGTGTATCCGAGGAGGGCTCAAATGTTGAGTTTGTCCAGTTTGAGCATGACCAGATGTCCAGAAGTGGCGCTATTGGTTTCTAAGCACTAGAAAGTGTTTGTTCTTTAAAATTTATATCTCCGGTTCCCTACATTGGATTTTCATTGGGTTTTGGTGTCATTTAAAAGATACATATATTTCCTATTTGTATAAATTGCTGTCGGATTTTTATTGTGGGTTGTGTCTTACTTATTTACTGTATTGGTGTTTTTAAATGCTTTACTTGCCTGTCTCCTAAGTTAAGCCTTATTGCTCCGTGTCAGCTATCAAGTTGAGCAAGAGACTCATTTATAGAGACCCTATTTAGGACCCAGTACCATGTTTGTGGCCCTGTTACTGGTGTTAGGTGCCTACCTACCCATCCCAATACCCAACCTTCGAACAGATACAAAGTGATTTGTTAGTTGGCATGGATTGAAGCCCATCACAAGTAATTAAGGTACTTTCCTGTTAGGTCCAGTAAAAGGTTTCAGTAATTTAAATCTGAGCTCAACCCTTGGCAGCTACTGCATAGGGCAGACAAGCTTAAATTAGAGAAAGTGTGTAAAGCATTTAGTAATACCAAAACAGTTAAAAAGTCAAAAAGAAAACACAATAAAAATGCCACTGCAATTTACAAAAAATTGAGAATATTTTAATGAACAAAATGACACCAAAACAACAAAAATCCAATACTGGTAATGTCTGTTTTACAAGATTTATGTAAAAATAGGACCAAAAAGCGCAAAGCGCCAATTGCAGTCAATGGTACCATTTGACCGGGTGCAAGCATGATTTCTGCCCAACTGCGATGTAGAACAGGTTGGATACCCAAATCAGATTCAACCAGGTCAGAGGTTTGAGCTTGGAACTCAATCTTTTTTTCTGTAAGTCAAAATCTTTCAGTAGGGCAAGGCAGTAGGCTGTATGTGAGGAGGGCTACACGACTTGGATAAGCATTGGACGAGGTCCCCTTGAAGCCATTGGTGTTGGTGGGAAAAGCTCAGAGTGGGAAAATTTGAATTTCATGCCGAGGAAAGTCCTTACGCCGTTCGGATTCTTTTGTCTACTTCATCTGAATAAGATTTGTACCTTCAGACTTAAGGCCTTATACAAGTTTGGCGGTCTGACCACCGTAGGACTGCCCACAGTGCTGGCGGTCCAAAGACCACCGTATTAGGAGTCGACTACGGGGCTGTTGGTGTGGATCTTGTAGCGGTGGTGAGTACTATTACCAAATATATCGATGCCTGTGTGTGCATTTTGACTGCATGTGTGTTGGATGCACACATGTGCATAATATATGTGGGACAATACCATATACCCATTACCGGGGTTTGACCCATACGTGGGTAGTCCTGGCAAGGGGTATATGGCACGAAAAGGACTCACCTGTAGATCACCGCTGCACACAGGGTCATAATCCTCAGGGTGAAGATCCTGCTGTGGAGGAGGTACCTGGAGAATGGGATCCACGTTGGAATCTACCTGTGAGAAGAAGAAAGGGGTGAGTATGTACCCCAAAACCTTCGTCCCTGCCACCTTGATACAGGTGGTCGGACCATTGTGGATCGCAACTTGTAATACTCACGGTGATGCAGCTCCCCTGTACCACCCTATGGCGGCTGCCTTTCCCTGATCACGAACCAGGCAGTCGGCAGGCTGCCGGCGGTCTCTGCGGTCCAGTGGTGGTCTTCGGAAAGACGATCTTCCCAACTTGTAATACAGCGGTTGGACCACCGAGCTCACTGTGCTCAAACCGCCACCTCCTGAATGGGGATCCACGGGACTGCCTAACTCATAATAAGACTCTTAATCTCTTTTTTCAGAGCACAGAATCCTTCAGAGGGGCAGGCCTGCAGGCTATGTCTGATGAGGGCTCCACAAGGCTGGATACCTTCTCACTGAGGTCCCGCTGAAATGGATTTGCTGCTGCAAAGATGCTTCCAGAGGGGGAAATTTGTTTAGTCAGCCAGCAAGGTCAAACCTTGGGCAAATCAGCTTGTCAGGTATGTCCCAATCCTCCGGAGGTCTTGGAACTCAAATACTTTCGAACTCACAGATTTTCAGGATTGGTAGGAGAAGTCCAGTTAGACACTGCCAAGGGTCCCAGGACTTCAGGAACAGCATGGTGACATCTCACTCCAGGAGAGGCCACCAGCAGGTTCACAGGTCAGGTCCAGTTGGTAATGGTCAGCTGGGCACTTCAGGAAAAAGGCCTTTTGCAGCTTGATGCTTTCTTATTGCCACACAGTAGGTCAGCCAACTGACCCTTAGAATCCACTTCTTTGTCTTGGGTACATGTGGGAGCAGTTACAGCCCATCAAGTCTCCTCACAGGCCTCAAACAGCAGGTGCAGTCCTTCTTCTGCTCAGCGATAGGTCCAGAGGTTTCGGAAGAGGGTGCCAGGGGATGCAACATTTCTGCCTGGCACTAGCTTGTTGGTGGGGGTGATGTCTGATCCCCTGACCAATAGGATAAAAGGTGCTAGGTTAACCATACCCACTTTTGCAGCAGTTACTATGTGCCATATGGCAGACAGTTCAACAGTTTCCCTCACTCACTAAATCCAAGATGGAGAATCTCTTCTTCCATTGTGCAGAGCCTCTCTGCCCACCCAGAGGTGTGCCCATGGTGATGAGCTGCCCCTTTTCTGTGATTATTCCAGACAAGTTATGGAGGCAGCTTTCTTCACACTGAATTTTGTGCCTTCCTGACTGGAAGGACAAAAAAGGGACTGTTCAGGTGTCATCTGACATCTACTTGTGACAGGGGAGGGTCCTTTGAAGTAAATTAGGTCCCTTGGCACAGCCCAACTGATCTTCCTGCTAGGAGACCAAACCTCCTCCCTACTTCCTGGCCATTGTCTCTACTCTGAGTGCAGTTTTCACACCCTGTCAAGGCTATTCACATTCAAGAGTTTCAGGCAAGGAAAAGGTAATTTTCCCAAAAATCTGTGCTCCCTAATATTTATCAAGATTCCAACTTCATCATTAAGTTAAGCTTTTAATAAATATTAAACACAGTCATTTAATCATTTTCCTAGCTGTCCCTACCCTGAGATAGCAGAATTAAAATGCGATATTGTTTCCCAGTGTTTCTCTATGGGCCAGCCTGCCTTCCTGCAGCGTAAATTGCTTTTGGGTGCTAAGCACTAAAAGGACGTGTTAACTTTAAATTTCCACATATCCTACTTTCAAATACCATGCACTCTGCCTTTTGGGCTACAAGGCCTAGAAAGGGGTGAGTTATTAAAATTTGAAGTTGATGTTTTCTCCTGTCAAAAAGGGTTATTGTGGCATATCACACGATTGTTTTAAAACTGCAGCAGCCAGATCACAGTGGCAGGCCTCGCATCCTGTTTGCTTGTCAGACTAGTGGATAGCAAAGTAGTGCTCTAGTCCACAGCTGAAATTTAAAGGTCATGCCGTGGGTGTATTTTTGGACACCATATACTATGGCCTTATAGTAAAGGGAAATAGGCCAATAAAGAAGTAAGCAAATTTTGACCTGTTTTAGGGATAAGAGCACATGAATTGGGGCCCGGTTAGCACAGCCCCAGTGCACAGAATAAACAAAAAACAGCAGTGTCACATATTGATTGTGAAATGTAAAAGAAGAAAAACTTAAATAAGAGGAGTCTTGGGTGTGGGAAAACATGCCAGATGTATGGAAAAAAGTATTCAGGTGATTGTGGAGGGACAGTTGGGAATAAGGCATAGGAGGCTTTTCTAATTTACATCTAGTGGCTTTCAATGGCAATACTAGAGTCACATATAAATGGTTTGTGCTGTGAATAAGGTAATCAGATGCTTCAACCAATAACTTCTTCCTTCCTGATAATGGGCACACTCTTTCTTGGGTTGTTGAGTGGGGTGGTAAGGTCTTCTTTTAACCCCCTTTTTGTCTTCCTCCTTAGGTACGGGAAAGCAGTTGCCACCAACGCCCCTCAAGAGACAGGAGAATATCCAGGTAAGTGGAAAAAAAAACTGGAGTTAAAGTGTAACACCTAAGATAGGTGCTCCCCTGTTTCCTTCCTTAAGTGTTTTAAGCATCCACCATGTGATAATGCCCTCTTTCGGGGTGCTGTGCTCCCGTCACTAATGCCCCATGCTCCCTTAGGACCTGTGGGTTCTCACTTTCCTCTTTTCTAACGGGGTCTAGGTAGTAGGTCCTCTGCTCCTTCCACTTTACTTGGTTCAAACCTCTGCGTTATAGGTGATTGATAAATGGATGAACCCCCCCTCACATCATAAACCATCAATACCAGTGCCCTTGTACCTTTCCTCCCTTCCCTCCTCAAATGTTCTTTTAATTTTCAGCAGAGGATTTGTTTATTTGACTCATAAAACACATCAGGAAGCATGCCTTCCTTTCATTAATACGCGGCAGTTAAGCCCTGCTCACTCACCCCACTAGCTACAACTCTACTGAGTTGTGGCAGCATGTCCACAAATGTCGACGCAACCACCAATCCTCCAACTAGCCTTTTTCATCCTCTCTCCTCTCTCACGACGTCCACCCTACTCTCCACCCGCTCCTTCCAGGTTTGGCATCTTCAGGACGCCTCTTCACCACCTTTTCGACTTTCCTTTGTTTTTTCTGTTCTTCTGCGTCTCCCTTGTGGCTCCTACTCTCGGTTCTCCCCGTATAGGTTTCCAATGCTCCTTTTGTCCTTGTAGCTCCGCCCCTTCTCTCCTGTGTGTGGCAGTCCTTCATCAGTATTGATGCTTTGTTTTGTTTACATGTTATTCCCTCCCCTTTTCCTAACTGTGGTCTTTCTTTTCTTTCTAGGTACCCATGACGTCCGACAGCTGTCCTCCAGGGATCTCTGCCCTGACTACCAGGTAGGTGTGGTTTCCTGCCCCAGTCATCATCACATTGATGAGCAATGTCTGTAGGTTCAGTTGTGAGTCAATCTATAGGTAGGAATTGAGTAAATCCCTGTGGAGTGGTTGGAGAAGTACATAGGCAAGGAGGAAGTAGTAAGCTGAGATGAAAACTTTGTGTGGTGAAGGAAGTAATAGAGAGAAGTGTTCTTTAAGAAGTGAAGATAACATTTTGCTAGAATATCACCAGTCAATCGAATCATGATGAGGTTTTTATTAAAAATGGAAAGAGAGACATTGTCTCTAATGAGGGGTGAAGGTCAGATCATACTTGACAGTCATAAGGAGTTTTCGAATTACAGGATGTAGTCAAGCCTTTCAGCATGATTTCGATCCAAAGAATCATATAATCTGAGAAAAAGATGACATCAGTTTTCAGACCACCACCTATACAGTGATATATGTCTCTCAATTGTTGGTTTTCATATTTTGTATATCGGTTTGGAAATCTTGGTTGGGGACAGCATTTTCAAAGAATACGGGCCTTATTTGAGTAGGCAAAATGTTAGGTAGGAAACATTGCAGGGAGGCATATTGACAATATAGGCTCACAGAGAGTAGAAGGAAGAGTGAGTGCAAGCAGAGGAAACGTGTTCAGCTGAAATAGAAAAGATCCATGAAAAGGAAAGGAAGAGCAGCAATGGAACATTTACAAAGAAATGTCTATCTTATACACTTCATTATAAAGAAATGCAAGATAGTGGATTAAAACGCAAAAATCACAAGTATGTATGGGTGAATGAGAAGCTCAAGTTACACCATTATCAAATGTATCTCTTGAAATTAATTATAACCAATTTATCCAGTAATCAGCAGATTTAAAGGGAAACGTATGGAGATTAAGAACAGTGTATACGTGGATGGCCAGAAAATAGACTTGAATCCTCTGTTAGAAATTAAATATTGAGTAAGTCTCATATACAGAGATTCCTTCCGTTCATGAGGTTAGCATGGTTAGAAACATGGACCCAGATTTACTAACCTTACACGCAACGCAGTGCAGCAAGGCAACTTGATGCGCTGCATGGTGTGAAGGGGAGAGAACAAAAATATACCATATCTACTTTGATATGGCGCACTTCTGCCCTCTCATAGCGCTGGCGCACTTCAGAAAGCCTAGTGCCAATGCAAGCACCCTGCCTGCATTAGAAGTAGAATTATTTTTGTGCAGGAAGGTATTCCCTCCTACCCCAAAAAAATCCCTCGAGGCACTTTCCTCTTTATATGTGTTCTGCATTCTACAGCACACAAAGAAAGAGAAAATAACAAGGAGAAAAAGTATTTTTTGCCTCGTTAAGCCATCCTCTGGGAGGCGTAGCGATTTCACGCAATTCCAGGTTTACAAACCTGGATGCATGGGAACGCCCATATTTCTCCTATGGAACACCTTCCGGAATGAAATGTAACACAATGGAGCACAAGTTTCTGTGTTGCATTACATTAATTTACAAATCCAAGCATGGTGGCGCAAATTGCCACTTGCGTTGCTTTGTAAATATCTACTAGCATTTTGAGATTTTTCCCTCACATAAAGGTCAATCACATTTGCGTACTAAAAGTCACACAGTAGCCGAGATTGACCGGAGTCACAAGAGTACATTGGTGAGGAGAGGGATTCTGATGCTAGAGTCACAATTAGGCAGGACCAAAGGGTTAGAATCATGATGGAGTAGTTATAGTTATCCCTGAGTAATAAGGGGCAGTATGGGACTCATGGCAGCTTCCACAGGGGAATAATCTGTCACCATACTGGCAACTCTAAAAGCAGCGGCTCTCTCTCATCGGTGTGGCAGGGGTGTTACCTTCACCACACTTTTGGGGCAGGAGCATTTTGGTCTCACAGTGTTTTAATTTAATGCCTTGCATCCTTCCACTGCATACTTCAGGCAACTGTTTACTATTGTACACTGTACTTGAACGCATATATTTTCATGCACCCTTGTGCTTACTTTTCACTCCCCTGATGGTCTCCACCACACTCTTCATTCTGCTTCCTGTGTTAATTTGTTTAAATTTTTTTTTCTATTACCCAGTAGCTGGAAACTGTGGCTTGGCTGCTTGCTTCCTTTCTTGTGCTTTGTATGCCCTTCTTTTTGACTGTTTTTCTAAAATTTCCATTTACTGCTCTAACATAAGTTCCTGCCATGTTAGAGTTGTAAATTAAACAAGCAGTTGCAATGCAAAAGGTCTGACATTTGCAACAGTTTAAGGTATTGTCATTGTAAATGACAATGCATTTTATTTATCTGATTTGATAATTAACACATAAATAAAAAGCATTGTCATTTACAATGCCAATAGCTCAAACTTTTGTAAATGCGAGACATATTTCATTTCAAAGAAACGGCCGCCGTTGTCCCGGGCTGCTTGGAAAGTGAAAGTGTGCATGGCGCGCTGAATGTTGCAGGAAAGCATGTCGTGCCTGCAGTAGGAGAAACTCATTAAAGAAAATAGTGCTTACAGACTAAATAAGACATACCGTCTAACAACAGAAGTTAAAGGGCCAGTCCTCATGCAAGGTTAGAAGTGAAGACAAGGCAGTACTAAGGAGGGACTAACAAGCCTACTAACAAATCAGAAGCCAGCATTTACAAAGGACAATGACACAAGCCAATGAAAAATATGGGGGGAGAGTGGACGAAGCTTCAAGTCAATACTCGAATACAGCATGCTTCGCAGAGCAGCGCATGTGCTGCCCAGGCTCGACCTAAAAATGGCTGAAATGAGTCCTGAGTTATTAAACTAGAGAGGTGGCCCCACTACCAAGGGGAACAGGGCACTACTAAACAGTAGAGAATATGTGACTTCTCCTTGGAAACCAAATATCAGACACTCTCTAACTCACACACACTAGATCTACACAATACATAAACTACTAATTGAGATCGGGTAAGACCAACCCCACAGACTGATGTCCCACCAAAATCGAGATGTAGCATCAAAGGATTATTTAATTTCTTAAAAAAGACACATGCTCTACTCATCTTTTTAACAGAAATATCTCGATCCCACACTCTAACTACATGTGGTACTTTTCCCCTCTGAATAATCCCATTGGTACATGATCTCTTTATTTGGTGTTTCATAATACCCAGGATTACTAATTATGTAATAGCGGAAGCTGTGTGAGAGTAGGCCCTCCGGGTCACCCAGGATTTAAATGCCAGGAAGGGTGTAGTCTGGTTACCTACAATGAAATGGATCGAGATATTTGTGTTAAAAAGATGAGTAGAGCATTTAAGACCGCAGGGTGGGACAGTGGATTAGAAAATATAGGAACTATAATCCCTCTTTGTATGTTTTCCTTTTCTATAGATCATACACTCTGTTAGTACTCTGAGGAGGGAGAAAAAATCCCTTATCTTTGTGTCCTGAGGAAGGTGTTTTTTAAATAAAGTGATTTACCACCGAATCGCGTAGACGCTGAGCACTTCTGAATCCAACCACTATTAATCACTGGAATGAATAGATTTTAATATTCACCAGGATACAAATTTGATGTAGATTGTTGGATCAGTCAATGCAACAGCTTTCTTAGAACTGTGCAAAAAGGGTTCCCCGTTAGGATATGTTCTCTTCTGGTTTGTCATTGTGTATATTTTGTGTGTTTTTCAAAAAATATTTGCACCATATTGTTTTTATTATATACTGTATGCTATATATGAATTTTATATCTTTTTTATATGCCTTTGATCACCAAAAGTGTATTGTGATACAATGTGTCTTTTTAAACAAATTAAATAATCCTTTGATGCTACATCTCGATTTTGGTGGAACATCAGTCTGTGGGGTTGGTCTTACCCGATCTCAATTAGTAGTTTATGTATTGTGTAGATCTAGTGTGTGTGAGTTAGAGAGTGTCTGATATTTGGTTTCCAAGGGGAAGTCACATTTTCTCTACTGAAATGAGTCCTGATGCAGGAGGGGGCATGTGTCATGAGTAGTACATCTGTGTGCATCGGCAACCATCTTCAAATGGGATTTTGTTAACAGAAACCAACTACAAGATTGCCTGTCATCAGTGCTTAATTTGAGTCGGAGCTTTCCGGTGCTCCGCACCGGCACCTTATTGTTAGCACCGGGGCTATGACAGTCTGCCACATGGTGGTGCTGTCCTGCTAATTTCGGTATGAACACAACAACAGCGGTTTATTTGTTCAATTTACATTAACAATGACTAACACCTGCCTCCCAAGCCATTCTTCTGGCTTTGGGGGCAGGGAATAGTCTGACTTGTCACACTTGTAGGAGTGTGAAGGTTAGTAGCTGTGTATGTACTGTCATTGGCAGCGCTGGCATGGGTTATGTGAGGTGCAAGCTGCAGTGACCTCCCGACGAGAGCCCCGCACTTATCCTTTTACAAATTAAGCACTGCCTGTCATGTCTGCACAGCATTCACATGAGATTGGCAACAAGCAACATTGAAGCCAATAGTTTGCCCTTTTAAAGCGAGACCTATTCCTTAGCCAATGCTCATTTATCAATTCGTACTAAGATTGTATTTCGATATCAAGTGGGCATCTTCAGCATGTCAGATTTTTCAGGATCTTAATTGCACTTTTGACCTAGCCGCTGGACCATTCAAACATGGTTAATTTCTCTTGGACACCTTCAGAGACCTGGTAGTTAATGTAATCAATCAACTCACACAGGATGTAACATACAACAATTTCATATTCAAATTTGTGCTCATTATAGTGAGAGTTTAAATGCACATCCTTTTCAGTTATAGAAAGATTCATCCTTTTTACCACACGTGCATGCATAACTTTACCTCTGTTGTGACATTGATGTACCAATACACCTCCGGTAATCGAGAAAAGTGATAGAACTAATTAAAACCTAATCTTGTAATGACCCTGGGAACCATTAAAGCACTCCAGTATAATAGTACAATATTCCATAAGAACAGAATGAAACACTATGAGATCTACTGTTTCCACGTCCTGTTTACCAATTAAAATTTGTTTGAGTATCATGGAATGCTTACTCACACGGGAAAATGCTAAATGAAGGGCACTTGGCGTAGTAGCAGAACAATGTAGCAGCTATTTGCAAAGAGCTCCTGGGAAATGCACAGTAAAGCTTTGAAGTCCATTAGCACCACGTCCAGGGGCAGTCTGGAGGACACTGTGCAAAAAGGATGTACAGCTCTTGCCAGTAAACGCCTTGGAGCGGTGGGGCAACGTGTTGTTTAAAGTATACTTATCCGAGTCATGACATTGTTCCTAGCAAATGGATGAACTAATATGTACTCAGAGGGCAGTTTCCTTGTGAATTTCAAGTTCCTCGTTGTGTGGATTAAACTGGCCTGCACAGATAGTTTTTTTAAAACGATAGTACAGAATCATTGACAAACAGCCCAGCCTAATTGTGGCCTGGCAGGGTTACAAAACAATTACAGATGCCCTTCTCCTCATGACAGTGAAGATCATTGTTTCCAAAACCTAGTCACACATGAATGATTGGCGTGGATTAAAGGCCTATTGAGTTCAGCCTGAGGTGACTGCCAAACGCCGAGCTTGGCGGACTCTCTTGTAGTTGGTTGAAAAGGAAATTAAAAAGAATCAATGTTGTTGCAGGGGAACAATGGGCCTAATGCAAGCAACGAATATGAACCCCTCTTGCCCTCAGGTTGGGAACTGAAATACACTCATGAACTGAGGGGCAGTGGGCTCCTCACACCCCATAACCCAGGAACACTGCACTGCTCGCACCTTTGATAGCTGCCCCTGGCAAGAATTATGCAATGGTAAGTAACCAAGCACCATTCTAGGTAAAAATAACCTCTAAATTGCCTTACAAATTTCTCTAGTTATCATTTTAGAATTCCCTATCCCTGCTCTTATGATGCACCTCTAGGAGTGCATTATTTTATATAACATAACATTTTTATTGGCATTTGTTAGACCCAGCGGTTTCGGGCTGGCTAAGACGCATCGAAGCCAGTCAGAATCCACCATTTCAAATAGGATGAGTACGATACACTTGACGGATAGCCTGTGCTCACCCTCTGGCAGCTTGGCACCGAGCAGTCAGGCTTATCCTCAGGGCTCAAGTGTAAAGTATTGGCACAAACCCCCACCCTCACAACACCCTGCAAACACTACAAAAAGACTCCACACCGTATGTATAAAAACACTTGTCTTTGTATTACACAGACACACACTGAAATCAAAACGAGATGCACATTACATATACACTCTACAGTTATACGCAATTGTCAAACTTCTCTATTGAAATCGAAACAAAATACACATTGCGTTACAGTTATATGCACTTGTCAGGCTTTCCCATTAGCAGAAAGGTTAAACAGTCACAATTCTTTGACTACGCCTCGTGACCCAGCCCCTCAGTCTTCAACTACACCAGCCAACAACACACATTGCCCCGGCTGGGGCCCTGTTGACTAGACACTCAGAGCCACCTAACATGGAAAGAAATAGTTACTTAGTTTCATCAATTCTGATTAGCCCTCCAGGCACCCGACAGCACCTGCACGAGTGCGGAGCGATATCACCCCTGTAGAGAAAAGGTTGTGACCCAGGAAGCTGGTGCGCTCCCAAGTCTGGAGAAATGCTGTCCCCTCAATCGGAGGTGAGATCTGCTGTAGACCCCCGACAGTCAGCTGCAGATGCCCACAAGGCACATGAAACCCTTTTGGGCTTGTCACGGTGTTTTCCAAAATAAAGCACCATGTGGCGTGGGTCCAGGGAGAGGGAGCGAGTGACCTCGGACAGAAGCTGCAATGTCAGGCACTGTTGTCCTCCCAATCTGGAGGCCAAGGACAGTCTCAGCTCCTGGCTCAGATTCCCCCAACACCCCTCAGACACCTCATCCTCTGGAGCGCAAGTGATCACAGGTCCCCTGGTTGCAAGCACGGGTCCCTCGGACTCTGCAAGCTGCCCCCACGCTTCTTGAACTCCTCACATCCCAGCACCTCAGATGGCTGCTTATCTTGCAGACACACTCCTCTTGCACAGTGAGATGATGGTGTATGTCAGGGTGGTCCTTGTCCCAACCACGATCACTTCCATTTGTATCCACCACACCCAGTGCAGTCCTTACGATCTCATGGCGACAGTGAGATCCTTTGTGTACCTGGGATCTCATGCACAAGAGGCCAGCTCACCGGCCCTAGGAGAGTACTTCGAGACCCAGGCCACAACATTTGACACTTAGCTGCAGGCTAGCTACGTCCAGGCAAAATCCACCAAGTGATAGTCCCCTTCTTGGAACATGACAAGCTCCAAGCCACCACAAGTCTGCGGTTAGTCCATTTGCTGCCCCTCCTGCCCAACTGATTCCTCGTGTCAACATCCCAGTATCGAACCAGCGTAGTATGGTTCCAGATTCAAAAGTGTTTCTTCTTTCGGAGGCTGAAGCCCCAGTAGTTATACCGACCATGGCCTTTGCAGATATGATCAGTTCAAAGGGCCACCTTTGAAATGCACAGGCCCTCTCTAAAGTTTGTCCTTTCTGCCATTCTATCCGGGAGGTTTGATCACAATCTTTAGTGGGGCCAAGACCCTGCCTCTTGGAATGCAGGTACCGATTTCACCCCCATGTACCCGTCCCAGTAAGGCCCCTTAGAGTCAGAGGTCCGCAGTTTCCCATGAACCCTGCATTTATGGCCCTTTATCAGGAATGCACAGATGTGGCTGCTCCCCTTGCACCCAGTTGTAAATTAGGAGACAGGTCGCCAGGCACACAGAGTCCAAAGCATTGAAATGCTCACATTCCCAAAGTGACATTTCCAGCACCATAATGTTGAACCCCCTCCCACTACCGGAGAGGATTCGCCATTACGAACTCATTGATACGAAACACTAAACTGTTACTATTCTGCCCGTATGGTGTCCATTTATGGTGTTATCACTGTATTACTGTGTGTTTTGAATACAAATACTTTACACATTGCCTTTGGGATAAGCCTGTCTGCTCATGCCAAGCTACCAAGGGGGTGAGCAGGGGTTATCTAGAGTGTGTTTCCCCCTTTCCCTGAGTAGAAGCAAGGGTCCCTATTTGGACAAATGTACTGCGGAGGCGCCAACCGGACTCGGGCATGCTGCAGATTATCATGGTTGTGCCGGTCCCCATGGTGGAGGTGGGGGCGGGCTTCAAGCATTTGTGACGTGGTCGGCGGCGCCCAGCCTCACCTCCCCCCTTGATTGGGCGCAAGCGATGGGCGACCCGGAAGCATTCAAGTGCTTCCGGGACGCGCCGGGTAAACACGATCGGGAAGCCGGATTTAACCAGTTTCCCACAATTAGATAGAAGGGGCTGTGACGCGGCGATCGTCCTTTTTTGCGCCGCCGCTCCACAGCCGGATCATCAGGAAAACGGTCTCCAGGACGGAGACCGCATCGCATTTCTTTCTTTCTTTCGTCCTGGTCGCCTCGGTGGGGAACTGTCCAGGATGCTCGGCAATCTCGGGGGGCAGCCATCTCAACATGGTCGCGGCGGCGTGGCAACATCGAAGGGCCAGTGTACTGGGAGCCGCGCGGGTTAGAGTTGTACTCACCCGACCCGCGGTGTCGCGCGCAGGAGCTGCTCCAGTCCGGAGGGTCCAGGCATTTCCTTTATGGTGCATCCTCGATTACATTTGAGAAAAATGTAAGTACTGTTGGCATACAGAGTGCCTCCTATGCAGGGTTTCAGGATACCTGACACTGCGCAGCACAGCAGATATTACAGAAAGCGAGTCCTTAGCACTACGGTATTACTTTGGGTTTGTCATCTGTTTTTGTCTGTGGGAATTTTACTCTTGGGTGCTTACTGTGCAATTTCTGCAATCCCTGAAGTCCCAGGCTGTGCCTTTCATCTTGCGGGGTTGATGGAATGTAATTTCTGTGAAAGCGCGGGCCGGCCAACCTCAAGCAGGTTCGTCATTACTGCGCCTCGTGAAAGCCACTTGAGGAGGTACAAGCTGCAATTTGTAATGAGGCTAGTGCAGACCGACGGGAGCCTGAATTCTGGGACAGAGTGATATCACCTTATCTGAGGACAGCCTTTGGCAATCTATCCTAGTTGGCACTTATCCTGACTCAGCAGATGCCAAGGATTTCCTTGACCGGTGTGAATTTCTGCACCTGGCTCTGTGTGGTGACTAATTGTGTAAACAATTTGAGCAGGGGATCGTTTGTGCTTGGCAAGTTGCAGGATATGTTTGAACCACCTTGGTTCAGACTGCTGCCCTCTTCGTGATGCAGGTCTTGTTTTCTTGGGCATGTGCTGTACCTTGGGCTTCACTTGACCTTTTGTCTGTCACATGACAAAGTTGTTGTCATTTGGTTTCCTGGCTTCTTCATTTTCGTGTTATGGCTTCTGCTTATGCTTGAGGCCAGCTTTTGGCCTTACTGGCACAATTCTGCATTATTTGACACATGTGGCACAACAGAGGCAATGTTGGAATGTGTTATCACCATAGATACGATAGCAGTAAATTGCTGGTTGCTCACGCGCACCGGTTTTAGATAACCTTCAAAGACGGTTGGTGATATGTCACTTTGGGGCAGATTAACTCCTAAGTCTCTCTAGCTAGGGGGGATGCACGCTAGCCCTTTCCCCCTCTTGGCGCTCGGTAGGCCACCTTGCCTCATCCTGAGTAGTAAGCGCTATATAAATACTATTACAAGGACAGAACACGCGTAAGCAGGAAGGCTTGGATCCGAGGGGATACACGTGTGCTCTGCTGCAGGTCCACTAATGTTTTTCATCCAGTCCGGGGAAGCGGATCACGGTGGGGGGAGGACTTGAATTGACTCCAGACATTGGTAATTACTTGGGCCACATTCCAGACCATTATGTTTTACATGCCATGCAACTCCAGCCATTGCTGAGAAGAATTCAATAATTCCAACTTTCTTTTTTGTTTCCCTAACTGTGATGCCCCAAGTGTGAGGGCTATGCCCAGACATTGTTCCGGTGCTGAGCAGTGCTTAATTTTAGCGGGTGGTTTCTGGTGCTTGGCACCAGCACTTAATTGTCCACACTGGCACTTATGACAGCTGCCACATGGTGGTGCAGTTTATTTTAATTTAAAGATGAGCAGCACAACAGTGGATGATTATATTTCAATAAGCATTTGAAACAACTAATACCAGCCACCAAGCCTGGCTTATTGCTTTGGGACTTCGAAAAGGTGAAGTGTGAATTGTCACTCTTGTAGGAGTGTGATGGTCAGTTGTGTTGGTACTGTCTTTGGCAGCGCTGACAGTGGCAATGGTTGGTGTAAGCTGCGATGGCCTCCTGAGGAGGGCACTGGCACATGTTTTAAGTCATAATCAGTTGCTGAAAGTGTACGCCTCTAGCACTGGTAGTTAGCGTTAACCCCGCCCCCCCTTTTTGTTTTTTGCAGCACTGAACCGCTGTTACAATGCCTGTGAGGTGCAGTCTACCAAGGGTGGATTTTTTGTGTAAAATCTGTGAGAGCCAGTGAAACCTTCACCATGCAGCGACAATGAAAGGGCGGTGGGCTGGGCCGCAGAGAGCTGACTCAGCATAGGTCCGAAACTTTGTTCACTGGTTAGAAGGTCTTGCCCAGTGACAGGCACGGCACACTGCATGACGCAGACGTTGTAGGAGTGTTAGTGCGCAGTGAGCTCTTGTCTTTTAGTGCTCGAGTCCTTAGTGGCTCACCCGTGGATCAGGGATCTCCCAGTCAGGTCAGGATTGGCACTCCTTTGATTCATCGTATGCTAAGGCTCCTTCTTTCATTTATTTGTTCGCTCGTTGTCGTACATTCTCAGTTGCTTCCTTAAACGCATCTGTATGGTCACCTCAGAGTGGATTCATAATGTTTCGTGATGCCTTGTTTTTTCTGGAACTCACTGTGGCTTCTTTGTCCACGCCTCAGGTCTGTTTCTTTGTAGGGTTGTCCCTTTGTATGGTGCTTTTAACTGGCTACAGGCGCTGTGGCACATTCCAGACCAGTTGCATGCTACTCTGTGCTTAGGTGGACCAAGGCCGGCTTTGGCACTGGTGGCACCTGTAACAAGCATTTTTGGCACCCCATGATTGCCTTCTCGGATTCTTCCAAGACCACAGGGCAAAAGTGCCCCTCATCCCTCCAATCAGGAGTTCCCATCCTCACTCAGCGGTCAGGGAGGCAGCGTGCTATCTCTGGAGGGGCCTTCACTGATGGTTTCCTCCATGTTGATGCCCCTTACAACTATGGGGGAATATAGGTTTCTCTTCATTCCTTTTTGGGGCTAGCCATGATCGAGGTGAGGCCACTTTTAGAGTGAGGAAGAAAAGGTTTCCTACAATGAGTCACACATGGCAGTAGAAGTTTCTGCCATCATCTTGAGAAAAATGTAAGTTTATGGGACCATACCGAATTAAGAGTGCAAGTGTGCGAAGTTACAAAGTCTGATGTGGGAAGTGTAGGAGTCAAGGCTTGATACAAGGGATAGCTTCAGTTGCATTAATGAGCAATCATTCTGATTCCACAGACTGCTGCATGACCCTTGTGGATTTTTTGGCGAGCGGTCAACTTTAGTAGATGGGTAATAAGAATCTGTTTCCGCCCTGTTTAGTAGGCTGGTTCCAGCTGAAGCGGGGTCGCCAGTTGACCGGGGTTGGTTACTGGATGCTATAATGCGGTCTATAGCTTTTGTCCCCTACCTTTCATGATAACCGCAGCTGCAGTAATATTGCTGTCCACTGGGGCAGAGGTGCAAAGGCCTGGTGTGTTGGGCTCGAACAGCTACAAATAATAGGTGAGCTTAATCCTTTCTACCTTTGTTGTATCCTCCGGTCGGCGCAAGTGAAAAGTGGGAGGAGTTGAAACAGCAACTGGGTACCTCGTTGGTTGTCTTCAGTGAACGCAAGAGTGGCTTTCCAAGGGTCCTGGGGAAGGGCCACTCACACGTGAGGCATTGACAAAGGGTAAGGTGCAAGGAGCTTCTTGGACAGTAGATGGATCCTTTGTCATTTTCTGTGGGCGCAGAGGGCATTACAGAGGTGCAGGTGCAGGGCTACTGACCTCACACCCACCCGCCCATGCGCAGTTCGCGCAAGCTAAGCACAGGCCCTTGGAGGACGGAAGATGGGTGTATGGGGGTGCCCGAGGGAGGTATTCTAGCGGGCAGACGGGCCCCCTGCACAAGCACTACCAGTATGGTTGGCGGGTCGGGTCTTCACGAAAGGAGGGACCCTCCCCTGTACAAAATGGGTGTATGGGGGTGCCCGAGGGAGGTATCCTAACAGGCAGACAGGCCTCCTGCACAAGCACTACCGGTATGGTTGGTGGGTCAGGTCCTCACGAAAGGAGGAATCCACCCATGTCCAAGAGAGTATTGGACTAAGGGTTTCTAAGAGGAAGAGCCCGACCTAGTCATACTCTGACTCTAAATTGTTAGCATTGGATGCACAGGAGCAATGGAAGGGTGCGGGGGAGGGGAAGTTCCGCTTCTGGTAGGCATTTTGGGCCAACCCCCGCTCAAGCGCAGTGGCGCAAAACAGTTGGCATGTCGGCACAGCCCCTTGGAGATGATATGTAGGGCATAAGGGGTGCCGGGGGAGATAACCTTCTGGCAAACTGGGCCCCCTGCGCAAGTCACTCCAGTAGGAGGGGGGGCTCACATCATCTCATGATTGCAGTGGCAGGGGGTGATTCGGTCTGGGCTTGGAACCATTCTGTCGAAGAGACCTAATAAGAGGATAGATAAGTTGGTTAGGTCCCCAGAACCCCACACCATTTCACATGGATGCATTCGGGGGGGGGAGGTTTTTCTTACAGGATGGCGTATGATTAGTGGGTCAATAATATGTGTGCGGATTGAGGCAATTTCTCTTTACATGAAATTTTACTATGTGTTACTGACGGTGTCTTTTATATTTGGTTTGGTTTTCAGTTTCCATGTCCTGTCCCGCAGGGAGGAAGCTTGCAGCGGGCATGACCTTTTAGATGCAAGGGGGGGCCAGATAGTTGGTCGACTATGCTGGCCTGTGGCAGTAAGGTCATGATTGGAGGGCATATTTTTTCGGTCCTTAGTAGGCATCACCATTGTCAAATGAGGACGCCTGAGGGGGGACAGTTGGTCTCTCTTGGAACTCCAGGGGGCAGTTGCAGCCGGTAGGCTGGAAGGGGGAGGGGAAGTTCCGCCTCCGGTAGGCATTTTGGGCCATCTCCCGCACAAGCGCAGTGGCGCAGAAAACTTGGCTTGACAGCACAGCCCCTTGGAGATGATATTGAGGGTGCAGGGGGTGGCCGGGGGAGGTAACCTCTGGCAAACAGCGCCCCCTGCGCAAGACACTCTGGTAGGATTGTGGGCCCTAGCACGATTCTTGGACCAGTCATTTACCTTGCCGTTGGCTCAAACAGGGATATGCAGAAAAGGATTGCTGAATATCTAGCTCAAGACAGGAATGGCTATGTATTAGAAACAGGTTAAGGATAGCCAACTGGAATACTAAACATATCAATGTAAAGCTGGACATATCAATGGAATGGAATGGACTTTTCTGCGTATTATAAAATAATGTAAATATGAAAGTTAATGATTTGTTATGTTTAATAATAAAGTACGGCCAGGGTTTTACGACCCCTAGCCCAAACCACTGTGTGTTGATTTTCCATTGCGGATGCCTTGGGGGGGAAAGTGGAGGGTATGTGGTTCCCTAAGGTCAACAAGTGAGCAGGTAAAAGGTATGTATAGGGGTGGGGGGACTCTGCAGTACCTGGCCATACTACCTCTGCCAACTAGAGATCCCCATTTCTAAAACAGGTGCAAAGAAATCTCCTCCCACTACTCTAAATTCAGCCAAGGTCTATTCAGCTCAGCTCTGAGTCATCCAGGAAGGGCCAGAAAATCAGAACACAAACAGGCAGACACACACAGAATGGCTACTTTCTAAAAGGGGCATTTTCAAACACGCAATTTAAAAACCATCTTTACTAAAAGATGTGTTATTAAATTCTGAGTTCAGAGAGCCTAAACTTTATTTCACTGTCTTGTCCCAATGGGAAGTTATACTTGTAAGATGTTACAAAGCATTTCTCGTTCTATCCTATGGGGCAAGATAGCCTTTCAATAGTGAAAAACGAAATTGGCAGTATTTCACTATCAGGACATGGCACACACACCAGTACATGTCCTACCTTTCACATACCCAGCACCCTGCCCTTGGGCCTACCATAGGGGTGCCTTACATGTAAGAAAAGGGATGGTTAGGGCCTTGCAAGTGGATGCACTTGCCTAGTCGACATGACAGTTAACAAACTGTGCACAGACACTGCAGTGGTAGTTCTGAGATACCTTTTCAGGGCTACTCATGTGGGTGGCACAATGAGTGCTGTAGGCCCACTAAGTAGCATCTGATTTACAGGACCTGTTACACTTCAGTGCACTTTACTAGGGACTTACCAGTAAATCAAATATGGGAGAACTAATTGTAATCACAATTTGCACAGGGAGCACTTGCACTTTGACACTGATCAGCAGTGGTAAAGTGCCCAAAGCATCTAAGCCAGAACAAACTAAATCCAGCACAGCATCAAAAATACAGGAGGTAGAGGCAAAAGGTCAGGGGAAACCATGCCAAAGATGCCAAGTCTAACACAAATGAAATAGCTTACTTTGATCCAAAATTGCATACAGAACTTGCTGTGCATGCAAGCCCTATAGAGTTGGGAGTGATCCTTGCCCAACATAATGGACAACCCGATGCTCAGAGACACATTCTGGGCTATGCTAGCCAGAGTCTATCTCAGACTGAACGTGCTTATTCTCAACCGGAGAAAGAAAGCTTAGCTGTAGTATGGCCATGTGAATATCTCCATGTGTTTCTGTATAGAAAGTATTTCACCCTTGCATCAAGAGGTAGGGGTTGTGTCTACAGGAGTATGATTACACTATCATGCACAAACCAGGGAAAGATCTAAACCCAGCAGACTACTTTTCACAAGTGCCCCTACAGTGTCATAGCACAACGTCCAAAGTGGCTGAGGCCTACATCAATTTTAGAGTAAAGTCAAGTGCGCCTGCAGCTCTTTCTATTGAACAGATTCTGGCAGCTGGTAATGCTGACAAAGACATGCTTAAGCTCCAGCAAATCATTACAACACAATCATGGAGGAAGCATACCTCTCACAGATAATGTTGAATACCAGAAATTCAAAAATGTTCATGAAGAACTTTCTGTTTCACATGAAGGTGTCATACTAAGAGGGGCCTGAACAGTTATCCCTGAAAGCCTGAGGCATCAAGTTATTGAACTGGCACACGAAGGACATCGTAGCATTGCTGCAACTAAAAGAGCCCTCAAGGGCCTAGTGTGGTTCCCACATCTTGACAAACTCATTGAAAGGGAGATTAAAGCTTGTCATCTATACCACTGCCTGTCTCCCAAAATGACTCAGCACCTATTGAACGTGTCTGATCTACCTAAGCAAGCTTGGGAGAGGATTGCTGTTGATTTCTTTGGACCTCTCAACAACGGAGATCATCTCATGATAGTTGTTCAGGAGTACTTACGTTTTCCTCTAGTGAAAGACTCGTCACACTTAAGACTTTGCCTCGATGTTCATCAGCTCCATACCTCGCGAGTAAGGCAAAGCCACCTGAGTGCCCAAGTCAAGCATTCAATTCGTCTCCAGAGATGCCAAATGACCGCAAGGTAACTCCAGGGAACTGTCACCAACAGACATAGAATGTTGATGACAACGGGAGCAGCCAGTGGCACGAGGAAGGAATAAACCATGGCATGTAATGGGGGAAGGAAAGAGGACTAAAGGTAGCAGGGAAAAGCAGAGGGAACAACCATTATAACAATATTGTAATGGAAGAAATAGAGCAAATGCTAACAAAGGGAGCTATAATGGAAGTAGAATGGGAGAGAAAAGGTTTTGTGGGTACACTTTTCCTTGTAGAGAAAAAAGGACAAGGGATGGAGACCGGTAATACATTTGAGAAATTTAAACCAGTTTGTAACTTACAGACATCTCAAGATAGGAGTCCATCATGTTATGGGACATACTGCAAGCACTAGATTGGATTGTGAAAATGGTTCTCAAAAATGCATTTTTTACAAATTCCAATAGGAAGGAAAGTCAGAAATATTTACATTTCAGATGGAAAGGAGTTTTACCCGGGTTTCAGAGTCTTCCGTTCGCTCTATCTGCAGCCCCTTGGTGTTTTACAAAAGTAAGCCAGTAGTGGGATTCCTAAAGGAAAGAGATGTTTGAATGATAATATACTTAGATGATATTCTGTTGATGGGTCAGAATCTGGAGAAGTTGAAAGAACATTTGTTTGGGGTTTGTAGTAGGCACGATGGTTTGTCAATTTCAAATTGTCATTGATACAGAAGATCTTTCCAGGGCTATTGCATTTCCAGGCACTATAATGGTTGAAGGCACTGGGTTTGTCCAGAGGTCTGTGGTATGGATACAGGGTAACCTAGATTCAGGATGCAAATGTGGAATTGCAATGGTGGAAGGAGAATTTGGAGGCATGGAGTGTAAGGGCGATATTTAGAGTAAAATCAGATTTAATTCTGGAGTTAGATGCGAGCAATTTAGGATGGGGAACATTTTGCTCAGGACAGGAAACAGGAGGACTATGGAAGAAAGGGAGAGTCATATAAATTTCCTAGAGATGAGGGCAGGATTATTTGCCTTGCAGAGTTTCAGGAGACAGTTAGAAGGAGATGCTGCCCTCATAAAGATGGACAATATATCGGCAGTGACCTATATCAACAATCTGGGAGGTACCAGATCAAAGAGATTGCCAGAGTTAACTCAGAAAATGTGGGAGTTTTGTTTGGAACACAACATTATCCTGAAAGCAGAATACTTACTCAGGGCATACAATGATATAGCAGACTGGAATTCAAGGAATTTGGCAGATTTCAGCAATTGGAAACTGAGGGTGGATTTGTTTCAGAGAATTCAGGAGATTTTGGGTCCCTTTGGGGTAGATCCATTTGCATCCAGGTTGACAATCCAGTTACAGAGTTACATAAGTTGGAGACCAGATCCAGGTGCAATAGCAATAGATGCATTCACACAAGATTGGAGAAAAATGAAGGGTTATGCTTTTCCCCTTTTTTTCAATGATACAGAGGGTATTAGTTCATATGAGGAGACAGAGATGTCAAATAGTTTTGTTAACGCCGTTTTAGAAAACTCCAGCTTGGTTCCCCACATTATTAGATGGTGGTCGACATTCCATATTCGATTCAGTCATGCAAAGGACTCTTAAAAGGAGTAAAGCAAGAAGAACACCCTGTAGTGTTAGCGGGTTTACTCAACCTTTTAGTATGGAAAATATCAGAAATTCAGGAAGACTCACAGGCCTTTTGGGAGCAGCTACATACTTACTTAATGAGTTGTGGCGCCTGGTACTAGGAAGAGAGACAGAGGGGCAAGGACAGTATAATTTCTTTGGTGCTTAGGTCTATGAAGAATGTGATTTGATTATGATCCAACACGTGCCCACTTTGGATATTTCGATAGCATTGCATTGTTTAAAAACCGAGAACCTGTTTGCCTGTATTTGCCAATTTTGAACCTATAATGGTGTCTCTTGGTTTTGCTGGCAAATTCCTCCCCACCCCACCCCACCCAGTGAAGTCCCCTATAAGGGCAGTGAAGAACTACTTTATAGAAGGGATGAAGGGATAGTTGGGGGTATTAGGCTGCTGTACATCATGTGGAGTAAGTCTGTCCCTACCAAGCCCATTAACTTGAACCGAAAAGCTGGGTTATCTCTTTGTTCAAATAGCCAACCATTTATCACCAGTAGCTGAAAAATCGAGTAATAGAGTTGTATGTCAGCCATGGCAAGACCGCACTTGTACAATGATTGGACACATTTATTGTATGAGGAAACCTTAGTTCTGCTCTTCTCTCTTTTGTGGGAGGATCTATATATGAGTTTGATATTTGTTCTTCTCTTTTGTAGTTTCTTTGATGTTCTATGATTGGTGTTATTATTGCACTGATTATCCATCAGGTGTTTGCTAGTGCCAAGATGCCATGGTGAATGAACATTTCATAATAATAATAATAATAATAATAATAATAATAATTATTATTATAATTATATTTATTTGCTACTTTGGATAACTATTTAGCCCAAAGGAAAGCTCTGGAGTATTGACAATTGTAAAACAATTCCAAACAAATACATTTATAAACCCCAACACAAGTGTGGAAGGTCCACCATATTAAACAAGGAACCTCTACAAAAACAGGGAGGTCGGGAGTGAGTTCCAGCAGAAGAGGTTAGTATTAAGGGAGACCAAAGTAGTGCCATGTTGAGCTCCAAAGAGTGCTGGGGATCCCTCATAGTATGCATCTCAAGATATTTGAAGCTGTCCCCAGCTACTCTGAGTTGGCCAATCTGTGGATAGATTCTTGCTACTTCCATCCACAAGTTGTACTCCACTTCCAGTCTTGAATTGTACTCAGTCTTTAATACGGCAAGGCTGAGAACCTGATCTTGCACAAATATGAGGAACTGAAAGGGCAGAGAGTATCAACAGCAATTCATCTCAAAGCTGAATGTTCTACTGACATTTTCAGCCAAAAAAATCCCCCAACAAGAGTTTGCTGAATTGCATATAATGGGGCCGATTCCGATCTCGGCCGGTAGTGCTCCGAATCGGATTCGGATTTACCGGATCCGATTCGGAGCCCTGTTTCCCGACCGAATCGTACGCGGGTCCGGCCGAGCGAGTACGATGCAGGCACCCGCGAAATCTCCGACCGACTTGAACGCGGCTTCAACACGCTCCGACCGACTCGCATGGACACGACTCGCACCGCGCTATGGAGACGTTTCCCGGCCGGGTAAGTACGATGCGCGCCGCGACCACTCCGAACGACTCGTGCCGTCCGGCTCAAAAAAGCTGTCGGAGCCGGACTTTGGGGGTCCGCGTCGGACCCCCCTGTATGCGTAGGCGCGCGAGTCGCACACAGGGGGGACCATGGGTCCCCTACCTGTGCATGTACGCCGCGATGCGCATGGACGCGTACACGCTGTAGGGGGCGCCCTTGACCGCCTCACACCCATTGAGTCAATGGGAGCCCGCGTACGCGTCGTACGACAGGCTCCCATTGACTTCAATGGGAGTCTGACCGAATCGAGTCCGATAGCATGCGAACGCATCGTACTCGTTCGGTCGGACTGCTAGGGTCCGATTCGGTCGGAATTCTCTCCGGGTCCGGCTCGGTCGTAGAGAATTCCGGCCCGAATCGGAATCGGCCCCGAAGTGTGCGGTCACTGGAGATCAATTCATTTTTCGTGCATGTGAAGTTGGGAGATGGACCCACCCACACCTCAGTTAGAAATGGTCCCAGTCATTGATGGGATTGGTTTCCTGAAAGCAGACATGTTCATATTCATTGTAGAAGAAGTGATTTCAGCTCCTTGCAAAGGCAGAATCGGGGAATTAAATTTCTCAAACATGTCAGCAGGGTATGCTAAAAGCACAAGCCACTAATGATTACATGGTTGTTTTACTTTGCAGGGTTCCAAATCCAAAGATTATTGTTATGATGTTGCGTTCTGGCAAGGCCAGGATAGTCTTCCATTGTTATAATTTTTGTAAATCAATCATTCATATGTTTCCTTGCAGCTCCTTAATTCACTATCCCCCACACACAACACACCTACTCTCCTGCAAGCACTGGGTATTCTTTACTTTTGCCTTGTCAATATCTTGCCAGCTGTGTATTTCCTTCATGCACTTTCGCACAGAATCACAATTACAATTGTCACACATGACTACTATAAGGTGCGCTCTGCAGAGAGGTCCAGGATTGTATGAGCATGTGTTCGGAACAACTTTATGACCCACTGACAAGTACTGTGAGTAACTTGCAGTTTTTAGACAGAACATTGGAGAAAAATATTGTGATACAAAAATATATTTGACAAAAATATCATGTCAAGAATATCAAGATATCAAAAATATCTTTGACAGCAATATCAAAAAAAAAATAAAAAAAATGGTGTTTTTAATATTGTTGTAAAGAATATCGATGTAGCAGATATCATTGTATGTAAAATAATTTCTGACTGACTGATTATTTCATTTAATAATTTTATCCTGCAATTTTTATTTTTTATTTTATTTGTATGTAGTAGAAATACTTTGGGCCTCATTATGGTGTTGGTCGGAAAGGCTCCGAATGGCATTTGGATTTTCCTAACCCGGGTCGGAACCCATGTTTCCGACCGACTCTGAAAACATTTCCAACCGTCCGATTATGATAAAAGGTAACCGTTCAGTCTTTCTGACTCTGTTCCGAATCGTACAGGTCTATGGACCGCGTTTCCGACCGATGTATTACGATGTCGGATTCCGAAAGCCTTTCCAAATCGGTCTGTCTGACACGAAACAGCTATTGGAAACTGACTTTGGGGGCCCGTAGAAGGCCCCACTTCACCCAGAGGTCTCCGCTTGGGGCCCGCGGGGGTACCCATGGGACCCCTATTTCCAACCATGCACAGTGTGGCAGGCACCATGGGGTGCCTCCGACAGGGTGCAAGGTTTTCTGCAACCACCCGTTTTTTCAATGGGAGCCTGTGTTGTCAGTCGGAACACAGACTCCCATTGAAGTCAATTGGCGTCCGACCGAATGGTGTTCGGAACCATCGTGGTCGGTCGGACTCCCCGAACCCGAGTCGGTCGGAAACGATTCCGACAAGGAGTCGGTTGGAATGCTTTCCGACCAACATCGTAATGAGGCTCTTTGTGTTATTTTATTAGTATTGTTGGTGATTAGAAATATAATAAAAATAGTTAGACATTATGGATCCATCACCACATGGTTTTAGGCCACAGCACTGTATAGAACCAGCCTTAGGGCCTGATTACAATGGCGAAAGGCCCTCTACCAACAGCCTGTCGGTGGCGGGCCCTCCGTCATCGTACTGCGGTTTTCTGCCCGCCAGAATACTATGGCGAGCGGAAACGTGTCGGTCGGAAAGACCAACTGCCACGGTTCCGACAGGTGGTCATTTTCTGACCACCTGTTGGAGCAGCCACATTGCCCAGCATGGCGACGGTGCCTGTCAGGCATTATGATATCCCTTTCCGCCCACCTGTTCATGGCGGTTAACCCGCCATGCTTAAGTTGGCAGAAAGGGACCTTGGGGGCCCGTAGTGGGCCCCCCTTCAGCACGGGCATTTTCTTTTTGGGGATGTGGGGTACCTATGGTGCCTCCCCTGCATTTCCATGCTCCACTGTGCCTGCCACGTAGTGCAGGGAAATGTGAACAGTGCCTTTTTTACATTTCAGCGGGTGCTGCAGCCAGCAGCACCCGCCGCAATGTAAAGTATGGCAAGTGCGACCGCCATGGTGGCGGTCGCATCGTAATACCCCCTGTGGGACTGCCGCCTTGTAGGCGGGCGGTCCCACTCCCTGAAGTCCGTCCGCTATCGTAATGACCCCCTTAGTTATTGATTCTGAGGAGATTCGAATGCAGGTGGACAAGGGAGGGCGAGCTGTACTCATCCTGCTGGACCTCTCAGTTAACCATCAAGTTCTTGTCAACCAGCTAGAGAGATTGGGGATTAAGGGTGCATCTTGGACCCTACTTCATTCTTTTCTATCAAATAGAGAACAGACTGTGGTGCTCGTAGGGCATACCTCTAATTAATTTTCTCTTCCTGTGGGGTGCCTCAGGGATCATCGTTATCCCCAACACTATTCAACATCTATGTCACCCCCCTGGCAAAACTTATTTGATCTCATGGTCTTTCTGCAATATACTAAGCGAACGATGTAGACGTTGTGGCAAAAG
Organism: Calotriton arnoldi; assembly: GCA_963921515.1. Classification (NCBI taxonomy): domain Eukaryota; kingdom Metazoa; phylum Chordata; class Amphibia; order Caudata; family Salamandridae; genus Calotriton; species Calotriton arnoldi. The sequence goes on along the minus strand of CAWUFW010000754.1, from coordinate 131,070 downwards.
AAATTAACAATTGTCTGGCACACATCACAAACTGGATGCAGGAAAACTGTCTTAAGTTAAACACAGAGTAAACAGAGGTGATACTCTTTGGGAATTAGATCTCTTTTTGGAATGATTCCTGCTGGCCTGCTAATTCAGGTCCGCTTTCCATCTTCAGCTAGAAATGTGAAAACTCTTGGGGTCATGTTCGATGACCAACTTTGTTTCTCCAAACAGATCAATCATATTACATCTTCATGTTTTTATCTACTGAAGGTACTTACAAAAGTCTTTCCATTCATTCCATTAGGCATGCAAAAAATGGTAATTGTTGCTGTTGTTCTGTCTCAGATAGATTATTGCAACACTCTCTATTTGGGAATTTATAAACCTCTCCAATCAAAGCTTCAGTCTCTGCAGAATGCAGCAGCCTGCTTGCATCTAAAAATCCTAAAATGTTGTTCTATATCAAAGAGTATTAGGGACCTCCACTGGCTGCCTGTTGGTGAAAGGGTAAAATATAAGGCCTTGCATATGGTACACAAAGCACTGCATGCAACCTTATTCTCTCGATTTGCAGAAAACCTTTCCATGCCATGACTTAAAATCATCTGCCGCTAAGTTAGTGGTCATTTCCTAAGATAAAGAAGGCAAATTGGTGTGGAAGAAGTATCTCGTACCTGGCATGCAGGCAATGGAATTCCATGCCCTTCTTGTAGAGATCTCAAACAAACAGGTTTGTTTTAGGAAATCCTTGAAGACCTGGCTCTTTGTCTCCAGTGTTAAGTATGTCTCCTGTCTTTTGCCAGCTCAGTTGCAGCACGCTAGCGCTAAGATGCCTCGGTATTCATGCGTTTTAGAAATATATTACTTACTTAGTTGTATGTTTGTAATTAATATTATACTTAATTACATTGTTTTTTGTAATAAAGACATGTCACACATTTTTCTTATTTTATTTATGTTTTTTAAGTTTATTAATTGTATATTTTGACATTTTTAATTATATATATTTCATCTAAAAAAGCTGACGGTACTTAAATAAAAAGTTTCTTTTTACTTTTCATTAATAAAAGAACATGTAAAATATATTTACGTAGTACTGTATATTGTACATTTTCAACTATGATTTTACATTGTTTAACAGTTTTTTAACATTTCTTAATTTTCTGTAACATACATAATTTAAGCACCATTTTAATATATTTTTTTCAGTGCATATTAAATAACTGTATATAATTTATTACATTATTTAATTTATACTTTATACACTGTAAACATTTTTTAACAACATATTTTGACATGTTCTACAAGTCTGATATTTGTTCACATTTTTCTATACATTATTCAACATTTTTGCAATATTTCCCATTAATTGCTATAGGGAGATAATCTTTTTTTTTGTTTCTTTTAGCGGCCATTTATTTTACCAATACCTTCTATTTTGTAATCTATCTGTGTTATTTTTAGGCTATTTTCCCAGAACCACATCATGGTAAGGTTTTGCTGTTCAACAGGTAAGTCCTTTTTTAATGATTTTGTAAGATTTTTGAGGGTAGGTAGGGTTTAGAGGGAAGGTCTAGAAGGAGGTAATCCTGTTGTTTGTGGGCTTTTTGTATATTTAGATGTATTACTGTTATTGTTTTTTGCTAGTTTGTAGGTGTGCATTTTTGTACACTGTTTTAGTACTATATTACAATGTTATGATAAATAAAGTGAAGTTAGTTATATTGCAATGATTAACTATTATGTATGTGTATTTTTGGGAGTATAATGCATTATGCAGGTGGGCTATTTAAGTATCTTTGCAGGTTTTTGTCTACAAATGTGTGCCAAGGGCATTAGAAGTTTACTTTTTTTTAAAGGAGATCATTTTTGGTTTATAATAAACCAGTGCTTTTTAATTTGATTTCCTTTTTTTTTGTTTTCCTGGGGCATTTATTATTTTAAATTCATTTTTTTATGGTTCCTACATACTTTGGATTGCTTTAAGGGATTTGTACTGGATTAGTTTAATTTTGTACATTTGGGGGGGCTTTTTGGACAATATTGTTCTTAATTTGCGTGGAATACTATTTTTTATTACTTGGATACAGAGGGACATATGCAGCTACAGAACATTGGGTGGGAAATGTAATTTTATAATGTTTGTGTAAATATTATGTGATTGGTATGTGGAAATGTTTGGTTTAAGTGTTGTAATTAATGTATGCAATGGATTGAATTTGTTTTTTTACTTTCTTGGTTGGTAACGGTTGCGCTTTATTTTAAATAATTTATATATAGTTTTATTAGATCAGACTTCATTAACATTGGAATTTAAATTACTTTTTTGTCTGATGTAATGAAACATTATATTTATTATTTAAAATTTAAAAAACTTTGATATATTTTGGTAGGTTACTATTTATTTTGTAGTATGCTTTTAACTATCATTTCTAAGCTTACGAAGAACTGGACTTTAAATTGTAAGCATATTATACATTCTTTTGATTTGTTTGCTAAGTTTCGGGGCAATTTGGGTAACATTGATCAATTTTTGGTTGCTGGTGGCTTTGGACTTTTTATAATGCGTCTCTGAATTTGCACAGTGTAGGTTTGGTTCTGCTTAATGTGGATTGGAAGGCATTGGGCCATCCTTCCAATGCATTGTTTAGTTTTGCTTCCTGTTCCAAGGTGCTTACATAGACATTCTACCATGCTATTTGGAATTTGGGCTGGCATCTGTGTCCTGAGCGATGCAGTCTACCAAGCCAAGTGTCTTCGAAATAGTCCATTAGGGGTCTAAGATTGTCTTCATTTTGTTTGAAGAAATGGCATTCTAATAGTAAATTTTAGTGTTTGGCTACTTCTGTGATGGGAACATAGACTAGTGCTATAATTTTTTGATTAAAAAGGCAATTTGCCTTTTTGTAGAATATTCCACACTTAGGGCCTGATTACGAGTCAGGCGGTCCGAGGACCGCCAGACTCATGGTGGCGGTCTTCTGACCGCCCGATTATGACTGGGGAGGTGGGACCGCCATGGGACCGCTGATGCTGCCAGTAAACCGCCGTTCCCTGGAGGTGGCGCGGCTGTCCAGAGGCGCAATATGCTTGGCGGGACAGCATATTACGAGTTTCCTCTCTGCCAGGGTTTTCATGGCAGTTCCTACAGGGCCCCCTTGTGCCTCACGGCCTGTGTATGCACACAGGGGGGCACAACATCTGCCCTCCTGTGTGCCTGCACTCCAGTTCCTATATGGCATGGACTTTTGAGTCCATGCCGTGCAGGAACTGTTTTTGGCTTTCCCATTGCTGTGCCTATTTTTAAAGGCACTGCCATGGGAACGTCCCAAAAAGCCCGCCAGACACGTGTTTAGCTCATAATCTGGCAGGTAGCCCGACCATGGGTTTGGTGGTGCAGCGGCGGGGCAGAATCGCCGCCACACCGTTAATCTAGTAATCGGCCCCAGACTGTAGTTTTTGTAAGGTGTCTCCATATACTTTGATTGAAATGACAGTACAAGCCCTGTATGGCTGTGTGGGGGTAAATTCTAGAATGTTTGAATCATGGCTTGCTCAAAGTTTATGATTATATTTTTGGGGTAGCAATTATTTGTTTTATGTTCGATATGGTTTAAGAGGTCTTAGTAGGTGCTCCTTTGTATATTTGATAGTAGGGCATCTATAAAAGGGATATTTGTGTTTTGATATTTACCTTTTATGGTGCATATTTGAGCAAACGGTTTGGGGCACATTTTGAAGGTCCTATCCATCATCCATGTTTCACATTGGCTAAGTTTTAGTAAGTTATCTTTTGTTAAGAATATTAAGATTAGTTTTTCGTTATTTAGGTTGTCATGTAAAAGAAAGGTTCCTCAATATGTACCATTGTTAAATGTTGAGGTATGTGTATGTCTTGGTATTGCTGGTGGCTTTTTTCATTCCTGCAATTAAACATTTCAAAGTTGGGATAGGTGGTAGTTGACTTGTGGTGAAGTCAGAGACTTTAGGTAGTATATTTTTAAGAATTTTTATTGTAGGGTCCTGGGAGCCAGTGCTTGCCTCTCTTATAGCCTGCAATATCTTCCTTACTTCTGTTTCTGTTACATTCGGAGGATGGTTGTGCTCTCTCCCAGGAATTACAACATCATCTTTTGTAGTGACCCTCCCATAGAATGTATTAGAATAATATTTAGTACATTTCCAGTTTATAGTTTTTGCTGATGGACTTTCTTGGCTGTAGGCTGTAGCCCATGTGATTTAGTAACTGCTTTCCTTTCTGTGAAATGAGATACATTGCAGGTTCTGTCATTGTTTCTAATAATAATCTGTAATAGTATAAATATATAGAATATTTTAAAGTTTGCACATTTGCTATTTACATGTAAAAATATCCAACTACTTCTATCTTTGAATACTTACATGTATGTTCTGTTTAGAATGTTTCACAAGATTTTGCAGCTTTTCCGTTGAAAGTGTTCTAATGTGGAGCAAGTGCTTTCTTTTCTGTGGGATAAAAAAAAATGTGAGTTTCATTTTAAATGTTAATTTGTTGGTAGCTTGCAGAGGTTGACTTTGTTAGGTTTATTTTAGCTTTCTATTTGGGTAAGTTTATAACTTTGAATTAATTTATGTATATTTACATTCTGATGTCTTTTTACCAGTTTGTGATAGTTGTTTTTTTCTGGCAGTTAATCGCTTTTTCAAGTCGTGGGTTTTTCTTTTAGGAAGTCTATGTAAAAAGATAGAAGTTGGAATTAAATTAATTATTTTTAATTTAACGTTTTTAAGCTTAACAGTTATGTTTTAGTTTAAATATAAGTTTTACTTAAATGGAGGCTCATTAGGATGGCGGAAGGACCGCCACCGCCGGGCCGGCGGTGGCGGTCCTCCTGCCATCACACAGGATATTCCCACCGCCGAATTAGGATGGCGGTGGGACTCCAATCTGTCCCCGGCGGATGGAAAGTCCGTCCGCCACGGTTCCGCAAGGCGGTCCTTTTCCGCCCGCCTTGCAGAACCAAAACACAGGCCAGCATTGCGGCGGTGCCTTGCAGGCACCGCCATAGGGATTAGGATATCCCTTTCCGCCTGTCTTTTCGCGGCGGTCATCCCACCACGAAAACAGAGGCGGAGGCTGGATTTGGGGGCCCGTTGCGGGCCCCCTCTGTGTTGGGGGGTGCACTGGGGGGGTACCATTTCCCTGCACTGCATGGCAGCCCCCGCGTGGTGCCTGCCACGTAGTGCAGAGAAATGCTCAGCATGGCATTTTAGCATTGCGTACGGTGCTGCAGCCAGCAGCACCGTCCGCAATGTTAAATGCCCTGGATGCGCTCGCCAGTATGGCGGGTGCATCCTAATTGCAGTGGTGGGACTGCCGTACGTCTGGTGGGTGGTCCCAGCACCGCAACGATGGCAGGCAGACTGATGTCCGCCCGCCATCGTAATGAGCCCCTTGGTTAGGTAGTTGTTGAAATGTATATATTTATTGTTTAATGGTCTGGTGAGAAAATCTGGCAGAGTTTCTTTGTCTTGCAGCGTTTGTCATTTTTGAAGTTGTTAGTTGTTTAAATTAGGGTGATTTTTATATTGTTGATTTGATTGTTTGTTGTTTATATTTTTATTATGTTGGTTTGTTTAGTTTTTGATTGAATTTATTTTCATTTGTTCAGTCCTTCTATAGTAAACACTAATTTAGATATTACCTTTTATGTATGATATATAGTTTAATGCTTTTGAAGATAAGATTATATATTCAAAAGCATACATATTTATTAATATTTAGGTTGTAGTTTAAATCTTTGTAGTTCATGCTTTTTTTGGGGGATTTGTACTGTTATAATTTTAGTTACATATTTTTTTAGACGAATAGTAAATATTTAGTTTATGTAATATATTTGTATTTAATTTAAGTATGGTTATAAAATGTTTTTAGGTTCCTTTGAAGTAATTGTTTTATGTAAAAAGTGTTTTTCGTATATTTATTAATGATTATATTTAAATTTAAAGCAACCAATATTTTTGTAGTCAATATTTTTGTTTTCGATATACTTAAGAATCGCTATTTTTAACAACGATATTTGTGTTGTTAATATTTGTGGTTTTACTAGTTAAGTATAGGAAGTCGATATTTTTGTTGTCGATAGTTAATTTCCAATATTTTTTTCTTTTAATATTGTATGCATTGATATTATGTCAGTGATCCTACCTTTGAGTCTCAACTCACAAGGTCTCAGTTGTGTTCCACTATAGACACCCACTTGCAATCTCAACTCATATGGACACCTAGAGGTGACTTGGTTCACAGGATACACTATACATGAGTAAAAGATTTACAAGAAGGCCCTAGATACACTGTACGGCACTTGTTATATTATAGGGAAATTGTTTATGTGGTGCACAGATCATGGGAAAAAGACCTCCTATTTCCCAAATTAGTGAATAAAATTCACATATGCATTCTCAACAGGATGATCAGCACACACTGTATTCAGAAACTCAAGTTAAATAATAAAATTCGTCTTCCTCATTCCAAATGGTCACAAGAAGTTTCATGTTAAGTTTTCAAAATCCTTTTATCTTTTTAAAACTTCAAGACGTAGCCTACGCGTTTTGTCTCGTCTCCGGACTTCTTCTGATTAAAAAAGCTCTCCCTTCACCCCCTCCCCGCATTTGGACACTTATGTTTATCTATAACCAACTTTCCCACTTAAATATTTGGTTAATGAAGTTATATTCTATGGTTAGAGTGGTCTCGCTAAACCTGAACATACATATCGAAAAAAAGAAAAGAAAGTGTGTATGATTCGCATGTTCAAATCAAGCATGGTGTCATTTGTTTTCTCTGAGCATTATGTGAGAAAATGGCTGTTTCTTGCCTAATGCAGTGTATATATGTAATATTATATATTGTAATGTATAGATGTGTGTGTTTTTTTATGGAGCATTGTAATATATTGTGATTTTAAATGTATATATATTATCTGTGTTTTGTAGCCCTGAAGAAGTCCTGAGATGGGACGAAACGCGCAGGCTACGTCTTGAAGATTTAAAAAGAATAAAGGATTTGAAAACTTAACAATATGTCTCCATGAAACTTCTTGTGACCAATTGGAATGAGGAAGACAAATTTTAATATTTAACTTGAGTTTCTGAATACAGTGTGTGCTGATCATCCTGTTGACTATACATGAGTAGTAAGCTGCATGACAAAAATACAAAAGCACAACAACCTGTAAAAAGAAACAATCTTATGGAATCCATGGTTAAATGAAGCATGTGGAACGTAAACAGGAACTTTATTGAAACCTGACCCAATTCTGTTTTTGGTGAGAGGTGTAGGAGTTTTGGTTGGTCCTCAACTTTCTTAAATGTCCATGTGTCAGTAGAGCCAAAGAACCTCTTTTATCATTTTTGGTTTGTCATGTCTTCTCTTTTGTGACAATGTAGTATGGTAGCTCAGTATTCAATGTGCTTGTCCATTCCCACACTCATTACTGCAGAGCTATGTTTCTGGGCACTGCCTACAAAGTTCTGGTTAGATTCCAATTTATCCAGATTGTATTTATGGATGATTTTTGGGCTGTATAAGCATGGACCCTATATTAGTATGGACCCATCTATGATAGGCTCAGGAGTTATACATATTTTGCATGGGGTCCTGGCCTTTGCTTGTGTGCCTGCGCCATATTACAGATGGAAGGCCAAGGTCAAAAAGCACTTGGGAAAAGAACTAACTCTACACCAACCAAAAGGTGCCGAATAGCATCTGGAAAGAAACATCAAGGGTTTCGAGGGATGCTATGTGTTGACACAATGTGCACTACTCATTTCTCCAAAGGAAGTCTGGAGGTGTCCCAGAACAGCCACTGAGAGTGCAGCAGGAACGGTGCTGTATGTTTTCTGCAGGGGTGTCCTGAAGACCTCTAATGTGGATGCAAGGTGTGCTTGCCACTATGCAAGTGAACAGCGTTGGATATTTAGGACCCCCCTAAGGTCTGAGAACCATCTGCATGAAAATACAGTGCAGCAAGTCTTTGGTATGGCACTGCAGACAGCACCGTTTTCTTTTGTTGACCAGGTATACAGGATTTAATTGCAGACATACCCAGTGAGAGTGCACACCAGAACTTTGGGCCCAATTGATAATCTGTCCACATGCTTCTGATTTGCAAAGTGAGTAACTGAGCCACTAGACCACATCACCAGTTGATAAAACACAATCCGAACCATGCCGTGGTATCAGAGTGTGCCCTTCTGCAAAAGATGTAATCAAGGAAAATGTCTTTCATTAGTCAAGCACACTTACAATATAATTTGAGATAGGATAGGATTTTATATCACATGAATAGCTGTAAAAAGTCATAAATTGTCAACCCAATAAAAAAGCATAGACAGTTTGGGACTTAGGGGCACATTACGATACCCGGCGTAAATAATTCCGCCAGGCATGGAAGCGGCAAAAATCCGCCCGCACACACCGCCTGAACACCGACCACGCCATTACGATTACACAAACCGAATACCGCCATCGGCGGAAAAAGCACACAAAATACCGCCCGCCAACGTCCGAGTCGGAGACAAACCGCCCGCCACGGACGGAAACACGCACGACAACACAAAACCGCCCGCCCTCACGCCCGACACACCGCACGTGAAATTACGATCGCACCGACATGAGCGCGGAAAAACCACAAATATACCGCCCGCCAGCGCAAACAACGCCGATGAGAATCGACACGGCAGAAGCCATGGCGCCCACGTACCTGCACAGAAACCATCCGCACACAAAACCAATAGCACACAACATGGCCAACAAGTCCACACAGCAAGGCACGCACAAATACACAAGCACAGTACATATCCCGAAAACACCCCCCGGACAAACAAAAAATACAAAGGCCAGAACCCCAGACACAACACACCTGAAAACAACAGACCATGAGGACACACCCACATAGGTGAGTACAAAAGCAGCACTCCCACAGACCACAACCCCTTGCTACATTGCAAACCAGAGAGGAGAGGAGAGGACACAGTGACACAGCAAGGACAGCAGCACACCACAGAAACGCACACATCACTACCACCACCACCACCACCACCACCACCACCACCAAACACCACCACCACCACCACCACCACCACCACCACCAAACACCGGCACCACAAACCCCCTGCACATTACACTACACACACCGCACCAGCACCACAAACACCATGGCACCACAAAGGATGCCCAAGTTCACGCCCATGGAGCTGACGGTCATGGTCGACGAGATCATCAAGGTGTACCCACAAATCTATGGGAACATGGTCCAGCACACACCACTAGCCACCAGAAACAGAATGTGGAACCGGATCGTAGACCAGGTCAATGCAGTCGGGACCCTGCCCAGGAACAGAGTCGAGATAAACAAACGTTGGAATGACGTCAAGAGCCTGGTCAAGAAGAAGGAGGGCAAAAACAGAGAGCTGGCTGCCGTCACTGGCGGAGGGAATCCCGCGCTCTTTAAGACCTTCAAAGCGTGGGAGGAGAAGGTGCGAGTCGTAATCCATCCGGAGATCCTCGCCGGATTAGCAGAGGAGTGGAGGCTGGTAAGTACAAACTAATGTATACCAGCACACCGCTATGTACTCACATGCACTACCACCATGCCACAGCTCCCAGGGACAAACACCCCCATGTCCAGCACACAATACACAACACATCACACACACATGCAACAGACACCACCACACACAGCCCAAACCGAACAACTGCAAGATGCGTGGGGACATGTGTACACTAAGCCAGCCACGTAACCACCAACAGGTCCCCAAATATGCCAGAAGCGCCACAACGAGCACCCACCACACCCATGTGTCCGCCACAGCTGCACCAACCGACAAGTAACAGGTAAGTGGCAGGAACACAAAGTGCAGTGGGTGGGACGGTGGACAGCCCAAGTACAACACACACCAGGCCCCAGTCCCACAGCACAGCAAGGAGGAGCATCCCCCACACCCCACACCCACGTGTCAGCCACCGCAGTGCACAACGACAGCCGAAAGGCAGACATCACGGTCCACAGCAATCGGTGTCAGTGGGTATCCAGCCACCCCACGACCCACAACACCCTCCCACCCCCACAGACCTGCAACATGGAGCACCCCCGCTTAGAGCCATGTGGCATCCAGTACAGTGCACGCACGAACAACTTGCAGGTGGGAAACTGGACAGGGCCGGATTACTGGAGGCATGAGGACCGTAACACGACCAACACATGGGACATGTCACGTAGCAGACGAACACGCAGCACCGCCCACCATCACGAACAAGTGAACAATGTGCACACGGACATGAACAACAGACTCACACCCCACATGACCCATCACAGACATAGCAACACCCAAGGAGCCACGTCTGCATGCACAAGCCACACTGAATATAGTACCACACGGCAGCCACTGTGCAACTCATCACACACAACCGAAACACCATTGAAGTCCTGTCCATGTAGCCCCAACTGCCTGTCAACCACACACCCCACAACTACGCCTATGTAAGACAAACAACACTAGACGCAACAGAGCGGAACAACATAAATGCACACGAACACCACTGAACCCATCAAACACACAGACACACCATGCACAAACAACATACCATCCATCCCATCCGTCAGCCCCAGTCTCATGAAAGGCATGTCATCTGCACAGCTGCCACACATACAGCAGTCACGCTAAGATACATGCCCATTACCAACCATGTGCCAGAAGTCAATGAAGTGCACGACACACTGTGAGCAACAACACACAACATGGGCCACACCCCCCGAGCACTGCAGTGATGCACATGGCACAGGGCAGCACGCACACCAAGGAGATGGGACAACTGCAATACGTCGGCTGGCACACAACCATCACTCACTCATAACGATGCGTCCAATGCCATGTCCAGTAATCACAACAGACAGCAAATATGCAGGCCATGTCAAGCATGCACACACCTCAAACCATGCACTGTCATGCTGCCACAACACATGTCACGTTCGGCACCCATGGCTCACAGCATGTACCCCAAAAGCATATTCCCTCCCAAATGCGAATCAGGGGCATGGCCCCCATGTTGCCATATGCGTTCCTAAGCGTTCCATTTGAACCCCAAAAGCATATTCCATCCCAAATGCGAATCTGGGGCATGGCCCCCATGTTGCCACATGCGTTCCTAAGCGTTCCATTTGAACCCCAAAAGCATATTCCATCCCAAATGCGAATCTGGGGCATGGCCCCCATGTTGCCATATGCGTTCCTAAGCGTTCCATTTGAACCCCAAAAGCATATTTCCTCCCAAATGCGAATCTGGGGCATGGCCCCCATGTTGCCATATGCGTTCCTAAGCGTTCCATTTGAACCCCAAAAGCAAAGTACAAACCAGACCCAGGATGGGCCAGGAGCCCGCATACACCAGAGTCACAATAAGTAGGGGCACAGCAACACACCCATCGGCATGGCCAATCCGTCCCATGCCACATGTGCACAGCACACAGTCCCATTGCCAAGCACACACAACTACAGATGCTACAGCCACACACACGCCTCCGGGAAACCCATGTACGAGATTGCACGAACTGTCAATGTCAGACGACAAATACATACTTCGCCAGGTGCAACACAATAACAAATCTCATTCTCTCCACAGGTGACGAACTGCTGGATGCTGGGGATGGAGCCAGCAGCCAGCACAGCCAGCCTACAAGCCCCCAACGAGGACACACGGATCTGGAGGATCTGTCCTCCTCTTCGGACACGGACAACCAAGCAGGCCCATCTGGTGTGGCAGGGCCCAGCCGCTCCCCAGGACCCCTCCTACCCACCAACCCATCATCCAGGGCTGCTGAACATTCACAGCCCCCTGCTGCCACTGTCGTTGCGGCCACACCCACGGTCATTGTGGCCACTACCACTGCCGCAACCGCCACCATCGCCGCACCGACCACCACCGCTGCCACCACCGCCACGTCTTCGCTGGCACCAGCCCCAGCGCAGGTGGTGGCCCGGACGACTGGATCCACCCTGGGAGCCACAGCGAGGACCGTGGTGAGCAATGTGGCTAGTGGGCAGGCCGGTGGCAGCAGGACTGGTAGGAGGAGCAGGGTCAGGGAAACACCAGCCTCCCCTGGGAGCCATGCCCTGCCTCACATGGCCAGAGTCCTTGGGGCCTATGAAGAGGCCCAAGGACAATGGGTCCGGTCTGCCTCAGACACGCGTGAGGTGCTGGGGGTGCTGAGGTCCATGGACGCCCGTATGGGCCAAATCGTGGACCTCATGGGACAGCTGGTGGTGGCGGTGAGGTCACAGCCAGGGACAGCAGCTCCCCCTCCGCCACCACCTGCCGGGGCACAGGGTGGAGCAGCAGTGTCCAGTTCCCCTGCGTCCACAGCCAGTGATCACACCTCAACCACCAGCATGTCGCAAGCAGGCACCCCCCCTCGCAAACGTGGAAGGGGCCGTCCGAAGAGGAAACAGATCTCCCGGGAGGACTTCGCACGCTCCAGTCGCAAGTGAGGCAGCCAGCCAGCCTTCCGCCAGCCTTCCTTGACCAGCCACTGCATTGACTTGGACTACGATCCCACTCCACACAGCCATCTGGATGGCATGTGTGTGTTGGACTATGGACATAGAACCAGTGGGTACACCCTGATCATCACGCAGCCATGACCGACAGCTCATTGTCACTGCACGCACCACTTTTGTCATCACCTTACACACAATCACATGACACAGTTTGTAATAAATGCACCTTTTTCACTAACTGCTGTTTGTGCCCTGTGTCTTATTTGTACGGAATACAACGGCCACCTTGGGCGGAAAGGCACCTGATGCGTGGCATGGCATTTGAATCCGGAGGGCCTGTAGGGACCTAGGGGTGGGAGACAGAACAGGAGCACATTCAATGAGTGTGTCACACACCCATCACACAGTACATGTCAACAACTACAAGCAATGTACACACATCGCACAGAGCAATAGGGCACAATGCCACAGCCACCAACAGTGGCATACTACCCTGGCCATGGAGCGTTGACACACAGCACGCAGTGAACAAACGGCCACCCTGACACAGCACACACACACCTGCACAGATACAGCCACATCAGCTGTCGTACATGGACACTCACCGTCAAGTGAAGTAGCGGGCGATGAGCTGCTGCCGCACATTACCAGCTTCCTCCTCTCCGCTGTCCTCCTCACTCGAGCTGTCCTGGTCTGCGGGCTGGGGCCCTGGTTGATCTCCGTCATCCACGATGAGGGGGATCTGCTTCCGAATGGCCAGATTGTGCAGCATGCAGCACGCCACCACTATCCGGCACACCTTCTGTGGGGAGTACGCCAGCGCACCCCGGTGCGGTCCAGGCACCTGAACCTGGACTTGAGGAGGCCAAAGGTACGCTCGACCACACGTCTGGTCCTCCCATGTGCCTCATTGTAGCGATCGTCTGCTGGGGTGCGAGGATTCCTCAATGGACTGAGCAGCCATGCCCCATTCGGATACGCAGAGTCACCTGGGTGTGAGGGACACAGAGAACCGTTGCTAATCCAACTGGACAGGGGACAGCATCGCACAGCCAGCACGCTACACCACTCCACATACTCACCGACAATACAGGCACGATCCTGTTGCATATTGGACATCAGTCGTGGCAAGATGCTGTTGCGCATTATGTGTGCGTCATGGGCCGAGCCTGGGAACTTTGCACACACGTGGGTGATCACCATGTCCGCAAGGCACACCACTTGCACATTCAGGGAGTGCGTGTGCTTCCTGTTGCGGTACAGGTGCTCAGTGGCCTGTGGTGGAACAAGGCCGACATGTGTGCAGTCAATGGCTCCAACGACGTGTGGGATTCTGCCAAGGGCATAGAATGCACCCTTCACTGCCGCCAATTCACGAGCCCTGGGGAAGCGGATGTACCTGTTCCGGTACAGCATCATGGCTGCCAGTACATCCCTCAGCACCTTGCTGAACATGGGCTGGGACATCCCTCCTCCAATGCCCACTGTGTGCTGGAATGACCCAGTGGCGAAGAAATGCATGGCGGCCATCACCTTAGCCGTGGGGGTGACAGCAGTCGGATACACCCTGCGGGGACGGAGATGGGGTTCTAACATGGCACACAGTCGATGCAGGGTTGGCCTGTCCAGCCGAAACTTCCTAATAACCTCTGTATCGTCCATGTCCGCCAGAAATTGGTATGGGCGGTCAATGTTCGGTCTCCGCCTAGGGACAATGGCAGAGGACACATGTCAAAGCAACACGACACATAGCAATTTCGCATACACATCACTGACATGAATGAGTAAGCACAGGAGCCACAGCCCAGCTGTCAAGCTGGGACGGCACGGCCACAATACACTTACACAGGTCTCCCAACAATGGCAATGGCTAGTGATACAAACCACTGCCATGTGCATGCACATGGGGATCCAGGCCCCAATGACTTGCGGGGCGTGCTGATGGGGACTGACTGCATATCCGTCAAGCGGCAACGCCACGGCAACATGAATGTCTGCTGAGCATGGAACTGCTTCCGCGGCTGGATGAGTATGGCACACGACGACGACGATGTGGGCACAGGCTGAGCGGCCAAAACAAGTGGGACCTGTGGCACGAGGGGATATGAGACAGTAGTAGGTGTCAGCACTGCACCCTATGTACAGCACTGTACGGATCACACCTCCCGAAACATTGACAGGTGTCCACATTGACAGCCCCATGCCAAGACGGCTGTGTGCTTGCAGTCACACGTCACAGGTGAGAGGTTACATTGCACGTGCCAGGTGGCAGTCGTACATAGTGGGAGCTGGCATGTGTGTGCATGTGTCTCCTGTTCAGGATCCACCAGATGGGCGCTGACTCTGTACTGACCATTGGACACAGCATGTTCCGTGGAAGGCTTGTGTGTGTGGGATGGTGGCACTGGATGTGCCGCCGTTGGGTGGGGGGCCATGCACAGGGCGGGTACGTCGATGATTGCGCATTGTTGGTCACGGTGGGTGCACCCACTAAGATGTGTTGCCCTGTGTTCAATTCCTATGTCCGCATGATGATGGACTGTAGATGTGGGCAGACTACACATTGGTCGATGTGCTGTCTACATGCATGTGCCTTCACACCAGGCACAGCTGCCCCTGCACATGTGACCCCTGCTGGACTCGCTGCTGGGTCTGTGGAGCTGATGCACCTTCTGCGCGTGGGGCGGACAGCTCTCCTCACTTCCCTCATTGCGCATGTCATGACTTTGCCGCAGGTGACATGGATCATGGAGGGCCCACATGTACGCGTGGGTAGGCTACACATGATTGTACACTGGTCGCCACCCCCAGTCAGTGTTTCGAATGGGAAGGTTGTCGTGCTGGTGGTATGTTCGATGTGGCGGATGGGCGGGCCTAGGTGCGGGCTTACATTCCGGACATGGGGGAGTAGTTGGATTGGCGACTAGTTGCAGTACACACGGGACACGTCTCTTCCTTTCCACATCTGGGTCATCCCTTGTACTCACTGACAGTGATACAGTCATCTTCGCCCCAGCCCTCATGTCCTCCCTCGCTCCCCCAATATGCATGCTCACCTGCGAGGCTAGCGCTTGCACAGGCAGCCCCAAGCTCGCACCAGAGAGGGCAAGGAGTGTATGTGTGGGTCCAGTTGCACGAGTGGGCTGTCTCAGGGTATGATGTGTGGCGGGACGCCGTCCACCTGCGTGGTGCCCCAAATGGAGACCCGGCCTGCATGGACTATGCATCACAGTCTTCGCCTTCCGGATCCGCCACCTGCGACACCCAGTGGCTGTGGCTGCCCTTGCGGCCATGCCGCGTCCGTCTGTGGCTGATGGCCCACACATTCACTCTTTGGCCTCTCTGGGGAGGGCTCGGGGGTGGTGGCGCACGCGCTTGCACTTAGTCGCAATGGCATGTGGCGTGGTTGGTATGATGGGCAATGGATGGGATGGTGCGAGCCACCTCCCGTGACGTCTGTGCTGCTCGTGCTGTGGTGCGTCCCCCTACCCTTCCATCTGACTTGTGCCATGCTAGACGTTGAGGTTCTATTGCCTGCGTGATATGACCAGGAGGAGCGCGAGGAGACCTCTCACACACCATGCTCCACTGCCATCCCGTGCCCTGTATCGCCTGTGCGGATTGACTATGTTGGGGTTACACCTGGTCGACTGGGGCTGTGTGTGCCTTGTCAGGGGCATGGCGGGCGCACAACAGGATCCAGCTTGTCCACAGAGGGTGGGCTGAGGTGCGCCTGGTACCGCTTTGTACGTGTGCCCGGCTGCTATGCACACACGTGTTCACTCCCCCGACAGGTGTCCTCTCACAATGCCCAGGGAAGCGGTGGTGTACTGTTCATGACCCCTCCCAACACGGCGTGCTCCAACTTGGCATGTGCGCATCTACCCGTCGCACCCACCCACCTGAGCACTGCGTCCATACGACTACACACGACACATGTGTGTCTTCCACAGTAGTGCTACTCATTTGCGTTGACATCCAATACCAGTGGACTACATGGTCATGTCACGACTGCCGTGTACTTCACATACTCTCATCCTCTCTCATTCGTACTTGTGAAATGAGTCAGCGGAGACAGTTTTGGTTTCAAACATTATATTGAGTCTTCTGTCCTCTGTGATGCAGTATAGTGGACACTACTGGCAGCGGAATACATGTTGAGGATATACTGAGCATGATTGCAAATGGGATAGGGAGTGGGGTTACATGTGATTGGCTGTTGCATGTGGGATGTGGGCTTCAGAGTGACATCTGCTTGGCCAAGGCTGTGCTAATGTACATTTACGTATAGCTGCGGAGCTACGGACTTTGACACAGACGGTATACATGTAGCCTACCAGACCGCTTGGCATCATGGGCACAGTCCATCTCAGTTCCATGTGACAGGTTTGCTGCGGTTGTTCCTCATGCACGCGTGCATGTGAGATGACATCAGGGCATGTGCTTGCGTGCATGCAGCGGCGTGCCACTTGTTGTTGCACTGTGGTGGTTACTGGACATGTCACAGTCACTGGGGTCGTGTTGTTGTTGTATGCACTTGTCGTCCATGCAAAGGTCCTGGTATGGGATTCCCGGGGCGGGGGTGGGAGGGTGCAGCACCCACAGACTCCAGGCGACCTATTCATGTCCACTGAGCGGTGTGTGTGTCCATGGGCGCTGGATCCATGTCGTGTCCTGGTTGTTCGTGCAGTTCCGTCCATGTGGGTGCGATACACAGAGCCCATGCCACTGCCTCCCACGATGCATGCGGTGTTCCTGGATGTGATGGGGAACAGTGTGCATGTCCCGGTCTTATCCGATGTCATGGCGATGTCGTTGATAGTGTGGTTACAGTTGCCGGTCATTTGGTATGGCTGTTGTGGTGGTGACTGGCCAGTCCGTGAGGAAGCTAAGCATGGGTGCGGGGTTGGACATCATAGGTCACTCGGGAACCTGCGTTGTGGTCCGACGTATTTACAGGTTGTCAGGTATGCGATGCCGTCCAGCAGGGCTTCCATGTCATTGGTGGTGTACATGTTTGCCAGCCAATGAAGCGGATGGTGGCTGTCAAGGTGTTGTTCGTAGGTTGTCCCTTGGAGGACCATGATGGGGCATGCTGGGTGACATTCGATGTAGCTGTTATCGATGATCCGTCGTGTGGAGGCACAGTGGTCCCATTTCAGTGCGGGTGCGATGTTGGCCACATACGCCATGCCCCCATAGGCAGAGCAGGCCCTGTCGTGTGCGTCCAGAGGGAGGAGTAGTGGTAGCAGGTCCGCCTTCAGACATGCCGGGTTGGAGAGGCATATCTCGACGGGATGCTGGTAGGGACACCTCCGACAGTAGAAGACGGGCATGACGCAGCTGAACAATGTGATGCGGTAAGTCAGTCGGTAGCTTACGTTCAGCAGGGACAGGAGATCGCATCCCAATGTATGGCACAGGTTGGTTTTGTACAGCTTGAGCTGTTCGGCGTAGTTGGGTAGGTGTGTTGCGGTTGCCATTTCGCAGCGGTTCGTTGAGGTGGCGTGCTCCGGCTGTGTGTGCAGTCTGCAATGTGCACGCTCCGGGGTTGCTGTGAGCTCTGTGTAGTCGTAGGGAGACAGGACTTGTGTTCTGTTGGCTTGTTTGGAGGACACGGGCCCTCTTCCCACATGCTTCTCAGACAGTTCAAGGTCAGTGCTGTGTGACTCCTTCCAATTAACTTGCATGTGGCCGACATGGGGGAGTGTTTTCTTCTTTCTTCCCCGTCCGTTGTGTGCTTCTGTGATATGCGCTATCTGCCCTGTGGTCGGTCTCCTCGGCATGCCTGTGTTGGTCTATTCTTGGACAATGGCTGTATTCACCGGCTTCTGTCGTAGGGCTGTGGTTTCGGAGTTGGAATGGAAGGTCATTCAGTGCTGTCTGCTCTCCCTTGTGTGGGCGGCAGGCTGCCTTTCCGCTCTGCGTTGGGCCTTGTGTGTGAATGTTATTCTTGGGCCACCTGTTGTCGGTCCCCGGGCTCTTTGGTGTTCCGTTTTATATGTCTTGTTCATATGTGCAGGGTGGTATGGGTGTTTCTGTGTGGTACTGGCGTTCCTCTTCCCGAAGGAGCCCTGCTTCTCCTAGTTGGTGTTGCCGTCGCTGTGTGCTACGCCATGTTTGTTACACTGGGGTGTGTCCTGCTGTTGCGTGTCTTCACTGACATGTGTGCGTCGGTTGTGTGGCGTTGGGTGTTGTCCGTGAATTGGGCGTTGGGGACATGTCTGTGGCCGGCCTGTCACGTGTCATGTGCGTTCGGGGTGGGGCTGATATGTGTGCTGCTTGGTTGTGTCCCTGTGTCTGTGTGCGACGCATGCATGGCGCTGCGGTTGGCCTCTGCGTTGTGCGCATGTGTGGCGGCGTCATCGCCGCTTTGGGGCCGTGACGGGGTGGTTGGTTCCTAGTCCCAGGTGGTGTGTACACATGTGTTCTGCGATGTTACGATTTGGCCTGTGTGTCATATGTGGTTGCGATGGTGGATGTGTTGTGTACACGCGCTGGTGGGGGTTGTCCGCTTTTCCGCCCTTGCACTGTGTGCGCTGTTTGCGTGCACTTGTTGTGTGTGTGCCTACCTGCGTCTCCGCGGTACGTTGCGTCCTTGGTGGTGCATCAGCAGGAGCATGGGGAGGGCCTGCAGTGCTGGATTCATGCTCGGGGAGCCGCTTTTCGTTGTCCGTGCTTGGCGTCCGTGTTACCGCTTCGGTTTGTCGTACGGTATCTCTTGGCCGTGGGAGCCGTTTGTTTGCGGCATCGTAATTTATGCGCCGGGCGGGACGTGTTTCGTCGGACGGTGTGTGTCAGTTGGGCTGCGCCGCTACATGTACGGGCGCACTTTGATGGCGGACGGTGTTGCTGGCTTGCCGGCGGTGTTTGGCCTACTTTTCGCATCGTAATTGGGCGGGCGTGTGGACTGCTGCGTGCCGGCGGTAACTGGTGCTTTTTGCATCCGCCAGCACGGCGGTTGTGCTTCCGCCCGCCATCGTAATGAGCCCCTTAGTTTGTAAAAAATTGGCAACTTTAATAATGCCATACTGTTGATATATTGTGCTCAGTGTATCAAAAATCTGCGTTCTCTATGTGCCATTTTAGATCTTTTAGCTGATATGAATATTTCAGATATTATTACATTATAATAATAAAGTTTCGTTTTGCGAGCAATTGTTTTGACCCAACCTCCTATCATTTCATTTTTTCTTTAAATAGTAGTCGTTTAACATTACTGGTGGTGATAACTAAAGAGGAAATGTTGACTCCATGCCCTGTATGACCTCATGATAAAGCACTGCAGGCCTGGTCATTTCATATCTGCCATGCTTGCTTGTGTGAACTACAGTGACTCTATAACCCCTATGTAAAACCAGGTACTCGCCCTTTGTTTGTCTACTAGTACTACATTAATGGTAAAGCTGAACAGAATTGCTTTCAAGCTACAAACGTGCATATTTTAAGAGGAAAGGAGCCCCCTAAGTAGCACTTTTATATGAGGTCTGGGACTAGGGGGAAAAACCAACAATATATACGATGAGCTGTCCCACCTGATCTGTATTTTTTCACTTTAGGGCCTAAATAGGCTCCCGAATCTGGCCACAATGCAAGGAATCTACACAATTACACTTTTTATTCCTTGTATCATTTTGATTATATTTCTAATTTTATAATCACTTTCTTTATTTTATCTGTTATTTCTTTATATGTTTTGCTCTGATTTAGAGTCATAAAAAAGTGAACACAATATATACAGTGCTATACAATATGTGCATGATTGTACAGTGCAATACAAAATACAATATCAATTAATTTAATTTCATACATGAACCTTATTTTCAATTTTTAAGACACAAGGGGGCCGATTCCGATCTCGGCCGGTAGGGCTCCGAATCGGATTCGGCTTTACCGGATCCGATTCGGAGCCCTGTTTCCCGACCGAACCGTACGCGGGTCCGGCCGAGCGAGTACGATGCGGGTCGCCGACCGACTCGTCCGGGCGTCCCGACCGCTCCGACCGACTCGCTCCCGGCTCGAACCGCTCCGACCGACTCGCTCGGACTCGACTCGCACCGCGCAATGGAGACGTTCCCCGGCCGGGTAAGTACGATGCGCGCCGCGAGCAGTCCGACCGAGCCGCGCACTCCGGCTCGAAAGAGCTGTCGGAGCCGTACTTTGGGGGTCCGTGTCGGACCCCCCTGTACTCGTAGCCGCGCGAGTCGCACACACAGGGGACCCATGGGTCCCCCCTACCTGTGCGTGTACGGCGCGAATCGCTTCGCCGTGTACCCGCTGTAGGGGGCGCACTTGTCCGACTCGCACCCATTGAGTCAATGGGAGCCCGCGTACGCGTTGTACGACCGGCTCCCATTGACTTCAATGGGAGTCCGACCGACTCGAGTCCGATAACATACGGACGCATCGTACTCGTTCGGTCGGACTGCACGGGTCCGATTCGGTCGGAAATCTCTCCGGGTCCGGCTCGGTCGGAGAAATTTCCGGCCCGAATCGGAATCGACCCCATGGACTCTTTTCCATATATGTGCATTGTTTCATAAACGAGATATACTCATGACTGTAAACTACCCCCAAACATGGGATGAACCACTCATTCCTCAAATACATACACATTCATTCCCATTCACACTATTTCCACCATTATTCTACAATCACCATCTAGTAGACAACGGGGAAATGTCTGTTTCCTCAACCGTTGCTGTGTTGTAGGTTGGAGGGACCTCGTTCGGCTGCTCCGGCCTCATGCAGCACTTTTCGGAAACAGCTTGCTTTCTTGACCCGCTGATGACTTTTGAATTCCATTTCAGATACTAAGAGGCTAATTTATATCTTGGCGGACAGGTTACTCCAGTGCAAAGGCAATGGAGTACCCTTACCACCAAGATAATGGTCCATACACCAGATTTAAATATTGATGGATCATTTATGTAACCACAGGGGAAGCATCTCCGTCTCCACCATGGTCACACCAATACGACTGCCCGATGGCATAAGTGCCGTCAGAGGCTGATCTGTATGTCTGGTCACTTAATTTAGATGGGTGGACATATAGGTCAGTTTTCACTGCCCATCACTGCCAGGAAAACACTCTACATGGGAGGTAACTTCCATGGCAACGGGGGCATTTTATATTCATTTTGAAAAAGAAAATCTTGCTTTGGGATATTCACTTTGACATCGATTTCTACCAATACTTTAAAAATGACTGCCAGCTTGGCAGTCATTTCTAAATATTGAGGGTGGTAATACCCTCTGCCTGGCAGACCTTAAGCCCCCCACTGGGCCGATGGAGAATACTCCAACTGCCTAAAGTTAAATTGGGGCCTAAGTCAGAGGTAAAACTTCTGACAGGGACCAAACTGGTTTCTCTGTCCGAGCTGCACCCCTTCCCATCTAGGTCCAGGTGAAGTGCAGCCAGACGACTGAAACTGGCACTTTATGATTTCCACTGCTGTTTTTGTTTAAAACAGCACAAATCCATATCTCCGGTTTGCTTCTTTAGATTTAGTGTAATTTTAATCATTAAATTATCTCTATTATTATAATTTGAAGTGGGATTTTTATTGTTTTGTGTTTTCAACTGTTTTGGTTCTTGTAAATGCTTTGCATATGTTCTTAAGTTAAGCCTGTCTGCTCTGTGCCATGGCTACCAGGGGTTAAGCTATAATTCAAATTACTGAAACCTTTACTAGCTAACAAGAATTGTGGCATTATTAGCTGTGGTGGACTACCATCTGCCCAACTATAACTCCACTTTCTCTCAAGACCTTATCTCAGGAATTGACCATCCTTACTGGTAAATGGTCAACCCCAAATGACAGATCGCGACAAAACTCACATGTTCTGTCTCTGGGATTTGGGTGAGCATCTTTTAACCTAGCTGTACTTCTGGCTATGCGTCAAGGATCATTAAACATATATGTTCTGGTGACTCTGGTGCTTCTGAATCTTTATTGATGGCTCATTTAAAAAGCAAAAATAGTAAATCACCCAACAGAAGAAAATAATATTGTCCACCTATTCATGTTCTTCACGGAACAGTTTTAACATCTGGAAATGTGGTTTGGGAACCTTTGATTATGGTTACTAAGGCAAGACGCCTGGGGCCAGTTTTATCATAGTGTTGCATTGCCCTTGTGTCACGCAAGGAAATGCAGGGGCAATGCAACTCTAAAATCAGATTTACCAAGCAAGGCCACCTTGCAGCACTTGGTAAATCTGAAGTAACACAAGGCACAGCAAGTTGCTGCCTTGCTTTACTCTGCCCCAGGGATCTATTCCATGGGTGGAGCATGGATGTTCCCATGCACCCACCCCGTTCACTGACAGAATATCAATGTAAAAAATATAGAAGTAAAAAATATTGATGAAAAAATAAAGAATGCAAAAATATCGACTTCCTATACTTAAACAGGTAAGTACAAAAATATCGGAAAAACATATTGATGTAAAAAATGTAGTTATACAAAATATCGATTTTTATATATATAACATAAAATAATAAATATAAATATGTTAAATAATACAATTAATATAAAAAATAAAGTAGATTTAATATAAATTAAAAAAAAATTAACAAATAAACTTAATTAAAAAAAGTTAAACACAAATACATAAAAACTAATATATATTTACTTTAAAACAATTGATTAACTATTATTTTAATTTATTTTATAATTTTAAAATTATATAAAAATTTACAAAAATATATATATATATATTTATATTAGTACCAATAACATAAAATCTAATAAAAAAACATTCTATTATAAATTAAAACATTAAACTATTTAAAAATCTTCAAACTTAAATTTCCCACTCCAGTCATAGCAACAATAGGGAAAGTGTTGGAAAGCGGAGGGGTAAAAATTACTATTCCCACTCCAGTGAGTGCAACAGTAGGGAAAGTGTTGGATAGCAAATGGGTAAAAATTACTATTCCCACACCAGTCAGTGCAACAGTAGGGAAAGTGTTGGATAGCGGAGGGGTAAAAATTACTATTCCCACTCCACTGAGTGCAACAGTAGGGAAAGTGTTGGATTGTGGAGCAGTAACAATTAATATTCTCACTCCAGTAAATTCAAAATTAAAAACATCAAAATATTAATAACAACAAAAATATTTAAAAAGTAAAATACATTTAAAAATATATAAATATGTTAAAAATTAAAATACAAATATATTTAATATTACAAAAAAATTAAAACACATATTATAATGTTAAACACATATGACAAATACCTACATATATTACATTAAATAAAAGAAAAAATAATTTCCAAACAAATAAATATTTTTATTAGAAATTATTTAGAAACAAAAACATTTTATTTCCTACCCTTCAACACCACACAATTCACAACCCACATCTAAATTTAAAAAAAAATGTGCTTCCATAAATAACATAATTAAGTACCAATTAAAGAAATATTATTAATGTAAAAAAATTAACTCATAAAAATTACATTTCTCCCCACACTGTACCCCTATTACAGTAAAACCCACGCACACACAAATATAAACAAATAACCTAATTAGATATCAATTAATTAATTAATATTAATGATCAACTAATTATTAATTAATTAAACATAAGTTACTTCCCATCCTTTACACCTATAAACCTCACAACCCACACCTAAAATTAATTACACAATTTCCATATTTAATTTCCAATTCATTCATTAATATTAATTAACAACTAATTATTAATTAATTAAACATAAATTACTTCCCACCCTATACCCCTATAAACCCCACAACCCACACCTAAAATTAATTACACAATTTCCATAATTAATTTACAATAAATTAATATAAATTAACAACTAATTATCAATTAATTAAACATAACTTACTTCCCACCCTTTACCCCTATAAACCCCACAACCTGCACCTAAAATTAATTGCACAATTTCCATAATTAATTTTCAATCAATGAATTCATATAAATTAATAACTAATTGTTAATTAATCAAAAATGTATCCCACCCTTTACCCTATAAACCCCACAACCCACACCTAAAACAAATCACACAATTACCATAATGAATTACCAATTAATTCATTAACATTAGTTAACAACTAATTAATAATTAATTACAAATAAATTACTTCCTACCTTTTACCCCTATAAACTCCACAACCCGCACCTAAAACAAATTACACAATTACCATAAATAATTACCAATTAATGATTAATTTTAATTAACAACTAATTAATAATTAATTACAAATAAATTACTTCCCACAACACTATAAAATCTCAAGTAAATA
Source organism: Calotriton arnoldi (assembly GCA_963921515.1). NCBI lineage: Eukaryota > Metazoa > Chordata > Amphibia > Caudata > Salamandridae > Calotriton > Calotriton arnoldi. The sequence goes on along the minus strand of CAWUFW010000754.1, from coordinate 106,268 downwards.
AATATTAATAAATAACAAATAATCATGAATGTATTATAATTAAATTACTTCCCACCTTATTCCCCAACAAACCCACAACCCGCTACGGACCTAAAAAATGCAAAATTTACTTAAAATAAAATTGATAACTACTAAAAATTAAACACATATATTAAAAAACATAAACAATATTTATACAAAAAAACATCACATACATTTAAAATATAAACTAAAATACAGAATACTAATTAAAAAATCAATGTTTTAAACAACTATATTTTTGCAAACGATATTAATGACTTCTATATTTTTGAAAACGATATTTCCTACCTTAAATTCGATATTCTTGACCACGATATTCTTGCTGTCGATATTTCTGTGTCACGATATTTCCAACTCGATATTTGTGTAAGTCGACATTTCCAACTCGATATTCTGTCTGAATACCCACCCACCCATGGATTTTTGGAGCAGTTCCAGATTTACCATTACTGGTAGACCAGGGAATGCATCAAAATGCTACGCCTTTCCAGGGGAGGAGTAACGAGGATAAATATCTTTATATATTCTAGTGTTGCCCTCTTTCTACATGTGCTGCATTCTCCAGCACACATAGAAAGAGGAAAAAGCCTCAGAGCATTGTTTTTGTGCAGGAATGTGACCTATCCTGCACAAAAACAATCCTGCCTGCAATGCAGGCACCCTTGCACCATCGTGCAAGGGTGCCTGTGTTGGAGCAAGGCAGCATATTGTGTGCCAACGCAAGGAAAGGACAGGGATGCACCATATAATGTTAAATATGGCACATTCTTGTCCTCTCCCTTTCATGCCGTGCAGTGCAGCAAATTGTCTTACTGTGTTGTGTGCATATAGGTTTGATAAACCTAGCCACTGGTAACCACACAGTTTGACATATTCAACACATCTATACTCTTCATTATACTAGGAACTACATGGTTATGCAAACATGATAAAAGAGAAGTTGGAGTAGAAAGGTATCATCTTGGACTACACAACAGGCATGCTATCCGGATTCTATTATTACTACTACCCAAAGACCACAGTTATGGTATTGTCCAATGCCTATAAGGATTTCGGGGGCATCTTTAATGTGAAAGGAGTTAACTCATTCCCTCCACACTATGAATACGACTGTTCTATTGGTTTAAACCCTGAGCAAAGATACCACATGAACATATACATCCAATCAATGTGAAGGAGGGCTAAGTGCTCAAAACCTGCTTAAAAGGGATGAAGGCTTAATTCAGCACTCAAAATCACCTGCAGGAGCGCCTAGTTTCTTTGATCAAAGCCAGGAGGTGGATCTCAGTGGAGCCTATCATCTAGTATGCTTTAAAGAATATGGGTATTTTGAATGCCCTTCAGATTATCCAATGCTCTGGTAGCCTTCTAGCACTAGTTTTCAAATCACTTTTTTTCACTTATAGGGGTAGTCTATGAGCCTCGAACGCAGGGGGCCAGGCCAAAGTCAAGGTTTCAGGCCAACTGTGATGGAGTGCTGGTCGGGTGCAGGGGCGAGGTTGGTCCCAGTCAAGCTTTTATCTTACCACTTGTAGTCAGCGACCCAGGAAGACTTCGACAATGACAGGGAGCTGAGAAGCAGTAGGAGAAACGGTACATTCTAGCACCAACCAATGGTCCTGTTATGTTTTGTCATGTCAAAGGGTTCTTGATATGGCGCAAATGACTCGCCCCCAAAGGGACATCTCCGCGCTGAGGTGAACAGAACAGATGGGGTAGCAGCTAATCAGAATAACCAAGGCAAGAGATGTTTTTTGAAACCAGAGAAATCAGTGCATGCACAAATGAATAAAGGGAGCCTGTTCCAATGGTAGGGAGCAAGAAAACACCTGACCTCCAATTTTAATGTCCCGATGCGTCCAGAGCATAAAGAAAGTTGATTTTTGGATCTTTTGTTTCTGTTAGGTTGATAGAGGATGAGTCTGTCCTGCAGGTATTTAGGGCCTTTGCCTTACAATGATTTGTACGTCAAACATAGTAGTTTAAACAGTACTCTTTTCCTAATGGGGAGCCAGTGAAGGCCTAGGATCTGAAAGCGTATGAGGGGGCAGATTTTTGAACAGGTGGGCTGCAGGGTTTTGAACCACCTGCATTTTGGATAAAAGAGATTAGTTGGATGCTAAAATGAGGGCACTACCCATGTGGGTGATTCTCTTTCGCGAGCTCAGAGGAAGCCACTGAAAGACTCCTGAGAAGGTGCATTGTTCTGAAACAGGTACCAAAGGTGGACGTAATCTGATCTTTCACTGACAATTTGTCATCCGAAAGTATATTCAGGTTCCTGGCAGTTTTGCTGGGAGATGGAAGGGAGCTAAGCTTAGCCGGCCACTAGTCCTCTGTCCAATGGCACTGAGCTTTGCTAAATAGAAGGATCTCTGTTTTGTCTCCATTTAACTGAAGACAGTTAAGAAACATCCAAGTGTAAATTTTTCTCATGCAGGCGGCAAATCGCTGTCTGACGTTCTTAATGTCTTGCCCAAAGGAGATGACTAATTGGGTGTAATCTGCATTAGAATGTATCTCGAAACCACAGGACTTGACTAGCTGGGAAAGGGGAGCTACATAGATGTTAAAGAGCGTGGAACACAAGGAATATCCCTGAGGAACCCCCTTGCCCAGAGAGAGGGCTTTAGACTGAAAAGTGCCAATGGAAACCGTTTGGACCCCATTGTTGAGAAAATCTTTAAACCAGTCAAGGGCGGTGCCCTGAATCCCCATCTCATAAAGGTGCTGAATCAGGATGGAGTGAGGGATAGTATTAAACACCATTGACAGGTCAAGAAGAACCAGCATGGCTGAAATTTCTGGCATCCAGGGGTAGTCTAACTGTGTCTACGACTGCTAGTAGAGCGGCTTCAGTGCTGTGGGAGGGTCTGAAGCCCGATTGAGATGCATCGAGCAAACAGTGATCCTCTAAAGAGTAGGAGAGCTGTTTTTCGATATAGGACTCCGGAACTTTGCCTAATATAGGAAGAAGAGATATAGGGTGATAATTAGCTGGATCCTTAGGATCAGCATTGGACTTTTTAAAAATGGGTGTGACATGTGCTGCTTTCCATACCCGAGGAATGGCAGGTAGGGTCGGGGATTGATTGCACAGAGATGTTATGGTGGGTCCCATAAGAGAGGATAGGGTGGGTATTAAATGAGGGGGACAAGGATAGGAGGGGGATTTGATTTTTGCTAGCAAGTCTAGCATCTAAATTTGGTAAATGGGCTCAAACCTTTCAAGCACTTCTGAGGTGTTGTTGCAAAGGGGATTTTTGGGGCAAAGGTGGGTTGTCAAGATATCCTTGGTGTGGAAGCTTCAATAGATGTTATCGATTTTAGTTTCAAAATGGCTGGCTCAGGTATTGCAAAGTGTCTGGGAGGTAGGGATGTCTGAGCTGCAGGTATGGGGTTTGGTAAATTTATTTAGGACCTTGAATAACTCTTTTATGGGATTCCCATTTAATCTATCCTATTGATTATGTGTTGCCAGCGTGCTGTCCTGATTTTATATGATATGATATCAAGAACATGGGAAAAGGAGTCATGGAACATGCCTAAGGCCAAATTAATGTCCCTAGTGGGGAATCAGAAGACTGATCAAAAAATGGTCTGTCCAAGTTAATGGCTCCGGAATGTCAACCTGAAGTAACCTGGAGGTGGAGAAAATGAGGTCAAATGTTTGGCCTGCTTAATGTGTAAGGCCAGTCCCTATCAGGTGAAGATATAGCATTGGACAACAGGATAAACACGTCAGGGTCAGTGGCTTTGTCGACGTGGTAGTTGAAGTCCCCTGTGAGAAGGAAATTCTGCATAGATAGTACATGAGATGCTAGTCGTTCTGCTAGTTTGCATCTAAAGTCTTTTTTTGGGGTCAGGGGCATTGTACTAGAGCGCCTTTTGCCGTTTGAGGTATCCAGCTTAAATGCCACTATCTCTGCCCAGTCGGTGAGTAGAGAGTCGAGGATTTCTACTTTTAGGGAGTCCCAGAAAGTGATAGCTACTCCACCTCCTGGCTTTGATTCCCTGTCCAGTCTGACCAGTTTGTAGTTGTTAGGGAATGCAATGGGGATGCAAGGCAACTCTAGAGGGTGTAGCCAGGATTCTGTGATGAAGCACAAACCTGGTTGTAAGGATGTGAGTAAGTCCCAAATTTCTATTGCATGTTTAGAGATTGACCTTGATTAAAGTACATTCTTTTTAGTGCAGGGGGACTAGACTGTGATTTAGTAGGTGGATCATTGGTTTTAGGGGAGAAAGTTATTGAGATGCTGACCTACAATTGGGCAGGGATAGGGCTTTCCCTGTTGCTAAATGGCAGAGTTGCATGTGCGATGGAGCAGGAGAATCTGCATTTGCAACAAGAGAATGGCCCTTCAAAACTTAAGGTGCAGGCAGCTGGGTCTCAGTATCTTGAGGTCATTACTATTGTAGCTCTTTATAGATGGGAGACCTACCTCTGAGGGCTCAGATGCAGGGTTCCTGGCAATGTTCTGGCACTGACGTGCACAGATGGGCTTGCCATTTGTGTGCCATGGCATGCCCCCTGCACGTCGGCACCAGGCTTTCAATTTATGCTAATCAGAGTGTAACAGCTAGACCGCAACCATTCTAAAATGGCAGCCACCTCAATGCTGCTGCATAAGAAATATAGCACTCTGCTCCCTTCGCACAATCAGCAAAGCTGTGGTGGACCAGGCATCTCAGGCAATACTTTCAAGTGACGGGGTAAACTGCTGGCATGATACGGTGAGGAAAGGTAAAATATGTGCAAGCAGCATTTAAAATACAGCGTTGCTGTCTAACAGTCATTTGATATTTAGTAATATGCTCGCGTAAGCTTAAAATGCTGGCATAAGTGTGAGCGCAATAAAAACAGGACCTGGGGGGCACCTCTAGGTGCTTGCACTCAATCTATCCAAAGTACCAGCGGGGTCCATGGCATTGCCAGTTGTAACTGGTTAGCTGGGCTCTTGCAGATACATAGCTTCTTTACATTTTGTGTTCCTGGAGCTTAACAGGAGGCTAGCCAACTAACCTTTGGAGTCCATTCTCTGATCCTTGGCACAAGTAGGAGCTGGTCCAGCCCTTGGAGTCTCTCTCCATGACTTTAACAGCACTCTCTGAAGGACTTTCTGAAGTCCTGTCTCTGGTTCAGCAGGTGCAGTCCTTCTTGGTGCAGCCATTCTTTATGAAGTCCAGTCGTTCTTTTGTTATTATGAGTTCAGTAGTATTCTTAGGCTGAGATCCAGAGGTGCCATGTTTATGGCAGTGCTGGGTTTTTGGGTGGGGAGAACGAATATATACCCTTATAACGCATGCAAATACATCGCATGCCATTACAACGCGGTCGTAACAACGACCGCGTTGTTAGAACGCATACCATTACATTGCAAGTCATTACTACGACTTGCTGTAGGGGGCGCACTGGACTTAAGAATAGTATTATTTACTATTCCTACTCCAGTTTGTGCAACAGCAGGGAAGGTGTTGGATTTCAAATCCAACACCAGTGCACCCCCTACAGCAAGTCGTAGTAATGACTTGCGATGTAATGGTATGCGTGGTAACAATGCGGTCGTTGTAATGACCGCGTTGTAATGGTACCACGTTGTGGAGACAGCGTTGTAAACGCTATTTCCCGGGGAGAACTTCCTAACCAATGATGATAGAATTCCCTTGGCTAACCCTACCCAATCTTGCCTCACTTCCTGGGTGATGGCACTAAACAATTACACTGTGCATCTCTCTGCCCAAATCCAAGATGTCGGAACCTTTCCTCCATCTGGTCAGAGTCTTAGGCACAACCCTGAGGTGTGTCCATGTTTAATGAGCAACTCCCCCTGGAAAACCAGCTCTGCAACAGGTTTTCCCTCTTGTCAGAGATGAAAGCCTATCTACCTGGAAAACGAGAGGGCAGGCTAAAGTATGACTTGCATTTGTGCGTGACAGGTGGCTGACCTTTTGAAGCTTTTCCATCTGCAGGCACAGCCCTCCCGCCATCCTGTCAGGAGGAGGTCACACCTCCTCCCACCAACAGGCTTTTTTCCCTCCTTTCCTGGGAGCAATTCACCCCTCCTGACAGGTTGTCCCAGGTGACAGCTGCTCAAGGTAATCAGAAATGGCTACTAGAAACTTTGGGCAAGAAAGTGGTGACTTTCTAAAATCAGCAATACCTATACAATATCCCTCCTGACTTTACAGCGCTATGCACAATGAAAGGAAGTGCTCGCCACACCTAGACTCAACTCAACTTGAAGTGGGAAAAGAAAGAATTCCTTTTCTTTATAAAACCCTCATCCACTTTATTAGTGTTATGATTTATCATCAGGTTCACCCTGACTCCTAAAGGTCAGGGTGGGCTCAAACGTGTTTCAAGGAGCTCTTAGGAGAAAAGGAGACTAGGGGGCCTAAATATTAGATGAAAATCCCTCATCCACTCCAAGGTATCCCTTTATTAGTGGAGAGTATGGGGACAGAAAAAAATGAATTATGGAAGGGGACTGTAGGATTCAATGGTTCCTATGACCCTTACTCAACCAGTATGTTTCAGCCCTACTTTGACAGACCTAAAAATGTCTGGGACTTTCATCAGAGTGAATTCAGTTGTAGAATTTGCCCCCAGTGACGCAGCTATATGTGTGTTTAGAAACTCATGTGTAGCATGCAAGTACAAACTCATGCCTGCCAGGTAAATACTTGCTGCTCTTGTTACGACCCACAATCTGGTATTTTCTGACCCCACGGGGGCAGGAGGATGTTGCGTTGGCCCTGTAGTCAAACCTTTGCCAAGGGTCCCTCCATGCACCTTCATCTACTCGGTTCCTGCTCTCCCCAGCGTGTGACCTCCCACAAACAGTTCTCCTTTCCTGGGAGCAATTCATCCCTTCTAGCAGGCTGTCCCAGGTGACAACTGCTGAAGTTAATCAGAAATGGCTACTAGAATCTTTGGGCAACAAATTAGTGACTTTCTAAAATCCCCTTTAAATTAATAGTTACCTTAAATTCAACTTTAGCAATATTTCAGATTTAATGTAATAATTAATTTGATACCTTAAAGTACTATTTATGGTGTTGCCAAATGGGAGTTAGCACTTAGCAGTTGTGATAGTGTAACCCCATGTTAGTCAGTGGGAATACCAGTCTTGATACAGTTTTGGTGATTTTTCACTGCCAAGACATGAAAACATAAGAACACATGTCAATCAATCAATCAATCAGGATTTGTAGAGCGCAGCTCCTTCACCCGTGAGGGTCTCGAGCCTCCAACTTTTTAAATGCCATTCTCCCTGCCCAATGGGCACTTAGGGCCTACCTTATGAGTGATTTACCTGTACTAAAAAGGAAGGTTTTGGCTTGGCAAAAGAGTTATTTTGCAATGTCAAATTAGCAGTTTTGAAACTGCATACTAAGGTTGCAGGGGCAGGCCTGAAAACATGCTTTGCACTGTCAATTTAGTGACAACATAATAGGTGTTGCAAGCCACTAGTGACATCTAACTTGCAGGTCCTGGGTAACCAGAGCGTTATATACTAGGGACTTATGAGTAAGTTAAATTTGCCAATCATGGATTAGCAAACTCTACATGTTTTTAGGGGTCAGGGTGCATAGACTGAGTTCCTGATGTCAGCACCCGAGTGTTCAGAGCCAGTAAACCAACCCTAAATCTAGCCAAAAGTGGGGGCAATCCTGCAAAAAGAGCATTTCCTCACACTGACTTTGTCTTCCTACTTTAGCAAATGCTTAAATGTAACAAACTCTGGCCGTCCAAATAACTATTTTTTCGTTAGACTGTCTATATGTGTCATTTAAATGCATGGCATAGGGTTATTCAAGAAACATTTGTTACTATAAGAACTAACATTGCTTTCACTTCCTGGTTGGTGCTCATGGTTCTGAGTTTGGTGTGTTTTTGAAAGGTATAAATATCGAGATCCAAAATGGTGCCTTAAATCAGGAACAGCTTGTTACTGTGGGGACATGCTGCTAGTCTGTGCAATTTCCAGGTAAGTGATCTCTAGAGACTAGAGAATAGCGTCAGCGGCATAGCGTGGGTTGCCAGTGCTCAGGGCAGGCAAGTATCCCTCCACTTTTCTTTTAAAATTTTGCACCCCTGAGAATTTTGCCATTGGGGCAGCCGCCCCTTTCGACCCCCCCACGCCACGCCATTGAATAGCGTTCTTTTTAAATGTAACCTCTCAATTCAAAGTTTAATGTTTTTAAAAAATAAAGTTACAATCTAATCGGATACGGGGAGATATTTGAATTCATGGTACTGGGTAACCAATTTTGAGAAAGATTTTCTGGTGAATGATTCCCTAAAAATCGACTTCAATATGAAATAATGCTTATTAAATAGTTAAACTGTTTGTATCCAATCTTCTCTCTATGAGAAAAGACTGAAATATTTCACATTTCATCTTTAGATATCCTCAGTGGGGGAAGGATATTTGACTTAATCATTAACATTGTGCAACCAATTTTGAAGAAGATCAATAATATGAAAGACTGAGTTGAGAATTTAATGATAATGAATGCTTCTTCCCAGTGAACTATTAGGAGTTTAAACTTGACAACTGAGATTTTTTGGAAAATAAATGGAGAAATGGTCAAGATAGGATCAGCGCTATATGAAAGAATGATATGAATTGCAGACAACCAAACATTGGGGGTCATTACGATGGCGGACGGAAAAACAACCGACCGCCATGGTAGCGGGAAATCACCGCCCGCCGCTACCGCGGGAAAACCGACGGCTAGATTAGGATCCTCGGCGGTAAAAATCCAACCGCGGCGGAAAGGAGACCCGAGAAACCGCCGTTCGCCTGCGGAGAAGGCCCAAACCCGTCCATGGCGGTCGGTTTCGCAGCGGAAACAGCCCAAACGACCGCAACCACAGCGGAGACACCGCCATCGAAATTATGATATTCCCGACATCCCCGCGGTGCAGTGCGCTGTTTCCGACCGCCGCGGTCGACAACATTGAAGAATCAGTGAGACGGCGGAAGCGCCGTAGCCGAGCCACCACTGCGGACGCTCCGTTAAAAAAATGGCGGTCGCGAGAAAAACACACAACATGGCCACAAAGTGCACCAACCAAACAAGGCATGCACCCAAAAATAGCTAACACAGCCCAAAGACACCCCCATGGGAAACTCCAAAACTACAAATCCCAGGTTCACACACACACCACACCTGCTACCAATACCCCATCCTGACACACCCACAGACACCAGTATAAATCCAGCCCCCAACAGACCACAATCCTTTGCAAAACTCCACAACTGAGGGGACATCCACCACAGATGACAGGAGAGGCAAATATGCACACCACACACACATCACCACCACCACCACCACTTCCACACCTGCACCTCTAACACCTTAGCACAGCACACACCATACACATCACAACCACCACTACCACTTCCAAACCTGCACCCTAAACACCTTGACACATCAAACACAATGTCACCACAGAGAATGCCCAAATTCACTGAGAGTGAGTTGAGGGTCATGGTTGATGAGATAATCAGGGAAGAACCACAATTGTTTGGTAACCAGGTCCAACAGACACCACTAGCAACAAGGACGCAAATGTGGAGAAGGATAGTAGAGAAGGTCAATGCAGTAGGGACCGTGCCACGCAATAGAGATGAAATCGTGAAGAGGTGGCACGATCTGAAGGCAATGGTCAAAAAGAAGAGAGCCAAGAACCATGAGCTGGCTCACAGGACAGGCAGTGGCCCTCCCGTTCCACTCAAAACATTCACTGAATGGGTGGAGAAGGTGCTTGGCATTCTACATCCAGAGAGTCTCTCAGGAATACCCGGGGAGTGGAGGCTGGTAAGTACAAACAAATGCCTAACATCACACAAATGTACTGTCTTGCACCATTACAAAATAATACCTCCTAGGTTCAAATTCATTCATGTGCACAACACTCCCCCAACACATCTCTCACAGATACAACAGACACTCCCCTGAAGCCCCCCAAAGGTAGTTAGCAACATCACCATGGGTACATGTGTACATTCTGCCTGCACTACAACTCCCACCAGGCCCCCTTGTCCCACAGCTGAGCAGGATGGAGCACTCCCCCCACCCAGAAGCATGCCTCAGCCATTGTGTGCCTCACCCTCACCTAACAGGTAGGTAGCCATCTTTACAGGGAGGTGGGTGGGTGTTTGGGAGGCCTACACTACAACTCCCACCAGGCCCCCTTGTCCCACAGCTGAGCAGGATGGAGCACTGCCCCCCACCCAGAAGCATGCCTCAGCCATTGTGTGCTTCACCCTCACCTAACAGGTAGGTAGCCATCTTCACAGGGAGATGTCTGTGGAATAGGGAGGCCTGCACTACAACTCCCACCAGTCCCCCTTGTCCCACAGCTGAGCAGGATGGAGCCCTCCCCCACCCAGAAGCATGCCTCAGCCATTGTGTGCCTCACCCTCACCTAACAGGTAGGTAGCCATCCCTACAGGGAGGTGGGTGGGTGTTTGGGAAGCCTGCACTACAACTCCCACCAGGCCCCCTTGTCCTACAGCTGTGCAAGATGGAGCCCTCCACTCCAACCCATGTGCCAACCATAGCATTGCTCTCCTTAACCTAACAGGTAGGTAGCCATCCCTATAGGGAGGTGGGTGGGTGTTTGGGAAGCCTGCACTACAACTCCCACCAGGCCCCCTTGTCCCACAGCTGAGCAGGATGGAGCACTGTCCCCCACCCAGAAGCATGCCTCAGCCATTGTGTGCTTCACCCTCACCTAACAGGTAGGTAGCCATCTTTACAGGGAGGTGTCTGTGGAATAGGGAGGCCTGCACTACAACTCCCACCAGGCCCCCTTGTCCCACAGCTGAGCAGGATGGAGCACTGCCCCCACCCAGAAGCATGCCACAGCCATTGTGTGCTTCACCCTCACCTAACAGGTAGGTAGCCATTTTTACAGGGAGGTGGGTGGGTGTTTGGGAGGCCTGCACTACAACTCCCACCAGGCCCCCTTGTCCCACAGCTGAGCAGGATGGAGCCCTCCCCCCACCCAGAAGCATGCCTCAGCCATTGTGTGCCTCACCCTCACCTAACAGGTAGGTAGCCATCTTTACAGAGAGGTGTCTGTGGAATAGGGAGGCCTGCACTACAACTCCCACCAGGCCCCCTTGTCCCACAGCTGAGCAGGATGGAGCACTGCCCCCCACCCAGAAGCATGCTTCAGCCATTGTGTGCTTCACCCTCACCTAACAGGTAGGTAGCCATCCCTACAGGGAGGTGGGTGGGTGTTTGGGAAGCCTGCACTACAACTCCCACCAGGCCCCCTTGTCCCACAGCTGAGCAGGATGGAGCACTGCCCCCACCCAGAAGCATGCCTCAGCCATTGTGTGCTTCACCCTCACCTAACAGGTAGGTAGCCATCTTGACAGGGAGGTGGGTGGGTGTTTGGGAGGCCTGCACTACAACTCCCACCAGGCCCCCTTGTCCCACAGCTGAGCAGGATGGAGCACTAGTCCCACTCATAGGCATGTGACGTCTGTGCAGCCGCACATGACACCATGCCACTTAGTCCACAGTCACCAACACAAATAATGCAAAACAGTTGTGTTGTAGTCACCATGCACAAGTCTCTGTTCAAAATTGACCCACATTGTGAACACTGTGCCAGGCATCACACACTGCAACACTAACAACGATCATGCTGCCCTGCAGCAGTGTCTGGCCGTTTGTTTGGCAAAGTGCAAATCACCCATGTCATACCACAGTGTTGCAATGTGAACAGTGGAAGCGCAGTGTACCCAAAAACTACACTGCAGCTGGGACTCACAATGCTAAACTAAGCACATCCCAAATGTCCTGCAACACACCCAGCTACCACAGTGCTGCACTGAATTGCAGAACAGCACCTTGTCTGAATTAAATTGTCAAAGGTCTCTTGTTTGGACCACCAATGTGTGTATGCATTGACAATGTTCACATCTCACACTGTCTGTCTGAACAGTGCTGGTATAGTCTGGCCCCAAAAGCACACATTGTCTGCACAGGGCTGAGTACATCTCACACACACACCACTGTTGACCACAACATGTCAGTGTATGGATGCCCTGGAACAACTGCTTCACCAGTACTGTGCTCATGTTCTCAGGTACACAAATACCATGAAACCATGACAGTGTGGAAATGTATGCTGGGTGAAATGTTCACCCTGCTGTATATCACCACTGTTCTACGAGACTATACCTCTTGCCCTATTGTGCCTTCAAATGTCGGGGGAGTGAACCCCACAGCCAGATAGCTGGGACAACAGTGATGGGGGGGCTATACCCCATGCCCTATTCTGCCTTCAAATGTTGGGGGACTGAACCCCACAGCCAGATAGGTGGGACAACAGTGATGGGGGGCTATACCCCATGACCAAATGTAATCTGAAATCAATGGGTACAAAAAGCCACACACACATTATGCTCACCACACACACATTCCATCCAAAGATTTCTACCAAGTCACAGAGCCATGTCATTGCTCACCTTCACCTCAAACGGTAGTTAGCCATCTTCACAGTGAGACGGTGTAGTGTGTTTGGCTATCCGTCCCACAAAATGCAACATGCATGCTGTTCCACCACTATGGAGGATGGGACACTACACCCCCAATAAGAAGCATGTGGCAGGCAATGTATGCTACCCACCCAACTCACAGGTAGGTAACCGCATCTCACAGGTCGGGGTGTGTGGGGCTGGGAAGCTTACACAACAACTCACACGGGCCCACCTGACCGCCAGCACACAAGACCCATTACTTCCTGGCACCAACATGCATGTGTCAGTCATTGCATTGTACACTTCAAAAGAACTGGCATGTGGACATATCATGCGGACTTGTCCCACACTGGACCAAGATGGAAGCACTAATCATACACAAACAGAGAGCTCTCTCAAATATAAGGAAAACACAGCAAACACAACATATCAACAGCCACAACATGCAGCCAGATATGCATTTAAAAAAACATGTTGGCATAGGACACCAGGCCTCTCAATGCACAACTGCACACCCAGATAGCATTGGCAACTATAGTGTGCACACACCTAAGAAAATGAAACTGTGACAGCAACCAAAGTGTGAATGTCAGAAACACATGTAGATGGAACTCCGAGCACAACCATGCACACCACTACATGCCATCTGACAGTAGCAGTGGTCCAGACCACCTAGGATCTAATTAAAGCAAACTTAAAAAGCATGTCTGGAATTGCAAATACAGATATCTACACCACATTGAAAAGGTATGCATGAAACTACAATGTTCACTCACTGTGCAGAGTAAACCGCTGCAAGGGCTCAACAAGTGACACATACGCGTAAATGGATGACATATGATTGATCAATAACTGGATGCCAACATGAGACTGTCAATGTTTAAAAATTATATTGTGCATGTCATGTCTTGACAACTCCCAACATGGACAAGTAATGCATGTACCACAACAGCTTGTAATGCAACACTGGATGTCGGTCAATGCAAATTTGTACAGTGAACAACTGCTGGGTGTACAAACAGTTGATGTAACACTGCTAACACAAACTTTGATGGGTGCAACACAATGACCATTTCTCATCTGACCCACAGGTGACCAAGAACTCACTGCAGAGGATGACACCACCCTGCCGAGCCAGTCCCCCCCCCGGAACAGAGACAACTGGATGAGGACTCCCTGGATTCCTTGGATGAGGAGCTCCACGCTGCCCCATCTGGTGTGGCAGGCCGCAACCAGTCCAGGGCACCCATTGTCCCCCCAACCACATCAGCTGCAGCCCCTGACCATCCTCTGACAGCTGCTGTCACGGCCTGTGTGTCAACCACTACCACCACCACCACCACCACAGCTGTCCGCAACACCCTCCCTGCCCCAGGGGTTGAGCAGCCCACCACATCGACTGCGGAGGCCAGTGAGAGGATGCAGCAGGCCAATGTGAGGACCGGACAGGACCGTGGCAGCAGGTCAGGTGGTCGGGACAGGGTCATGCAGAGGGGGACTGATCCTGGGACGGAAGCCCTGGGCCACATCGACAGAGTCCTTGGGGCCTACCAACAGGCCCAGGGACGAATGGGCCGGTTAGAGGAAGAATCTCGGGAGCACCTCCTGCTGCTGAGGTCCATGGATACACACATGGGACAGATTGTGGACCTCTTGGGGCAGCTAGTGGCGGTTCTGAGGGACAGTCAAGCGCAACATTCTACCCCTCCGCCTCCCCCTGTTGGGCAGCAGGATGACACTTCATCATCCTCCCCTGCGTCCACAGAGGGGGGTGAGTCTTCAGACACCACTGTCCCTGCAGCAGTGGCCCCTCCAGTCAAGCACCAGAGGGGCCATCCAAGGAAAGGCCAGGGGGCCTCACTTGCCAAAGCACCTGCCAAACGCTAGTCCCAGAGCCAGCCATGATGGCAGACCACTGCACCACTGCATTGACCTTTTGGACTATCCTTCACCACACTGCCATGTGAATGGCATCTATCTGTTGGACTGGGTCTCCACATCATTGTGGGGACTACTCAAGTATCTCATCTACCATGACTGTCAACTCACTACTTCAATTCCCCCCTTCACATTTTCTCCACCCTCGCATGTCACAGTTGTAAATAAATACACCTTACACACATGTTGTTGTGTCTGCTCCGTCTTTAATACAGGCTGTGCAACCTTCACCGTGTAGGACATGGTCCAGGGGAATGGAATGTAGGTAACAAGTGAGATGCTGAAGGGACCTAGGGAAAACCGCAGAACAAGAGTCACTTGTATGGGTGTGGCATTGCACACATCACACAACACTTGTCAACAAGGTACTCAGATCTACAAACTTTACACAGAGCAACAGTCACTATAGAGACATTCTGTATCCCACTAACCAATCACACATACATTGGCAGGCAGCAATGAGTCAACACCAAGCTGCAGTCAGCAAGCTCACATACACCCACACAGCTCCTGCAACACCATCAGACCATTTTGTCCCTTCTACATCGTCACTCACCTTCAAGTGAAGTAGCGGGTAATGAGCTGTCGATGCCTGTCGACCCCTTCCTCCTCTCCACTGCCCTCGTCACTGGATTCGGCTTGATTTGCAGGTGGCGGCCTTGGCTGCTCATCATCGTCATCCAGGATCAGGGGTATTGCCTTGCGAATGGCCAGGTTGTGGAGCATGCAGCATGCCACCACTATCTGACACACCTTCCCTGGTGAGTACATAAGGGCACCTCCAATACGGTCCAGGCACCGAAATCTTGATTTTAGCAGACCAAATGTCTGTTCTATCACACGCCGTGTCCTCCCATGGGCATCATTGTATCGCACATCAGCTGGCGTGATGGGATTCCGCAATGGGCTCAGCAACCACGGGCGGTTAGGATATGCCGAGTCACCTGGGTGTGAGAGACACAGATTAACCTTGCAGTCCCAAAATGCCACACAACAGCATGTCACACACACACCACTCTAATCCACTATGCATACTCACCCACAAGCCATGCACGCTCCGGAAGCAGATTGGCCATCAGCTGAGGAACGATGCTGCTGCGCAAGATGTGGGCATCATGGGCTGAGCCGGGAAACTTGGCACACACGTGTGAGATGATCATGTCTGCCAGGCACACCACTTGAACATTTACCGAGTGTGAATGCTTCCTATTGCGGTAAACCTGTTCACGTGCCTGTGGTGGCACAAGTCCAACATGTGTGCAATCAATTGCACCAATGACATGGGGGATATGTCCAAGGGCATAGAAATAGCCCTTCACAGCCACCAACTCAGGCCCCCTGGGAAAATGGATATATCTGTCTTTGTAGAGCATCATGGCCGACAGGACATCCTTCAGCACCATGCTGAACATCGGCTGTGACATCCCGCCTGCACTTGCGACCGTGTGCTGGAATGAGCCTGTTGCAAAGAAATGCAGGCATGCCATCACCTTAGATGTTGCGGTGAAAGCTGTTGGATATGTCCGACGTGGCTGCAGGTGGGGCTCCAACATGGCACATAGGTTCTGCAGGGTTTGTCGGTCCAGCCTGAATTTACGGATTATATCCTCATTCTCCATGTCTGCCAGGACTGTGAACGGACAATGGATATTGTGCCTCCTCCTCCTAGGACAGATCACAGTGCACAGATGTCAATGCAGAAGACCATGAAATGTGCATCGCATCAATTGTTTCTACAGACACATTCCCAAGTCTTACAACATGCACCATTAACGGACAGGGCACTTCACAAGTAGGTACACATCAGGCACACTACTCGTACACCTGTCCCCTTACCAGCAGCAATTATCTGTGCACCCCTCCGGCTCATTCGCATGCACAGTGTGATATACTAACAGATATGTGTGCATACCTGTGAGTATGACCCCCAGCATATGTTACTAATTGCAATACTACCCGAACACACCATGTTGCTGGCCCTGATACACCTCCCAACACAGGTTGCACATGGCACACTTCAACTATACACTGACCACCTGCTGAGCGTGGGGGACACGTGTGTGCATGTGCATTGGACAATGTGCCAGTTGCTGATGCCCCTAGTTCAGTAAATGAGATGACAGCATGCGTTACATTGCACACACAGACATTGACCATTATCTACATATGCTATGCAACACATTAACTGGACAGTCTACATTTCATTACACAGCACATGTGACATGTGCAAGTGTATGTGCCCATGCAATGTATTGGCGACCCATATATGGTATGTGTTGGTGACGTGGAGTGACATGTCCCTTTTGTGCATTTGCCCTCATGAGGACCCTTCAATTGTTGAGACACTGGGCACTGTACATGTTGGCCTATGCAGAGAGCTGGAGGACACGTTAGGTGCAGCACAGCTACTCCACAACTCCATTAACGCTCACTCCAGGCACTGTCTGGCAGACATATGGCGGTGCCTACCGCTTGACACCTGCGGACAGGCACCGCCCATAACCCAGGCACGATCGCGGGAGACCCCGCCAGATATGTATGTGACAATGGCGGTCACCATGCACCGCTACCCAACTCACGGTCGCTCCAGGCACTGTCTGGCAGACATATGGCGGTGCCTACCGCTTGACACCTGCGGACTGACACCGCCCATAACCCAGGCACGATCGTGGGAGACCCCGCCAGATATGTATGTGACAATGGCGGTCACCATGCACCGCTACCCAAATCACGGTCGCTCCAGGCACTGTCTGGCAGACATATGGCGGTGCCTACCGCTTGACACCTGCAGACTGGCACCGCCCATAAACCAGGCATGATCGCGGGAGACCCCGCCAGATATGTATGTGATAATGGCGGTCACCATGCACCGCTACCCAAATCACGCTCACTCCAGGCACTGTCTGGCAGACATATGGCGGTGCCTATCGCTTGACACCTGCGGACTGGCACCGCCCATAACCCAGGCATGATCGCGGGAGACCCCACCAGATATGTATGTGACAATGGCGGTCACCATGCACCGCTACCCAAATCACGGTCACTCCAGGCACTGTCTGGCAGACATATGGCGGTGCCTACCGCTTGACACCTGCGGACAGGCACCGCCCATAACCCAGGCACGATCGCGGGAGACCCCGCCAGATATGTATGTGACAATGGCAGTCACCATGCACCGCTACCCAAATCATGGTCACTCCAGGCACTGTCTGGCAGACATATGGTGGTGCCTACCGCTTGGCACCTGCGGACTGGCACCGCCCATAACCCAGGCACGATCGTGGGAGACCCCGCCAGATATGTATGTGACAATGGCGGTCACCATGCACTGCTACCCAAATCACGGTCAATCCAGGCACTGTCTGGCAGACATATGGCGGTGCCTACCGCCTGGCCCCTGAGGTGTGTCACCGGCATGGACCATGCCCTTGCAGCCAATGGGAAGCAGCCTCGTGGTAGCCTGATGCGAGTTTGAAAATCGCGGTAGGCATGCACCACCCCCGCGGAGGAGGTCACTGGAGGCATTCAAAAGATGCACCACCGCGGTAGCGCGCGCCTGGCCCCTTAGGTGTGTCACCGGCATGGACCATGCCCTTGCAGCCAATGGGAAGCAGCCTCGCGGTAGCCTGATGCGAGTTTGAAAATCGTGGTAGGCGTGCACCACCCCGCGGAGGCGGTCACTGGAGGCATTCAAAAGATGCACCACCACGGTAGCGCGCGCCTGGACCCTACGGTGTGTCACCTGCATGGACCATGCCCTTGCAGCCAATGGGAAGGAGCCTCGCGGTAGCCTGATGCGAGTTTGAAAATCGCGGTAGGTGTGCACCGCCACCGCGGAGGCGGACATTGGATGTATTTGAATGAGGCAGACCTGGTACACCAATTGCAGCACCCTGGGACCACTGACACAGCCCCAGGGGCCTATATATGTGTGGGAGAGTGCACCACATTCCCACAGCTACCAGGGACTGCTGACTGACAACCCTCCACCTGCTGCTGCTCAAGGGACTGCTGGCTGCCACCCTCCACCTGCTGCTGCTGCCTCAAGGGACTGCTGGCTGCCACCCTGCACCTGCTGCTGCTGCCTCAAGGGACTGCTGGCTGCCACCCTCCACCTGCTGCTGCTGCCTCAAGGGACTGCTGGCTGCCACCCTGCACCTGTTGCTGCTGCCTCAAGGGACTGCTGGCTGCCACCCTCCACCTGCTGCTGCTGCCTCAAGGGACTGCTGGCTGCCACCCTGCATGGCTGCCACCCTGCACCTGCTGCTGCTGCGTCAAGGGACTGCTGGCTGCCACCCTCAACGTGCTGCTGCTGCCTCATGTCCATTGTGATGTCGAGGACTCAGAAGATCCGTGCCAGTCCCTTCACCAGTGAGGAGCTTGAGGTCCTGGTAGACGGGGTGCTTGCACAGTACCCAAGGCTATATGTTGGCCCTAATGTCGTGGTAAGACTCCTAGACTGTGAGTGAGAGTGCAGGGTGGGCACACGTGAGGTGGAGGTGCTTCGGTATGTGTCAGTGGTTGTGGGGCTCTGACATGCACTGCCTATCATGTTTACTACAGCGGGAAGGGCTTGGTGGGCTCTTTCACACGTTACCCTGCATGCCTATCCTGAGTAGAGGGACATGTCCTGTAGTGTCAGCCATACAGTGCAGCTGCATTTTGGTGATGCAGGAGTCTGGCCAGTTATCGTTTGTGTGAATGGCTGTGTTGCTCCCAATTTACCCACTCAGTGTCAGTCCACCTGCCCTGCACATTCCCCGTCGAATGCCACATGTCCACATCACTGCATGTACAGTGTGTTCCATGTGTGTTTGGGTCACGCCTCTTCATCTAAGTCCCATCTCTGCCATGTAGATTGCACAGGAGCAGGCGTGGGAGAAGGGTGTGTGTATGACAGTTGTTGTCACTCTATGTGAGTTCCAGGACACAGTGAGGCTTTCACAGGGCTAGGACACTTAGGAATGCGCAGTGTTGGACACAGTGAGTCCAACAACAAGACACATGTTTTGCTATCTTCTCTATGTGTAGTTGTGGGTAACTGCAGACAGTAGCTGCGGCCAGACTACACGTTGCTTGCTGTGTTGGTATCCTGCATGTGAATGGGATGTGGAGGTACTGTGTCCACCATCGAACATGCATGCCTGTACGTCTGATTGACCAATGACATTGTACCATGTTCACAGCAATTGTTGGCTCTGTTACAGTTGTAGCTGGAGTTTTGGATGAGTCACTGTCGTGCTACTGCATTTTCGTTGTGTTGTCATTGTGCACTGTGTCACTGGAACCTCACCCCTCTTGTCTCCCATGCCTGCAGCTGAAGGTCCACCAGCGTAAAGCCGTGTGGAGGGCCATTGCCTCCAGAGTCCGAGATCTGGGTGTGTCAAACCGAAGGCGCACCCACTGTCATAAAAGGTGGGACGACATCTGCCGGCTGAGCAAGAACGTGGCCGAGATGACGCTGGGGCTGCTCCCTCAGACTGGCAGGTTGGCTAGGCGCAGCATGACACCACTAATGGCCCGCATCCTGGCTGTCACACAACCTGAGCTGGACAGACAACTGAAGGAGCATCAGCAGCGAGCTAGGGGTGAGTATGTGTTGCAGGCTGCCTTTCGATGGGAGTGGGTGCATGTGTCTACAGAGTGTGCAAATTGTCAGCTGTGTGACGTTGGTTGTGTGGTGCAATGTTTTGTGAGTGGCCTCTGTGCTGGGTGTATGTGCCATGCTTTTGCCCAAACGGTGCTTCATGAAGTGAGTTTTAGCACTGTGCATCTCTCTTACATTTGGAGTTGTGGCCTTCAGGTACCTTCTGCTGTGGGGTAGTGTGTGAATTGAGATGGATGGGAATGCCAGTGTGCCAACTGTGAATGTGTTTCAATGAATGCGTGCAATTCCAGACCTCAGATGTCTGCCAGTCAGACATCTGAGGCCAATGTGCAACAGTAGATGTGCCCATGGACTCGATATGGTGGATGGCATGTGTGCAGGGTCATTGTGGGCTGGTATGTTGTGGTCTTTGTGGTCCCCTACTGCTCCATACATGTAGGTGATGTGCACCATGTCGTGGTGTTCATCGTTGCCAACATCGGGACAGTGTGTGTGCACAGGCCATTTTGGGGCTGTGTCTGATGTGAGCCAACTGCAGGATGGTGTGCTGTGTGAGTCACCTGGCGCACTTATGGCAGGATGTGTGTCGGACATGCACCGTTGGGTTTAAATTTTGGGTGGCAAGATATATGTGTGCACAGAGTGGCATGCAATGTGCTGCACACCTCTTTCTAGGATGCAGATGTATTGGCACGTGTTAGTTCTGTTGATGCCACTCATCTCACAGTACTTCTCTCTCCTATGCAGCAGCTCCCGTATGTGCAGAGGGAGTGGAGACGGACACCAGTGGTGAGGCTTCCAGTGCAACATCCGCACCGGAGCAGACTGACACAGATGTGACCAGCGCCGAGGAGGGGACAGGAGTCTGCTAGAGGATTCACAGCCGGAGACACAAAGCTCTACCTCATCTGACGCCAGCGGTGACACATCCATGTTGGGGGGTACAGGGAACGGGGACTCGGCCTCCTCTTCCGCCACACAGCATCCAGTGCCCAGCCTCCCTTCAACCTCCACTGGTGCTGCCCGTGTCCGCACAAGTAGGAAGTGAAGAGTCACCTTCACCCCAGGCACAGCTGCCCCAACCCATGTCAGCCCTGCTGCCCTCAGTGCAGAAGCAGTTGAGCTATTGTGCCAGCTGTGTGTGGGGCAGACAGCACTTCTCAATGCCTTCCAAGAGCACGACAAAAAGTTGGGGCAGGTTATAGCTTTCATGGAGGGCATACATTCCGACGTAGGTGGGCTACACCGGACTGTGCAGTCCTTGTCATCAACTGTGACAGCAGCCCTGCAACAGGCACATAGTCAGGGAGCGGCTCCCAGCACTCGGTCCGGCCCCGTGTCACTGTGCACCTCTGACAACAGTGACAATGCTCAACGGACCCCGAAGTCCCGATACAGAACCCGCAGCACACAAGAGCAGCAGCAGCCCAAGCATACTAGGGCGCAGACACCATCCCCACATAAGAGTAAGGCCACCCCAGAGCGCAGAGAGAAAAGCCCATCAGGCGACAGCAAGGGCCACAAAGCAAAGAAACAAGCATCAGGGTCACAGGCGTCACCTTCCTCCCCCGCCAAAGACTCCCCTGTCCCAAAGATGTCTCGCAGAGGCAAAATGACAGTTTCCACACCCACTGAGAAGGTGTTGCCTGCAAACATTACACAGGATGAGGGCCCCATGGATAATCCATCCTTGACCTCCACTCCCATCCCAAGCCCTGTGAAGCCAGCACGGGAGGACACTGTAGGGGGCAAAGCTGGTGGACAGAGGGAGGCAGGGTGGCGGCAAACACCAGGCAAGCGCACAGCAGGATCCAGCATGTCCCCAGAGGGAGGGTCACCATCCACACCAGAATCAGCTTTGGTAGTGGGGTCACCTGTTGTGTCTGCCCCAGTTCCTCTCAATCCCCAGACAGGGAAACCTTTCAGGATCCGCAAGAAGTGGAGAGGCACCCCTCCACAATCTCCGGCACACACTGTGTCTCACCAGGGCATGAGTACACCTCCCCGGGCCACCACCCCACCTGGTCCAAGCAGCCCCCCAGCTCCCACAAGCACAGTTGGCTCTTCCACAGTTGTTACTCCCACTGCCCAGGGCAGTCCTCCAACTGACCCCAACACACAGTCAGCTCCAAGTCCGACAGACAGCCCCATATGAGTGGTGGTCACCCTCACACACCTGTCTGTCCACAGGGGTGCGTGTGATGCCCATTGTCAGGCCCATTACTCTGTTGCTGGGCATAGCATGGTAGAGTTGCATACATTACCTGTGTAGCTTCTGATGTCACTACTCTGCACAATGTATTTGCCTTTTTGTTCACTGCTGTTTGACCCCTGCCTGTGTAGCTTCTCATGTACCTCACGTGCACTGTGTCCTGGCCACTGGCCTTGCTGTTCACTGCTGTTTGCCCCTTGCCTGTGCAGCATCTCATGTACCTCACCTGCACTGTGTCCTGGCCACTGGCCTTGCTGTTCACTGCTGTTTGCCCCTTGCCTGTGCAGCTTCTCATGGACTCACTCTGCACTTTGTCCTGCCCACTGGCCTTGTCATTCACTGCTGTGTGCCCCCTGCCTGTGCAGCTTCTTATGGACTTAATCTGCACATTGGACTGGCCACTGGCCTTGCTGTTCACTGCTGTTTGCCCCTTGCCTGTGCAGCATCTCATGTACCTCACCTGCACTGTGTCCTGGCCACTGGCCTTGCTGTTCACTGCTGTTTGCCCCTTGCCTGTGCAGCATCTCATGTACCTCACCTGCACTGTGTCCTGGCCACTGGCCTTGCTGTTCACTGCTGTTTGCCCCTTGCCTGTGCAGGATCTCATGTACCTCACTTGCACCTTGGACTGGCCACTGGCCTTGCTGTTCACTGCTGTTTGCCCCTTGCCTGTGCAGGATCTCATGTACCTCACCTGCACTTTGGACTGGCCACTGGCCTTGCTGTTCACTGCTGTTTGCCCCTTGCCTGTGCAGCTTCTCATGGACTCACTCTGCACTTTGTCCTGCCCACTGGCCTTGTCGTTCACTGCTTTGTGCCCCCTGCCTGTGCAGCTTCTCATGGACTTAATCTGCACATTGGACTGACCACTGGCCTTGCTGTTCACTGCTGTTTGCCCCTTGCCTGTGCAGGATCTCATGTACCTCACCTGCACTGTGTCCTGGCCACTGGCCTTGCTGTTCACTGCTGTTTGCCCCTTGCCTGTGCAGGATCTCATGTACCTCACCTGCACTGTGTCCTGGCCACTGGCCTTGCTGTTCACTGCTGTTTGCCCCTTGCCTGTGCAGGATCTCATGTACCTCACCTGCACTTTGGACTGGCCACTGACCTTGTTGTTCACTGCTGTTTGCCCCTTGCCTGTGCAGCTTCTGATGTAACTACTCTGCACATTGTACTTGCCTTGTGTTTCACTGCTGTTTGCCCCCTGCCTGTGCAGCTTTTCATGTAAATACTGTGCATATTGAAATGCCCACTGGCTTTGCTGTTGCCCAAATTTGTTGTCTCACTATGCAAATTGTGATTAAACACAGTTGGTCCTGCAGTGAGTTGTGTCAGTGTCCTTCCTGAATAAAGTTGTTTCTGTGTGTGCATGGTTTACTGTGTCACAGGCTCAGTATGCCACTTCAACATTGCCAATGGGTTGACTCACATTTCATTTTTTTTGCAGGGGTGGGAGGCACTTCATTTCTATGACTGTGATACTTATGGGTGCAGTGCAGGTGGTTGGCAATGAAATCTTGTTGTCATCTTCCTTCTTGGCTCATGTTATCTATGGTGGACACATGTCAGGTTTGTGGGCAATGGCAGCACAGGGTGGGAGTTTGGGCACAGGCTTACAGGCAGGCAGGCCAGGGTCATGGGGTCTGTGTGAGCTTCCTTTCTGTGTGCCAATCAGTGTCGGTGTATGGACATCTTGTGGTGATGAGTTATCCAGGTCCCATGGCTTACTTCCAATGTGTGCACTTGGGTGTTGGAGAAGTGTATGGTGTGAAGGGGGTGACTTTGTTGTGACTGTGGATGTGTGTGCACCTGCATTGTCAACTACTGCCATGTGTGACCCTGGAGTGATGTGCCTGTATGTGTACTTGTTGAGCCCTGTGGTTGTGTTTTGTGCACATGGCAGTATTGTGTGTTGCTGTTGTGGGAGGAGGTATGTGTGACATACCCTACTTGTGCTTGGCTGTCATGTAGTATGTCACTGGGCCCTATGTGTTGTGCAGCAGACATTCTCTTGTCCAGTATTTGGATGCCTATGTGTGGCTGGTCAGTGTTTGAGTTCAGGGCCTTCCTTACATCCCTGTGCCTATACATGGGTGTCCTTGCTGTCTCCAGGAGTTGTTGCATTGGGGTGACCGTGGTTTGTGTTGACTGACTGTGTCAGCCATGTGTGCTGTGATGGGCTGTGTGTGTTCTCACATGTGTCTTGTCTTGCATGTGCATCACACATGCTTGATGGTTGTGTCACTGCCCTTTCATTTGTGGGCACCTCACTTTGGCTTTCCTATATGCTGTCCTCCATTACTGCTGGCATGTGGTGTGTGTATGTAGCTGTGAGTCAGGGTGGTGTGTGTGTGTGTGACTTGTCAGGTAGTGTGTGCAGTGAAGTGTTTGGTCCTCATCTGTGTGTGTGTACATTTTGTACCTGGCCTCAGTGTTCTTGGCTTGTGTGTGATGTTGTTGTGGTGTGTGTGTTGGCTGGGGCCAGGGCTTCTGTGCTATGTGTTCCTGTGCAAAGGGTCCTGCTGTGGCTGTATATGCAGTTGTTGGGACGTGGGGCATGGTGTGGCTGTAGTTGTGTGGTTGTTGTGCAGGAGTGGCACTTGTGAGGTACATGTTGTGTCCCTTCAGGGAGGTAGCTGGTGTGTAGTGGATGCAGTTGTGGCTCTGTGCGATTTGTACGGTGCCCTTGGCATGCGCTGGCCCTGGGCTCTCCGTTGTGTGCATGGTTTCATGCACACTGACCGCGGCGGTGACGTGACCGGGACATTTGTTCATGAATGCGGTACATGGGTGGGCAGTATGTGGCGAGGTATTTTTGTCACAGGTGGGACATGTGTGTGTGCAGTGATGGCTGTGTGCCTGTCCCCACAGGGGTGTGTGGTGTTCCCATGCAAAGTTTTTCCACCCTGGAGCTGTGTATTGTGTTACTTGCACTGTTGTGTCTGTACGTACCTGCGGAGGCGTCCGTGGCGGAGGATGACTTGCAGGTGGTGTATCATGTACAGCACCGGGAAGGCGTGTAGGGCAGGATCCATCGCTGTGTGTCCCGGGTGTTTCTTTTCTGTCTCCGCTGTGATGTCTCTGCCGTCTTTCGCTGTGCGGTTTCTCCGTCGCAGTGCGCTGCCATGTTTCCGGCATCGTGATATCTTCGGCGTACAGGACGTCATTCTGCACGGCGGTGTGTGGTGATTGGCTCACTCCGCCGCGGTGGCGGGCGCACTTTGATGGCAGTCGGCGTCGCACCGCAGCGGGTGGGAAATGGGCAATGTGTGGCCATCCTAATATGGCGGGCGTGAAGACCGCTGGCGGCGTGCGGTAACTGGGTGTTACCACCACCGCCGGCACCGCGGTCGTGTCTCCGCCCGCCATCCTAATAGGCCCCATTGTTAGCTGTATATGATGTATATATGATGTGTTTATTGTTTATATTTTTTATTCACAAAGCGAGTTTTCGCAAACATATTTAGCCATTTTGAAACTGAGTTTAATACTTGGAACTCCCATGGAGACTGAAATCACATGGGGTGCAACGCAGGTCGGGGTGATGGGCAGGAGTTGATTGGTACAGATAATGACCATGGCTCTGTTCTCGGATAGTATTTCTCTAACTCTGTGGGTCATCACGATGGTGGACGGACTTCAGTCCGTCCGCCATCGTATCGTATGTGGGACCGCCCACCTACAAGGCGGCGGTCCCACTGGGAAAATTACGATGTGACCGCCACCGTGGCAGTCGCATTGCCCATGTTTTGCATTGCAGTGGCCACTGCTTCAGGTGCCTTTGTTGAGTCTGACAGCGGACTTGAGGCTTGCAGGGCCTGCCCAGGAGCTGTTTTTTGTATTTTTCCATTTTAGTGTGCTGTTGGGGCACAACACCATTGTCTTTCACCATAGTATTTTCTGTAAAGGGGAGGAGGAATTCTAGTGAGCTGTTTGTCACCAATCCAGGAAGCGAGGGCTCTCTGAACTTGTCTCGGTCATCCATTGTGCCACCTTCCTGATCCACACTGGATGCAGGAGGAAGGGCCAAGGCGCAACCTGGCACTGGAGGAAAGCAGAGGTCTAAATGAGTCTCCATCACCATGTCTAATGTTGCAGATAAGGGAGCATTTCACCTTTTTGCAGCTGTTCAAAGGCTTGATGTGGGCTGCACATCCAGGTCAGGCTGCTATCTTGCCACTACATTAGGAGTTCCACTCTCCTCCTCCCACACTGCAGAGGCTGCACCACAGCTCACAGTCATGCCTAGCGGTACATTGCCACCCCTCTTGCAGTGCAGTCCATTTCACTCATACCTTCCTTATCTATGTCAGGGTAAGCTCTGGAGGTGGTGGCTCAATCCGATCCCCACTGCTTCCCACCCATGACCCTCTATCACCTCCTCACCATGGCATTGAGTACAAGCAGCCATGGAGCTGGTGCAAAAAACAGGTTTAGCTTTGAAAGGAGTGCATTGGCATGGGGTATTCTCAGCTGTGTCTTGCTTCACAGAGCAGGGTGGTGAAGGGTATGAGGAGAGAGAGAGACAGGAGCTCTTCAGCATGAGTCCTCCTTGTTGCTCATTGAGGCCACGCTCAGTAGTTGCAAATTATAAGGCCAGTGGCCACATGATTATTCGTCTTTTACTTAGAGAAAACAAGATGATTTCACATACTAGCACATTTGTTTGGCACATTTATTTTATTTGTATTTATTTTATTAGTTTTTCGTATAGCGCTGTCTAGACCCCAAGTAATGACTGGGGCTTTACATCAAGAAAAGGTTCCTTTGCATGACATCTGGAAACAGGTATAAATATAAACATAGGATAAGTCAGATATTATAGACAGTATCAATAATAAACATGTTTTGTGGAAGGTCATTTACATTTATAGTCAGATGCATAAATTGAAGAGGGAGGACCTTGGTCTATAATACAAATTAATGACAAGGTGTCAGCTGAAATCTTTGCAGAGGTGATGAAGCAAATAAACATCAAGGTCCTTATTACAAGTGCCCTAGAATTCCTGATGAGGTCACAAGCGATGATACCAACTGTAAGAAGTCGTCCTTTTTGCCCTGATCACCCCCATTTTTTTACAGATACTGGTGGTTACTGACTCTGATTGTGCCCTGCACCCTGCTAATCAGGCCCAGCGCCAGTGCTCTGTTTAAAAGGTATATGGTAATTATGTGTAATTACAATTGGTATTTCAATCTAACTGTAGGCCTCTAGT
Organism: Calotriton arnoldi; assembly: GCA_963921515.1. Taxonomy (NCBI): domain Eukaryota; kingdom Metazoa; phylum Chordata; class Amphibia; order Caudata; family Salamandridae; genus Calotriton; species Calotriton arnoldi. Next base: position 78,758 of record CAWUFW010000754.1, on the reverse strand, counting down.
ATATGGTAGAGCAGATTTAATGCACTTAAGTGTACACTGCTGTGTTGCCTGCTGTCATTTCAAAAGCCTGCCCTTCTTTTCAAGCTGCTTTGAAAATAAAACTAAGCCGAATTTGGAATTAAAGGTACTTCCAAAGTATTAAACTACTTTATTTTTCCGTATAAGTCCCCCCTAAGTTCTACCCTAGATACCTGAAGGGTAGGGTGATATGTTCAAATAAGCAGGGACATTATAAAAGATATTTTATAAGTTATGGGGAGGGAAAAACTGCCAATTCCATTTTCCCCATTGTAGTTCATTAGCTCCATAGGCTAACATGGGAAGGATTTATTCAACTTTAATAAAGTCTAACTATTGACAGGAGTGCACTGACATAATAGTTCAAAGTGTCTAAATAATAGTTAGAATAAATCCAACAACATGCCATGGTTAGATTTATGGAAACTAAAGCAGAAAAGAAACTATAGAACTTGCTTTTCTGATGTGCCTGAATCCAGCTCTAGAGCAGCCTCTCCTAATGGGCCAGCCTTTGACAGGCTGAGCCAAACTGCTCTGATGAGATGTGAAGTGGCCTGAAAGGAAACAAAGAGACATCTGGTGAAAGGAGATCTGCAAGCTGCAGAGCAAAAGCCAGGAAGGGGGCTGGGTAGCCAAATGGGTCTTCAAAGACAGAAAAACACTTAGGACAGGACCCAGGCCCACCCTCTCTTGCTGCACCCCCAGCCAGATGGGAGCCCCTGTAATTGAATTAGCAGAGGGGCTGGAAGGGGAGTGTTAGGGAAGGTTAGCCAGAGCTGTAGGTTGGGTTAGCCAGACCTGAACTCCAGCAAAGATTTTCTCCATTTTGGGTTTTTAAAGAACAGTGCTTTCTGGGACAGGAATATGCCACACTTCAGGGGAAGTGGTCATCATTGTTGATGGCACCCTGCACCCCCTTGGTCAGTTGAACCCCCCCTGATTGCTTGCAGAGAAACCTGGATAAATATGGAAAACTGCCCAACAACTCAGATCTCAGTCTGGAAGAAGCGAGAAGAAGGACTACCCAGTTGAACCAATGGCCTGCACCAAGAGTACTTATTATTATTATTACAAAAACGTTTAGAGCGCATAGCTACCCAAAGGCCTCCCAGCGCTAGCAGGATCACACAGACAGGCAAGCTAGATGGTTTATGGGGCAGCACTTTGGAACAACCAGGTTTTGAGGAGCTTCCAGAAAGAAAGATGATGGGTCACTGAGTGAAGATGAGAGGGAAGGGTGTTCCACAATCTAGCTTTGTTGTATGAATAGGAACGGCCTCCACAGTAGTGCACTCTGAAGAACTGCACCTGCTGCACAACTTGGGCTTCAGCAAAAGAAGGACTTTGCCTGACTCTGAAAGTTTGAGGAGTGGACTCCCTGAAAGCAACAGGTTAAAAGAGTGCCACCTACATCATCTCCACCAAGAAGAAGCCAGCTGGACAGTGTACAATGGACTTTTAAGGATTTGGCCAAGTGCATTGTGGGTCTTGTAGTCCCAACTTCCCAAGGAGCAAGTCAGAGATTCTGGAATCTTGGATTTGTGTTGTGGAATTTTCAAGAGCCTAAAAGGACCTTCTGGAAGAAGATCCAGAAGTTTTGGAATCATTTGGAGAATTTTTGTGAAAAAATTCCAGAAGTTGACCGACCCGTCATTGAGAATCAAGCTGCAGATGTCGAACTGTGACCTGGCCTGAAATTCAGGTTTGTCCCTCTGAAAGCTCCAAAGCTCCAAGACCTCCAGGATTTCACGGAGGCCTCGTGCTGAAGCAAGCCGCCGTCATCTACTCGAAAGCCGGCCTGATGAGGAGTCTCATTCAACGTCAAGAGAAAAAGCTCAAAAAAAATACGAAGGGCCTTATTACCACTACGTCGGTCCATAGGACCGCTGTAGTCAGAGTGGCAGTCCGTGGACTGGCAGAATGGTGGTCCACCCACCAGATTATGACTTGGGTGATTGGACCACCACAGGACCGCTGCAATTGCTAGGGATCTAACGGTTGCGCAGTTGTCAGAGGCAGCAATATGCTGGCAGTCCACTGTGGCACTGCCAAGCATATTACAAGTTGCCTCACCCCCATCATTTCCATGGCAGTGAGACTGCATGGGTATCTGCTGTGACCAGGTCTGAGACTGCACAGAAGAGAAATGCTGGACACTTGGACCCTGGAATAATGGACCAAGTCTCCAAGGACAAAAGAAAGGGCACAGCGTCTGGTGAGCCTCCCAAAAGAACTCTGGTGCAGGAGGAATCTGACCCTGAGGGGGAGGATCTGACCTCTGAGGTAGAGATTCCAACCCTGCAAGATCTGCCTGACATGGCAGAATTGCAAGGAGCTGGTGAACCCTCCAGAGGGAATTGTGTCAGGGACAGAGAGAGTGTTCCACTCTTGAGAGCCTGAGGCAGACTGCCTCCAGGCAAGAGAAAGGGGAATTCAGTGGATTCCACAAAGTATACTAGCAAAAAGGGGTGGGTGGGGAAAAGCGTACACCCTGTGGTGGGCACCCCATGGTGCCCGCCACACTGTGCATGCCTGGATTGGGGGGACCCATGGGAACACCCCTGTGACAGATTCGAAGGGCCCCGGGTGAAGGAGGGCCTGCTACACCCCCGCCGAAGTACGATTCCGACAGCCGTTTTGTCTCGCTGAGACCGAGGCAAAGCGGCTGTGCGAATCGTGCATCGTACTCGCTCGGTTGGAATTCGGCTCCATTGCATGGCACGATTCGGCTACGAACGTGTCAGCCGGACAGGTATGGGTTTGTAAACGATTCGCACAGCGCGTATGGGATACTCGTATCGTACTTGGTCATTCGGAACGGGGCACGATTCGGACGGAAAGATAGGCTCCGAATCGGATTTGCTCTTTACAAATCCCGTTTGGAGGCCTTCCTTACGAGATCGGGATCAGGCCCAAAGTGTCAAAGTGGGTCTTGTTGCACATGGAAAGTCAAGCAGGAGCCAAGAAAAAAGTGTGTAAAAAAAAGTGTGTTTTCTCGTGAGATTTGAGATGTCATCAGTGATGTTATGAATGATGTCACTGACCATGTCACGAGTAATGTAATATGTGAGGTCATAAGCAGTGCATTTACGTGGGCATAAGTTATAATTAGCTCAAATAACTATAACTGCTGAATTTCTCTGGTTTTGTATGAGTGAAATGTCTGCCTAGTTATAACATCCCTGTAACCTTTAGTTTTTCAGTGAATTTCTAAGGTTTCTTAAATTCTATTTCCTAACTATAACGTCCCTGTAACCTTTTGTCTTTTAAGTGAATTTGAATTTTTTTTAGCTAGTAGTCACGTTTGCAGAGCAGTGGACGAAGGGGGGTCTCTGACTAGCTGTTAGGAACCCTGCTGTTTCAGACTTACTAGAGGTGAGGAGGTGCATTTGCAGAGGGGTGGAGAAAAAGGACGGGCCTCCGACCAGGTCTCAGCAATCGTGAAGTGTGGGACTTACTGGAGGTAACAGGAGGGGTTCTTGGTCTCCAAAGACCCTCAGCGTCCAAAGGGACTTCATCCTCCAGCCATTAGTGCACCAGGAGGCGGGTTTGCAGAGTGGTGGAGAAAGGGGGCATAGCCTCGGAAGACCTCTCAGCAATCACGCTGTGTGGGACTTACTGGAGGTAACCGGAGGGCTTTTTGGCCTCCAAGGATCCTCAGCAGCCAAGAAGGGGGCTTCAGCCCCCAACCAGTAGTGTGCCAGGAGGCACGATTGCAGAGTGTAGAGAAAGAGGGCGTGGCCTCCGATGACCTCTCAACAATCCTACTGTTTGGACTTACTGGAGGTAATAGGAGGTCTTGTTGGCCCCCAAGGACCCTCAGCAGCCAAGGGGATTTCATAACCCAACCATTAGTGAGCCAGGAGGTGTGTTTCCAGAGTGCTGGACAAAGGGGCAGGGCCTCCAACGACCTCTCAGCAATCCCACTGTTTGGGACTTACTGATGGTAACAGGAGGGATTCTTGGCCCCCAAGGACCCTCAGCATCCGAGGGGACTTCATCCCCCAATGAGTTTTGCGCCAGGAGGTGCATTTGCAGAGTGCTGGATAAAGGGGGCAGGGCCTCTGACAACCTATCAGCAATCACACTGTGTGGGACTTACTGGTGGCAACAGGAGGGGTTCTTGGCCTCCAAGCACCCTCAGCAGCCAGGGGGACTTCATTACTCAACCAGTAGTGCATCAGGAGGTGCATTTGCAGAGTTCTGGACAAGGGGGGCCTCCAACGAGCTCTCAACAATCCAGTTGTGTGAGACTTACTGATGGTAACAGGAGAGGTTCTTGACCCCCAAGGACGCTTAGCTTAGAAGGGGACTTCATCCCACAATGAGTGGTGCACTAGGAGGCGCATTTGCAGAGTGCTGGACAAAGGGGATGGGCCCCTGATGTCCTCTCAGCAATCCTGCTGTGCAGGATTTACTGGTGGTAGCAGGAGGGGTTCTTGGCACCTAACGACCCTCAGCAGCCAAGAGGACTTCATCCTTCAACCAGTAGTGCACCAGAAGGCATGTTTCCAGAGTGCTGGACAAAGAGGGCAGGGCCACCAATGACCTCTCAACAATCCCGCTGTGTGGGACTTACTGGTGGTAACAGGAGAGGTTCTTGGCCCCCAAGAGCTCACAGCATCCAAGGGGACTTCATCCTCCAACAAACAGTCCTTCAGGAGGCGACTTGCAATGTGGTGGATAAAGGGGCTGGACCTTCATAATTTAAGCCCCAGGGAGGTGGTGGCCCAGGGGCTCAAATCTGCCCATGGAGGAGGGTCTGCACAGCCCCCCTCCAACATTTACATAAAGACCCAGGGAGGTGATGGTCACTGGGGCTCAAAGAACCTTAGGAGAGGGCCCCGTCTGACCCCCTACTTTTAAAAAAAATGCCTTCAGGACCTGGGTCAGCCGGGGGCTCTAATCAAAACAGGCAGGGGAGCCGCGCTTGTTTTAAAAAAAGTAATTGCCACACATTCGTGGCTGTGTTGCGCTTCCATGACAATTTACTTTTTAAAAAGTGCCTTTAGGCCCTGTCAAGGTTACAGGGGGACCCCAGTACCACAGTTAGGGGGTCAGTGTATTCCTACCCAGCCCCCTTTTCTTTTCTTTTTAGGCGTTTTTTGTGGGACACAGCTGAGGCCGAGTCCCAGATGGCTGCCAACACTTCCTAGTTGAAGTGTTGGCAGCCAATCAGATTTCAGCATGTGACTGTCGGATTTTCAGGGGGTCAGCGTCCCTATATATACCAATTTGGATTTCTTTTAAGAACTCAAAACTACTGAATGGATTTACACCAAGTAACAAAAAGCAATCTTTAAGGATCAAGATCTAGCTTTCTGCCAAGTTTGGTGTAACTCCGTTTGGGCTGTAGTCGAGTACAAAATTCCCTATGGAAAACAGCGCGATCGTGGAAGAATGCTGGGAAACGTAGTCTTAGCGTCTACGGGACTCGCTGGGTATCCCACCCTAGTATGAAAGTCCAACCTCACCTGGCACCGGTATGATACTAATGATACCATTGTGCAAACTGTTGGTTTCGGCCCCATTCCCCGCGCCACATTCTGTGACATCTACAAGAAACGTGTGTCTACAGTAGCCTCCACCTTAATTTTGCATAACACAATTACATTGTATGTAATTAATTTAGAAAGTTTGTTCATTTTCAGGTGTTTTGTACATTTTTGCATGAAGGCAAGTGCAAAGCCTCATACCCAAGTAACAAATATAGTAAATTATTCTTAGATGCAAACATTACACACCATCAAAGGTGACACCGGGGCTCCAGTTATTTTTCGTGCAAATGGTTTACTATTTGTAGTCTTTTTGTACAGCGAGCAGTGTTTTGTTAGAGAACAAACTAAAAACACAGCAGAGGGATTTTCCAGAAGACGCTTCCAACAAAGTGGCTTGCCCCGGTTTCCACTTTGATTAAATGAACGGGCCACCTGCATACTGACATGCATTGCAAAACAAGCCCAAGCAAAGTGCATAAGAGGCTGAACAGAAGGCTTCTTTGCAGTCGAGTGCACAGTAAAGAACTGTTCTACATCTCACAGTGGCGCTGAATTAACCACAGACCTTGTCGGTCTCCTGTCTGTCAAATAATATATGAGGCTTTCTGCCTCTATGTTAGACCTCTAATTGAAGCTGAGTTTTCCATATCCAAGGCACAGTGAAACCCAAGTGCAGGAAGAAGCAGGTGTTGCCTATTCAAGCTGCAAACTTCCCAAGCGCCCCCCAGGATGCGCAGCGCAGGATTCGCCTTGTGGATCAGGGTGCATAGAGGGAGAAAAGCAATGGCAACTCTGGAAACCTGGGGCTAAAACAGCGACTCTCCAAATGGGGAATATCAAGCTTACAAACCAGTGGCATTTCAGGGTTGTGATATCAATATCTAAATGTACAGCGAGCGAGCACCTTCCTGGTTTAGCAAAGAGGACATCAAGCCATGCGCTTCTTAGCGGATAGCCTGGTAACACAGGTCCGGCAGGTGCAGTCTTCTTATGGGATCTGATACTGTTTGAAAGCAATACCAGCCCGTCCACAACTCCTTTCCCTTCTGGGAAAAGCCTGGGTGTAACAGCAGAACACAATGGCTGTCAGCAATGCAACTGTGGCCTCATTAAAAGTCCGCTGGACACCAGCAAGGTAATCACTTTCCACCTGGACAGGATCCTGGGGCTCAACAGGACCCTTCCATCAGTGAGCAGGGCTTTTGAGTTTCTCCAAGGTAGGAGAATGAACCCTTCAGTCCTTGCCCTTGGAGTTATATGGAATTGGTACTTTACACTTGCAAAGACATTCTGGTCACATCTGTTGTTCACACAAACTGCGAGGTATTGAATGCGTATGACTTGTGTTTAGTCTAGGGGTGGGCGGTGGGTGCCACTCGGTGGAGTCAGAGTTTTTGCTGAACTCCGCACTGGAGTGCGGAGTGTGGAGTAGCAAAACTCCGTAAACTCCATCAGCGGAGCTGAGTCCACCGCCCATCCTTAGTTATTTTGCATCAAAAAAATCCATATTTTTCAGAGGCTGAGTTGTTAGTCATGGTGAATGAAATTATAAGAATAGAGCCACAATTGTATGGAGCCCAAGTCCAACATACTCCTCTCAGTAAGAAAAGTGAAATGTGGTCCAGGATAGTCGACAGAGTGAATGCTGTAGGTACCACTGTGTGCACAAAGGAGGAAATTAGGAAGAGGTGGAATGATCTGAGGGGGAAGGTGCATTCTCCGGCCTCCAAGCAACACCTGGAGGCCCAGAAGACAGGCAATGTTCCTCCCAGCTGCCCATTACAACTGTTTACCTGGGAGGAGAAGGTCTTGGCCATCCTGCATTCTGAGGGTGTGACAGGAATAGCTGCTGGAGTGAAGTTTGGTAAGTTACACCTCACTAACAGTCACAACCCTTCAATGTCCTGTCTGCTCTCATCTCATCTCAGCCTTTGCTATTGTGTTGTCTATCTACTTTCCTAACATGCAATACTCAAAGTATCAGAGGTGTTTGATTGTCAGTGTTAATATGTACTCTTCAATATAATATCACATGTATCAATATCCATTACATGGCACATGTTGCAATGCTGTCTGTAAGTGTAGTGCTATGAAAATAACATTCAAGGACCCATGATATGTGTGACTATATAAATGTATGGTTCATACCACTTGCATTTTGACAACAGGTATGTTACACAAACCATTTTGAAAGTGTTGTCAAGTACAGATTGAAATGAGTAAAAATACCATGAGGCCCTATTTCTGCAACCCTAAACAAGAAGCATTTGTGATTTTGCCCATTCTCACTTGTCTGACAGATTACAACTGATGTTCATTTCTCATAGAGGTAACCATTATGCAAGTGTTGGCAAGTAGAGTTTGAAAAGACTACAATTACAGTGAGGTCCTGTTTCTGTAACCCTAAACAAGATGCAATTGTCATTTTGCCCATTCACACTTGTCTGACAGATAGCAACTGCTGTTAAATTCTCATGGACTGAGCAATCTACATACAATGCTCCACTCAGAGACATGCCTGTCTACTTAGCTTTATGTTGCACTGGTCTCCTCAATTGAAACTAATGATGGCATAAATAACACCATATCAAGCGTGTAGCTCAAATATTTGTAAGATATGATGGTAACTCAGCTAAGTAGAAGTGACAGTGACCCATTGACTTTGCATTGCTCACATAATGACTAATGCTAAATATACAACCAAGTTGTGTGAAGGCCTATAATGTACACAACTAGAACTTGGAATGACACAATACAAGTCAGCTCTCCACTGTGTTGTCTTCAATGTTTGTGAAATCTCATGTTTAGTCCTTGATCCAAAATTCAACATCTCAGGACATCTAATGACCTCCTTAATTCAAGAACAGGTACTCACTGTCTCCAAATGTCTTGTTAATATGATCAATACCACTGAAAATATCACGTTCCTAGGTTTCTACATACTGTGTCACCAAACATTTGGATATAGATACCACACTTCCACCAATGACAATGTTCTCTATTTCACAACAGGTCTATCTGGCAGAGCACCTGGCCAGAGCTTGCACACTGAACAGACTCCCACTCCAGCCCAGGATCAAGCCCTTAGTGATGACAACATTCCTGGAAATGTGGATGTGTATGGCATTGCTGGCCCATGTGGTCAGCCTGGGCAGACGGCAACAGTGAGTCTCATTGTACCCACACCAATATCACCCACACCAACATCTCCCACCCTAGCTGCAACACCTCAGCCAGCATCAGTCCCCTCAACCTGTGTACCTAGTGCAGTTCCAAACATCATGTGTCCCCCAGTCCTGGATCCTGAGCTGACAAACACCACCCCACCTAGAGTGGATTCAGTACCCAGTGGGAGAGGGCATCCTCACCCGCAGGCCACCATCGACCAAGTCTTGGGAGTCTATCATGAGTCTCGAGGCATGATGGGCCAGGTACTCACTGAAATATGGGAGATGAAGGAGCTGCACAGGGACATACACAATGAGATGGTGGCCCCAAATTCCAACATGGCCTCCCTAATTAGGGTGCTGCAGGACATTCACACAACCCTGAGTAGGACATTTCCACTACCAACTACCTCTTCCTGTGGTCCACCTACTTCCAGCATATGTACATCTGCTGCAGCCTCAGGAAGGGAGACCCAGCCAGACAAAGAGACATCTGCAGACACCCCTGTCCCTGCAGTTGTGGACCCCCCTCATTATCAAGCGGAGATATCCACTCAAAGTTCCAATAGGTGAGGATGGCTAGAACTCCACCACCACCAGCGAGAAATCTCAACCATAATTCCCTCCAGTGTGTAACACATTCACTCTGTGGACTATTTCTGGACACATTTACCTTTCTGATGGGAGTAGTATTTTGGACATTGGACACCAAACAATTTGGCTCCTACAACTGTGGTTTCATTCACCATGACTGTCTTCTTCACTTTTTCATTTTCCTGTTTGCTTAGCTAAATGTTTATTTTCTCCTTGTTTACTTCAATAAATACACTACTCATAAACTCATTGTCTGCTGTAGTATATCTCACATCTAGCAATGTATATATGTACTCCCATCTGAATTTTACAATGGGGAAAAAACTACTTGGGTAACCATGGACAGGTTGCATGTACACAATGGGCCTGATTCTGATGCGGTTAGGAAGGCCTACTAACGGCATTTGCTCCATCCAAATCAGATCGGGAACGTGTCTTTCCGAACGGCTCGGAAAGGTTTCCGACCGATTATGATGTGAGTTAGGCGTTAGGAATATCCCAATCCCAACCCGACAGCATTTGGAATGACCGAGCCATATGGAGCAGAATCGTATGTCTCTACGGGCCGCGTTTCCGAACGACCGAGGACGATGCTGGATTTGGACAGCCTTTCTGAATCGTGCCGTCCTACTCGAATCGGCAGTCGGAATAAGACTTTGGGGGCCCGTAATGGGCTCCCTGCACCCAGAGCCTTCCCAATCTGGCCCATGCACAGTGTGGCAGGCACCAGGGGGTGCCCGCCACAGGGTGCCCGATTTTCCCCAGCCACCCCTTTCTTCAATGGGAGCCTATGCATTCAAACAAAGGCTCCCATTGAAGTCAATGGGAGTCCAACCAAATCGTATCTGGAAGCATCCGGATGCATCGTACTCAGTCGGTTGGACTATCCCGATCCGATTCGGTCAGAAACCTTTCCCAAACCCATTCGGTCGGGAAGCTTTCCAAACCGCATCAGAATCGGGCTCAATGTTTATCTCAGGATCACAACCATGTTACACCAACACACACTTGTAAGTGTATTTTCTCATAACATCTGTATTCCATTGTCTCAATGGTGTTGAGACAGAATATCGAGTTGGAGATGTCGACCTACACAAAGATCGAGTTGGAAATATCGTGATTCAGAAATATCAACAGCAAGGGGGCGTGGCTTGGCGCACGGCAATATGGCCGCACTGTAGTGCAGCTCTGCCGGCCACCGACATTATCATTTATTAATCCTGCTCCATATCAGCCATCTGAATCGCCCAAGCTGTGGCACCACTTCTACCCACACTGCATGCCATGTTGGCAGAGTTTGGTGGCGATTGACTGGCCAGGACGGACGGAAGAGGTGAATGTGCTCATACTGCAATTGGGACAACATGGCGGCCTCGTGAACTTCCGCGGACTCTGCTGGGGCCCGGAGTTCTGAGCACGGCTGGACTGCCCTTCCTCTCCTCAATCATCGACTCCGGCAGTCAATATCAGCGCTGATTGGGCCGACGACCGCTTCGCTGTCTCTGTGAGCCCGGGACGGCTCTCTACGTGAGATCGCCGGCTGAGGGGCTCACGGATGCAGAGAGGGGAGTGGTGAGGAGCTTGTGCTGCTGCGCTTGCCCGGGGACCGGGCAGCTTACACCGATGGGGGGTGATGTCACCGAAGACCCTTGTACAATTAATCCTGTGCCCTGGGCGGCACCAACCGTGCGTTTGAGGAAGGTGCTGCGAACCACTGAGACGCTACTGCTCGGGGCCTGGTGTCGCGGTGGGGCCAACTGCGGTGAGTGCGAGCAGCGGAACCACAGCGTATCCTATCCTGAAGTCGGCCGGACTGAGATGATCCTGTGAGGCCATAGCGATGTGTGGCATGGGTGAAAGGTGCTGGGAGCCGGCGGAGCGCTGCTGATCATGGCCCGATGTTGCGGTGTGCCCTGGCGCAGTGAGTGCGTGCAACGGGGCCGCAAAATACCTTGTCCCGGTGTCCGGCGACGCTGAAGCTGTCTGGTGTGGCCATATTGCTACTGGGGGCGCGGAAGCTTCGCTATCACGGTGCGCAGAGCGGCGGAGGAGCTGCAACGCATGCCCGTGGCATTGGTGACTTGGCCTGTGGTGAGCCTCTGGGGCGCGATAGTGTGGGGGACGCCACTCGGCAGGATACCCATGCTGGGCTGCGGTGAGACCAGAGTAATTAGACTGCTGCGCTACGGGGCTTGCATTACCTCTGGCTGCTCTCAATGAGACTGCTGTGTCTGTCTGCCTCTTCGGACCTGCTGTTGTGCCACCACTGAGCACCTGAAAGATTGTGGACCATCTGCCCTGTGGACCCCCTGCACGTCTGACAAGGTGCACGCGTGTCTGGTAATGGGACTAGGAATGCGCGGGTGGACTTGGTAGCGCTTGGCAGTGCTGTGTGACGGGGCCTGCCCGGTGCGACCCGTGCATATTTCATATCACTACCTGTCTCTCTTAGCTCCTAGACAGAAGGGGTTATCACGCTGATCCCTACACTGTTTATAGATACTTTTGTGAGAGGATTGACCTATTGAACGGTGTGCGTGAAGCGCAGCAGGACTACTTGTGCGCACTAATCCTTCCTGCTCTCTGGCAGACTAAAGTGAGTGGAGGGTCTGCCATATCGGGGTGACAATCGACGACCTGTACGTCCTGCTTAGGAGTGTGAGCACCGGAATCTCCATATACCAGCAAACATGGGCAAGCCTGACAGGAATCAACCACGCCTTAATTTTGACTTGCGCAAATCTGGAAAATCCCAACAAACAGCTGCCTCCGATTCAGAGCTGAATAATGCCACTGCGCCCCCGACTGCTCTGGAGAAAACCCTAGCAGCTATCCAGACTAGCTTGCAATCGATAAATGACAATATGGAGGCCCTCAATGGGCGCATTTCAGCCAAACTAGATAAGCAGGGGGTGAGAATTGGTGAGGTGGAACAGCGCATTTCAAACACAGAGGATGGTCTGCAGCGGGTTAATGCGAAAACGTCTGGTATGGAGAAACTCTTAGCAGTCATTCAAGCCAAAAATGAAGACCTTGAAGCGCGTTCCCGGCGCAATAACATACGCATCCTAGGTCTGCCAGAATCCACAAATGTAGGGCGCTTGGAAAACTACGTTGAAAACCTGCTTCGAGACATGTGTGGCGCCGACAACCTTTCTGATATGTTCATTGTGAAGCGGGCTCACCGTTCTCTGGTGGCGTGACCGCCACCGGGTACTCGACCCAGACCGATTATTGCCCGATTGCTCAATTTCAGGGATGCGGTGCTCCGCATCTCCAGGCAAAAGGGCACCATTACTTACCAGGGCAACACCTTGTCATTTTACCCTGACTTTACGGCGACGGTACAGGCGGCTAGGAAGGAATTTCAACCAGTGAAAAAGATTCTGATTGCCGAAAGTATTCAATATGCCATGCTCTATCCAGCCTGGTTACGAATAGGCACTGACGACAAGGCCAAGATTTTTACTAACCCCAAGCAGGCAATGGAATTTGCCAAGTCTCTCCGGCACAAAAAGAAGGCATCTCCTGTTGCATCGGACACCGAGGAATGATACCCATAACTTTCCACGCACTGACTAACCCACAGTATCGGCGCTATTGGGGTCTTTGTTGTCACTGATTCACTGCAAGATGCAGTTTAGCGCCACTGCTATATTGGATCTTCCGTTCTCACCGACAGACTGTGGGAATGTACTCAATTGCGATGATGTCTTCGTATCCTTTTCTAATCGCTGACTTTGATACTGATGTAATTGGTATTATACAATCTGTTGTAGCTTGATAGGTTCACTCCATTTTTTTTGCAGGCGAAGAGTTATTGATTCTGGGAGCACACACTTTTTAATCGGTGGCCACCTCCCTTGTCCAACAGGGAGTCGACTGTGCCGCGGCGTCCCCTCAAATGGGTGTACCCCACATCTCTTTCGATATTTCTTTTCACATGTTGGGGTGTTTTTTGATTAATGGGTATGGCTTTGGCAATTTGGGACTGCTAAAGTGGGCGGGGGGGGGGGACCACATGTTGTTGATATGGGAATTGTTCAATGTGATTGTATTGATGCGAGAGATAGGGACTACACTTCCTCTGCAATGTATTATGGCTGCCAGTTGACCACTTCACTGTTGGTAAGAGTATTTACAGATATTAATGGGGGATGGCTATAACTGTTTAACGTGGAATGTCCGCGGGCTGAACTCCCCCAAAACAATTCGCCAAGTCTTTGCGTATTTGGACCGACACGGCACTCAGGTTGCTCTCTTACAGGAGACACATTTGACTAAGATCTCCGAAACCAGAATTGCAATCAAATGGGCTGGGTTTAAGCTGGCATCCTCCTATTCCTCTTATGCCAGGGGTGTTCTCATTCTGATTAGGAGAGGTGTCCCATTTACACTAATCAAAACCTATATAGATGACGGGGGATGCTGTGCCATGGTCCATGGTAAGCTTGGGAATTCACTGATTACTTTCATAAATATGTACGGGCCCATAGCAGATGACATTGAGGTCTTTCAGAGTGTATGGCGTGCTGAGAGATTGGCCGGAGGCGGCCATTGTGTGTGGGGGGGATCTTAACACCTACCTACCTAGACCCCAATCTAGATAAATCCAGTCCGCAAGGAGCTCGCACGTCAAGGGTGGCACAATGTGTTAACAATGTGATGATGGAATTTGGGCTGGTCGATGTTTGGAGACTTCGCAATGGTGCGGCGAGAGAGGGTACACATGCCACGCCAGCACATAACAGCTGGTCTAGGTTGGATTACTGGATTCTGAGTGAGGGAGCAACTGAATGGGTCACTGACGTCACTACTCTTCCACGCACTCTATCAGATCACAAACCAGTGCAACTTGTTTTTAATATTCCAGCCACAGTTCACCGTCCGTTCACGTGGCGCTTTCAATCAGAGGCGTTACTAGACCCTATCTATGCCGATACCATTAGAAAAGCCATTGTACAATATTTTGAGATAAATACAGGCACAGTTGACAGTGTCGCCACCCTCTGGGAGGCTTTTAAGGTGACAATACGGGGGGTCTGCATCAGCACCACAGCCGGTATCTTGAAAGACATCAGAGGTCAACTAACTAAGATAGAGACCACACTGGCGGCCTTTGAGCGTGACTACACAGTTAACCCATGCCTAACCACACTTTCTCGTATCCACGAGTTGTTCCTGGAATACCACACTAGCAGAATCCAAAATCCGTTATCTGTCACATAGACATGTAGCCAGGGCATATGGGGAGGGTGATAGACCTAGCCGCAATCTAGCTGCAAAACTCAAATCTCGAACCGAACATCACCAAATAGACAAAATAACTGACTCTCAAGGGGTGGAATATTACACTCCCCTGGAAATAGTGGACCAGTTCCGAGATTTTTACGCCTCGCTGTACACGTCGCAGGAGACAGTGCCTGATTTAGATATAGCAGAATATTTGGAGGACATAGCTTGTGCGTGGCTAGCGGATGGTCACTGTGATTATTTGGATCACCCGATTGATGCATCGGATATAAAAGCAGCGATATATGCCTTACCTAATGCAAAAGCGCCGGGCCGGATAGTCTTACGGCCGAATTTTATAAAGAATATGCAGATTTAATCACACCACACTTATTAGAAATGTACGCTGAAGCACATGAATCAGGTATTCTGCCACCGTCCCTCTGTCAAGCATTAATCATCACCCTCCTAAAAAAGGACAAACCATCTGACCTTTGCGAATCATATCGGCCGTTAACCCTGATCAACCTTGACGCTAAAATACTTGCAAAAATTCTAGCCACCAAACTTCAGCCTTTGATGCCCTGCTTGGTCCTTCCGGACCAATCTGGTTTCATTCCTGAAAGATCAACATCCCACAATCTCAGAACCATATTCGCGATGCTGCATGTCCTTGACCCGGGTCTGCACGCTGCTGCCGTAATGTTAGACGCGGCTAAAGCGTTTGATTCCATAGAGTGGAGCTACATGTTCCAAATCCTGCAGCGGATGGGGTTTTTATTACTATTTCTGGGCTGGGTGCAACTATTATATACCGACCCGTCGGCACCGGTGAGGGTGGAGGATCTGACGTCAGAGCCATTCCCAAATAAACGAGGCACTCGACAGGGATGCCCCTTATCACCACTGCTGTTTGCTCTTGCACTCGAGCCCCTGGCATGTGTGATTCGTCAACGACATAGGGAGACGGCTCTCAACTTCATACACAGACCTATTGGCATATCCCTATATGCTGACAACATGGTCCTTTTTATCAGGGAGCCCTGTCGTTATTTGGCAAAGGTGCTGAGAGAGTATATCAGGTTTGGGTTGTTCTCTGGTCTCACCATTAATTGGGACAAATCAGTGATTATGCCTCTGACAGATATAACCCCCCCGCCGGCCATGGAGTATCCCCTAGTATGGACCACGGAGCAAGTTAAATACCTTGGGGTATAGATCCATCGCGACCCCGAAGTCGTTATAAAAGAAAACTATGGACGAGCGTGTACCACACTCAATCGACAAGTCGAAAGGTGGGGTGCACTGCCATTATCCCTGGCCGACCGCATTGCAATTATCAAAATGGTCATCTTACCGCACTTTTTGTACCTCTTCTCCAACATTCCAATAAAATTGACGCAACACTTCTTCAAGGTCATGCGAACATCTCTGCTCAGATTGATTTGGGGAGGCAAACAGGCTTGTGTGAGCTGGGCAACACTCACACTTGATTATGCCAAAGGGGGTTTCTGTACACCAGACCCATATGTCTACTACTTATGTGCCCAAGCACAGTATGCATATTACTGGGTTAATCCACATGCATACACTCCTCACGTGGCGGTTGAAGATGGCGATGCCCATCCGACCCCCCTACCTAGTATCATTACACATACACGGCGAGGTACCCCAAAAGCTGAGATTAGCACACTGAACACAACGATTGCAGCATGGCAATCTATCAGCCAGCTAGCCACTAAACTCCCTATATATGCCCCAGCGCTGCCCCTGGCATATCATGCCGCACTATCGGTGACACAGGAAGACGGCCCGGTGCGATCACTCAGGGAGGCAGGCATTGTCACTATGCAGGACCTTTATCCAGATGGCAACTTAATCACTTCTGCAGATCTCCAATATATCACTAACCCTACACCACTATTCCAGTTTACTATCCATAGGCTTAGGCAGGCTGTTAAATCGCACTATACTACGTATCCGACCGGGCCACCAGCGCTACAATCCTTACAGCTACTGTTAACTACTCCTACGCAAAGAAAGTTAGTCACAAAGCTTTATAAGGCAGTACAGGCCGAAAAAACCAGTGATCCGGATCAGTCTTGCCCGCTGGAACAATAAGCTGACTCCCCCCCTGACACCCTCTGAGTGGGAACATATCTGTAACCTCACCAGCAAACTTACACCCAATGGCAACCTACGAATCATACACTTTAAGTACCTCCATCAGATATATCACACGCCCCTTCGGTTACACAAGTATGGACTGCGCGAGTCCAGCAGATGTAAGCGATGTGGCCACATGGATGCAGATTTTTGCCACCTCGCCTGGGACTGTGGGCTGGTGGCATGATTTTGGGAACATGTGGTGCACCATGTACAAAAAATGTCTGGGATAGAATTGCAATGTACACCGTTGGTCTGTTTATTATGTTATGTTCCTCATGTGAAAGGAACTTTAGGCAAATTTGTACGCATTGCACTATTGATGGCCAAGCGCCGGGTTGCTGTAACGTGGGAGGGCACTCATGCACTGAAAGTCGAACACTGGCTTAAAGACATGGTATATTGTAAGGAAAATCTCGAACTGTACACGGAAGAACTACCAACGTCGTCCAAACCCAAGGATATTTGGGAACCACTACGCCAATTTCTTCAACAACAAGCCCTAGTCAGGTCTCCAGATATAGTGGAATGATACACTGTATGATTATAACCTGTCACCCTTATTATCAGCTAAGGTCACTGATTTGAAGTGTGATGGTCATGTTTCTCTGTATTGATCAATCACATATTGTTTCTATTAGTTTTGTTTTGAGCTACCTTGCATGGTAGCGTTTGCTACTTTTATCTATTGAAAATACGATAAAAAGATTTACAAAAAAAAAAATATATATATCAACAGCAAGAATATCGTGGTCAAGAATATCGAATTTATATTTTAACGGTATGTTTTTTTGTATAAGTATTCTTTATGTTTTTTAATATATGTGTTACATTTTTAGTAGTTATCAATGTTATGTTAAATACATTTTGCGTTTTTTAGTTCCGTAACGGGTTGTGGGTTTATAGGGGAATAGGGTGGGAAGTAATTTAACTATAATAAATTAATGATTATTTTTTATTCATTTAATTTAGATTTTATAGTGTTAATTGTGGGAAATAATTTATTTGTAATTAATTATTAATTGGTTGTTAATTAATATTAATTAATAAATTGATAATTAATTATGGTAATTGTGTAATTGTTTTTAGGTGCGGGTTGTGGGGTTAATAGGGGTAAAGGGTGGGAAGTAATTTATTTTTGATTAATTAATAATTGGTTGTTAATTTATATTAATTAATTGATTGAAAATTAATTATGGAAATTTTATAAGTAATTTTAGGTGAGGGTTGTGGGGTTTATAGGGGTAAAGGGTGGGATGTAATTTATGTTTAATTAATTAATAATTCGTTGTTAATTTATATTAACTAATTAATTGATAATTAATTATGGTAATTGTGTGATTTTTTTTAGGTGTGGGTTTTGGGGTTTATGGGGTAAAGGGTGGGAATTAATCTATTTTTAATTAATTAATAATTAGTTCTTAATTCATATTAATTAATTGATTAAAAATTAATTATGGAAATTATGTAATTAATTTTAGGTGCAGGTTGTGGGGTTTATAGGGGTAAAGGGTGGAAAGTAATTTATGTTTAATTAATCAATAATTAGTTGTTCATTTATATTAACTAATTAATTGATCATTCATTATGGTAATTGTGTAATTTTTTAGGTGTGGGTTGTGGGGTTTATGGGGTAAAGGGTGGGAAGTAATTTATTTTTAATTAGTTAGTAATTCTTTTTTATTTAATCTTGATTAATTAATTGAAATTTAAATATGGAATTTGTGTAATTAATTTTATGTGTCAATCAATCAATCAATCAATCAATCAGGGGTTTGTTAAAGCACGACTACTCACCAGTTAAGGTCTCAAGGCGCTAAGGGTGGGGGGGGGTGCAGGTTCCATTCCATCAAGGAGGGGGTCTGTGGGTTATGGAGTTTATAGGGATAAAGTGTGGAAAGTAATTTATGTTTACTTAATTAATAATTGGTTGATTATTAAAGATAATTAATTAATTGATATTTACTTAGGGTAGTTGTTTATATTTTTTGTGTGTGGGCTTTACTTTTTAGGGGTAAAGGGTGAGGAGTAAATTAATGTTACTTTCTTTATAATTAGATTTTTTTTAAATGTGCAGTATTAAATATAGTAGTATTTTTATTTTTAATATATTTATATATGTTTTTATTTATTTAGTTTTTTAAATATTTTTGTTGTTAATATTTTGTTTGTTCTTACTTTTGAACTGACTGGAGTGAGAATATTAATTGTTACCCCTTTGCAATCCAACATTTTCCCTACTGTTGCACTCACTGAAGTGGGAATAGTAAGTTTTACCCCTCCGCCATCCAACACTTTCCCTACTGTTGCACTGACTGTAGTGGGAATAGTAAATTTTATCCTGCCACTTTCCAACACTTTCCCTACTGTTGCACTCACTGAAGTGGGAATAGTAAGTTTTACCCCTACGCAATCCAACACTTTACCTACTGTTGCACTCACTGGAGTGGGAATAGTAAGTTTTATCCTTCTGCAATCCAACACTTTCCGTACTGTTGCACTCATTGGAGTGGGAATAGTAATTTTTACCCCTACGCAATACAACACTTTCCTTACTGTTGCATTGACTGGAGTCGGAATTGTAAGTTTTACCTCTCCGCTATCCAACACTTTCCCTCCTGTTGCACTCTTTGGAGTGGGAATACACATTTTTTCCCCTCTGCTATCCAACACTTTCCTATTGTTACACTTAGTGGAGTGGGAATAATAAGTTTTACACCTCCGCTATCCATCACTTTCCCTACTGTTCCACTCACTGAAGTTGGAATAGGAATTTTTACCTCTCCACTATCCAACACTTTCCCTACTGTTGCACTCACTGGAGTGGGAATAGTCATTTTTACCCCTCGCTATCCACCACTTTCCCTACTGTTGCACTGACTGGAGAGATAAATTTAAATTTAAAGATTTTTAAATAGTTTAATGTTTTAATTTATAATAGAATGGTTTTTTAATATATTTTATGTTATTGGTATACATACATATATATATATATATATACACACTATTATCTACTGGCGGTCGCCAGTAGATAGTTATAGTTAGGACCTATTTTCCATAGGAAATCCGCAACATTCTATTTGAAATAACTTTGGCGCCGGTTGACGAATCTTCGCGAAATTTTCAAACTTTGTGGCCCGCTCCGGTCCGCTCCTATCTTGAAAGTCTCGGGGTGATTCGTCAAGCAGGAGCCGAGAAAAAAGGGGGGTCCCAAAACGTGTTTTCCCCATGCAATTTTCCATAGGAACCTTTCATCGCAGCTACAGCCCGAACTGCTGAACGGAATTACACCAAATTTGGCAAAAAGGTAGCCCTTGGTTCAGAGTCATGCCTTTTGCTTAAATGGTGTAAATCCGTTCAGTAGTTCCTGAGAAAATCAAAAGTTAAATCACATATATATCTATGGCCGCGTAGGGTCCGCGCACCCTCCCGATCACGAGCTGTATGCTAATTGGCTGTCAACACTCCAAACCAGGAAGTGTTGGCAGCCATCTTGTGCCTCGGTAGAACCGAGGCACAAGAAATCAGGAAAACAACTGCGCAAAACGCAAAAATGGGGCAGGGTAGAAACACCCTGACCCCCTAGGCCTGCTCAGGGCCCAACATTTTTTTTATTTTATTTTTTAAATCGGCGGGATGCGCTTAGGGTGCGCGGATCCCACCGAGAAAAAAAACAAATGAAGCGCGGTCTCCCGCGCTTCGTTGTTAATTGGCCCCCGGGTGGGCCAAGTCCCGGGGGCCTGCGGGGGTTTATTAAATGAATGTATGGGGGGGCCTCTAAGGCCCCCCCAAGCCCCGGGGACCACCACCCCCCAGGCTTTAAAAAAAAATGGTGCGGGAGGGCTCTCGGCCCTCCCGCAGCCCCGGGGACCACCACCCCCGGGGCTTCTTTTTTAAAATTAAAATGACCTGTGTGGGGGGGCTCACGCCCCCCCACACGCCCCGGGGACCGCCACCTCCCCGGGGCACTAAATCGTTAAATATGGGGGTCCGTTACAGACCCTCAGAGCCCTGGGGACCACCACCTCCCCGGGGCTTTCAAGATGTTTGGAGGGAGGCCGCGCTGCCCCCCTCCTGGAGCCAGTGATGGCCCTGGAGACCGCCACCCCCAGGGCCGGCTCCTGCAGTGTCCCGGGGTGCCTACCCCCGGGACACTGTAGTTTGCTATGGCAGGGCGGGAGCCTCGCGGCTCCCGTCCTGCCATAGCAAACTGCTTTGGTTTTTGGAAGAGAGAGCAGGAAACCTGCTCTCTCTTCCAAAAACCAAAGCAGATTGCTTTTCCACACGGGGAGCTGCATCTTAGCAGCTCCCCATGTGTAAAAGCAATGCCGGCTCCCGAGGGACGCGGGGAGCCGGCGGGACCGTGGGGGGGATTGGGACACCCCCACGGTCCCCAACGGAGAGGGCCAGCCCCGGGGGATGGGGTCCCCGGGGCTACAAGTGGCCCGGGAGGGGGCCACGTGGCCCCCCTCCCCAAAATTTAATTTAAAAAATAAATAAAATAAATAAAACAAAGGCCGGCCCCGGGGGATGGGGTCCCCAGGGCCATAAGTGGCCTGAGGAGGGGGGGGGCAACGCAGCCCCCCTCCATAAGTTATTTAAAAAAAAAAAAAGAAGGCCATGCCCCGGGGATGGGGTCCCTGGGGCCGATTAAGGCCTCGGGAGGGGGGCCACGCGGCCCCCTTCCAAATTTAAAAGAAAAAAAAAAATAGGGGCAGGCCCTGGGGGATGGGGTCCCCAGGGCCAATAATTTAGAAAAGAAGGGGGCCACACAGCCCCCTTCTTAAAAAAGACCGGCATTGCGCCGTAGGCCACGCCCTCCTTGCAGCACTCTGCAAACGCGCCCTGGCGCGTTTGCAGATGGGGAACGAATTCCCCTTGAATACTGGGGGTCCCTGGGGCCAACTAGCCCACCAGGAACCTCCAGTATGCTCCAGGGGCTGCGTTGCAGAGAGGTGTACAGAGGCCACGCCCCTTTTTACACCTCTCTGCAACGCAGATCCGTGGCGCTTTTTGGAGGTACATGGTGGGCTAGTTGGACTCAAGGGACCCTCAGGATTCAAGGGGACTTAATCCCCCAATTTAAAACGCGCCACAGGGCGCGTTTGCACAGTGGTGAAGGGAGGGGCCGGGGCTTCAGGTGACATGTGTGCAAACAGGCCCCGTGGCGCATTTTAAGATGGGGAATTAAATCCCCTTCAATCCTGAGGGTCCCTGGAGTCCAACTAGCCCACCAGGTACCTTCAGTAAGCACAACAGAGTTGCGTTGCAGAGAGGTGAAAAAAGGTGCGTGGCCTCGGAACGCCTCTCTGCAACTCAGCTCTGTGGTCCTAACTGTAGGTACCTGGGGGGCTAGTTGGGCCCCAGGGACACTCAGGATTCAAGGGGACTTAATCCCGCAACTTAAAACGCGCCTCGGGTGCGTTTGAACACATGTCAACTCAGGCAACCCCTCCCTTCACCACTGTGCAAACGCGCCCTCTAGCGCATTTTAAGAGGTAGTTTTAATCCCCCTGCCCTATTATGTACTAGGGACTTACAGAGGAGGTCATGCTAATCACAGGGGTACCCCAACGCATAGTGTTCCCTAGTGTATGTAGGTGTTTTCACTATATTCTAAGTGTGTTTTTGCATAGCACTGGCTCTGGTTAGTCAGAGTCAGTTACCACCAGTACACGTCGGAAAAGTTGTGGGCACAGGATGATTTTGGAACAAGGCCTCTTTCTGCTCCTCTGTTGGTTCTTTCTGCACATCTTTTGCTTCTTCGTGCACTTTTCTTCGTCTTTGTGGAGTTCTGTTGCTTCTTTCTGCATTTCTTTTGCTTCTTTCTGTGCGTTTTTCTTCTTTCTTCACATGTACTACCTCTGTAGGCATAGTTAGAAACTAGCATTTGAAAAACCTTTGAAATTCACTGAAAAAACCATAGGTTTCAGGCACGTTATAGTTAGAAATTAGCATTTAAAAACCTTTGAAATTCACTGAAAAACCATAGGTTTTAGGGACAGTTATAGTTAGTTGGACATTGCACTCGTACAAAACCCGTGAAATTCCCCCGTTATAGTTAGTTCAGCTAACTAGAACTCGCGCCCCCGCAATGCACTGCTGATGACGTCACATATTACATCACTCATGACATGGTCAGTGACATCACTGATGACATCTCAAATGACATCACTGATGACATCATACATGTGATAATTTCATGCATCTTCTCACACCCTAATATAACCTTTGATACACCCACTCTAAATTACAGACTGCCATTCTCAAAACCATACACACTCCAACACCAATAACTACATACCCACTCACTGATTCTTAGGTCTACACACACATCCACTCACTCACCCGTACAGTCACTCATACTTATGGTCACTCAGTACAGGACTATCATATGCACTCATACACCTACATAGACACTCACACACCGCCACTCATCCATAGAGGTACTCACACACCTAGTCAGTCATGCAAATAATTAATCACACTGCCATTTACTCACCTATACAGTGATACACACACCAGCTCACTTACTCATACAAATACTAGCACATTCTTACGCTCTTATACAATCACTGATACAAGCACACACGCATCCATACAGCCACTCTCACAATCACACACTCTCACTTATAGCCTTTTAAATACTCTAACACACATATATACTGCCTTTTACATATGTCGTTACTCACACATGTACCACTGAGATATACATTCACTCACTAACACACCGATACACACACTCACCCACCCAAGCAGTCCATCACAGATGCACTCTTCAAATCATGCACCCAGTGAATCACCCACTCACACATCTATGTACAGAGTCACACACACCCCACCCACACAAACACTCAGGCACCCATACACATACTCAGACAACCAATCAATAACCCATATAGACACTCATGTAGCTATTCGCACACCAACAGACAAATGGATACAGACATTCACACAGTTTAGTCAGTAACCCATGCATTCAGTAAGATACGTTTAATCACTCACTTGGAGAGTCAGTCACGCACCTACTCAATCATCCATTGAGACACTTATACACCCAGTCATTCTTCAATATGCCTTTGCCTATATATATTAAACATATTTAAACTTTACAGAAACACACAGTCACTGCATGATGTCATGAGTGATGTAATCAGTGATGTCACTGACCATGTCATGAGTGATGTAATATGTGACGTCATCAGCAGTGCATTGCGGGGGCGCGAGTTATAGTTAGCTGAACTAACTATAACGGGGGAATTTCACGGGTTTTGTACGAGTGCAATGTCCAACTAACTATAACTGTCCCTAAAACCTATGGTTTTTTCAGTGAATTTGTAAGGTTTTTTAAATGCTAATTTCTAACTATAACGTGCCTGAAACCTATGGTTTTTTCAGTGAATATATATATATATATATATGTCGCTCATCTTGCACCGTTTGTTCGGATCACTCATGGACGGGTGCTATTACCGTGGTGGTGCCCCCACGTAATATTCCAGCTCAAACTCTTTCAATCTCAAAAGAGTACAGCACTCGCGGAGAAGTTACACCGGTAGTTTTATTCCAGAACCACAACAAACGCGTTGAAACTCCTTCTTCAGTGTCTTAACTGAAGAAGGAGTTTCCAAACGCGTTTGTTGTGGTTCCGGAATAAAACTACCGGTGTAACTTTCCACGCAGTGCTGTACTCTTTTTGAGATTGAAAGAGTTTGAGCTGGAATATATATATATATATATATATATATATATATATATATATATATATATATATTTGTATTATTTAATTTTTAAATTATAAAATAATTAAAAATTAATAGTTTATTAATTGTTTTAAAGTAAATATGTATATATATATATATATATATATATATATGTATCAATTTTCCAGCTTTGCAATCCTATTTTTCTCAGGAACTCGCAAAAAGAGAAACGGACTCCAATTTCTTCGTGCCTGTTTATTTTAAGTGCGTAAATGTTGCCATGACGCGTTTCGGGCTCTGAAGCCCTTGATCACATGACATGTCAGTGCATTATTCCCTCATTTAAAGTGACAGTGCAATAGACGACAGTGAAAACAGACTTTCGTTTTGTTTTCTCATTCACTTTTGTCTTTTTAGCAGCAAGATGCATATAGTTTTCATTTATAAATAACACAATAATATCTGTTTAAATACATGATGAAAATATTGAATAAAATATTGCTTTGGGCCTATAAATACAACTAAGATAAAAGGCTCTAGTTGATCTTGGTAAAACATATCTATACAATATAAATATAAATATAAATATAAACATTGAGTACGCTTTGCACATACTATGCAGCTAAGGCATCTTCCCTTGTTATTTTACTGCAATCTCCACATTTTACTTGTTATTAGAGACCAATACTTTTCAACTACCAACAGTAATATCTTATCTCTTATGTCTTGCTGCTGTACTTAAACATCCAAAACAGTCGTCTAAAATATTTACATACCAATAGTGTTAAAAATACTAAATATAAAGTGCCAAAGTGCTGAACTAAAATAACACCATTTGTAGTGAACATATAATAGTGATTATTTGTAAAAACATTAAAAATGATTTTTTTATATTTTTATCTTATTTCTTTTACGGGAAATGATGGAGGTTGCGCATGATTTAATAAAAAGGTTAGCTTGCTAAAATTTGATTAGGCTTAATCCTACAAGCTTTTCTATATTGACAGTTACCTTTCAATTGATAAACTGTAAAATTATAAATTTATTTATAAACTTTTTATTTCTTATTTTACAATGATACCAAGTGTGATTGTAGACCGAGTTTCTCAACCTGAGCTTTTAGAGCCACGTATAAAGGTCCTCAGTGGTGTTTAAACCATTAGGACTCTTACTATCAAACTCTAAAATGTAGTGAGTTTCTAATTTTCTCAGGTTAGCCTCTCTATTGCCACCCCTTCTTAATGGTGGTATGGAATCCACAACAAAATATTTTAGATCTTGCATTTGATTCTTGTGGACTTCCCTGAAGTGGCGAGCAACTGGGTAACTTGGATCGAAATTAGTAATGGCTCTCATGTGTTGGAGGATTCTCCTGTGGACTGGCAGTTTAGTACTACCAATGTACTTAAGTGCACAGGAGCACTCCAACACATAGATAGCATATTCAGTTTTACAAGTCAAAATCTTGGAAATGTTGGTAGGTGTGGTCCTAAAAGGGGTACAGTATGAATTTTTGTTAACGCCTAACTTGCAAGCTTTGCAAGTCAAACATTTTCTAAACCCCTTTTGTCCTGAGAGCCAATTCTTATTGGAAACAATCTCTGGGCTGCTTTTCACTAAATAATCACTAGTTGAAGTTGCCCTTCTGTACGTAACAGTAGGATTTTTGGGGATTAAATCTCCCATTGTGGAATCATTGCGTATTATATGCCAATTTTTCCTTATAATACGGCATATGTCCTCCCTCTGTCTGCTGTATGTCAGAATAAGTCTGGGATTGCTGGTTTCAGGAGTAGACTTAGAGTCAGGTTTTACAGTGGTTTTAGATAGAAGGTCTTCCCTACATAGTTGGTTTGTTTTTCTAATAGCTGCATCTATGGTTGAGGCCGAGTATCCTCTGCCTAGGAAACGTTTTTTACATTGATTTTGTGCCTGCCTAAGATCTTCCTCTCTACTGCATAGCCTACGCATCCGAAGCATTTCCCCATAGGGGATACTGTTTATTGTGTGTTTGGGATGAAAACTGGATGCGTGCAGTAACGTGTTTCCTGCCGTAGGTTTGCGAAATAATCGTGTTTCTAGATGGTTATTGGCAACAAATACCTCCACATCCAAAAAATAGACAGACTTTTCACTGATGTTATGTGTGAGGTGTAGATTGATGTCATTGTTGTTTAAATTGGTGATGAACGCCTCCGCACTCGCTCTATCACCATGCCATATCAAAAACAAATCATCTATATATCTGACCCATTTGATTACATGTTTTGATAAAGTATCTCCATATAATGTGTTGACAATCATTTCCTCCCACCATCCCAAATGGAGGCAAGCAAAACTGGGAGAAAAACTTGCCCCCATGGCCACACCTCTCACTTGTTGGTAAATTTGGGTCTGGAATAAAAAGTAATTATTGTTCAAACAAAATTCAGTCAAACTTATCAACATCTTATTATGGTTATGGAATTGAATGGGTCGCCTATCCAGGAAATGTTTTAGTGCTCTTAAGCCATCCTTATGGTGTATGCTAGTGTACAAATTAGATACATCTATAGTAATTAACAGATAATCTTCACACCATTGACACTCTTGTAGAGTCCTTAAAAAATCTGTAGTGTCCTTGATGAATGATGGCAGAGTTCTCACATAGTCCTGTAGAAATGAGTCAATATATATAGATAAATTTTCTAACAAACTTTGTTTAGCAGAAATTATCGGTCTCCCTGGTGGTTTACTGATATTTTTATGTATTTTCGGAATAAAATAGATCACAGGTATGACCGGATAATCATTTTTAAGAAGATTAAATTCATCTGGATTTAATAGACCAGCACTTTTCCACGCCAACAGATGTTTAAACAGTTCATTTTGTGCTGCAACCGTCGTTATTTTGGTGCTGATCTTGTAGCATGATCGGTCATTCAGTTGCGTAAGTGCTTCCTCCAAATATAGTGCCCTAGGCCAGAGTACCACATTTCCCCCTTTGTCTGAGTTCCTTATAACCAGGGAGTTGTCTGATTGTAGTTTTTTAATCAGCTGATGATATTGGTGTTGGCGCGCTTGTTGGTGTTTGGCTGTTGTCTGTATTTTGTAATTTAATTTCTTAATTTCTATCAGAATGTTCTCATTGAATGTATCTATAGAATCCCTTGGTAGAATCGGGACAAAGGTTGACTTTGGTTTAAAGCTGGTTTTGATTATGGCATTCATTTGGATTGATTGATTCTCTAATATGTGGTCTATAGATTGTGAATCAAATGATAATGAAACATCATCCTGTAAGGCCTGCATATCACATAATAGATTTACATCAGATACCAAAAGAGGGTGTGTATATATATATTCCATATGAAGCTGCTCGCTTATTGAAAACACCTCACACAACGTTGTAGTTCACCTTGATTTATTGGCAGGCAGCAGCAAACTTGAACGAGCCCTCACAACGAAGTTTAAGCGCCTTTCTTGCCATACGCGTTTCGGAAACAGCTTTTCTTAATCATTGGCTTGGCATTCGGGGGAAGGCAACAGCGTGCATTGTTTCTCAGGTGTTCTTAAATAGTTAATCCCCGCCCTCCTGGGCGTGGGTTCGCTGTGCATTCTGGTTATGGAAGTCCAAAATTGTTTTAAATCCTTTGTGGGCGTGGGTTCGCTGTGCATTCTGGTTATGGAAGTCCAAAATTGTTTTAAATCCTTCGTGGATGCCGCATTGCCTTCACCTCCACAGATTGAATCCCATCGGGTCGCTGATACAAGCAAGGCCAGCTTGCTGCTTGACTTGTGCCTCACCAACAGGTACGTTGTTCCATTACGTGCCCGGAATCAGAGCACACAGACCTGCGATTCTTGCAGTGGGGTTGTTTTCGTGGCCAGAGCAGGCCACCAAATATTCCATATGAAGCTGCTCGCTTATTGAAAACACCTCACACAACGTTGTAGTTCACCTTGATTTATTGGCAGGCAGCAGACTTGAACGAGCCCTCACAACGAAGTTTAAGCGCCTTTCTTGCCATACACGTTTCGGAAACAGCTTTCTTAATCATTGGCTTGGCATTCGGGAAGGCAACAGCGTGCATTGTTTCTCAGGTGTTCTTAAATAGTTAATCCCCGCCCTCCTGGGCATGGGTTCGCTGTGCATTCTGGTTATGGAAGTCCAAAATTGTTTTAAATCCTTCGTGGATGCCGCATTGCCTTCACCTCCACAGATTGAATCCCATCGGGTCGCTGATACAAGCAAGGCCAGCTTGCTGCTTGACTTGTGCCTCACCAACAGGTACGTTGTTCCATTACGTGCCCCGGAATCAGAGCACACAGACCTGCGATTCTTGCAGTGGGGTTGTTTTCGTGGCCAGAGCAGGCCACCAAATATTCCATATGAAGCTGCTCGCTTATTGAAAACACCTCACACAACGTTGTAGTTCACCTTGATTTATTGGCAGGCAGCAGCAAACTTGAACGAGCCCTCACAACGAAGTTTAAGCGCCTTTCTTGCCATACGCGCTTCGAAACAGCTTTCCTTAATCATTGGCTTGGCATTCGGGGAAGGCAACAGCGTGCATTGTTTCTCAGGTGTTCTTAAATAGCTAATCCCCGCCTCCTGGGCGTGGTTCGCTAGCATTCTGGTTATGGAAGTCCAAAATTGTTTTAAATCCTCTGTGGATGCCGCTTTGCCTTCACCTCCACAGATTGAATCCCATCGGGTCGCTGATACAAGCAAGGCCAGATTGCTGCTTGACTTGCGCCTCACTAACAGGTACGTTGTTCCATTACGTGCCCCGGAATCAGAGCACACGGACCTGCGATTCTTGCAGTGGGGTTGTTTTTGTGGCCAGAGCAGGCCACCAAATGTTCCATATGAAGCTGCTCGCTTATTGAAAACACCTCACACAACGTTGTAGTTCACCTTGATTTATTGGCAGGCAGCAGCAAACTTGAACGAGCCCTCACAACGAAGTTTAAGCGCCTTTCTTGACATACGCGTTTCGGAAACAGCTTTCCTTAATCATTGGCTTGGCATCCGGAGGAAGGCAACAGCGTGCATTGTTTCTCAGGTGTTCTTAAATAGTTAATCCCCGCCCTCCTGGGCGTGGGTTCGCTGTGCATTCTGGTTATGGAAGTCCAATTTTTTTTTAAATCCTTCGTGGATGCCGCTTTGCCTTCACCTCCACAGATTGAATCCAATCGGGTCGCTGATACAAGCAAGGCCAGCTTGCTGCTTGACTTGCGCCTCACCAACAGGTACGTTGTTCCATTACGTGCCCCGGAATCAGAGCACACGGACCTGCGATTCTTGCAGTGGGGTTGTTTTCGTGCCAGAGCAGGCCACCAAATATTCCATATGAAGCTGCTCGCTTATTGAAAACACCTCACACAACGTTGTAGTTCACCTTGATTTATTGGCAGGCAACAGCAAACTTGAACGAGCCCTCACAATGAAGTTTAAGCGCCTTTCTTGCCATACGCGTTTCGGAAACAGCTTTCCTTAATCATTGGCTTGGCATTCGGGGGAAGGCAACAGCATGCATTGTTTCTCAGGTGTTCTTAAATAGTTAATTACCGCCCTCCTGGGCGTGGGTTCGCTGTGCATAAATCAAGGTGAACTACAACGTTGTGTGAGGTGTTTTCAATAAGCGAGCAGCTTCATATGGAATATTTGGTGGCCTGCTCTGGCCACGAAAACAACCCCACTGCAAGAATCGCAGGTTCGTGTGCTCTGATTCCGGGGCACGTAATGGAACAACGTACCTGTTGGTGAGGCGCAAGTCAAGCAGCAAGCTGGCCTTGCTTGTATCAGCGACCCGATGGGATTCAATCTGTGGAGGTGAAAGCAAAGCGGCATCCACGAAGGATTTAAAACAATTTTGGACTTCTATAACCAGAATGCACAGCGAACCCACGCCCAGGAGGGCGGGGATTAACTATTTAAGAACACCTGAGAAACAATGCACGC
The DNA here is from genome assembly GCA_963921515.1 of Calotriton arnoldi. Classification (NCBI taxonomy): domain Eukaryota; kingdom Metazoa; phylum Chordata; class Amphibia; order Caudata; family Salamandridae; genus Calotriton; species Calotriton arnoldi. Next base: position 48,433 of record CAWUFW010000754.1, on the reverse strand, counting down.
TGTTGCCTTCCCCCGAATGCCAAGCCAATGATTAAGGAAAGCTGTTTCCAAAACGCGTATGGCAAGAAAGGCGCTTAAACTTCGTTGTGAGGGCTCATTCAAGTTTGCTGCTGCCTGCCAATAAATCAAGGTGAACTACAACATTGTGTGAGGTGTTTTCAATAAGCGAGCAGCTTCATATGGAATATTTGGTGGCCTGCTCTGGCCACGAAAACAACCCCACTGCAAGAATCGCAGGTCCGTGTGCTCTGATTCCGGGGCACGTAATGGAACAACGTACCTGTTGGTGAGGCGCAAGTCAAGCAGCAAGCTGGCCTTGCTTGTATCAGCGACCCGATGGGATTCAATCTGTGGAGGTGAAGGCAAAGCGGCATCCACGAAGGATTTAAAACAATTTTGGACTTCCATAACCAGAATGCACAGCGAACCCACGCCCAGGAGGGCGGGGATTAACTATTTAAGAACACCTGAGAAACAATGCACGCTGTTGCCTTCCCCCGAATGCCAAGCCAATGATTAAGGAAAGCTGTTTCCGAAACGCGTATGGCAAGAAAGGCGCTTAAACTTCGTTGTGAGGGCTCGTTCAAGTTTGCTGCTGCCTGCCAATAAATCAAGGTGAACTACAACGTTGTGTGAGGTGTTTTCAATAAGCGAGCAGCTTCATATGGAATATTTGGTGGCCTGCTCTGGTCACGAAAACAACCCCACTGCAAGAATCGCAGGTCCGTGTGCTCTGATTCCGGGGCACGTAATGGAACAACGTACCTGTTGGTGAGGCGCAAGTCAAGCAGCAAGCTGGCCTTGCTTGTATCAGCGACCCGATGGGATTCAATCTGTGGAGGTGAAGGCAAAGCGGCATCCACGAAGGATTTAAAACAATTTTGGACTTCTATAACCAGAATGCACAGCGAACCCACGCCCAGGAGGGCGGGGATTAACTATTTAAGAACACCTGAGAAACAATGCACGCTGTTGCCTTCCCCCGAATGCCAAGCCAATGATTAAGGAAAGCTGTTTCCGAAACGCGTATGGCAAGAAAGGCGCTTAAACTTCGTTGTGAGGGCTCGTTCAAGTTTGCTGCTGCCTGCCAATAAATCAAGGTGAACTACAACGTTGTGTGAGGTGTTTTCAATAAGCGAGCAGCTTCATATGGAATATTTGGTGGCCTGCTCTGGCCACGAAAACAACCCCACTGCAAGAATCGCAGGTCCGTGTGCTCTGATTCCGGGGCACGTAATGGAACAACGTACCTGTTGGTGAGGCGCAAGTCAAGCAGCAAGCTGGCCTTGCTTGTATCAGCGACCCGATGGGATTCAATCTGTGGAGGTGAAGGCAAAGCGGCACCCACGAAGGATTTAAAACAATTTTGGACTTCCATAACCAGAATGCACAGCGAACCCACGCCCAGGAGTGCGGGGATTAACTATTTAAGAACACCTGAGAAACAATGCACGCTGTTGCCTTCCCCCGAATGCCAAGCCAATGATTAAGGAAAGCTGTTTCCGAAACGCGTATGGCAAGAAAGGCGCTTAAACTTCGTTGTGAGGGCTCGTTCAAGTTTGCTGCTGCCTGCCAATAAATCAAGGTGAACTACAACGTTGTGTGAGGTGTTTTCAATAAGCGAGCAGCTTCATATGGAATATTTGGTGGCCTGCTCTGGCCACGAAAACAACCCCACTGACAGAATCGCAGGTCCGTGTGCTCTGATTCCGGGGCACGTAATGGAACAATGTACCTGTTGGTGAGGCGCAAGTCAAGCAGCAAGCTGGCCTTGCTTGTATCAGCGACCTGATGGGATTCAATCTGTGGAGGTGAAGGCAAAGCGGCATCCACGAAGGATTTAAAACAATTTTGGACTTCCATAACCAGAATGCACAGCGAACCCACGCCCAGGAGGGCGGGGATTAACTATTTAAGAACACCTGAGAAACAATGCACGCTGTTGCCTTCCCCGAATGCCAAGCCAATGATTAAGGAAAGCTGTTTCCGAAACGCGTATGGCAAGAAAGGCGCTTAAACTTCGTTGTGAGGGCTCGTTCAAGTTTGCTGCTGCCTGCCAATAAATCAAGGTGAACTACAACGTTGTGTGAGGTGTTTTCAATAAGCGAGCAGCTTCATATGGAATATTTGGTGGCCTGCTCTGGCCACGAAAACAACCCCACTGCAAGAATCGCAGGTCCGTGTGCTCTGATTCCAGGGCACGTAATGGAACAACGTACCTGTTGGTGAGGCGCAAATCAAGCAGCAAGCTGGCCTTAACCCTGGGCGGCAAATTCCGTTCCGCTCGCGGAACTTGCGAAATGTCGAAACTTCCGCGATCCGCGAGCGGAACGGAATTCGGGTATAAATAAAGCAGGTGCCCGAGTTGAAGCTCAAATTCTGTGAGCGAGATTGTGTGGATAAGCAGATGTGCCTTCTCTCCATTGCCACCCTGAAAAGCTAGCTGTAATCCTTGATGGAGGTCTTTGCATCCTTGATTTTCTCGAGCGCAGTCCTCGTGTAGAATTCGTGAGCGTGGTTAAGCAGATGTGCCTTCTCTCCATTTCCACCCTGTAAAGTTAGCTGTAATCCTTGATGGAGGTCTCTGCACCCTTGATTTTCTCGAGTGCAATCCTCGTGTAGTTCCTGTGACCAGGAGGTTCCTTCTCCTCGTCTGCCGCTGAGATCCTGCTCTGACCCTTTATAAACAAGAGGCATGTGAATGGGCCTAGAAGCCCTGCCCGTTTGGCCTCGCCCCACATACACTAGTGGTATGCACCGTCTTCCCGCCCTTTCCCCACTATGATGGACAGCTTAATCAAAGGACCCCGGTGCTTTCGGCGCGGTGGCAAAGTTATAGACACACAGGTCACTGGGGAAAATTCTTCAGGTCCGTTACGCAGCTGTAGTGTAGTGTAGGAAAGGCACTGTACATTTACCCAACGAGGTAGCACTTACTGATTAGCCAGTAGAAAGTACTCCAGCTGAGTAGAGGTATTGCACAAAAGGGAGGCATCTTCGTGGATAAATATGCAGGGCAGGATTCATTCTGTGCTGGCACGATGCTCCTGTCACAAAAATTAAACCTCAACAGGAAGCACTTACAGATATAAAGGGGCACAGCAAAATCTCCGCAAGCACGTGAAATTCCGCGTGCTCGCGGATATTTTTTGCCGTTTCGCAGAATTTCGCGGAACGCAATTCCGCAAATTCCGCCCACCCTTAGCTGGCCTTGCTTGTATCAGCGACCCGATGGGATTCAATATGTGGAGGTGAAGGCAAAGCGGCATCCACGAAGGATTTAAAACAATTTTGGACTTCCATAACCAGAATGCACAGCGAACCCACGCCCAGGAGGGCAGGGATTAACTATTTAAGAACACCTGAGAAACAATGCACGCTGTTGCCTTCCCTCGAATGCCAAGCCAATGATTAAGGAAAGCTGTTTCCGAAACGCGTATGGCAAGAAAGGCGCTTAAACTTCGTTGTGAGGGCTTGTTCAAGTTTGCTGCTGCCTGCCAATAAATCAAGGTGAACTACAACGTTGTGTGAGGTGTTTTCAATAAGCGAGCAGCTTCATATGGAATATATATATATATATATATATATATATATATATATATATTCCAAATGAAGAAGCACCCAACAATTGGAGACCCACACACGTCGTGTCAAGTAATTTATTTTGCCAGGCAGCATCGCAAATCAATTCCGTCGGTACAGCCAATTTTGCCATCAGTTTCCCCCTACGCGTTTCGGGCGTCATCCCGCCCTTGTTCACAGGAATGGCTTATGAGGAGAGGCAGCATAACAGGTAATTATTTCAACAATGTTCTTTAAGGTCCCGCCCTGTGGGCGTGTTCGCTCAGTGCACCCTGGTACTTGAAGTCTTTCAATTAATAACCCTTTGGTAGGTACCGCTGCCAAGTCTCCCACAGGGCGGGACCTTAAAGAACATTGTTGAAATAATTACCTGTTATGCTGCCTCTCCTCATAAGCCATTCCTGTGAACAAGGGCGGGATGACGCCCGAAACGCATAGGGGGAAACTGATGGCAAAAATTGGCTGTACCGACGGAATTGATTTGCGATGCTGCCTGGCAAAATAAATTACTTGACACGACGTGTGTGGGTCTCCAATTGTTGGGTGCTTCTTCATTTGGAATATTAGCGGCCTACCCAGGTCGCGGAGACCCCCCCTGCGGAAGTGCGGGTCCAGCGCCGTCATTCCTGTGAACAAGGGCGGGATGACGCCCGAAACGAGTAGGGGTAAACTGATGGCAAAAATTGGCTGTACCGACGGAATTGATTTGCGATGCTGCCTGGCAAAATAAATTACTTGACACGACGTGTGTGGGTCTCCAATTGTTGGGTGCTTCTTCATTTGGAATATTAGCGGCCTACCCAGGTCGCGGAGACCCCCCCTGCGGAAGTGCGGGTCCAGCGCCGTCACGTATATGGCGCAAAGGGAACAACGTGTCGTTTTGCGAGGGTGAAAACAGCATGGCAGCAACTTTGTGGGGACACAGCAACCCACTGTGGATATTGTTATTTAATTAGGAGACTTGGCAGCGGTACCTACCAAAGGGTTATTAGTTGAAAGACTTCAAGTACCAGGGTGCACTGAGCGAACACGCCCACAGGGCGGGACCTTAAAGAACATTGTTGAAATAATTACCTGTTATGCTGCCTCTCCTCATAAGCCATTCCTGTGAACAAGGGCGGGATGACGCCCGAAACGCGTAGGGGGAAACTGATGGCAAAAATTGGCTGTACCGACGGAATTGATTTGCGATGCTGCCTGGCAAAATAAATTACTTGACACGACGTGTGTGGGTCTCCAATTGTTGGGTGCTTCTTCATTTGGAATATTAGCGGCCTACCCAGGTCGCGGAGACCCCCCCTGCGGAAGTGCGGGTCCAGCGCCCTCACGTATATGGCGCAAAGGGAACAACGTGTCGTTTTGCGAGGGTGAAAACAGCATGGCAGCAACTTTGTGGGGACACAGCAACCCACTGTGGATATTGTTATTTAATTAGGAGACTTGGCAGCGGTACCTACCAAAGGGTTATTAGTTGAAAGACTTCAAGTACCAGGGTGCACTGAGCGAACACGCCCACAGGGCGGGACCTTAAAGAACATTGTTGAAATAATTACCTGTTATGCTGCCTCTCCTCATAAGCCATTCCTGTGAACAAGGGCGGGATGACGCCCGAAACGCGTAGGGGAAACTGATGGCAAAAATTGGCTGTACCGACGGAATTGATTTGCGATGCTGCCTGGCAAAATAAATTACTTGACACGACGTGTGTGGGTCTCCAATTGTTGGGTGCTTCTTCATTTGGAATATATATATATATATATTTATTATTATGTACGTGTGTTTAAATTTTTTTTAAGTACGTTTATTTGTTACATTTGTTAAAATGTATATTAAATCCACTTTATTTTTTTTAAAATTAATTTTAATATTTAATATTTATTATTTTATATTTATATATGTATAAAAATCGATATTTTGTACAACTATATTTTTAACATCGATATTTTGTTTTTGATATTTTTGTACTTACCTGTTTAAGTAAAGGGAGTCGATATTTTTGCATTCTAAATTTGTTCATCGATATTTTTTACTTCTATATTTTTTACATCGATATTCTGTCAGTGAACCGTCCCAACAATAGGCTGACAATATATTGTGTGTCAGTGATCACATTTTCAGGTGCAGACCTTCACACCATAGAAGGAGGGCATCCATCAGAGAATTTCCTATTGAGTAAGCAAAATAACATTGGTCTAGATCATCAGCTGCAGCCCTATCGCCTACCTCACACATGGAATCCCACATCACTAAAACCAATAAACAGACACATGGCAGTACAACAATTTCTGATCACAGGATCATTCCAATCCAGTGTAGCCACATCTGGTGGAATTTTGCAAACAAATGTCAGTGGTGTGCCACAAGCACTCTGGCCTACAATGAGGAGACACATCCACAGCTACATACAGTTTATACACAATAAGAATTTATCCAATGTGAAGGGAGACTAGCATGATTCAACCCCACAAGAACATTTTGTTGAAGCACATGGTGGCAAACATATTGCATTAGGCCCACCACACGACAAGGAACAAGTCTAATGGATTCCTCATAACTTCCATCCTATCGCTGTGCAAGCTGTCTTGGTACAGGATTTGTACACCCAAAGTCTGTGACAGACATTACCAGGAACAACCCATGTCCCCTTAATACTTACAAACAGCATCATGTATCTGCTAATGTCACAACTCTTAAATGTCCAAATGTAGATGACATGGTGAAGGTACCTAAAACAGACAACAACAAAGAGATTAACTATAAAACTATACATATAACACAATTCACATAGTCAGCTTTTGGAGAACATAGTCTCTGACAAAATATCGAAGCTGAACAAAGCAACACTAACAAAATTACCATGTATCAAAACCTTCCTGCACAAACACATTTCACCAGGATTTTCCATGCCTTTACCTTAATATTTTCCCTTAACATACTCCTCACCTCATCACAACAAGAGCAGCTGCAACAGTCAAAGTCATAACATTTCACAACATACTTACACTCATGAGAAGAAGTTGTTTAGATCTTTGCACAAGTCAGCTCTTTCCTCTTTACCACTATCATCATCATTTGGCATTTCAGGATCCTCACCCGGTGGCACTTCATGGTCTCCATCCTCTGCGATATAAGGGGTGTTCCTTCACAGGGCGATGTTGTGGAGCATGAAGCTGGCCACGGTGTTTTGACACACCTTCCTGGGTGAGTAGAGGAGGGCTCCCCCAGTCTTGTCCAGACATCTGAATCTGGCCTTCAGGAGCCCAAAAGCCTGATCAACTAGCTCCCGTACACTTCCATCATTGAAGCAGACTTCTCCTGGCGTAGTTGGATTTCTCAACGGTGCCAACAACCATGGACTGTTGGGATACGTTGATTCTCCTAGATGGAAGACAAACATAAGTGTAATAATAAGTTACACACTTTCTGAGCATACTACCTGTCATCACCCACACAAAGTTAGGATAGATCAAACTTTCCAACAAGCCAGGCCTCTCCGATAGCAGTTGTAACATCAGCTGGGGTATGGTGCTGTCCCACAGTATGAAGGAATCAAGGCTGATCCTGGGAACTGGGCACAGAGGTTTGAGATGTACAAATCCGGTAAGCAGACAACTTGCACATTGATAGAATGGAAGTGCTTCCTGCTACAGTAACCTTGATCCCTGGCTTGCGGTGGTACTAAGGCGATATAGGTGATTTCAATGGCTCCAACCACATGTGGGAGGCGACCAAATTCATAGAAGTCAACCTTCACATTGGCTAAATCCTCACGTCTGGGTAACTGGGTGTAGCTGCCAATGTGTCTCATCATTGCTGAAAGCACGTCTTTTGGTACACCACTGAACATTGGTTGTGACATACCACCAGATATAGACACAGTGTATAGAAAGGAACCTGCATCTAGAAAATTGGTGGGATACATGTGGGATTAGTGTTTTGAGGAAGGAGATCAGGCTCTAACTGATAACATATATTTTGTATTGTTTGCCTATTCAAACTAAAATTCTTGATGACATCACTTTCTTCCATGGTCTGAAGGTCTGGAAATGTGTGGTACACTGGAGGCTGTTGTCTCCTCCCTCTCCCAGAGTGTGGAGTGAAAATAATTTTGAACATTGGCCACAGTGTCTAGAGTAACATATATGAAGAGTAAGCCCAAAGTCATGTGACAAAACATAACTGGTTCAGAAAGCATTACACATAATTCACATAATAATTGTCTACTGTCCAATATCCACCCATAATCCCCATTGTGGTCTTCACTTGTGTCTGTAACAGAAATGTGCACATTATACCTCTAAAAATGTATCATGAGCACCTTAATATTGTACATTTTGAATTGTTCTCACAAAATACCATCACTGGCGGTGTACAGTGTACCTCTGTAATATAGCGTTTATGCACAGTAATGTACTACACAGATGTTTGGGTAAAGGAAATGACAGGGCAAAGGAGTAGTACATATGTAAGTCTTAATCAAAAGAGAGTGAGCTTCGTGTATATGCTGGTGCCTTTTGTATATCAGTTTTCAACCTGAAACACTCAAAGAATATTTACCACTGGTGGTGTTAAGTGACTACTATGGTGTTGTATCAGGCCGCGTCATCTTTGGGTCTCGCACCTAGGTACTCTCTTTCCTAGGTGAGTACTGCCTCCTTTTGAGTGAACGTATTGGTGGAATCTGTGTGGTGAAATGGTAAATATGGGTTGAGTGTTTCGGGTTGAAAACTGGTATACAAAAGGCACCAGAATATAGACGAAGCTCACTCTCTTAAATTTTTTAATTTTATTTTTTTAAATATTTTTGCAGAAAAAGTGCAATTGCAGCAAAAAGTCAAAATACATGAGAGTACATTTCGAAAAACACATTTAATTTAAATTAGTAATTATTATAAAACCAATTTAATTCATTGACCGATGAAAGCGGTAGTGCAAAGGTTAAAAGGTTATAAGGTTATACAGGCTATAAACAGAGAGCTGACTTCATTTGAGTTGCATTAATCATAAAAACTAATTGTGAGAAGTTGGCCTTGTATATGCTGTCCACTAATGAAAGTGGGCACCTTGTACCAGTCCAAACAACCCTTATGGTGATTAGGTCAAAGATAACCTTTATTTAAAGCTATCCTAGTAGTAGCTATGGAGAGCAGTCTTCAGGCTAAGTCTTGAAGGAATGTTAAGCACCTTGTTTTACCAGAATGCAATTTTATTGTATTGGTTAAATGAAAGGGAAACCACACAGTAGTTATAAAAATATGTATTTATTATATATAACACTCTCTAGTATTCTCTACACGAGGCTAGAACACAAATCAAATAATAAAGTTGCAAAGAATCAAACGTAAGTAGCACAATACACAGAGGGCTCCCGGGGAGACCAAACTAAATAAGTGGTATAAGAACCACGACTCAGGACTAGACCTAGTCTAGAAAGTGTAGAATCGCTGGGACCCCAAGGAACCACCCAAGGTGAGTGAGTAGGGACCCCATAGAGGACGGGTGCAGTGTGAGAACACGACTGCGTGCTCCGTACAATTTAATGGGAAAGTCGCGGTTGGAAAATCAGAGATTAAGGACCCTTCCCAGCAGATTACGAAGACAACCCTTGGAACTTAAGAGTTTGGAGGGCCACCCCACCCGTGGATACCTTTGTACCAGAGTTACCTATCCCAGAGGAGCCGGGTGCATATGTGCGAAGTGGCGTCGGAAACCCTTGTCGTTCTCTATGGCTGTCGATAAAGAAATGCTGCTGCTGGAAGAAAGAAAAGTGTCCGGTGGAATCCAAACGTGGATTCTAGATGAGAAGAACCTGAAAGCATAGGGGACAGAGTCTGGGTCACTTTGGAGTGACCAGGGGCACGGTAGACGAATGCCCACCGATGTCGGATGCTTCAGGTGTGTTGACGGTGATCTTGACTCTTCAGCTGTGTGGACCACGAGACGTCTTGGATGACCAGGAGCCGGATATGAGCTGTACTACAAAGGATGTTGAGTGCTGAGGGGTCGGTGTCCGGCGGGAGCACCAATCAAGCCTTGGCAGCGGCAAACAATGTAGATGGTCAAATTCAGTGTCGATCTGGCCCAGCAAGGACCAGGAGACTCACCACAGCTAGGGGAGTCAGGGCAGGCCTGGAGCAACCAGAGGAGCCCAAATAAGGCAAAGTTGACCCTCAAGTGGACCCACAGGCCAAAGGTACAGGAGTCGTGAGGGGACCTCAGGCAGTTTGACAGGATACCAGCTAGCAGGGCACAGAGTGTGAGGATGTCAGAGTCCTTCTTAGAAAAGATGCACTGGGGTCAGGGCTACAAATGGCTAAATGCACGGAATTGTTGCACGAGAACAAGCATGTGCAGCTGCAAATGGATGCGGTGCACAGGGGTACAGGTTATACGGTCCCCATGAGGGATATCTGCCTCAAACTCGGTAAGAGGGCAGCTCGACCTTAAAGACCTTCAGAAGCCCATGTCCTGTGTTGCTGGAGCCTTCAGAGTCCGCAGGAGCTCAGGGTCAGAAAACTGGTCAGATGCGTTACAGTGCCTGCGTTTGCAGGGGAGTGACTCCTTCACTCCAAGGGAGATTCTTCTGTTGTCTTGGAGGTCCACAGGGTCCTGCATGGAGCCTGTATGGATCACGGACAGTGGCGAGACTGGGAACAGCAAGGGAAGACAAAGTCGAGCCCAGGGAGGTCCAGCAAAGTCCAGCGTGTCCAGATGGTCGAAGTGTAGTGGTATCTTCTTGCAGAATCTTGTCCATGTAAAATCTAATGTCCTGTAGCCATGTAACCCATTTTATACCCACGGGAAAGGGTTGGACAGATTCTAAGGACCCTCCTAGGGGAGGGACAGGACAGAGGGGTGGCTACACCCATGTCCTTTGTCCAGTTTCGCACCAGAGCAGGAGCAAATGGCTCCTAGAACTGGTTTGAACTGGACTAATTACAGGGACACCAAGTGTGCCCCTCGTGCAGACTTTCTGGCACTGAGACAGTGCACCCACCCAGCCCCAATACACTAAATCCTGTCTGGAAGGTGGTAACACCTCCCTGTGACAGGTTGCTTATTGTGCTGCCTTCCCCTGTTCGAGCTTGGCTCAGCAGCATGAGGGCAGACTCGTGTCTGTGGCTGGCAGCATCCATTTTGTGCTGTAAGGCTCGAGAAAGTTGGTACCGGTAGACTGAGGTACCCCCAGAACCTCGGTTCTGAGGGGAGGAATCATACCTCCCACACCAGTTACTGGTGTGGAGGTATGATTCCAAGGTGTTTGACACCAAACACGACATACTTCGTTGCAGTCGTTTTTGAGATAGCATTTACCGCGAGGTTATAATGCACCTCTACCTATATGTCTGGTAGTATCACGTACAGTCCGGGAGAATGGTCTCCGAAAACTGCAGAGGGGCCCTGCTCATGCAGGAGCACCCTCTCACGCAAAACCCAGCACCCTGCCTTCAGGATTGTTAAGGCCTTCTATAGGGGTGACTTACAAAGTTTTAAGTGTAGTGATATTTATAGATATAGTGAACCTATATCTAAAGTAAGTGGTGCAATCACCAACGGTCAGCGGGCGCGCCGAAGGCATGCCAAAGGCAAGCCCGTCTGTGCCCGTCCGCGCCTGGTCCGGGCCCAGGGCCATGTCCCCTGGCCCTTCTAATACAGAGTCTCACAGTAAGATAATAACTTACACCAGTAGACATCTCAAACATATACTCAGCACCAGCAAACACACACATAGCTGCCCTCGTCTCAACCTTGAGGCCACAGCCAATCAGCTCACCACCCACTGCCCATACTGCCCATTCTCATTAGATATCCTTCACACACCCTCACCCACACGCTCCAACCTACAGTCCATACACCAAGGAAAAATTTGCCGCGCTCTCATAAATGCTCGCTCCCTCTCCAAACATAAATACGAAATACTGAACCTACTAGAAGACTACAAGCTTGACCTTCTTTTCATAACAGAAACCTGGGGTGACCCCTCCTGTGGTCCAGACTTCTGCACAGCAACGCCTGAAGGCTACTCCTCCTGCAGATTTGACAGAACTCTCAAAAAAGGAGGAGGCCTTGCACTCATCTACCGAGAAAAATACTCAGTTAGGACCGCATCAATCCCCACCAAGATTTGTGAAGCCTTCACCTTCACGATCATGGTCTCCCACTCCCTTCCGTTTAAAGGCATTCTCCTTTACCGCCCGCCAGGCTCCCGAACGGAATTCCACTCAGCCATGGGCTGCCTTCTAGAGTTAGTAGCAGGAGAATGTAATTTCTCCATCCTTGGAGACGTCAATTTCCATCTAGAAGCCCATGATGACCAAGACACGTCAGCCCTTTTAACCGAATTAGAGGCTGTAGGCCTCTCGCAACTAGTGACTTCCCCCACACTCTCTGACGGCCACATACTGGACGGACTGTTCTCCAACAATCAACATATCTCCTTAGAGAACGTCCTCCCGTTGCCATGGACAGACCACTGCGCTGTCCTTTTCGACATCCAAACTAAAACGAATACCCCCATCATACCAACTTCTTTCCCCCCAGGCAGTTCAAAGCATGGGGCAACATCGCACCGCTAGACTTTAAATCCCACCTGCTCTCCACCCAGCAAGACCTGCCACACGACCCCGAACTCGCAGCCAACTTCTACACACAATGGCTCCAGAACGCAGTTAACACGGTGGTCCCCCTCAAAAATGTATCCAACAACAGAAAGACTCCATCCGGCGCCTGGTTCTCAGAGACACTAAGACTCGAGAAACAAAGATGCAGGTACCAAGAACGGCGGTGGTGCCGAAACTACGATCCAGCCCATAAAATCCTCTATAGAGAGGCACTTACCAAATACAAAAGCCTCCTAATCACTGAGAAAAGCAATTACTACCTTAAACAAGTTGAATCGGCACAACATTCCGCCAAACAGATGTTCCAGGTAGTTACTAAGCTATCAGGACAAGGGACCAACCCCCCCATAATCGCCTGCTAAACACTTTGTAACTCGCTGGCCAGCTACTTGCAAGAAAAAGTCAGTCACATCTATGCCAATTTCGCAGCCCACACTATGACCGACAACCCCACAGGATCTCCCATGAAAGACAAAAACCCTCCCCACCCCGCAAAATGACTCCAACCGACAAACAAACCTCTCCCACACTAGAGGATTTTAGTCAAGTCTCTCCAGAACAAATCTCTCACCTAATTACCACAGTCAAATCCGGATCCCCCAACGACCCATGCCCCCTTCAACTCTCAAACTTATTCCCGACATCATAGGCCTTAACCTAGCAAACATCTGCAACTCAATGTTCAGAACAGGCTCGTACCCTTCCATCTGGAAAAAAGCCGTCATCAAGCCCCTACTAAAAAAGAACAACCTCGATCCCACAGATACTAAAAGCTACAGACCTATTGCCTGTCTTCCATTCCCAACAAAAATCGCCAAAAAAATCATGAACATACAGTTAGCACAATTTATCGATGAAAACAACCTACTTGATGACACCCAATTCGGCTTCAGAAAGGGCCATGGCACTGAAACAGCTCTCATCAAAGCATCCGATGAAATCAGGAAGATACTTGATGGGGGAGGTGCCGCGGTCCTTGTGCTACTAGACCTCTCAGCGGCATTCGACACGGTCGACCACGTAACTTTGATCGACCGTGTCGCAGCCATTGGCATCACACACAAAGCCAAGGACCTCCTAGCCTCCTTCCTCTCAAATCGCACCCAATCAGTGACGCTTGGTGACTTCAGCTCCCCGCCATTTGCCCTCCCATGCGGTGTCCCTCAAGTATCCTCGCTAAGTCCAACCTTGTTTAACATCTATGTGTCGGACCTGGCGAGGTTCATAAAATCATACAACATGGGCCTAACGTCATACGCCGACGACACGCAACTGGTGCTAGCGGTCCACAATGACGGAGGGGCGGTAGCTGCAAACTTCCAAGAGGGAATGCTATCCATCAGTACCTGGATGGCAAACAATTGCCTCAAATTAAACTCTGACAAGATGGAGGTGATGATCTCCGGGGACCTCTCCCCCTCCTGGTCCACCTCTTGGTGGCCAGCCAAGTTGGGATCACCCCCGTCCCCTGTCTCAACGGCAAGAAATCTAGGTGTCATGTTCGACGACAAGCTGTCATTCATACACCACGCTAACGCAGTCGTATCGGCATCCTTCTACGTTATCAAGATGATAAAGAAACTTCTACCTTTCCTCCCAACTAGCGCTGCTAGGACTCTCATCAGCACACTAGTTATGTCCAAGGTCGATTATTGTAACGGACTATTTATCAATGCCCAAGAAAGAGTCCTAAATAAGCTACAACAAGTGCAGAATGCAGCTGCCAGACTTCTGACAGCCACCCCCAAATTCAAACCTATATCCAACGTGGTACGACAGCTCCACTGGCTGCCCATCAGGAGCAGATCCAAGTTCAAGGCGCTATGTATTGTCTACAAGACAGTCCACGACACCGGACCGGAGTTTCTAAGGAAAACTCTTTGCCCCTACAACCCCACCAGACATTTACGCTCTTCAGCAGCAAACCTACTGATTGTTCCCCGAACCAAAAAAGCCTCCTGGGGTGACAGAACTTTTACCGTCGCCACCACCAAACTATGGAATAAGCTCCCTCTTCACATCAAGACTAGTCCCACGCTGATCACTTCTCGAAAACAACTAAAGACCTGGCTCTTTAATCAATAGCCATCCGTGCCAGCCTTCCTCTGACCGGTCCGCAGCGCCGAGAAACCTAAGGGTATTTGCGCGCTTTATAAGTTGCATAAATAAATAAAATAAATGGGAGGCCGCTGGGGTACCTATGCCCTGTGTACATGTGTACCATATACTAGGGACTTATAAGGGTACCCCAGTATCCAATCTGGAGTTGTACCAAAGTACTTTACACAACCAAGTTAGGGAGACAGCAGATAGACTGGGGTCCTAATTAGCAGGATCCCAGTCAGACTAGTCAAAAACCAGCAAAACACCAGGAAAAAAGTAGGGGTAACCATGCAGTCAGATCCTACCTTCCTACATAACCCCCCCAAACGAAAGGAGATAAGGCTAACCTTGCCCAGTTGAGACTTTATTGACTAAGTGGCCATATATGGAAGATCCTGCACTAACATGGATACCCCCTGTCTTATGGTCCACTAAGGAGTCCCTCCCTTGAAGGGTCTTGGGTGTTCTCCAAAATTTGGGTTTGCTACCTGTAGGGTGCTTTGGCAAAGTAAAAGGCTGGTGGGGTGCCTGAGTAGGGAAGTGAGGCCCTAATAAAGTTGGTCTCAGCTTCCTCAGAGCACTGGTCACCATGGAGGCCTTTCTTTCCATGACTGAGTTATATCTGGCCCTAGGGGTCAATCTCTGGCTGCCTACAGCTGGGGGTTGAGTCCCTTTGGTTGGGACAGTGGAGGGTCAGGGGAGGTTTGGAACCAGGTGGTCCCAAGTTTTCCTTTGCCCAACAGAGTCCATCTGGGGGATGTCACTACCTAAGGGTAGGAGGGATCCCCCAGTGTGTTGAGGAATTTTCACCTGGCTAGTGCTACTAGCTTGGGTGTCCCTAATCTGTTGATGAGGGGGTTCCCTGGGACAGTGGGCCCTTTGGGGTCCACTGACATCCCTGACCTCTGCAGCCCTAGGCTGACTAAGGCTGGGTAGAGAGGGGCAGGATACCTGCTCCAGACTGGGTACCATCTCAGTGATGTTGCCAAGACATGCCTGACCACCTCTGGGGCAGTTCCTCCACAAGGGGTAGGATCAGTTCCCTGAGGAAGCTGACCCTTACCTAATGTCTGGGGGGAAGAGGACTTTTTCTTCTTCCCTTTGCTCTCTGGTGGAGCATAGTGGGCCATTCTTCCAGGCTTCACTACTTCAAAATTTCCCTGGGGTTGGACTGAGGCCCTAAGGGTCGCACCAACTTTCTCAGGGAGGCCTAACATTCTTAAATGGGCCTTCTGCTCAACTTCAGCCCAGGCTGAAGTTTCTAAATCCTTGCCCAAGAGGCAATCAATCTACAGGCAAGTTTGGGGATACTGCCACTCTTTTTGGGCCAGTGACCCCTCCCCAGCTGAGATTTACTATGGCCATGGGATGGTTTGTCTTGATCCCATCAATGTTGGTCACCTGGTACTTGAACTCAGGTAAAAGCTTCAAGGGGGGCGGGGGGTTACGAGGTTCCCTGTCACCATGGTGACACTAGCCCCTGTGTCCCTATATGCCACAGCTTTCTGACCATTGATCAGTGGCTCCTGTCTGTACTTGCCCAAAGAAATGGGACTGACAGTAAAAGTGGCAAATCCCATGCCACCATCACAGGCTAAGGAGGCCTCTGAGGGGGACCTTGCTAAGCTAGGGCCCACCTCAGTTCCCCAAGAAAACACACCTACATTTTTAGGTGCACCATTACCACCTGGGGGATTACTATTTGTAGTACCAGGAGGAGTGGTAGTAGTGCTTGGAGGAATATTTTCCTTATTGCTGACCCTTGGACAATTGGGATCATTTTTCCAGTGGCCTTGCTATTTACAAACAAAGCAATAAGGTTTCTTTTCAGGGGAGGAAGGAGTTTGGGACCTACCCCCAGAAGAGGACTTTTGGGGCCCTGTAGTGGATTTATCTTTTGATTTATCCCCACCCTTCTCTTGGGTCTTGGAAGAATCTTTCTTCTGGTCACCACCCTGATTCTTTTGGTTCACCCTGGTTCTGATCCATTTATCTGCCTTCTTTCCCAATTCTTGGGGAGAAGTCAGATCTGAGTCAACCAGGTACTGGTGCAAAAGTTGGTTTTGACAGTTATTAAGGATATGCTCCCTCATAATCAAATTGTACAATCCTATGAAGTCATGCACCTTGCTGCCATGTATCCAACCTTCCAGAGCCTTTGCAGCACTATCCACAAAGTCTACCCAGTCCTGAGTCTGTGCCTTCTGGGTGTCTCTGAACTTAATCCTGTATTGTTCAGTGGATAAGCCAAACCCTTCAATGAGAGCACTCTTCAGGACTGAATAGTTGTCAGCATCCTCTTCTCTAACAGTTAGGAGCTTATCTCTACCTTTGTCAGCAAAGGAGAGACGCAGGATAGCTGCCCACTGCTCTTGAGTGACCCTCTGTACTTTACAGGCCCTCACCAGAGCAGTTATCCCCAACATGGAAGGGAGGGACAATCTTGCTCAGGTTCCTATGATCAAAGGTGTGTTCCCTAACCCTAGGGACAATGTTGCTGCCACCATGGGACTCTAGTCCCAACTTCTTTCTAGCCTTCTGGACTTCTAGGGACTCTTTATCCAGGGCCAAAGCTTAGGCTCTCTCCTGAGCCTAAGCTTAGCTTTCTCAAGTTCAAGAAATTGGCACTCCCTGTCATAAGAGTTGTCCCTCTTGCTAGAAACAGAGGTCCCTACAGAATGTCTAGAATGATTTGACTCAGCAGAGGGAGACCTAGATCTCCTTGGTAAACTCTGCACTCTCCCTGGAGGATTAAAGTGATGGTCCTCTTGACCCTGTTCTCCTTCTTCCTCCTGGGTATCTGAGTTGTTCAGGGGTGGATCATTTTGATCCTCCTGTCCAGGGTTTGACTCTAGGTCATAGAAGGTGTCCCCTCCTGACCTATCTTCTTCCCCTGTACCACCCACTCTATCCTGCTCATCTGACCCAGGGGTCTTCCTAATGTCATCTAGCAGTAATGCATCAATGAGACGTTGAGTGTTGGCATTTCTCCGTCTTCAGCTTCCTAGATACACACATAGCTTTTAATTCAGTGAATGCAAAGCTATCATATTTAGTAGGCAGAATGCCACCAGTGGCATTCCCAGTAGAAGATATACTAAGTGAGGTGTAGTGTAGGCACCTACCTAACCTAGTGGGAACTAAACTCTCTTAGGTTGGAGAAAGGGTGTGCTAGACCCTTGGCTTGCCCAACCCCAAGTTCAGTAGAACTTACTATTTTAAGCTAGTATTATATGTTCCTAGATACTAGTGGTTTTTCAGTTAATCAATACAAAGATTTATCTGGTAAAACAATGCAGGCTTGAATTCCAACCGCTGCCCACCATTGTGAGAAGTTGGCCTGGTATATGTTGTCCACTAATGAAAGTGGGCACCTTGTACCAGTCCAAACAACCCTTATGGTGATTAGGTCAAAGATAACCTTTATTGAAAGCTATCCTAGTGGTAGCTATGGAGAGCAGCCTTCAGGCTAAGTCTTGAAGGAAGGTTAAGCACCTTGTTTTACCAGAATGCAATTTTATTGTATTGGTTAAATGAAAGGGAAACCACACAGTAGTTATAAAAATATGAATTTATTATATATAACACTCTCTAGTATCCTCTACATGAGGATAGAAAACAAATCAAATAATACAGTTGCAAAGAATCAAACGTAAGTAGCACAATACACAGTGGGCTCCCGGGGGAGACCAAACCATATACTAAATAAGTGGTATAAGAACCACGACTCAGGACTAGACCTAGTCTAGAAGGTGTAGAATCGCTGGGACCCCAAGGAACCACCCAAGGTGAGTGAGTAGGGACCCCACGGAGGACGGGTGCAGTGTGAGAACACGACGCGTGCTCCGTACAATTCAATGGAAAAGTCGCGGTTGGAAAATCAGAGATTAAGGACCCTTCCCAGCAGATTACGAAGACAACCCTTGGAACTTAAGAGTTTGGAGGGCCACCCCACCCATGGATACCTTTGTACCAGAGTTACCTATCCCAGAGGAGCTGGGTGCATGGGTGCGAAGTGGCATCGGAAACCCTCGTCGTTCTCTATGGCTGTCGACAAAGAATTGCTGCTGCTGGAAGAGAGAAAATTGTCCGGTGGAATCCAAACGTGGTTTCTAGATGAGAAGAAACTGAAAGCAGAGGGGACAGAGTCTGGGTCACTTTGGAGTGACCAGGGGCTCGGTAGACGAATGCCCACCGATGTCGGGTGCTTCAGGTGTGTTGACGGTGATACTGACTCTTCAGCTGTGCGGACCACGAGATGTCTTTGACGACCAGGAGCCAGATACGAGCTGTCCCATGAAGGATGTCGTGTGCTGAGGGGTCGGTGTCCGGCGGGAGCGCCAATCAAGCCTTGGCAGCAGCAAACAATGTAGATGGTCAAATTCAGTGTTGATCTGGCCCAGCAAGGACCAGGAGACTCACCACAGCAAGGGAGTCAGGGCAGGCCTGGAGCAACCAGGGGAGCCCAAATAAAGCAAAGTTGACCCTCAAGTGGACCCACAGGCCGAAGGCACAGGAGGGGACCTCAGGCAGTTTCCCAGGATACCAGGGAAACTGGGAACAGCAGAGTGCGAGGATGCTGGAGTCCTTCTTAGAAAAGATGCGCTGGGGTCAGGGCTGCAAATGGCCCAATGCACAGAATTGTTGCACGACAACAAGCATGTGCAGCTGCAAATGGACGCACTGCACAGGGGTACAGGTTATATATTCCCCACGAGAGATATCTGCCTCAAACTCGGTAAGAGGGCAGCTCGACCTTGGATACCTTCAGAAACCCATGTCCTGTGTTGCTGGAGCCTTCGGAGTCCGCAGGAGCTCAGGGTCAGCAAACCGGTCAGATGCGTTACAGTGCCTGCGTTTGCAGGGTAGTGACTCCTTCACTCCAAGGGAGATTCTTCTGTTGTCTTGGAGGTCCACAGGGTCCTGAACGGAGCCTGTATGGATCACGGACAGTGGCGAGACTAGGGACGGGCAGGGAAGACGAACTCGAGCCCAAGGGAGGTCCAGCGAAGTCCAGCGTGTCCAGACGGTCAAAGTGTAGTGGTATCTTCTTGCAGAATCTTGTCCACGTAAAATTTAATGTCCTGTAGCCAGGTAACCCATTTTATACCCACTGGAAAGGGTTGGACAGATTCTAGGGACCCTCCTAGTGGAAGGACAGGACAGAGGGGTGGCTACACCCATGTCCTTTGTCCAGTTTCGCGCCACAGCAGGAGCAAATGGCTCCTAGAACATGGTTTGAACTGGACTATGCACAGGGACACCAAGTGTGCCCCTCGTGCATACTTTCTGGCACTGAGACAGTGCACCCACCCAGTCCCAATACACTAAATCCTGTCTGGAAGGTGGTAACACCTCCCTGTGACAGGATGCCTATTCTGCTGCCTTCCGTTGCTCGAGCTTGGCTCAGCAGCAGGAGGGCAGACTCGTGTCTGTGGGTGGCAGCATCCATTTTGTGCTGTAAGGCTCGAGAAAGTTGGTACCGGTAGACTTAGGTACCCCCAGAACCTCGGTTCTGAGGGGAGGAATCATACCTCCCACACCAGTTACTGGTGTGGAGGTATGATTCCAAGGTGTTTGACACCAAACACGACATACTTCGTTGCAGTCATTTTCGAGATAGCATTTACTGCGAGGTTATAATGCACCTCTACCTATATGTCTGGTAGTATCACGTACAGCCCGGGAGAATGGTCTCCGAAGACTGCAGAGGGGCCCTGCTCATGCAGGAGCACTTACTCATGCAAAACCCAGCACCCTGCCTTCAGGATTGTTAAGGCCTGCTATAGGGGTGACTTACAAAGTTTTAAGTGTAGTGATATTTATAGATATAGTGAACCTATATCTAAAGTAGGTGGTGCAATCACCAACTTACACAGGCTGCAGTAGCAGACCTGAGGTTCCATTTTGCATGGCCTCTCCTGGGTGGCATAATACATGCTTCAGCCCATGGGAGGCCTCTGGGGTACCTATGCCCTGTGTACATGTGTACCATATACTAGGGACTTATAAGGGTACCCCAGTATCCAATCTGGAGTTGTACCAAAGTACTTTACACAACCAATTTAGGGAGACAGCAGATAGACTGGGGTCCTGATTAGCAGGATCCCAGTCAGACTAGTCAAAAACCAGCAAAACACCAGGAAAAAAGTGGGGGTAACCATGCAGTCAGATCCTACCTTCCTGCACCAATACAACTAGAAAAACAGCATCAGCAAACTAATGGGCATAAATACAATACAAA
This sequence comes from Calotriton arnoldi, assembly GCA_963921515.1. Classification (NCBI taxonomy): domain Eukaryota; kingdom Metazoa; phylum Chordata; class Amphibia; order Caudata; family Salamandridae; genus Calotriton; species Calotriton arnoldi. The sequence continues at coordinate 27,883 of CAWUFW010000754.1, read as the reverse complement.
GGGTGGCAGATGTTGTAGGAGAGTAGGATCTGCTTCACAGGGGTACCCCCACTTTTTGCTGATACTTCACTGGTTTTCGACATTAGTCTGGCTGGGGCCCTGCTATTCAGAACCCCAGCCTAGCTGTTTCCTCTTTAAAAGGGTCTCCATGTGCCTTAGGCACATCACTGATTGGGATCTGGAGTGCCCTTGTAAGTCCCTAGTATATGGTATACTATGTACCAAGGGCATAGGTACCTCAGAGGCCTGCCAGGGGCTGCAGCATGTATTATGCCACCCCTGGTAGGCCATCCAAACTGGCACCACAGGTCTGCTACTGCAGCCTGGGTAAGGTGGTGCATGCACCCCTTGCTGTGGTATAGGTTACCTATATCACTAAATGCATACACACATATAAACCTATAAGTCACTCCTAAGGCAGGCCTTATCAATCCTGAAGGCAGAGTGCATGGTTCCTATGTGAGAGGGTGCCCCTGCATGAGCAGGGCCCCTCTGCAGCGTTCGGAGACCATCTCTGATGCTGTTTGTAGTGCAGCCTGACCATATACTCTTAAGCGCATTATATCCTCGCGGTAAAATGCTAACTTTGGAATGGCTGCACCTAAACATGTCGTGTTTGGTGTCAAACATCTTGGAATACTACCCCCTGCCAATTCTGGCGGCGGGGGTAGCATTCCACCCTTCTAGAGGGAAAGACATGTTAACCCTGACTAACCCGGTAACTTCTCTCCAGAGCCCTGGCATCACAAAATGGATGCTGCTGCCACAGACACGAGTCTGGCCTCCTGCTGCTGGACGAAACTCCGGCAGGGGAGGCCTGGACAATAGGTTTCCTGTCCCAGGGAGGTGTGACCACCTCCCCAGACAGGACAATGTGTATTGGGGCTGGGCGGGAGCACCATCTGTGTGCTTTGAAGTCCTGCACTGGGGGCACATTTGGTGTCCCTAGTGCATACCCCAGTTCAAACCGGATCAGGGGCTTGCAGCCCCTGCTTTGGCGCGAACTGGACAAAGGGAAAGGGGTGTAGCCACCCCTCTGCCCTGACCCACCCATAGGTGGGGCCACAGAGTAGTCCAACCCCTATTTTTAGAATAAAGGTAGGAACCCAGTCCTTAGGACTTTAGATTATACCTGGACGAAACTCTGAAACAGAATCCTGGACCTTCGACGCTCTACTCACGATTAGAGGACTGAAGAATCTCCCTTGGGGTCAAGGAGTGACTCCCCTGCTTGGCAGGCACCAAAGAAGCATCTGTCCGGTTCGCATCACTGAAGCTCCCGTCGGACGCCGAAGTCATCGCATCACCAGAGGTGGATTCTCAGACTTCCCCGAGGCTACCCTGAGTCCCCAGCAAAGCTGAGGCCCGTGGCTATCGTGGGTGACGTGAGACCGTGACCCCTGGACACCGAGCACATTTGCAAGTGCACCATCTTCTGGGTCTCCCAAGAAGTCGTGCTTTGGGCTCCGAGTAGCCCTAGCCTCCAGCACCACCTGCACCGAAGATCACTGGCCCCCACTCCACGAGTGTCCTGTAAGCCAGCTCCACGTGCGGCGTCACGAGGCTCCTTCGCGGTCGCTAGCCCGTTGGCTAGTAGCCCTTAACGAAGGCCAATCTTTTCTTTACTTGGCAGTCTGGTTGCTCCAGGCCTGCCCTCACTTACCCTCGCTGGGTGAGTTCCCCAGACCTTGCTGGTCTGCATCATCGACGATCTACATCTTACTCGAGACTTGCCGTTGCCAAGGCTTGTTGGGCCCAATCTGGTCGCCGACACCTCTGCACTCGACAGACATCGAGCAACAGCCCGAATCCTGCTCCTGGTCGCCGACAACGCCTCCCGGACCTCGTGGCTGGAGAGTCAAGACGACCGTCATCGAATCTGAAGCACTCGACATCGATGGGCATCTGTCCATCGCCTCCCTGGTCACTGGCTAGTGACCCAGACTCTGTCCCCTCTGCTTTCAGGTTCTTCAGAACTCCGATCCACTCTTGGATCCACCCGGACACTTTTCTCCTGGTCGCCAGCAGCACTTTGCAGCAGATCGCCATAAGAACCGACGACGAAACCCGACCCCGAAACGCACCTATGCACCCGGCTTCCTGGGTGAGGTAACACGAGTACTCCGGTGCTCCCGTGGGTAGAGACTCTTCAAAGTCCTAGATCTCAAAGGGTTTTGTCCTAGTCCTCTTCTAAGTGTCCCTTTCCTCTATTTTCCCGATCCCGACTTTCTCCATAGAAGTTAACGGCGTATCGCGGTTGTGTATTTACACTGCACGCGTCTCCCGTGGGTCCCCTGTGTCACTACCTTGGGTGGTTCCTTGTGGTCCAAGCACTTCTAGAGGCTCTAGGCCTAGTGTCTAGTTCAGTCGTGGTTCGCATACCACTTTATTGGTATATGGTTTGGTACGCCCCTAGGGCCCAAACGTGTATTTGTGCTATTACTGTGATTTAAGATCTTATAACCTATGTACTTCGAACTCTAGCCTCATAAAGATACTAGAGGGGTGTGTTTAGTAATAAATACATATATTTTGAATATATACCTGGTGTGGTGCTCTTTCATTTGGTCACTCAAGAGATTATAGACTGGTAAAACAAGCTGCTTTACATTCCTTCAAGACTTAGCCTGAAGGCTGCTCTCCATAGCTACCACTAGGATAGCTTTCAATAAGGTTGTCTTTAACCGACCTACCATAAGAGTCGATTTGGACTGGTGCAAGGTGCCCACTATAATTAGTGGACAGCATATGCCAGGCCAACTTCTCACATTGGTGTGCAGCGTGTGGGATTCCAGCTTGCTATTGTTTTACCAGATAATCTCAATTGAATTGATCAACTGAAAACCACTAAAGGTACCTAAGGTACATATAATTTAAGCTTAGAATATCAGTAAGTTCTACTGAACTTAGAGTTGTGTGTTAAGGGATAGCACAACCCTTTCTACAACTCAAGAGAGTTTAGTAGGCCACACTAGAGTAGGTAGTGCATACACCACACCACACTAGTAATGTCTTTAAAAGCAGGATCTAGAGATGCCCTGCAGGAAGCCATTGAGCTTCCCCCTCCAAGTATGACACACTCCCATTCTTGGAACTGAGAGCTTTGTGTAACGTGAGGAAATTAAGGACAGGCCAAAGTCCCACCACCCAACACCTCCAGGAGTTGTTGGTGGCTTATGATCTTAGTAAGTCTTCAGAGACTGAAGGGGTAGGAGCAGAGGGTGGGCCAGCAGATGAGGAAGGGGCCAGGGGTACTACTACCCCCAGCCCCCCTCTGAAACTGACCAGGAGGGTGACAATGACCCTGACCTGGAAAACCCAATCCCTTCTGGGGAAGATGAAGATGAGGATCTTGAGAACCACACCTTTGTCCCCCAGGAAGGATTATGAGTGTGCTCAGAAAGTCTAGGTCTCCTTCTCAGGAGTCTAACCACTCTGGCACCTCAATAGGGAGCTCTGTTTCTTCTCACAGGAGGGAATCCTCTCATGAGAGAAGAAAGAGACTGGTCCAGTATGAGGAAACTCAACTGGAGATCAGGAAGAAGCAATTGGCTTTAGATAGAGAATCCCTAGATCTCCTTAAAGAGAGAAGAAAGTTGGGACTAGAGTCCCATGGTGGCAGCCATGTCCCTAGAGATAGGGAAAGGTCCTATGACCATAGGAACCTGAGCAAGATTGTCCCTCCCTACCAGAGTGGGGATGATATCCACAAATGGATAACTGCTTTAGAGAGGGCCTGTAAAGTACAGAAGGTCCCTCAGGAGCAGTGGGCAGCAATCTTGTGGCTCTCCTTTGCTGACAAAGGTAGAGACAAGCTCCTCACTGTTAGAGAGGAGGATGCTGACAATTACAAGGTCTTGAAGAGTGCTCTTATTGATGGGTTTGGCCTAACCACTGAACAGTACAGGTTGAAGTTCAGAGACACCCAAAAGGCACAGACTCAAGACTGGATTGTTCTGCCAAGGCTCTGGAAGGCTGGTTGATGGGCAGTAAGGTGTGTGACTTCTCAGGATTGTATAATCTGATAATGAGGGAGCAGATTCTTAATAACTGTCAAAACCAGCTGTTGCATCAGTACCTGGTTGACTCTGATCTGACCTCTCCCCAAGAATTGGGAAAGAAGGCAGACAAATGGGTCAGAACCAGGGTGAAGCAGAAGGTACAGAACCAAGGTGGGGAAACCAAGAAGCAAGATGCTAAGAACTCTGACAAGGGTGGGGAGAAGGGTAAAGATCAAAAGTCTTCATCAGGCCCCCAAAAATCTTCTTCTGGTGGGGATTCCCAGTCTACCAAGGGTAAAGGCCAAAGAAAACCATGGTGCAAGGTCTGTAAGCAAAAGACCCACTGGACCAGTGATTGCACCAAGTCCAAAGACTCCAGTCCAGCACCCACCAATGCCCCTAAGGCACCTGTTCCCCCTAGTACAGTTGGTGGAGGTGCTCCAGCAAAGGGTTTAGTAGGGTTCACCCTGGGAACTGAGTTGGGCTCTGACTTAGTCAGGGAACTGACTCAGGCTGTGTTAGTCTGTGATGCAGGCATGGATGTGACCTCCACTGTGAGTCCCAGTAATCTGGGCAAGTACAGACAACAGCCTTTAATCAATGGACGAGAGGCTTTGGCATTTAGGGACACAGGGGCAAGTGTCACAATGGTGACACAAGACCTTGTGCTACCTGGGCAAGTTATACTTGGTGAGATGTACCAAGTGACCAATGCTAGCAATGTCAGAACAGACCATACTCTGGCAGTTGTTAACTTCTCCTGGGGAGGGGTAACTGGCCTTAAGAAGGTTGTGGTAAGTGCAAACCTACCAGTCGAATGCTTGCTTGGCAATGACTTAGAGACTTCTGCTTGGGCAGAAGTGGAGCTCAGGACCCATGCAGAAATGCTGGGGATCCCTGCAGATGTGTTTGCTGTGACCAGGTCACAAGCTAAACTGTCTAAAACTGAACAGGCCTTGGATTCTGGAAGAATGGACCAAGTGCCTTCCAAGAGGAGGAGTAGTAGGGTTAAGGCAGTGCCTTCCCCCTTGGCTCAGGAGGAAGATCAGTCCCTTGAGGGGGATGATCTCAGCCCTGAAGAAGGAACTGTCCCAGAGGAACTTGAACCTGACCAGGTTGAGTTCTTGGGGACAGGGGGACCTTCTAGGGCAGATCTGAGCCAGGAGCAGCAGAGCTGCCCCTCCCTTGAACCCCTCAGACAGCAAGCTGCTGCTGAGGCTGCTGGGAAAGCTAGTGGTCCCCATACAGTGTATTGGGATGATGGACTCCTGTACTCAGAGAGTAGAGACCCCAAGCCTGGTGCTACCAGGAGGTTGGTAATACCTTTGAAGTTCAGGGGCTTCCTATTGACCCTAGCCCATGATATTCCCTTAGCAGGACACCTGGGCCAGAACAAGACTTGGGACAGAATTGTCCCTCACTTTCACTGGCCCCACATGTCTGAAGACAGTAAGGAGTTTTGTCGCTCCTGTGTAACCTGCCAAGCCAGTGGCAAAGCAGGTGGCACTACAAAGGCCCCCCTGATACCACTACCTGTGGTGGGGGTGCCCTTTGAGAGGGTAGGGATTGACATTGTTGGTCCCATGGATCCCCAAACAGCATCTGGGCACAGATTTATACTGGTGGTAGTGGATCATGCCACCAGGTATCCAGAGGCTATACCCCTTAGGACCACTACAGCACCTGTGGTGGCAAGGGCCCTCCTGGGAATTTTCTCAAGAGTGGGCTTTCCTAAGGAGGTGGTATCAGACAGGGGTGCAAACTTCATGTCTGGGTACTTAAAAGCAATGTGGAAGGAGTGTGGAGTTACTTATAAGTTCACCACACCCTATCACCCACAATGCAATGGTTTAGTTGAGAGATTCAACAAAACCTTGAAGGGCATGATTAAAGGGCTCCCAGAAAAGCTTAGGCGTAGATGGGACATACTCTTGCCCTGCCTTTTATTCGCATATAGGGAGGTGCCTCAGAAGGGGGTTGGTTACAGCCCTTTTGAACTTCTGTTTGGCCACCCTGTGAGGGGTCCACTGTGCTTGGTGAAGGAAGGATGGGAGTTACCTCTCAAGCCCCCAAAGCAAGATATAGTGGACTATGTACTTGGTCTCCGCTCCAGGATGGCTGAGTACATGAAAAAGGCAACCAAAAACCTTGAGGCTAGCCAGGAACTTCAAAAGGCCTGGCATGACCAAAAGGCTGTTCTGACTGTTTACCAGCCAGGACAGAAGGTGTGGGTGTTGGAGCCAGTGGCCCCAGCAGCTCTCCAAGACAAATGGAGTGGACCCCACACTATTGTTGAGCAGAAGGGTGAGGTCACTTACTTAGTAGACCTGGGAACACCCAGGAGTCCCCAAAGGGTTCTCCATGTCAACAGACTTAAGCCATATGTGGACAGGGCAGACATGGGCTTGCTCATGGCTACTGATGAAGGGCAGGAGGAAGAGAGTGACCCACTCCCTGACCTGCTCTCACAGAACCCTGACGATGGGTCAGTTGATGGTGTAGCCTTGGCAGGCAGCCTCACTACCCAGCAACAAACTGATTGCAGGCAAGTCCTCACTCAGTTTAGACATATGTTTTCACTGACACCCAGTCAGACCACCTGGTGCACTCATGAAGTGGACACTGGGGACAGTCTGCCTATTAAAAACAAGATTTATAGGCAACCTGACCATGTCAGGGACTGTATCAGGACTGAAGTCCAGAAGATGTTGGAATTGGGAGTGATTGAGCCCTCAGATAGCCCTTGGGCTAGTCCAGTAGTCCTAGTACCTAAACCTCACACCAGTGGTGGGAAAAGAGAGATGAGGTTTTGTGTAGACTACAGAGGCCTCAATGCAGTCACTAGGACTGATGCCCATCCAATACCCAGGGCAGATGAGCTCATAGATACTTTGGCCTCTGCCAAATATCTCAGCACATTTGACCTAACAGCTGGCTACTGGCAGATCAGACTAGCTGATGCTGCAAAGCCCAAAACAGCATTTTCAACCCCTAGTGGGCATTATCAATTTGTGGTGATGCCCTTTGGTCTGAAAAATGCACCTGCCACTTTCCAGAGGTTGGTGAACACAGTTCTCACAGGACTGGAAGCCTATAGTGCAGCTTATCTAGATGATATTGCTGTCTTTAGCTCCACCTGGGAGGATCACCTGGTCCACCTCAGGAATGTTTTACAGGCCCTGCAAAAGGCAGGCCTGACTATCAAGGCCACTAAGTGCCAGATAGGGCAGAGTCAGGTTGTGTACCTGGGCCACCTTGTGGGTGGAGGCCAGGTTCAACCTTTGCAGAGCAAGATCCAGACCATCATGGACTGGACTGCTCCCACTACCCAGACTCAGGTGAGAGCCTTCTTAGGCCTGACTGGGTACTATAGGAGATTTGTCAAGGGGTATGGATCAATAGTGACACCCTTGAATGACTTAACTTCTAAGAAAATGCCCAAAAAGGTTCAGTGGACAGTTAGCTGTCAAAAGGCATTTGATGACCTCAAGCAGGCCATGTGCACTGCTCCAATTCTGCAGAGTCCTGATTACTCCAAGAAGTTCATTGTTCAAACTGATGCATCTGAGTTGGGGGTAGGGGCTGTACTGTCACAATTGAATGAAGAAGGTCAGGATCAGCCAGTAGCTTTTATTAGCAGAAGGCTGACCCCTAGAGAGAAACGTTGGTCAGCCATAGAGAGGGAGGCCTTTGCTGTGGTCTGGGCTCTGAAGAAGTTGAGGCCATACTTGTTTGGTACACACTTCCTGGTTCAGACAGACCATAAGCCCCTCTTATGGCTAAAACAAATGAAGGGTGAAAACCCCAAACTGCTTAGGTGGTCCATTTCCCTACAGGGGATGGACTTTACAGTGGAACATAGGCCTGGGAGTAACCATGCGAATGCAGATGGACTCTCTAGGTATTTCCACTTAGAACATGAAGACTTAACTGGGCAAGGTTAGTTTAATGTCCCTACGTTTGGGGGGGTTGTGTAGGAGAGTAGGATCTGCTTCACAGGGGTACCCCCACTTTTTGCTGATACTTCACTGGTTTTCGACATTAGTCTGGCTGGGGCCCTGCTATTCAGAACCCCAGCCTAGCTGTTTCCTCTTTAAAAGGGTCTCCATGTGCCTTAGGCACATCACTGATTGGGATCTGGAGTGCCCTTGTAAGTCCCTAGTATATGGTATACTATGTACCAAGGGCATAGGTACCTCAGAGGCCTGCCAGGGGCTGCAGCATGTATTATGCCACCCCTGGTAGGCCATCCAAACTGGCACCACAGGTCTGCTACTGCAGCCTGGGTAAGGTGGTGCATGCACCCCTTGCTGTGGTATAGGTTACCTATATCACTAAATGCATACACACATATAAACCTATAAGTCACTCCTAAGGCAGGCCTTATCAATCCTGAAGGCAGAGTGCATGGTTCCTATGTGAGAGGGTGCCCCTGCATGAGCAGGGCCCCTCTGCAGCGTTCGGAGACCATCTCTGATGCTGTTTGTAGTGCAGCCTGACCATATACTCTTAAGCGCATTATATCCTCGCGGTAAAATGCTAACTTTGGAATGGCTGCACCTAAACATGTCGTGTTTGGTGTCAAACATCTTGGAATACTACCCCCCGCCAATTCTGGCGGCGGGGGTAGCATTCCACCCTTCTAGAGGGAAAGACATGTTAACCCTGACTAACCCGGTAACTTCTCTCCAGAGCCCTGGCATCACAAAATGGATGCTGCTGCCACAGACACGAGTCTGGCCTCCTGCTGCTGGACGAAACTCCGGCAGGGGAGGCCTGGACAATAGGTTTCCTGTCCCAGGGAGGTGTGACCACCTCCCCAGACAGGACAATGTGTATTGGGGCTGGGCGGGAGCACCATCTGTGTGCTTTGAAGTCCTGCACTGGGGGCACATTTGGTGTCCCTGTGCATACCCCAGTTCAAACCGGATCAGGGGCTTGCAGCCCCTGCTTTGGCGCGAACTGGACAAAGGGAAAGGGGTGTAGCCACCCCTCTGCCCTGACCCACCCATAGCTGGGGCCACAGAGTAGTCCAACCCCTATTTTTAGAATAAAGGTAGGAACCCAGTCCTTAGGACTTTAGATTATACCTGGACGAAAGTCTGAAACAGAATCCTGGACCTTCGACGCTCTACTCACGATTAGAGGACTGAAGAATCTCCCTTGGGGTCAAGGAGTGACTCCCTGCTTGGCAGGCACCAAAGAAGCATCTGTCCGGTTCGCATCACTGAAGCTCTCGTTGGACGCCGAAGTCATCGCATCACCAGAGGTGGATTCTCAGACTTCCCCGAGGCTACCCTGAGTCCCCAGCAAAGCTGAGGCCCGTGGCTATCGTGGGTGACGTGAGACCGTGACCCCTGGACACCGAGCACATTTGCAAGTGCACCATCTTCTGGGTCTCCCAAGAAGTCGTGCTTTGGGCTCCGAGTAGCCCTAGCCTCCAGCACCACCTGCACCGAAGATCACTGGCCCCCACTCCACGAGTGTCCTGTAAGCCAGCTCCACGTGCGGCGTCACGAGGCTCCTTCGCGGTCGCTAGCCCGTTGGCTAGTAGCCCTTAACGAAGGCCAATCTTTTCTTTACTTGGCAGTCTGGTTGCTCCAGGCCTGCCCTCACTTACCCTCGCTGGGTGAGTTCCCCAGACCTTGCTGGTCTGCATCATCGACGATCTACATCTTACTCGAGACTTGCCGTTGCCAAGGCTTGTTGGGCCCAATCTGGTCGCCGACACCTCTGCACTCGACAGACATCGAGCAACAGCCCGAATCCTGCTCCTGGTCACCGACAACGCCTCCCGGACCTCGTGGCTGGAGAGTCAAGACGACCGTCATCGAATCTGAAGCACTCGACATCGGTGGGCATCTGTCCATCGCCTCCCTGGTCACTGGCTAGTGACCCAGACTCTGTCCCCTCTGCTTTCAGGTTCTTCAGAACTCCGATCCACTCTTGGATCCACCCGGACACTTTTCTCCTGGTCGCCAGCAGCACTTTGCAGCAGATCGCCATAAGAACCGACGACGAAACCCGACCCCGAAAGGCACCTATGCACCCGGCTTCCCTGGGTGAGGTAACACGAGTACTCCGGTGCTCCCGTGGGTAGAGACTCTTCAAAGTCCTAGATCTCAAAGGGTTTTGTCCTAGTCCTCTTCTAAGTGTCCCTTTCCTCTATTTTCCCGATCCCGACTTTCTCCATAGAAGTTAACGGCGTATCGCGGTTGTGTATTTACACTGCACGCGTCTCCCGTGGGTCCCCTGTGTCACTACCTTGGGTGGTTCCTTGTGGTCCAAGCACTTCTAGAGGCTCTAGGCCTAGTGTCTAGTTCAGTCGTGGTTCGCATACCACTTTATTGGTATATGGTTTGGTACGCCCCTAGGGCCCAAACGTGTATTTGTGCTATTACTGTGATTTAAGATCTTATAACCTATGTACTTCGAACTCTAGCCTCATAAAGAGACTAGAGGGGTGTGTTTAGTAATAAATACATATATTTTGAATATATACCTGGTGTGGTGCTCTTTCAATTGGTCACTCAAGAGATTATAGACTGGTAAAACAAGCTGCTTTACATTCCTTCAAGACTTAGCCTGAAGGCTGCTCTCCATAGCTACCACTAGGATAGCTTTCAATAAGGTTGTCTTTAACCTACCTACCATAAGAGTCGATTTGGACTGGTGCAAGGTGCCCACTATAATTAGTGGACAGCATATGCCAGGCCAACTTCTCACAGATGTATCAAACATTTGTCATAAATACAAAATCATGATTGGTCGGTACCTCAACATTCTTTCAGCCTCGGTGAGTAGGGTAGTCCAAGCAGTTAATGGCCCCAGATCCTTTTCCCTTTAATCCTTCCCTTTCTGTCTCTCCATTCATAAAGTGCTATTTCTAAATTATATATGTGCAAAAATCGACCTTTCCACTGCTGGAAGGTCTGGGGTGAAGGATCTAGCCAGGCTGAGGCAACGCAGAGTCTGAGGACTGACATTGCTATAAAAGTAAGCTCTTCTCCAGTTTTCCCATCTTGTTCAGTTATGCCTAATAGCATAATCTGAGGTGACAAAGGGACGTCCTCTTTCAATACGTGCCGCAGAAAGCCAGATATTTCTTGGCCGATCGGCTCTATACTAGGGCATGTGGAGAAGATATGAACCAGATCTGCACCATGTACCTTACACCTGAAACACTGGGTCCCCTCCACTCTTCCCCATTTGACAATTTTCACAGGAATTACATATAGATCAAAAAGGGTTTTAAAATGTTGTGACCGCAGGTTGGCAGAGCATAGTACCCCATTTCTAATGATTTTAAAAAACAAGAATTCGGGACCCCTAGCCTATCCTGCCATCTCAGCCTATGCTTGTCCAAATTGTCTGGGACCCCTTCCAGCAGGCATCTATATAGTTGTGAAATCGAAGAAGCAGAAGCCCTTATAAACAATTCGATTAGCGATTCCGGCGCAAAGCCCGTTGCACCGCCAGCTTTTTTGAGAAGAAAGTCCCTCAGCTGTAAAAACTTGAAGAAGTCCCTGGGGCCGATATTAAATCTTTCTCTAACTACTTCAAAAGTTGCTATATGATCCCCAGTCAAGAGGTCACCTATCCTGTAGAAGCCCCCTTTTTCCCACCTTGCCAAACACTCATCTTGTAAAATCCTTGGAAGCTGATCATTCCCAATCAAGGGGGTATACCTACTAAATCTACCCACCCCTAATTTTTTCAGTACATCTGCACAGTTACGGAAATCAGCGATTAAGATCTTAAACCGTGTTTTTTAAAAATAGCTTGATTCGTAAAATTTAAAGAGGCAGCCATTAGCCCGTGCTCCAATCAGAACCTCAAAATCGACGGAACATAGCTGGGGTCATCTCCTTCCCTCGCCTTGATACCAAAATGAGGCCCATAATATTGCAGAGCTGCGGCAAGGTAGTATAGCCTGAAGTAAGGAAGCCCCCATCCCTCTCTATCCTTAGGAAGGGACAGAAATGCGTTGGCTCTCCTAGTCCTGCCATAAGACCAGATAAATCTAGCCACCTTTCTCTCGATTTGCCTGAACCAATCATTATGTATTTCCAGGGGGATCGTACGAAAGATATACAGTAGTTTTGGCAGGATCATCATTTTGATCAAATTGCACCTCCCCATTATTGACAACTTTAAATTGTCCCATTGCCGAAGGTCATTCTTAATTATTCCCCATTATAGGGACCAGGTTTAAATCTACAATATCCTCCAACTTTGCTGTGATATGTATACCTAAATAGACTGCTTCCTCCATGATCCTGCTGTCAGAGGCAGTGGTAAATCTATTTGTCAAGATCTGTGTTTTCGCCTTATTCAGTGAAAAACCTGATTGGGTCCCGAAATTTTCCGCAATGATTTCTACTGTGCGCAGCTCTCTGATGGTCGGAAGTAATTATAGCCACGTCATTGGCATATGCCAGTAGCTTAGTATCCCAACCCTGTAAACTAACAGGGATAATGTCAGTGGAGGCCTCCAGCCGCCGGAGGAGGGGATCTATATATAATGCAAATAACAAGGGAGAGGATGGACACCCGTGCCTAGTTCCCCTGCCGATTGAAAATGTCTCAGATTCTTCACCCATTATTCGCAGTCGCGCTGTAGGGTTAGTATACAAAACCTGTACTGCCCTGATAAAAGAAACCCCTAGGCCGTTGGCTTCCAAGATCCTCCATAGATAGCTCAATGACACCCTGTCAAAAGCCTTCTCGGCGTCCAAGAAAGCAACCCCCATATGGTTCGTTAGAACCTCTGTAGCATCAAAAAGTGAAATTACCCGCCTAACATGGTCTACCGTCCCCCTCCCCTGGATAAAACCATGCTGCCAGACTGACACAAGATGCTGCATTACATTATTCAATCGGGTGGCAAAGTTCATTGAATATAATTCAGCATCGCTGTTTAAAAATGTGATAGGTCTATAGGAACCCAGATTGATAGGGTCTTTGCCTTTCTTTAGAAAGATAACAATGTCGGCAGTTCCCCATGAGCCTGGTGGTGCAGCCCCATCCCTAACCTCCTTTAATAGTCCAAGCATTTCCTGGCAGGTCTCTCTAAAAAGATTTTATAGAACTCTACAGGTATACAGTCAGTTCCCGTGGCTTTACCCGATGGAAGGGCTTGGAGAGCCAGGTGGAACTGTTCCTGAGAGATATCCGACCCAGTAGGAGACCCTACTCATGGGAGACCCTCACACTCAGAGCAAATTCAAACAGTTCACCATATGTTTGAGGACCTCCTGTAGATGAGGCCGTATATAAATCCTCATAGAACTCCCTGAAGGCCTCCCTGATATCAGCAGGATCTGAGACTACTTTTCCCTGCATGTTCCCGACCTGCTCTATATGCCCTGCCACCACCAGTTGCCTAGCCCTGACGGCCAACACTTTCACTATATTCATAGCATTCCTGCCTCTTGGCAAGGTAGCTCCCCGCCGTCCTCTCAGCATTAAAATCATTCAGACAGGCTTTAGTTACAGTAATTGAGTTCAAAACTGGAGATATATCGCCTCCTCTGGTCACTGTGCTAATTAGTTCTGTTTCTAGAAGGGCAAGTTTTTGATCAAACCTTTTAATCTGTCCTGCCCCTTTCTTTTGTTTGATCAAGCTATACCACAACGTTTCTCCTCTCACTGACGCCTTAAAAGCATCCCAAATCATTCCTAGGGAGCACTATCCTTATTGTTATTAAAAAACTCCCTGATCCAGCCCTTCATATACATGACATATTCTTGATCAAACAGGAGTGCCCTCTCAAACATCCACCTCTTATACTCCTTTCTTAATCCTACAAGAGGGAGTTCCAGAACAACAGGATTATGATCTGACATTACTCTGGGGAAAAGCTCCAACCGGGCCTCCTTAAGTAAAGATGGTGAGGTTAAAAAATAATCAAGCTTAGCGAACTTGCTGTGAGGAGCAGAATAATAAGTGTATCCAGGCTCCTGGGCTTTCAGACTAGGCCATATATCCACCAGTTCGATATCCCTTAAGAGATTTTTCATCGCCCTGGAAGATCGTGGTTTGTGCCCCTTGCTCGATGCCCCATGACCCCCTGGAGCACCTCTGGATCCATTAATATTTAGATCCCCACAAACTACGTACAGTGCAGGCCAGGAGGGTAATTCAATGGCTAAAAAGGTCAATAAGCTAGGGTCGTCTAATACTGGAGCATAGACTGAACATAATGTAAATGAGTGTATACCTCCTCTACATTCCAATATTACCCATCTGCCATTCTTATCCACTGCCTTTCTCCCAGGCATAATAGCGCTACCTTTCATTAAAATGGCTACCCCCTTGGTCCTGACATCTTGAGTTTTATAAGCAGCTACTTTTAACCCCAAAGAATTAAGCAAATTGCCATCATTCCGTGCTATGTGGGTCTTCTGAAGGCAATACAGATCTGCTTGTAGAATTTTAAGCTCTTCTTGGATCTTTCTCCTTTTAACACTGTCGTTTAACCCACAGATATTAATAGTGGCAATGCGCAACTTAGCCATTATGCCAATAAATCATCTTGACCAACCATATTTCCTCATCGCAGTTAACACATGCATTATACTGCCCGAGAAAGCTCTCTGATCCAATCTTAATTGCACGTTGTACTTTAACCTTTAATACTATCAGACAATCTGAAAGAAAAACAAACTTTAGCTGCAATTTACATGGCAACCTTTACCAAGTGACCCCCCTACCCAGATCCCCCTGATACCCTCCACCCCACCCACTCTCAACCCCCTCCCACCCTTGAAAGCAGCCAGACCCACCAGGTCTGAGTGATAGAGATAGCGAGAAACACCGCAGAACCCACCCCTAAACCCCCCTACACACCCCATCAACCCATTATTGCAGACTAGGCCATCCATGGATAACACAAAGAAAGCCAGCCAGAAAAAGAATTTCTCCATATTGTAGAAAAGCAAACAGATGACAAAGAAGAAAGAAAGGGTCCGCTTTAAGATATACCATCTGTATAAGAAAAGCCTCTATCTTATGAAGTTTAGCTGATATGCTTTAGAAGATCTTATACACTTCTTTTCTCCGCCAGAGCCTGGTCCAGATACTCTCTGGCTTGTATTTCGGAGGTAAAGAACTTTACACACCCTCTAACAATTGTTTTCAGCCTAGCTGGGGCGAGCAAAAATGCCTCAAATCCGGCATCTTGATAAGGCTTGATTAACTGCCGTAATCGCCATCTACGTTCCACCGTTATATGGCAGAAATCAGGGCGGTCGAAAAAGAGGCCTCCTTATACTGCCTTCTAGCCTCAGGACGGGCTTTTCGAATATAGCCTGCCTAAGCATAAAATTACCGAAAAAGACTAGAATGGCCCTCGGCGGATTTAGATCTCTACTAGACATTTTGTGGCGGGCAAATGGAAACCGGTGCACCCTCTGAATTTCATGCTCCCAATCCCACCCTGTAAGCTCAGGAAAGGCTTCTTTAAGAAGGTCCAGAATGAAAGAGTGAATATCATCCCCTTCCAGGCCTTCCTTAATCCCAAGGAAGCGGAGGTTGTTTCTTCTCTGGCGGTTCTCCAGATCCTCCAGTTTCCACATAGCATCTATTAGTTGAGCTTCATGAGACTTTGTCTGCTCTCACAGCAGTCAGTTAATTTTCAACAACAGATGTTCTCTCTTCCATGGTGTTCAGCCGTTCACCGATCTCCGCACAGGCTTTCCCTACTTTCCGTACCGCTCCTTACAATTTCATTGTAGCCTGTCTTGCTTTCTTTCTGTCCATCCGGGTCTCTGCAAGGTGCTCTTTAATTTACTCTAGGATCAGACTCAAAGGAGGGTTTATATTAGCTACCCCCTCAGCTTGCTGTCCACCTAAGAAACTTTCTACCTGGGCCTGCACCAAGTCCGCGGGTCCCAGTATCCTTGTGTGTGAATAATCCCACTTCAGCCCAGAGCCGGAAATGCATCTTCCCTTGTTTTTTCATGACTCTGTATGGCCCTTAGATCCTTTAGAGCTCCTTCGGTGTTTTTGGCACTTAAGGGCAGTCTCTGGTGTTTCAAGTGTACTAGAGCCTGAGGTTGACGCACTGTCCTCAGTTTCGCTGCGGTCCAGAATCAGAAGCTCCTGAATGTGAGTCCTCGGTGAGAGAAATAAATCTATCCGTCCCATCGGATATAATGTCGGACAGCTAGTAGCCCGTCTAGGCCCAGTGATACAGATCAGCCATCCAAGAAGCACCATCAGGCAGAGTAGATAGTGACATTAGGGTGGAGGATCGGACACCGTTCGGGATTCATTGCCGGTGCCTCCTGAGGGCACCTCTCTCAAGTGCCTTCTATGCTGGCTGCTGCCCCTGTTGATGGAGCAAGGTCTCGTAAGAAAGAGACTTGCTCGGAGCGCGATCCTCTCGTTTAACTCATTAACAAGTTACTAACCATGTTTTGTGAATAAATAATACGCACCACATGAACACACGGGTTAGCGAAGCTTTGCTTATGTATGTACTAATGCGGATAACAATGAAGACGGACTAATACCGCTTTAAACTGGGAAACTGTTGTGCGCATGCGTCAACTGCATCTCGCAGCATGACGAGATAATACTTGGAGGAAATTCTAGCGCATGAGCAGAAGACACTAAAATGGAGTCTTGAAGACTCGCGTGCATGGCATCTGCTTAATTGAAATGAAAACAGGCTATTTTGCTAATGCTAATGTGGGGAAAGTATTAATAAGAAAAGGGAAACAGAGTAGAGGTGGGAGGTATACAGTGAGACCATTTATTTTGTGAAAGTAACATTTGTCTTTTGACTTTATTATTAGTGCGCATTTGGGCCTCTCTTGTATAACCAGACTGGATGAAATGACGCAATGCCTGCGCATGCTCACTGAATAAAGCCATGAAGGTCAATGACAGAACACTTGAACGGAAGCCAAATTGGAGTGCCATACCTGGGAACGGATGGTGAAAAGTTCAGCAATGAGATGTTCTATTCTTCGTAGTGTTATTAATGTTTCAAAATAGATACATGTAGTGGATGGGAATAAAGTTTTGAATAAAAATTAAGGGGATGGGTTTGCGAACAATGGTTTAACAGAATAAAGTGACATGTAAGCATGGTGTGATGGAGCTTCCCCTTTGCCTGACCAATCATATTTCGTATTTTACGATATTGAAACTTTAGTGGGTGGAACGTGAGAAGCGAAGGTATAACTAAGGTAGCTTTAGTTAGTTAATTAGCAGAGCTCTGGATTCTGTCTGGGAGTCGGGGATGCTGATGCAGGGAGAGATGCTGTGAGATGCTGATGAAGAACCGAATGCAGAATCTGAAGCAGAACTT
Organism: Calotriton arnoldi; assembly: GCA_963921515.1. NCBI lineage: Eukaryota > Metazoa > Chordata > Amphibia > Caudata > Salamandridae > Calotriton > Calotriton arnoldi. The sequence goes on along the minus strand of CAWUFW010000754.1, from coordinate 10,560 downwards.
TCTATCCTAGCCGGGGCCGATTCCGATCTCGGCCGGTAGGGCTCCGAATCGGATTCGGCTTTACCGGATCCGATTCGGAGCCCTATTTCCCGACCGGAATCGTCGTGCGTCCGGGCGAGCGAGTACGATCCGTGCGCTCGCGAAATCTCCGACCGACTCGGTCGCAGGACCGGACCGCTCCGGCCGACTCGCCGCAGGGGATGACTCGCACCGGCGCAATGGAGACGTTCCCCGGCCGGGTAGGTACGATGCGCACCTCGACCGCTCCGACCGACTCGCGCAGTCCGGCTCCAAGGAGCTGTCGGAGCCGCACTTTGGGGTCCGTGTCGGACCCCCTGGAGCGTAGGCACGCCGTGTCGCACACAGGGGGACCCATGGGTCCCCCCTACACGATGCATGTACGGCGCGACCCGCATCGACGCGGAGCACGCTGTAGGGGCGCCCTTGTTCGCGTCGTGCCCATTGAGTCAATGGGAGCCCGTGTACGCGTCGTGCGACTGGCTCCCATTGACTTCAATGGGAGTCCGACGAATCGAGTCCGATGGCATGCGTGCGCATCGTACTCATTCAGTCGGGCTGCCAGAGTCCGGTCGGTCGGAAATCTCTCCGAGTCCGGCTCGGTCGGAGAGATTTCCGGCCCAGGCTCGGGAATCGGCCCCTTGGTGGGTTAGATCAGAAGATTGCGGAAGAATCTCGAGGAGGGAAGAGAGTGTCAGAGAGGGGTGTGGCGCAATCGTCGGTATTCTAGAGAGGTCCAGCTATCCTGTCCTGAATCTGTCCTGAAGTCTTTGTCTCCTGAACTATCCTGGGGGACCCTCACCAGCCCTTTGGCCAGGGGTTGGTCTTTCACACCATTCTTGGTAAATATATTTTCATGTATTTTGTAGATGTTCTTTTCTCTCTGTCCTCTCCTTTCTGAGCACTTATTATTGTATGGAGTCCGAAGTATATGCTTGCTGTTTAATCAATTGAATTTTCTCTCCTAAGAATGATGGTGACTGCACTGTGATTTTGAGATGGTTCACATGCATTTAATTTAGATAAAGATTTTAAAACTTCCCAGAGTCTGTGATCATTTACTTCAACATAAAAGAATAGTTAAGGGTTATGTTAATTATCACCATCAATAGTTCAACTAATGGTCCATCGACCAGAGGAAAGAACTTTTTGATCAGTGAAAGGTTAGTTAGGAAAGTTAAATAACTAATCCTGAGAAGTATAAAACTTTAAACCACTCCAGCGGTTTACTCAACTTGTGTGTATGTAATAAAATTTATATGGGCCCAGGTGAGTATATGGTAGCGGAGTATCTGTTGTTGGTATACCGCTGGATCATCCGGTCCCCCATCCCAGTTGATGGGGGCGTGCTTAGTAACAGGCGAAGATATATCATTGTCTGCCACCTTATATGATGTTTCATTTTCTTCCTGATCCTCCCTGTGCGCCACAGTATTGCCACTCGCGCCTTCCCTAGAATTTGATTCAAGTGTTTTGAAACCTATTTTAAGTGAGGGTTCATTAGGAACCTGGCCCCCTGGTCCATCCTTAATTTTGAAGGAAGTCCGTGATGGCTGGTTAGGGGTGGAACAGGGGTGGTAGCTACATGTATCCCCATCAGAGATTGCCCCCACTTCCTCCACAGTCTTGGGTGCGATTGTTTACTTTCCCCCGGCTTGCCCCCGCTCCATTAGGTTCCTCGCTTCCTGCCCCCATATTATCCTGCTGTTTTCTGGGAACACGAGGGTTCGCTGGGCTTACCTGCACTAATCTCACGTTTGCCGGTGGGGACTCTGTCTTGATCCCTGTGGCTGGGCTAGATTCCGCCCCAAGGTCTTTTAACTTGTCTCAATGTTTTGGGAGGCATTCCTTTAGTCTCGAGTACCAAAATTGTATCAGTTACAGCAGCCCGTGTCCTCCGGGCAAATGCTAAACCGGCAAGCGGTAACGAGACCCGCCCACGACCTCAAGGTGTTGTGTAGAGATCGGAAGAGTCTCGCAGCCAAGACGCTACTCACAATGGGGCTTGCGTCGAGGCTGCTCCTCCTTCGCTCAGCAGCAGCGAACATGCAGCGCACCCGAGGCTTCCAGGGCAGACACACCAGACTCGCTGACAGCCTCCGCCCGTGACTGGTAGGATGGCCGAAACTCCGATGCCACCCGGACAGACCGATCGTCTGCATCTGTGTCCCGTATCTGTATCCCGCAGGTAAGCCGTTCATCAGGGTGCTTCGTGGTGCTTAATGAGGCCGAGGTGGGAGCTCCGCTACGGTGAGCTCTACGCGATCGCCATCTTGCTTTCTTGTCTGCCTGCCTGGATGGATGCCGCACTGGTGTTCTAATGTTTTGTTTTTCGAAAGTTAACAATGCACACACTGGGGGCTGTCATCATTAAGTTACTGGAGACTTTCCATCTGATGCTTGTGAAGCATCCAGATGGTTGTGGTACTGGGTGCAAGTTCAGGTGCTTTCTTTCATCTGGCTCTTTGTCATGTTGGTTCAGCGAGCTTGTGTGATTGGGTATTGAGTGCTGTGGAGTGCTGGGCTGCACGTTTGTATGTGACTGAGGTTGTCCCAGTGTGTTCTTGTGACATATATGTGTTGCTTGTGTAATAGGGAGAAGAGGTGAAAGTTTGTCTTGTTTTTGGATGACTGTTGTGCTGGTTTGACACCGCTCCTGTGTGTAAGAAAAGAGGATAATGTAGTGATGTGATGTGTCTGTGTATGCATGGGGTGAGTAGTCATGCTGCAGAATGTTGTGTTGATGACATGAGAATCTGATGAGGCATGTACTGTTTGGTTCTGTGTGCTGGGTGAAGCCTGACAGTTTATTACAGTTGTGGGGAGGATGGAGCTTTGATACAAGCTATCAGGTTACAGCTGTAACCTAAAGTGTTAACACAGAATAATGATAGAATAATGAACTTAGGGCCAGATGTACAAAGCATTTTTCCGGTTGCAAACAGCTCTATTCACAGAATGGTGCCGTTTGAGACTAGAAAAAGGCTTTTCAAATGAACAAAATGCAATTCGGTAACTTGTTACCAAATCGAATTTGCATTTGTGGTTTGGTATTTGGAAGGGACGTGTTTAGGGCGTCCCTTCCAAATGCAGAATCGATATTGTTTGCATTACTGTTTTGCGACCGAATTCCGGTCGCTCAGCAATAATATTTTACCACCAGTTTAAAACTGGTGGTAACTCAATCGCAAAGGGAATGGAACACCAAGGGACCCCTTCCCTTTGAGAATGTAAATAAAAATATTTTTAAGAACAGGCAGTGGTCCACACAGACCACCGCCTACTCTTAGCAAAATAAAACTTCAAGGGTTAAATATTTATTTTTTAAATGCATCACGGCTCCAGTTTAAAAAATCTTGCTTTATTAAAAAGCAATCACAGACATGGTGGTCTGCTGACCTCAGAAGGCCACCATCCCTGTGAGGGCTGTGATTCCTAATGGGTCGCAAAATGCGACCTTCCTCATTAATATATTAATGAGGTAGAGTCGATTGCAACCCACAAGGAATCCCTAAATGAAAGGTCAATAAGTTTCATACATTAGGAATGCTAATTTCTAATTGGGATTTAGAGAATTGCAATTAGGAAATGCGTTATTCCTAAAGTTTGTACATCTGGCCCAAATCTCCTACCTGACTGGCTTCAGACTTTTGTGTAGAAGACTCTGCCCTCGAACTACAACAGTTAGGCAAGTAGTGTACACAGAGTAGAGACAGAGAGGTAGGTATATAAAGATGTAGAGATAGGTACAGAAAGTGTGAAAGAAATAATGGTGAGGGAGAACAGGTGAAGTGAGGAGAGTGGCATGAACCAGAGGGGATATGTGAGGCAGACAAGGAAAGACAGTGAGTTGTAGTGAGGGGGTAGAGGTGACTTGGGGGTAGTCAGAGAGAGAAGTGATGGAACGACAAGTGAGGGCCTCTATTAATTGGTAAAGTGGTTAGTAATGAAGTACAAAAGATGGGATGAGAGAGATAAAATAGAGTAAGGTGAGGTAGAAAGAGCGGACAGAAGGAGAGAGAAAAAGGCATGGCAAATGTAACAGGAAGGTAGATAGAGAAGAAAGAGAGTGAGAGAAACATAAAGAGAGCTCATTTGTGGCAGAGAGGGAAAATAGATGAACAGGTGAGGACGGATAGAAAGATAAATATGAATTTAGGGTAGTAATGTAGGGAAAAGTCGAGGGAGAGAGACAGAGGAACAGGTAGACAGAGAGGGAGGGAGAGGTTGTTATTGAGTAAGAGACAAAGGTGAGAAAAGGAGACTAAGAGAATCACTTTAATAGGGGCCTACGTTGAAAGTGTGGTCCCTGGGCAACTGACCACTTTGTCCATGCTTTAAAATAAAACTGGCCATCATAGTATCTAACGGATCAGCCTTCGAATAATGGACATTCTTGCAATGTCATTGCCAGGAAGCTTGAATTTCAATCTATCATGATTTCAATGTTTATTCAGAATTGGATTAAGTTGGAAAATCCTCTGCATTCAGAAATTCTCAATAAATGAAAGAATTTTATATTGCCACCTAACTCTTTTCAGGCCCTTAATCTCATGTCCAATGAAATATGTTTTGTGGGAATTCTAGTTTTATTTATATGTTTTTTCTAAAAAAAAAAAGAAAAGAAATGGTCAAAGACAATCAATGCTGTTTTTATGGGTATAGTAATTGTTTTGCAACTTTATACGATTGGCGGTAATGGACTGTATGGTATATTGTAATGTTTCTACAGCAGTATTTAAAATGTTATTTGTTGGTTTTAACTCCTAAAACTTTAATAAAGTAAACTAAATTCTTGTGCAGTTTTTTTTTTAAGTTTGAGTATATTAAGAGTAACAAAGAAAAAGAGATAACAATATAACCATATAATGAAGCATTATCTAACATAAAGATAAAAAGATAAGAATAATAATAATATTATATCACATTGTATACAAAGTTGAAATGCATCATATAAAACAATAAGAAAACGGGCGGGGGGAGATTAAGTAAAAAGCGAATGCAATAAATGAGAAACAATTGAAGGTCAGAAACATACTATACAAAAATATTTAGCCAAGTAAGCATAACAATAAATGAGATTATAAAACCAACAGAGTAACAGAACAGTCAATAATAAAAGACTAACTAATCATCTAGATTAAGAGGCAAATGGGAAAATTAAGGTGGTTTTCGTACATCGTCTGAACTATTTTTAGAAGCAGCATTAAAAGAGGCAGATAGGGATAAATAAGTTGTTAAAGGGAGCCATAAAAGATCCCTTTTAATTGCAAGGGATATGGGGGAGACATAGTTAGTATCCAGCCGGTGATGAAAACAGACTGCATTCCACCAGGATTTGAAATTGACTTTATCAGCTTGCTTCCAATTAGAGGTTATTAAATGGAAAGCGATAGCTAACAATAAATCTAAAAGCTTAAAACTCAGAGGAGACTGAGGCCATTGGGGGATAGAGTACCTAAAAAAATGTGTGTATAAGAAAAAGGAGCGAAACTCTAAATATTTTATTAATTTGGGACCAAACAAGTTCCCAAAATTGATGAATTGGGGGACATTCGAACAACATGTATTTTAAATCACCAGAAGGACAAGGGGCAGGACCAACAAGTGGAGGGTGTGTTTGATGAAAAAGAGGCCAAAAGCAACGGGGAAAATAATACTCGATGATAAATGAAAAAAAAAAGGGTTTGTGTGGTGTTTGCAGCTCTGGAGGTTTTATGAATTTTAGACCATATTTTATCCCAAGTAAGAGTTGGCCATTCTTGTGAAAAATCTTTTCCCAAGCTAATTCAACTTTTGTTTTGTATCTGTCCGGAGGAGATTGCATTGATTTATATATATTGGATGATGAGGGAGAATTGTCTAAGACTTGGAATAAGTTTTTATACAAACTAGGAACATCATGAGATTTAGGAAGATTTTTAAGATATTGGATGAGTGAAGAATGAAGAAGATTATATTGTGATCTAGAGGAGGAAGGTAGAGAAAATTGAACTTGGAGATCAGAGAAAGTAAGGGGTTGATTATTAGATAAAAGCTGGGATATCCAGCTTAAACCTCTAGAGTGCCAAGATTTCAGTATATATAGCGATTACGAATTCGTAATAATTTATTGTGCCAAATAGGTTGCTGATGTAGGGAGTTATAAGAGGGATATGATGAGGAGAGTGCAGGGATCAAAAGTTTGCGGGAATGGGAAATGATAGGAGAACGCAAAGAGGCAGTGTTGGAAGTGAAAGTTAAAATTTCTTGAAAATCGAAAGGAGCAATAAAAAGTTTTCTATTTCTAACCAAAGGGGAGGATATAAAGGAAGATCTGTAGATAACCACCTAACAGTTTGTTTTAATGAAAAAGCAGAGTGATAAGTTTTAAAATCCGGGAAACCTAAGACCACCATTAGGTCTGTCTTTTTCAAGGATGACAAAGCTATGCGGGAGCGCTTACCTTTCCACAAGAATTTTACTAATGTTGAATCAATTTTTTTAAATAGCACTCAGGGATGTGAATAGGGATCATGGAGAGGGTATATAAGATAAGAGGAGATAGCATCATCTTAATTGAATCTAAACGACCCCACCAGGATAGAAAAGGGGGGTGCCAACGCGTGATGGAATCATTCAATTTTTTAATAATATATTCAAAATTTAATTTCAACGTTTCAGATAATAAAGGAGCAAACCATAAACCGAGATATTTAATTTTTAAGAGGTTTCCAAGAAAACCCGGAATGATCAAAAAGATGTTTTTGCCACAGAGCATTTAAAGGTAAAACTTCACATTTGTCTACATTAAGGCGATAACCTGGCAACGCTAGGGAAGGAGGACACCTGTTGAAGAAAAGGAGGAAGGGAAGATTCGGGATTAGAACAATATAAAAGAATGTCATCTGCATAAACTGACATTTTAACTTGATGGGGACCAAAATGAAATCCAGTAATATGGTCATCCGGTCTAATTTCAGTTAAAAAGGTTCCAACGCAATAACGAATAGTAGAGGGGATAGGGTGCATCCTTGTCGTACATCTCTATGCAATAGAAAAATAATCAGAGGTCATAACGTTGACAAAAATTGAGGCTTGGGGACCAGAGTACAATAAAGAAATGAAAGTAATTAATTTAGAAGAAAAACCGGGCCATTTTAAGGCATGGAACATAAAATCCCAACCAATTCTTTCGAATGCTTTCTCAGCGTCTAAGGAGATCGCGGCAAGAGGGTGATCCAAAGAAGAGGCTTTACTTAAAACATTGAAGAGAACTCGTGAGTTGTCAGAAGCAAGTACGTCCCTTCACGAAACCTGATTGTTCCGGGCCAATAAGATCAGGAAGAATAGGATCCATACGGAGGGCTAGAATCTTTGCAAAGATTTTATAATCTGTATTGACCAAGGAAATCGGACGGTAGTTCTTACAAAGGGAATGATCTTTATCCTCTTTAGGAATCAAGCAAATCAGCGCTTCTTGAAAAGTACCTCGAGAAGAACCATTGTCAAGGAAAGATTGAAATAAAAGTAAAAGATTTGGCAAAAGTATGCTCGCAAAAGAATTATAAAATTCAATGGTAAAACCATCTGGGCCAGGAGCTTTCCCTCAACGCAATACCAATACAGCATGGGAAATATCCGCTAAAGGAATATCAGCATCCAAGGATTCAAAATCAATGTGGCTGGATGGAGGGGAAGGAATGGATTGGAAGTAAGAAAGAAGGTCAGACTGATCTGGCGGGTTTCAGGAGTGTATAAATTCTTATAAAAGGAGGACCAAATTCGTTCAAAATATCCTTATCTTTGAAGATAGGGGTTTCCGGCTGGACCTTGCAAAGATTCTATTTTTGTTTTTTGTTTTCTGACTTTTAAATAGTTTGCTAATAGTTTCCCCATTTTATTCTGACCCCCATAATAACGGGAACTGCTTTTCAATAGAAAATTAGAGGTAGCATCAGTAGAGAGTCTGTTAAAGGTAAGTTTAGCATCAATAAGATTTTTCAGGGAGGATTCATCATTTGAGTGCTAATATGTATATTCTAATTGTTTAATTTTATTGAGTAATTGAGAGGATTGGGCTTCTATGGATTTCTTCTTTTGTGAAACAAAATTAATGATAAAGCCTCTGTCAGCAGCCTTAAAAGAATCCCAAACCATAACAAAAGGGGAGTCAGGAGTATTGTTAATAGAAAAGAACTCGGAGCGAAGGAGTTAAACTTTTGACAAAAATTTGGATCAAGGAGAAGGGAATTATTAAAGCGCCAGCGGCCTGGGTGAGGGAACAAGGGATAAGGTCAATGTCTACAAGGACAGGCGCGTGGTCTGAGATTAAAATAGAACCAATTTCAGAGTGAATGGCAAGTTGGGCTAGGGATTTACTCAGGAAAAGATAATCAATACGGGATTGGGAATGATGTGGGGCTGAATAAAAGCTGTACTCTCTAAGATCAGGATGACAAAGTCTCCAAATGTCCACCAAAGCTTTACGACAGAATAGTTGAATTAAACTGTGAATGCATTTTAGATGGACAAAACTTAATTCTAGAATGTCTATCTAGTATGGGGTCGAGGATTTGGTTACAATCACCGCCAAATATAATGTAATCATCATTATAAGCAAGTAATTTGTCAGATACATTAGTCCAAAAAACCTTATCAACCATAGTAGGGGCATATACATTAAAAATGGTTAGAGGAGATCTTATCTATAAGAAGTTTAACAATAACCCAACAACCTTCAGCATCAATTTCTTGATGAACAATTGAAACATGCAATTTTTTGTGACATAAAATCAAAACTCCATTTTTTTCACCCAAGGCTCGAGAGTTAAACACGTGTCCCACCCAGCATCTTTTCAGTTTTAAAGCTTCATCTTCAAAAATGAGACTCTTGGAGTAAAGCAATATCAGTTTTTAACTTAGCTAGGTGAGATAACACCCGTTGCCTTTTGATAGGGTTACTTAGTCCTTTAATGTTCCAAGTTGTAACCCGGAAATGTAATTCAGTGAGAAAAGTGTGAACAAGTTTCATGCTTACAAGAACAAGAATTGAAAATGATTGAAAGAGATATGGAGAAAGAGACAAGAGAAATAGAGCAATTGTTGTAGAAAGGAATACAAAGGAAAAGAAAGGGATAAATAAAGATAAAGAGCAAAAGAAGGTGGCAAATTGCCCATGGAAAAAGCAAAGAGGAAAAGGAAGAAGATAGAGAACAAAGAGACAGTACAAGTCATACATGAGACAAGTGAAGAACATACCCTACAGATACAAACAAAGTGGGGAATGACTACACCAAAGATGACGGCGTCAGCAGCGAGACTCCACCGACAACCCGACGGACTACATCAAAGACTTCAACGTAACAGGAGAGCAAATAAGGAACGCAATCGAAGGAATACACCTGTGTATAAACGAAAGAAAAGTTAATAAAAGAAGAAGCAATAGCATTGAGAAGGTGAAAAGAGTATATAAAGCAAAAGCACAATATATTAAAGCATTACGAGAATATAAACGAAACAACATTCAATATGTAACCAAGACAAGGGAACAAATACACGATATGAGACGAATATAATAATCATGCAGGTTTTGAAGTGTCCATAACATCAGCTCCATGAAGACAGAAGAAATTCTTGTAGCACCTTGGGGATCTTCAAATGTTGTGGTCTTTTCCTTATAAGTAACCTTGAAGAGGCAGGGATGTAGAAGACCAAATCTGGCGTTGATAGCACGTAGTTGAGGACGAAGATCAAGGAAGTTCTTCTGATGATCTGCCGTGACTTTAGCAACATCTTGAAAGAAATAGACAATGGCCTTCCCAAAAAATTTGTTTTAGATTTGACGGCTGACAGAACTTGAAGGAGATCTATGTATTGCAGGAAAAGCATGATGACACCACGTGGTTTCACAGAGGTTTTAGGACCAAGTCTATGAGCCCTTTGAATATTAAGAGAGGAGTAGTTGGTAAGATCCAAAAGCTTAGGTAAAAATGACTGAAAAAAGTCAGTTGGGTTGGAGCCCTCAACATTTTCAGGAGACCATAAAGCCTGAGATTGTTCCTGCGATTTTGGTTCTCCAAATCCTCCGCTTGTTTTTTGAGTAGGGATACTTCAGATTCTAAAGAGGAAATGCGGGAGACAGAAGCAGGAGGGATTCTGTTGTTCGTTCCACAATGAGCACTCGCGAGTCAGTGAAGACCATTTGTCATGAAGAAACTGTAGAGTTTTATTAGTGTCCTCTACGAAAGGTTTCAGTGCCCAAACTTCTGCAAGAATTAAATCCATGGAGGCAGAGGAAGAGTTCACAGGAGAAGGGGTCCTTTTTTGGACGTTTTGTAGATATTGAAGGTAATTTGCTTGCAAGTTGCGTTTTAGGAATGGTGCCTGAAGACTGGTCAGGCTTTGAGAGGCGAGGATCACTCCATTTCATTAAAATTAGAATTAGAGTCTGAGTCTGAACACGTAGCAACTTTAGTGGAAGCAGGAAGCTTAGTGTTCCGCAGTCTCCCCATAAAAATACGAAGGAGTTTAGTGAAAAATAAACCAAACTCTTGAGGGACA